>CM022298.1:688160574-688823758 GCA_011799875.1 Thinopyrum elongatum | reverse complement strand
GACGGAGACGTATCAACTCCCCCAAGATTAAACCTTTGCTTGTCCTCAAGCAATTCAGTTGATAAACTGAAAGTGAAAAAGAAAAACTTTTACGAACTCTTTTGCTCTTGTTTACATAAATAAGCTTAAGTAGCACCCAGGTTTTCTGCAAAGGTTATAACCAACCATGTTGACAATAACTCTTAAAAATTATATTAACTCATAATAATGGCATAATCAACTAGCGAGCAATAATAAGATATCTCAAACAACAACACTTTGTCAAAGCAGCCATGATATAATATGACAATAGTGGTATCTCGCTAGCCCTTTCTGAGACCGCAAAACATAAATGCAGAGCACCTCCAAAGTCCGAGCAGCGACTAAATATTGTAATTCATGGTAGAAAAGATCCAGTCATGATGCACCTAACATTAGCTACACACAATGCATGAGGATGACAATAGTGCTCTCAGGTTCTGGCGCTTATTTGAGAAGGTGATGACACAACATAAAAGTAAATAGATAGTCCCTTCGCAGAGGGAAGCAGTGATTTGCAGAGGTGCCAGAGCTCAAGTTTAAAAACAGAGGTAAATGAAATTTTGAGAAATGCACCCTTCTTATTTACTTCGCGACCATTAGTTATCGATATCTTCCATGCTAAACACATTAGTGGCGGTTCCCAAGCGATAAAAGTAAAGGTTTACTCCCCCTCCACCAACAATCACACTCCACGGCTTGTCCGAAACAACGGGTGCCGTCCATACCAACAACAGTCCTGGGAGAGTTTTGTTTAATTATTTACAATTTGAATTCGGGACTGGGAATCCCTATTACCGCCCCTCTCGTGCAAGGATGAGTGAATAAACACTCATCATGAGAATAACCCGCTTAGCATGGAAGATACTGACTACCTCCTGTCGCTCTATGAACAATCTAGGCAACAAAAAAGGATATTTATTTGTAGTTTTTAGAGGTGGCACATGCAAATTTACTTAGGACGGCAGGGTAATACCGCATATAGGTAGGTATCATGGACTCATCTTGAATAACTTGGGTTTCAGGGTTTTGATGCACAAGCAGAATTCCCACTTAGTACAGGCGAAGGCTAGCAATTAGGTTGAGAAGCGGCTAGCTAGAGAGCGAAAACGGCCATGAACATGCATTATGCATAAGTAACATTGGATACTAGCATGAATAGGATATGAACACCATGAACATAAATATCATAGAGGCTATGTTGGTTTTGATTCAACTACATGCATGAACATGTGCCAAGTCAAGCCACCCGAACATTCAGAGGAGGATACCATATCATCATACTACATCACAATTATTTTAACGCAATGTTGACATCCAAGATAAATTATTATCCACTCCTAGCTACTTAAGCATGGCATGAGAAACTATAATCTCTAAGGGTCATTGCAAACATGTTTGATCATAATGAGCTGAATCATGGATACTAGGTTAAACATATTTACAAACACAGAACAAGTTGAGTTCATACCCGTTTCTCTCTGCCACAGCCAGTTCATCAAATATCGTCATTATTGCCTTTCACTTGTACGACTGAACGATATGAAAATAATAATAGTGCAAGAGTGCAGTGGACTAAGCTAGAATCTGCAAACATTTATTCAAAAAGAAGAAAACAAGGTAATATGGGCTCTCTGTTAGATCAACAACAATGCATATGAGAGCCACTCAACATTTTCATCGTGGTCTTCTCCTCAGTATGACTCAATAAAAAGAAATTCAGAGAAACACACTAAAATATTTTTGGAGTTTTTGGTTTTCTGAAAGAAAGCAAATTTAAGAAAGGAAAAACAAAAATGAGAAAAACTATTTACATGGGAGAGCTCCCAACAAGTAAAAGAAGAACAAGGAAATCTTTTTGGGTTTTCTTTTTAAATACTACAACTGGTTATACTAGAGAGAAGCAGGAAATATTTTTGTATTTTCTCAAAGTTTTTTAAACACACTAGAAGAAGGCGAGAAAACAAATCTAGCATGGATAATACAATGAAAAAGTGTGGACACCGACAACTGGAATGAAAAGTGTGAACATGAAAGTAATGTCAGTGGAAATACATACTCCCCCAACCTTAGGCTTTTGGCCTAACTTGGTAATTACCACTCGAAGAAGCCATGGGGTCCTATGTTGAAGTGCTGGGGAGCGGGCACCTGAGGGTCCCATTGCTGAGGCTCCTCCTGTGTCGCAGCCAGGTCGTTCCGGTAGGCGACAATGTCCTCAGGCATAATCCTGTATCCGCCCCTGGCAATAGGATCAAACAAAGCAGGTGCAGGCAAAGGAATAACATCACGGGTAATCTCGCTGAAGTCCAAATTATATGGAACATCCATAGTGGTGTTCTCGCTATCAATAAACTGGTGGTGTGCCATAGCCTGACGATCTAAATAAACCTTGGGCAAAGGACAATCATGCTGGCGTATCTGAATGTTAAAGTGACTCGCCAAGCGAGTAGCATAAATACCACCATGTATCTTACCCTTGGATCTGTTAATGTGGAGGCGATGTGCCACAATAGCTCCCAAGCTATAAGTGTTGTCGCCGTAAAGTGCACGACGTAGAACTACAAAGTCAGGCGCAATGAGTGCACCTACCTTCTCTCTAGCAAGCAAACACTTCGCAATGGATAGAGCAAAATAATGCACAGCAGGAAAGTGTAAGCTAGTGGCGGTGACACCTGACACCCCTCTCTCATCCCCCACTGTCAGAGTACAGTAAAAACCATCAAACTACGCGGGCCTAGGCTCTACTAAACCACTATCAGAAGGGAGCAAGCATATGTTACAAAATTTAGTAAGCGGTATCTGAAGGGGTTCGACATATAAGTTAAACTGCACCTCAGGGGGATTATTCCTAACTAGGAAATGAAAACTTTGCACAAAGGAATTTGTGAGGAGATGATACTGTTCACATTCAGCTGTGATGAAGTCGGTGAGGCCGGCATTAGCAGCATATTGTGCAAACTCTTGAAGGATTCCGGTCCTTCCATGAATGGGTTATGCGGTCATTCACACGGCCGTACCTCCGCCATTCTCTGGGTGCGGAGATCACTATCAGATGACTCCCCAATAACACCCTTGGAGTTCTTCTTGGAAGCAAACTTCCTAAAGATACTCATCTTTTTCCTATGAACAAAATTCTGAAATTTTTAGTTCACAAAATTTTTCTCAACAAAACTTCACAAGATTGATAGCAACTACTCATAGGGATGCATAGAGGCCATATCAAGCATTCAAACTACTTAGAACTCTAAGAATTTAAAACGCAAGCTCATCTACAGCAGCAACAAGAGCAACTAATTATTCTAAATATAAACCACTAAAGCAAAAACTAATTGGACCAATGGAGGAGGCACATACCAAGCAACAATCCCCCGAAACAATTTTGGAAATGGAGCTTCGAGCAAAGAGATCGAAATCCGCAGGTTTGAGAGCAAGAACACAAGAGAGAGAGCAATGGTGATTTTTTCTGGAGGTAGGTGATGATGTGGGATGAAGAGATAAGTGAGGGGGCCCACGTGGGGACCACAACCCACTAGGGCGTGCCTAGGGGTGCTGGCACGCCCAGGTGGGTTGTGCCCACCTGGAGCACCTCCCTCTTATGTTATTTGCACCAAAAATTCTTAAATATTCAGAAAAAAAATCGTATTAAATTTTCAGAGCATTCTAAGAACTTTTATTTTTGGGTTGATTTTTTATTGCACGGAAAACTCAGAAAACAGGCAAGGCATGGCATTTTATTTTACTTAACTAATAAAAACAGAAAACAAAAGGTAGGGACAGAAGGTAGTGCTCACTGAATTCATCAGCTTCATACCTCTCAAAAATGATTTATTAATAAGGTTGATCAAGTCTTATTAACAACCACTTCCGATTAGCATGAAACCGAAGAACTTTCATAAAACACTAAGTTACCTCAATGGGGATATGGATGTCCCCAACAATAAGCATTTCATATTTCTTTTTGGCAGTAGGTAGAGGTAGTTGAAAACTTCCAATAGTGATCGTCGGAGATTTTTCAATAACATTAATACCATTCACTTGGAATTGTTTCTTCGGAAAGTGCATCGTATGTTCATTACCATTGATATGAAAAGTGACCTTGCTTTTATTGCAATCAATAACAGCCCCTGCAGTATTCAAGAAGGGTCTACCAAGGATAATCGACATGTTGTCGTCCTCGGGCATCTCAAGTATAACAAAGTCAGTTAAGATAGTAACATTAGCAATAACAACGGGCACATCCTCACAAATACCGATAGGTATGGCAGTTGATTTATCAGCCATTTGCAAAGATATTTCAGTAGGTGTGAGTTTATTCAAATCAAGTCTTTTATATAAAGAGAAAGGCATAACACTAACACCTGCTCCTAAATCACATAAAGCAGTTTTCACATAATTTCTTTTGATGGAGCAAGGTATAGTTGGTATTCCCGAATCTCCAAGTTTTTTAGGTACTCCATCCTTAAAAGTATAATTAGCAAGCATGGTGGAGATTTCAGCTTCCGGTATTTTTATCTTATTGGTGATGATGTCTTTCATGTACTTTGCATACGGAGGCATTTTCAAGATATCAGTCAAGCGAGTACGCAAAAAGACCGGCCTTAGCATTTCAGCAAAGCGTTCGAATTCTTCATCATCTTTCTTTTTGGTTGACTTAGGTGGAAAGGGCATAGGTTTTTGAACCCACGGTTCTCTTTCCTTACCATGTTTTCTAGCAACAAAGTCTCTTTTATCATATCTTTTATTCTTGGGTTGTGGGTTATCAAGATCAACTGCTGGTTCTATCTCAACATCATTACCTGGTTCTTTATTATTTATTTGAGTGCCTTCATGAACCTCATCATTGTCTTTTTCATTATCATAAGGTGAGTGTTCATTACCAGATTGAGTTTCAGCATCAGAGATAGAGACTTCATTATCATTATCAAGAGGTTTTTCAACTTCAGGTTCACTAGAGGCATGCAAAGTCCTATCATTTTTCTTCTTCTTTTTCTTTTTAGAAGGACTAGGTACATCAGTGTCAACTCTTTGAGAGTCTTGTTCAATTCTTTTTGGGTGTCCCTCAGGATAAAGTGGTTCCTGAGTCATTCTACCTCCTCTAGTCATTACTCTAACAGCATGATCATTGATATTATTATTCATTTCATCAAGCAACTCTCTTTGAGATTTAGCAACTTGTTCTAATTGAGTATGAACCATAGAGGCATGCTTTCCCACACCTCTAACATCATTTGAGATTCTAAATAACAAGTCACTTTAGCGAGCAATCATATCAGAATTGTATTTCAATTGTTTCATAACATTTGCATTGAAGTGATCATGCTTTCTAATGTAATTATCAAACTCATAAAGGCATTGACTAGGATGTTTATTGTAAGGAATATCACCTTCATCAAACTTTAGTAAAGAATTTACCTCTACCACCTTAGGTGGTGGTGGTGTTTCAAGCCCATGTATTTCTTCGATAGGTGGTAATTTTTTTACATCCTCTGCCTTAATACCTTTTTCCTTCATGGATTTCTTTGCCTCTTGCATATCTTCAGGACTGAGATATAAGATACCCCTCTTCTTTGGAGTAGGTTTAAGTGGTGGTTCAGGAAGGATCCAATCATCATAATTTTTTAATATGTTATTCAATAATTCTTCAGCTTGTTCAACAGTTCGCTCCCTGAAAACACAACCCGCACAACTATCTAGGAAATCCTTGGAAGCATCCGTTAGTCCATTATAGAAGATATCAAGTATTTCATTTTTCTTAAGAGGATGATCAGGCAAGCATTAAGCAATTGGAGAAGCCACCCCCAAGCTTGTAGGAGACTCTCTTCTTCAATTTGCGCAAAGTTAAATATTACCTATAAGGCAGCTTGGTTCTTATGAGCAGGAAAATGTTTTTCAGAGAAGTAATACTTCATATCCTGGGGACTACGCACACAACCAGGAGCAAGAGTATTATACCAAGCCTTAGCATCACCCTTTAATGAGAACGAAAATAATTTGAGAATATAATAATAGTGAATCTTCTCATCATGAGCAAAAAGGGTGGCTATATCATTCAACTTAGTAAGATGTGCCACAACAGTTTCAGTTTCATAACCATGGAAAGGATCAGATTCAACCAAAGTAATTAACTCTGGGTCGACAGAGAATTCATAATCCTTATCATCAACAAAGATAGGTGAAGTAGCAAACTTAGGATCACATTTCATTCTAGCCTTCAAAGTCTTTTCTTTATACTTGCATAATAATTTTTCCAGATCATATCTATCCTTACAGGCAAGAATGTCTCTAGTTGTCTCCTCATCCATAACATAACTTTCCGGCACTATTGGCAATTAATATCTAGGAGAACTAGGTCTCATAGGTGTTTCAAGATTTTTAGTTTCAAGCTCTTCATTAGTTTCAGCATTCTCAAAAGCTTTAGTTCTAGCAAGTTGTTCATCAAGAAATTCACCTAGTGGCACATTATCATCAAGCAAGGTACTAGCATCATCATGAGTAGCATTCATAGCAGAAGTAGCATCATCAATAACTTGCGACATATCAGAATTGATAGCATGTGGTGGTGTTGCAAGTCTACTTATAACAGAAGGTGAATCTAAAGTGGAGCTGGATGGCAGTTCCTTACCTCCCCTCGTCTTAGAGGGAAAAATCTTAGTCTTAGCATCCTTCAGATTCTTCATAGTGATAATTTGATAATAATCCCAAGTGACTCAACAAATATAGCTATGCTCCCCGGCAACGGCGCCAGAAAAAGGTCTTGATAACCCAAAAGTATAGGGGATCGCAACAGTTTTCGAGGGTAAAGTATTCAACCCAAATTTATTGATTCGACACAAGGGGAGCCAAAGAATATTTGCAAGTATTAGCAGCTGAGTTGTCAATTCAACCACACCTGGAGATTAATTATCTGCAGCAAAGTAATCAGTAGCAAAGTAGTATGATAGTTTTGATAGTAGTAGCAACAGCAATAGTAATGGTAACAGTAATAGCAATGATTTTGTAGCAAGTGCAAGAGTAACAATAGCAGTGGTAACTTAGCAAGAACAATATGAGAGAAATTCGTAGGCATTGGATCGGTGAATTCGTTGGATGATATTCATTATATAACAGTCATAACCTAGGGCGATACAGCACTAGCTCCAGTTCATAAATATAATGTAGGCATGTGTTCCGTAAATAGTCATACGTGCTTATGGAAAGAACTTGCATGACATCTTTTGTCCTACCCTCCCGTGGCAGCGGGGTCCTATTGGAAACTAAGGGATATTAAGGCCTCCTTTTAATAGAGAACTGGAACAAAGCATTAACACATAGTGAATACATGAACTCCTCAAACTACGGTCATCACCGGGAAGTGTCCCGACTATTGTCACTCCGGGGTTGCCGGATCATAACACGTAGTAGGTGACTATAACTTGCAAGATTGGATCTAGAACATAGATATAATGGTGATAACATAAACGGTTCAGATCTGAAATCATGGCACCCGGGCCCAAAGTGTCAAGCATTAAGCATGGCAAAGTCATAGCAACATCAATCTCAGAACATAATGGATACTAGGGATCAAGCCCTAACAAAACTAACTCGATTACATGATGAATCTCATCCAACTCCTCACCGACCAGCGAGCCTACGAAGGAATTACTCACTCCCGGTGGGGAGCATCATGGAATTGGCGATGGAGAAGGGTTGGTGATGACGAAGATCCCCCTCTCTGGAGCCCCAAACGGACTCCAGATCTGGCCTCCCGATGAAGAACAGGAGGTGGCGGCGGCTCCATCTCGTGAAATGTGATAATTCTTTCTCCCTGATTTTTTTCTCCAAAAATATGACTTTATAGCATTAGGGTTGGAGTCTGCAGGGCCACCAGGTGGGGACAACCCACCTGGGCGCGCCTGGAGGGGGGGCGTGCCCTGGTGGGTTGTGCCCACCCAGGTGCCCCCCTCCTGTGGTTCTTGGCTCCAGAAATTCTCTTTTATTATATAAAAAATCCTCGCGAAGTTTTGTTCCAATCCGAGAACTTTTATTTCTGCACAAAAAACAACACCATGGTAGTTCTGCTGAAAACAACGTCAGTTCGGGTTAGTTTCATTCAAATCGTGCAAATTAGAGTCTAAAACAAGAGGAAAAGCGTTAGGAAAAGTAGATACGACGGAGACGTATCACCCTACGGCCTCCGCTCTTTGTGCAACGTGCCCTCCCCCCTTGCCGAACCACAAGGGGCCAATGGCCCCATAGGTGATCGTGTCAAACCACCACATCTAGCCAATGCAATGTACCCCCATAATGTTCAACCAGATGTACTTATCCACTGATCTGGCATGTGTACTCTGTTGTTCTTATAGTTTTAAAGCAGCAACAACAATTGTGTTAAAAAAAAGCAGCAGCAACAATTGTACAAATCAAGAGCACTTGCACGGGCACGGCGTGCCGCCGCGTCTTCGCCTGCTAGTACAAGTAATAAAGTGGCTAAGCTTATTCTGCCTCCCCAATCTCTCTCTCTCTCTCTCGGTTAACAATGACAACTGACAACACATACAAATTAAAAGGCCGATGCAGTACAAGCGTCCAGATGTCAATACACAGCCACGCCTTCACGCAATTGCCCTGGCGGCCTATTGTGACCTGCAAGTTGCACCTTCCTGTATCACGAACTTCAGGTGGAATTGGACGATCAAATAGCCCCAGTGCGTCCTGGTCTTTCTCCTCTGCATTCTACCGCGTCGCCCTCGGTTGGCCAGGCTCCGCCCTCCCCTCGAACAAAACTTCACCCAGGCAGACAACAAACTCTTTCGCCCATTGGCTGAGAGTTGCTACTCACTGCGTCACCCTCAATTGTTGAGCATCCATTATGACAGCGCTGCGCTTCACGCTACTCGGCTTGATATTCGGATGGGAGGCCATGCCATTGGTTTTCGTAAATGAAATGGCATGGCTGATTTTGTTGGCACGCGGCATCGGAGGCCGTGGAAGAAAGCATCATACCGTTGTGTGTTATTCGGCTAGGTATGTAATTTATTTTTTGAGATCCCGGTGTCATTCTTCTGGTTCGTTTTGTATGCCTCAGGTGCTTCTGCCCCGGGTCGTACCTAGAGACCAAACATGAATTCCTCTATGCCCATGGGACTAGGTTGTTGCAGTTCATAATAGACGGCTGGAAGGTGAAGAAATTGGATGGAAATTCCTTATCCTTATGGTATGGACATCCTTAGTTAAGTTTACTCCAATCTATTTATATATGCATAATTATTGCGGTCTATTTTCTTCACCTGATATTCATTGGTCCACGATTTTACTTGCTTCTGTAGGGAGATTCGTATTATTTATCCATTTTTTTGGAGGTTCTATAGTTGCTAGCAGTCGACTTTCGCTTAAGAAAAGTACCTTGTTGATGCAGGTGTGGCCTCACTCCATGCCCCAGTTTTGTGCTCGGTGATGTTTTACCTCTCCTTTGCCTCTCTCATGTTCTTCTTAGTTTTTTTGTACAATGGGGGCTAAATGGTAGTTTGATTGTGTATAAAGGTATGTGAGTTCCCCAAAAAAAGCATTTGCGCTTGGAATATATATATATATATATATATATATATATATGGAAATATTATTTTATTTGGCTGTAAGACATTTTAGATCGACTATGAGTCTATGGCACTCCTAAATTTGTGTGTAGAGTGAGTAAAGTTTCTCCATGATCTCTTGCTGATGAAACTCTTCCCTTGCATGTACGAATGTACGTGGCCATGCTATATGCATAAGCAAATAGAAACAAATATCAGTGGCCAAGATCAATTATCAAATTGGTGATTGACTGGAAATGGAAAATCTATCTGTACATAGAGGTACACCAGTGGCCAAGATCTTAAACACACACCTCTAGCGCTCTTTCACTTCACATAACAAGCAAACCAATAAGCACACTACCAGACTTCCAATGGCACAGCCAACCATGTTGTCCCAACTCCTTCCCGTTGGTGGTAGCAATGTTGTCCAACTCCTTGGCATAGTTAGCCATGACACCACGCTCTTTCATGCGTAACATAACTTCCTTGCATGTTTTTATGGCCTCCCTAGCTTCTACAAATAAGAAAGTACAAGGACTTGCATGAACTCACCAAATACACAGATACTTTCACGGTGTCAGTTTGCTTTCAAACGCATTGTTTCCGTTTCTCTCATTAAAAAAAAGCAACATAGGCGCACACACATGCTTTCTGATGGGCGCGTCGTGTTGCCGCATGTTTGTCCGCTAGTCAACCTTTAAATCAACTAATCAAGGGCACTTTATCCTTTGGGATAGGTGCTAGGGCGGGTGATGGGTGGATGTTGAGTCACTTTTTAGAGCCTATATGTTGCATATTTTCCTGTCAAAATTCTTTATAGCAAATCTATCAAGCCATTTTCATACTTGTTGTGCATAGTTCCTATTTTTTGTGCATTTATTTGATTATCATTGCATAACCTTCAATTTTTATTATCTTTTCTTGGTTTTGATGTCTTTGTAGGTGTATTGGTGCTCCCATTTACTTAGCACATTAAAAAGGACCAAGTTGGGGCCAAGCCGGAGAAGTGCGAGCACTAGATTCAGGCCCTTTGGAGAATGTGATAAAATGAATTGCATAGTCAATACCTGGAGGTTATTGGTCTCATTCAGATGGTTCTAACGAGCCCAAGAATGCCCAAATCGAAATTTGTATGAGGAAATGGCGATCAAATTACTAAACATCTCGCATAGACTCCAAAGGAGAAGACGGTGTGCGGTACAACCTTGGACGGTGGTGCTCACACTGCCTGATCCTGGCCGCGGATTTGGCTATAACTTCTATGATTCTTCACCGATTTCATCCCATGTATTCCTACCAGATCTAAGGATGGCAATTTTACTCATGGGTACAGGTACTCGCGAATACCGTACCCGCATGGGCAGGGTATGGGCACAATTTTATACCCATGGATAATACCCATACCCTACCCGTTAAGTCATGGGTAGGCATGGGTATAGCCTTTTACCCATGGATATACGCATACCCTACCCGTTTATATTGACATGTGGACCTTACCCGTGATTCACAAGTGTATCTATGGTAAAGTCGTGTCATGAGCTTGTGAACCTATGTTAAAGTTGTCACCAATTCAATTTTAATTGAGATAATTGTCATGTACTCATCTATCTGTTATTGAGTTGAGATTAATGCTTTTTTTCAAATGTACTCTAGATGAATGTAAGATTGTGAATAACGTGTGTACTGTTTGATCTATCCATTGGGTACCTAATGGGTATGGGTACCCGTCGGGTATGGGTACGGGTAAAGTTTCACACCCATGGGTACGGGTATGGGTAGAATTTTCTACTCATTGACTACATGGGTATGGGTATGGTATTGCTCTACCCGCCTCATACCCTACCCATTGCCATCCTTAACCAGATCTTTGGTCATCAAGGAATGCATTGGTAGAAATTGGGGCTCACCTTGAGCACTTGCTCAAAGGTGAGAAGTCATATCGACGGAGGAGGCACCAACCTAGCCGTCGGTCATCATCCAACATAACTTCATGTAGACGACGGAGGGCTCTTCCCTCTCAGCTAGAGGGAGGCCTCTCCCTCCATACCATCGTCGAAGGGCTCTCCCCTCTCAGTTGGAGGAAGGTATCTCCCTCCATTCTTTCATCTCCAACACCACCACCACGAAGCCCATGCAAGAGGATGAGAATGAGACGCATCTGCCACCACCTTCATTGAGCGTCAACCTTGGGCCATGCATGCCAGCCAACATCACAATCTCCATAAATGCCTTCATCTCCCTCCTTGCTCCTGTAATTTTTAAGATTGAGCATGTTGATGACATCAATGAAGCATTCATCTTTGTTTCATTATTCATCTATGTTTGAGTGATTGGTTCAGTTCTAGCTTGAGGTATGATCTAGTATGCAGTATTAGTCTTTGTGGAATCATCTAGTATTTACTCTCTTTGTGTTGTATTATACGTACTGCTGTGTTGGGAGATGTTCTTTCATATGATCTTGTGAGCACTTGTACATACATAGATAGATAGACAAGCCTATGTGATCCTTGGGTCCGTTGTGTATTATTGACACTCGCATGTGACCTTGATGTGAGGGTATATGTAGTACACCTCTGAGTGACGGTACATGGATAAAAACCATAGGAGATCATTTAGTCTGACAAGGAGCAAGGGTTAACCATAGAGCATAATGCCTTGATCTGGTCCTTGTGGCCTTAATCGCTTCCTACTCACTGTCGCTGCAACGTTGTGTCAGGAAGGGGGCATTGAGTTACCTTTGTAGCGGCAGTTGGGAGGCAGCAATGTTTGGGTAACCACCTGTAATGTTAGGAGATCGTTGTTGCTTAGTCATCTCTCTAGTGCACTTGCAGGGAAGGAGAAGATAAAGGAAATCTATACACCCTTAGGCCCAAGACTCGATGAAGAAAGTTACAAAATTAATCCAAGTCTACTCGGTGTGCTGCAAAGTAAACAATTCATAGGTAATGGTACATATATTCTATATCAACATTTTCCCCTATTTGATGAAATATGCAGGGTCTTTAAGTTAAAAGCCTTCACTTATGATGTAATGAAACATAAGCTTTTATGGTTACCCATTGGCCGAGAAAGCTAAAACTTGGCTATTAACTCATCCCGCAAGTGCTTTTCACACTTGGGAAAATTTGTCTAGCATAATTTGACTCGCTTTTACTCGGAGAAGAAGACCTTTGGGTGAGGTGCATGATCTGTAATTTCAATCAAAAATCAGGTGAAAGTCTTATTAAGGCTTATCGAAAGTACCATTATCTACTTAATAATTGTCCACATTATAATGTAGCACCATGAATGGTGTTAAATTTCTTTTATGGATGACTAGATAATAAATGTAAAGTAGCTTATGGAGTATACTATCGCTCAAGCTTGGGGATTATTAGATAGAATCCATTTGAATCATGAGGGTTGAGAATTAAAAAAGGCAATGGAGCAGTATAACTTGATCATGATTATATTAAAACCTACTCCAAGTCCCGAAGGTTAAGAAATGGAGTGAAAAAAATGGTCATGGTTATGAAATTGTTTTGCAGATTATACTAAGTATTTGTAGCTCCCAAAATAAGAATGAGAACACTACACCGAGCAAACAAAGAGAGAAACATTGGTGTCACCCATAAACAATTCTTCCAACATGCTTAGAGAAAGTAAACTTGCTCATGTTCCACGACAACCTTATGTACAGAGAGTAGTGCAACGTATCCCGCGAAGTTAGGATCGTAAAAAAACAAAGGAAGAGATGTGTAGACAAAGTTCCATATCAAATAAAATATGGTTGTACCTTTCCATCAATAGTTGATGTTTGCATGATAGATATAGCTGCAAAGGATGGTAAACCAAATGGAAGTAATTAAGTTGAACCTCACATCTCTCTCCTCCCGCTCCTACCACCCACAAGGTAGCTCTCATGCTATCTCTGTCTAGATTGCTAGGGTGGATTCCATTCAGGTGCGTCGGTGATTCAATTGCCATGTCCATTTCGATGGATCTTATCCCTCCTCAGAGTTCTTTATGGTAATTTCCTTTGGGTGCTATTCTTTTTCCCCTAGATATGGATTCGGTGACCTTGGCCTTGTGTTCCTATTTGGGTTGCAACATTAATAGATTCAAGGTTTATCTGCTAAGTGACAGGAGATTCCGATTTTGGTTGCCTCCAACCGGCTTGGGCATTACATTCATTCTCTTAAGGGATTCTTTGTTCCAGATTTCACTTATTTCGTGGCACTCAACCTTGTCCCGATTCAGTGGTTAATCTGGATAAGAATTCTATATAGCCTAAAGTTAAAGGCGTTCTCAGGGTACTCCAAAATATCTAGATAAGAAATTCATTCAAATACTTATTTGGGCAAGGCTGAGGTTTGATTTCTAGTGCTGAAATTTTTTGCTGAAGGCCTTTAATGATAATAGGGAGTCCCAGATTCCAAAAGTTCATAATGTTAGTCCTTTGGATTGCTCTTCTAAGTCTGACATTGTGCTTCTTTACTGAATCGATCATGATCCGGATAACAACTCAAGTTTGGATCCTTCTAAGCCTCTTACTTTTGGATAGATCAAGCTTTTTCAGTCGGGCGATGCTAGGCATTTGTTGACCATCCCAGATTTCAGCCGGTCAACACACGGTTGTCTGATTGCCACCCCCCCCCCCCCGCATTGTTGGATCCCCACCATTCGTCTCCTTCATCGCGCTGGGTCAACGCGCATGGGAAAAATCCCCTCTACTAGCTAGTCACCATGCATAGTGTGCATTCCCTCCCTGATGCCAGGCATCCAGGCAGGCCTCCCTCGCCATTGACACTCGCCATCTTCTATTGCAGCAAAAACTGTTGATCATAGAAGTTTTTTGTCGTCGCCCCTGTTGCATCCATGGTAGCGCTACGAGTCATCGGCCACAAACACCACTCTTCATTGGTTTTGCCCCTCAGTTGCAGCATCCATGGCAATGATGACATTGCCCCTTCGCCGGTTCCAGCAAAACCCAGTGTCAGTCGTAACAAGTGGGGGCACTAGTTCCAGCAAAATCCAATGTTGTTCCTAGCATCTCACAAAGATGATGTCGTTCCCAGCAACCCACACCACCACTTCCAGCATGCATGGAGGGACATTTTTGCATCGGATCTCACTGGATCGGGCGGTTGGTGTACGATCGACGAAAGTGCTTGGTCAGTTATGTAGAAGCAATCATTTCACTTTTTAATTTGCAACATTTGATTTGGCAGCGCTACCCCTTTTTGGCCGGTCAAATTCTAATCCGCTAAGCTGTTTCAACCAGGACTTTTTTCCGGGATTTTTAGTTTTTTTAGCAAAGATAGCTAGGATTTATTGATCATCAAGAATGTTTACATGTATTACAACCATATAATGTGGCATACCTAACCAAATATGCCTCTCCTGAGAGTGGGAGACACCTTTTTGTAGAGTGCAAAACCATTAATTATTAGTGAATCTTTTTTGATGGTTTATTAATGAAACTTTATGGTATGTAAGGCATTATTTTTTTAGAATAATCTAACTTTATTCATTAAAATGAAAAAATTACATCATATCCAAGAAACATAATCACAAGTGGCCAAAAAAGATCACTAACACAACTAAAAGTTACATCAAAGTTCTTTGGATTTGTTGTCCCTAGCTCCATCTTTTGCACTTTCACTTTTCCTCGAGCCTCCAGTGAAGAAGTTATAGATGACCAAACATGCAGAAGTTGGAGAAACCTCATAGGTTTTGAAAAGCTGCATAAGTTGCCAACCCCAACCGTTGACAACATAGGAACGTTGAACGTAGTGTGGTCGGGAACACAACCCATGCATGGTAGGTTATCGAACCACTGCCTCGTTGTTGTATTGTCGGGAAGAAGATCCAGAACACAAAAAGGTGAAAGATGAGAACCACCGACCAGATGGAACTCGAGCTCAGACTTGCCACCACCACCTTGGCACGTGGGATTCTTTTTTTTTCAAAAAAAATCAGACTTGTGTGTTGTGTTGGTGGGCTTTGGTATTGAGGCCTACTAATAGAAATTAAAATCAACCAACCCGGGTTGTGTTCAACTAGAGTGTTATGCATTGGCAAGACAAAGAAAAAATCCAAAGGATTGGGCCACTTGCTAATGGCCTCAAAGTGCACAGGGCTATGTAGCATTCGTGATAGCACCACAATCCCTGCAGCTGTGTTGTCACTAACACAACCACACTCACACCCAAACCGAAGTTTGGAAATAGCTCCCTTAAGTAAGTTGCAAGGAAAAGGTAAAAACAATGAATTAAACTAAACTAGAGAGAATGAAAAATAAATACTAAACTAAATGAAGAAAATAAACTAAGAGAAGTATATGATGTTTTAGATGAGATTGTTGGCATCTAGGTACGGCCTCGTTCGGTACCGACGCGGAATGGATTTAGGGTTTTACGACCATGCCATTGTGGCCAAGTCAGTACGTGCATTATAGGATATGGTGGTCTACTTCTGGTGGGCGGTCCCTCACATAACATTATCTCTGAAGATGCACTGTTGAGATAACTCATTCATCCTACTTCTTGTCCCATACCTGAGGCGGCTAATGCAAAGAAATTAAGTTCCTCGTGGTTTGAGGACCGGACGAAGGCATTAAGTTCTATGGACAATTGTGCTCCTAGAATAATTGTGTTCCCCTCAAGATATCTGCACCTGTCACGTCGCAGGTCAATCAGTTTGTACAACGACCTATACACTTCATGTGTGGCCTGAGAGTTGGATGTCTCCAACTACGCCAATGGATAAAACATTTCCCATCACTAAATTACCAAAGGTAAATAAGAAACACAAAGCAACACGCATAATTAGACGACACATATCAAATAACCACTTACTAATCGACCAGCCCATAGCCAACAATTACTCAAATAACATCACATATAAAGGGGCTTCAAGAGTTGTTACAAACCATCATGGAGACTGTGATGGAGGAGGAAGAAGGGATGGTGATGGTGATGACGGCGGCGTGGCGGTGGCCCATGGCCGCACCCCACCGTGGCGGCTCCCTTCCAGTCTCCTTCAAGGTTGCAAAAATGGTGTTCTTGAGGTGGATGGTGGCTGAACTGGGAGATGAGATGATGAATGATACCTGATGGATGATGGCGGCGGCTAGGGTTGAAGGTGAATATATATGAGAGCTCTCCCATAGCCTCCTTCCTTGATGTGGCTTCTCTCCTTTGATCCAAGGGCTCTAGACGAGCTCAATCCTCTCCCAAATCATCCCTTGAAGACCAAGGAAGTCATGGGAACAAACGGGGATGAAATCCACAAAGAATCCCGTCATGATAGGCAACTTTCGGTGTTGTCTGGAGTCCATACGGGCGCTCAAACGACCGCACACAGTCGTATGAAATGCCGTCTTTCATGTTGATTTCTTCTCGTGCCTCCCTTCGGTAAAACGGTCTCCATTTCTTTGTACAAACTCGGAATTTGACGTTCTTGGGCTCGTTGGATTCGTATGAACGACTTTGATCCATTCATGGTTTTAGATCTTGATTTTGAGCACTTTGGAAAAAAAAATCACCTTCGAAATGGCTAAGTTTGGGTCCTAGATGTCCACTATTTGAACTCCTTTCATTGTGCTAAGTATTTGGGAAGTCCATCTCACCTACAAGACACACAAAGACAAAGAAAACTAATAAAAACTAACAAAGAACAAATATGATGCAATGCTTGCAGTGAAAAGGATAAAAACTGGAAATCATGCATACAGACATGTTATTGGCTCAATGGAACATGATATGACTTGATATACAGAGATAATGTGCAACAAATGAGCTCTACGGATACGTAAAATATGGAGCCATCACTAGCCATGATTGTACTTGACCTCTGAATCTCTCCATAAGACACTAGAGCTCTGGTTTCTGTCGCGCACTTGCCATGCGATTAAAAGCCGTCGGAACCTACCCTAGCTGCCATGGCGACTAGGGTTTACCTACTCCACCGACATCCAGCCAGTGTTGAGTCTTCCTGATACGTCTCCAACGAATCTATAATTTTTTATTGTTCCATGCTATTATATTATCTATCTTGGATGTTTTATATGCATTTAGATGCTATTTTATATTATTTTTGGGACTAACCTATTAACCTAGAGCCCAGTGCCAGTTTCTGTTTTTTCCTTGTTTTTGAGTTTCCCAGAAAAGGAATATCAAACGGAGTCCAATTGAGCTGAAAATTTACGACGATTGTTTTTGGACCAAAAGAAGCCCACGGAGTACCGGAGATGCACCAGAAGAGTCCCGAGGCCACCACAAGGGTGGAGGGCTCTCCCACCCCCCAGGGCACGCCCTCCGACCTTGTGGGCCCCTCGTGGACTCCCCTGACTTGTTCTCGATGCCAACACCTCTTATATATCCCCAAACCTCTAGAACAAAACCTAGATCGGGAGTTCCACCGTCGCAAGCCTTTGTAGCCACCAAAAACCAATCAGGACCCTGTTCCGGCACCCTGCCGGAGGGGGAAATCATCACCGGTGGCCATCTTCATCATCCCGGTGCTCTCCATGACGAGGAGGGAGTAGTTCACCCTCGGGGCTGAGGGTATGTACCAGTAGCTATATGTTTGATCTCTCTCTCTCTCGTGTTCTTGATTTGGCACGATCTTGATGTACCGCGAGCTTTGCTATTGTAGTTGGATCTTATGATGTTTTCCCCCTCTACCTTCTTGTAATGAATTGAATTTTCCCTTTGAAGTTATCTTATCGGATTGAGTCTTTAAGGATTTGAGAACACTTGATGTATGTCTTGCATGTGTTTATCTGTGGTGACAATGGGATATTCACGTGATCCACTTGATGTATGTTTTGGTGATCAACTTGCGGGTTCTGTGACCTTGTGAACTTATGCATAGGGGTTGGCACACGTTTTCGTCTTGACTCTCCGGTAGAAACTTTAGGGCACTCTTTGAAGTTCTTTGTGTTGGTTTGAATAGATGAATATGAGATTGTGTGATGCATATCGTATAATCAAACCCGCGGATACTTGTGGTGACATTGGAGTATCTAGGTGACATTAGGGTTTTGGTTGATGTGTGTCTTAAGGTGTTATTTTAGTACGAACTCTAGGGCTGTTTGTGACACTTATAGGAATAGCCCAATAGATCGATCAGAAAGAATAAGTTTGAGGTTGTTTCGTACCCTACAATAATCTCTTCGTTTATTCTCCGCTATTAGTGACTTTGGAGTGACTCTTTGTTGCATGTTGAGGGATTGTTATATGATCTAATTATGTTATCATTGTTGAGAGAACTTGCACTAGTGAAAGTACGAACCCTAGGCCTTGTTTCGAAGCATTGCAATACCATTTTTGCTCACTTTTGTTACTTGCTACCTTGCTGTTTTTATATTTTCAGATTACAAAAACCTATATCTACCATCCATATTGCACTTGGATCACCATCTCTTCGCCGAACTAGTGCACCTATACAATTTACCATTGTATTCGGTGTGTTGGGGACACAAGAGACTCTTTGTTATTTGGTTGCAGGGTTGTTTGAGAGAGACCATCTTCATCCTACACCTCCCATGGATTGATAAACCTTAGGTCATCCACTTGAGGGAAATTTGCTACTGTCCTACAAAACTCTGCACTTGGAGACCCAACAACGTCTACAAGGATAAAGTTGCTGAGTAGACATCAAGCTCTTTTCTGGCGCCGTTGCCGGGGAGGTGAGTGCTTGAAAGTATATCTGTAGATCTTGCAATCGAATCTTTTAGTTTCTTGTTTTATCACTAGTTTAGTTTATAAAAGAAAACTACAAAAAAATGGAATTGAGGTTGCCTCATATGCTTCATCTTTTTAATGTCTTTCGTGAAATTGATGGAAAGGAAAATTGTGCTCAAGTGTTAGAAGAAGAAGTCTATAAAATGTTTGGCACTAAATCTTTGTATGACGAGCATGATTGCAATGTTGTTAGTATGAATTCTTTGAATATCCATGATGCTAATGATATGCAAAGCCACAAGCTTGGGGATGCTATGTTTAATGAAGATGATATTTTTGGTCCCCCAAGTTTTGATGTGCAAATTTATCATGATGATAGCATGCCTCCCATTTACGATGATTATATTGATGAAAGTGGGTTTGGAAGAGTGTCAACTTTAGGAAGTAGTGATCCCACTATTTTGGAGGGTGTTGAATCTTATTGTGATAATTATGAAAGTGGATTTGGAGAGGTCATGACTTTATTTAGTGATGAATCCACTATTTTGGAAGAGGTTCCAATTGATTATGAGAACAAAGTTGCTATCTATGATGATTATTGTGATGACATGTATGCTATAAAGAATAATGATAACCATGAAACTTGTCATCATGATTTTAATTTTCAATTGGATTATGCCTCACATGATAGTTATGTTGTTGAGTTTGCTCCCACTACTATTCATGAGAATAAATTTGCTTCTGTGGAGAGTAATAAAAATTATATGCTTATGCATCGTGAAAAGAATGCTTTATGTGATAATTATATTATTTAATTCATTCATGATGCTACTGAAAATTATTATGAGGGAGGAATATATGCTTGTCGGAATTGCAATAATATCAAGTTTCCTCTCTATGTGTTGAAAATCTTGAAGTTTTGATTGCTTTACCTTCATATGCTAGTTGACTCTTGCTCCCATAAATTGTTTGCTCAAAAAATTCCTATGCATAGGAAGTGGGTTAGACTTAAATGTGCTAGTCATATTCTTCATGATGCTCCTGTTATGTTTCAATTCTTATCTTTTATGTGAGCATCATTGATATCATCATGCCTAGCTAAAAAGGCATTAAAGAAAAGCGCTTGTTGGGAGACAACCCAACACTTTTACCTACTGTTTTTGTGTATTAACATGATTAATCTGCTGTAGTAATCATGTTTTATAGCTTTTGTTTCAATAAAGTTCCAAGTAAAGCCTTTGGGGTAGTGTGGATGATAGTTGACTTGATTCGGTGCAAAAACAGAAACTTTTGCGTCCAGTGCAGAAATTCCTATCTTTCACTGGAACGTGGAAAAACTCTGAATTTTTTACAGAGGATTTATATAAAAAAAATATACGTTATCCTAATTTTTCAGAATTTTTTAAGTAACAGAAGTATGATCTCAATTCAGATCTTCACAGACTGTTCTGTTTTTGACAGATTCTGTTTTCGATGCATAGTTTGCTTGTTTTCTAGTTTCTATGGCTTATATTGCTTAATATAAATTGTAGAAATAATAGGGTACAGTAGGCATCATGTGAGAAAAGTTATGAATCTTTTCTTGACAGTACCAAAGTGAATGATTTGTTTTATTATACTAACGGATCTCACGAAGGTTTCGTTAAGTTTTGTGTGATTGAAGTTTTCAAGTTTTGGGTGAGATATCGATACGAGGAGAATAAGGAGTGACAAGACCCTAAGCTTGGAGATTCCCAAGGCATCCCAAGGTTATATTCAAGGAAGATCCAAGCAACTAAGCTTGGGGATGCCCCGGAAGGCATCCCCTCTTTCGTCTTCAACATTATCGGTAACCTCACTTGGAGCTATATTTTTATTCGTCACATGATACGAGTTTTGCTTGGAGCGTCATTTTATTTTATTAGGATTTGCTTGATGTTATTTAGAATAATATTTTTCATCTTTTAGTTCAATAAAAATGTAAAGTATAGCCTTTACCATGCTTATTTTGCATGTCTATATGTTGCTGTTTTGAAAACAGAAAGTTTTCTATTGTTGTCTGAATTCTTCTGGAAAGTCAGAACATGATAAAGTCTTGAAATTTTTACATGTTGAGCAATAACAGATTTTATACAGTGTAGTAAGTTTTCAGAATTTTTGGAGTTAGGTAAGTATCAGTACAATTGCACTCTTTACAGACTGTCCTGTTTTGACAGATTGCTGTTATGTTTGCATTGTTTGCATATGTTTGCTTGTTTAATGATTCTATTTGAGCATAGGAATATTAAATATGCAGAGGCATTTAGTATGCAATGTTAAATAATTATTTTAGTGATTTGCTACAGTAGATAATGATAAGGTTTTGCCTTTGATTTATACTAACTTATCTCACGAGTTCTTGTTGAGTTTTGTGTGGATGAAGTTTTTAAGATTTAGGGAACCCGTGATATAAAAGGAATTAAGGAGACACAAGCATCTAAGCTTGGGGATGCCCCGGTAGGCATCCCACCTTTCTTCATCAAGAATTATCGGTTAGTATCGGTTGAACCTAAGTTTTTGCTTCTTCACACGATATGTGCTATCCTTGCAATGTCACTTTATTTTGTTTTGCTTGCTGTTTGAATAAAGTACTTAAGATCTGAAATTCTTTTATGAGAGAGAGTCTTCACATAGTTACATAATTATTCGACTACTCATTGATCTTCACTTATATCTTTTGGAGTAGTATGTCATTTGCACTAGTACTTCACTTGTATCTTTTTAGAGCACGACTGTAGTTTTATTTTGAAGAAATTGTTGAACTCTCATGCTTCACTTATATTATTTTGAGAGTCTTTAAACAGCATGGTAATTTGCTTTGGTTATGAATTTAGTCCTAATATGATGGGCATCCAAGAGGGATATAATAAAAACTTTCATATAAAGTGCATTGAATACTATGAGAAGTTTGATTCCTTATGATTGTTTTGAGATATAAAGATGGTGATATTAGAGTCATGCTAGTGAGTAATTGTGTATTTGAGAAATACTTGTGTTAAGGTTTGTGATTCCCGTAGCATGCACGTATGGTGAACCGTTATGTGATGAAGTCGGAGCATGAATTATTTATTGATTGTCTTCCTTATGAGTGGCGGTCGGGGACGAGCGATGGTCTTTTCCTACCAATCTATCCCCCTAGGACCATGCGTGTAATACTTCGTTTCGATAACTAATAGATTTTTGCAATAAGTATGTGAGTTCTTTATGACTAATGTTGAGTCCATGGATTATACGCACTCTCACCCTTCCACCATTGCTAGCCTCTCTAGTACCGCGCAACTTTCGCCGGTACCATATACCCACCATATACCTTCCTCAAAACAGCCACCATACCTACCTATTATGGCATTTCCATAGCCATTCCGAGATATATTGCCATGCAACTTTCCACCATTTCGTTTATTATGACACGCTTCATCATTGTCATATTGCTTTGCATGATCATGTAGTTGACATCGTATTTGTGGCAAAGCCACCGTTCATAATTCTTTCATACATGTCACTCTTGATTCATTGCACATCCCGGTACACCGCCGGAGGCATTCACATAGATTCATATTTTGTTCTAAGAATTGAGTTGTAATTCTTGGGTTGTAAGTAAATAAAAGTGTGATGATCATCATTATTAGAGCATTGTCCTAGTGAGGAACGGATGATGAAGACTATGATTCCCCCACAAGTCGGGATGAGACTCCGGACGAAAAAAAAGGAGGCCAAAAAAAAGAGAAGGCCCAAACAAAAAAAAACAAAAAATGAGAGAAAAAGAGAGAAGGGACAATGTTACTATCCTTTTACCACACTTGTGCTTCAAAGTAGCACCATGATCTTCATGATAGAGAGTCTCCTATGTTGTCACTTTCATATACTAGTGGGAATTTTTCATTATAGAACTTGGCTTGTATGTTCCAATGATGGGCTTCCTCAAATTGCCTTAGGTCTTCGTGAGCAAGCAAGTTGGATGCACACCCACTTAGTTTCTTTTTGAGCTTTCATAAACTTATAGCTCTAGTGCATCCGTTGCATGGCAATCCCTACTCACTCACATTGATATCTATTGATGGGCATCTCTATATCCCGTTGATATGCCTAGTTGATGTGAGACTATCTCCTTCTTTTTTGTCTTCTCCACAACCACCATATTCCATTCCACCTAAAGTTCTATGTCCATGGCTCACGCTCATGTATTGCGTGAAACTTGAAAAAGTTTGAGAACATCAAAAGTATGAAACAATTGCTTGGCTTGTCATCGGGGTTGTGCATGATTTAAATATTTTGTGTGATGAAGATGGAGCATAGCCAGACCATATGATTTTGTAGGGATAAGCTTTCTTTGGCCATGTTATTTTGAGAAGACATAATTATTTTGTTAGTATGCTTGAAGTATTATTGTTTTTACGTCAATATTAAACTTTTGTTTTGAATCTTACGGATCTGAACATTCATGCCACAATAAAGAGAATTACACGGATAAATATGTTAGGTAGCATTCCACATCAAAAATTCTGTTTTTATCATTTACCTACTCGAGGATGAGCAGGAATTAAGCTTGGGGATGCTTGATACGTCTCCAACGTATCTATAATTTTTTATTGTTCCATGCTATTATATTATCTATCTTGGATGTTTTATATGAATTTAGATGCTATTTTATATTATTTTTGGGACTAACCTATTAACCTAGAGCCCAGTGCCAGTTTCTATTTTTTTCCTTGTTTTTCAGTTTCGCAGAAAAGGAATATCAAACGGAGTCCAATTGAGCTGAAAATTTACGACGATTGTTTTTGGACCAAAAGAAGCCCACAGAGTACCGGAGATGCACCAGAAGAGTCCCGAGGCTACCACAAGGGTGGAGGGTGCTCCCACCCCCCAGGGCGCGCCCTCCAACCTTGTGGGCCCCTCGTGGACTCCCCTGACTTGTTCTCGACGCCAACACCTCTTACATATCCCCAAACCTCCAGAACAAAACCTAGATCGGGAGTTCCGCCGCCGCAATCCTCTGTAGCCACCAAAAACCAATCGGGACCCTGTTTCGGCACCCTGCCGGAGGGGGAAATCATCACCGGTGGCCATCTTCATCATCCCGGCGCTCTCCATGACGAGGAGGGAGTAGTTCACCCTCGGGGCTGAGGGTATGTACCAGTAGCAATGTGTTTGATCTCTCTCTCTCGTGTTCTTGATTTGGCACGATCTTGATGTATCGTGAGCTTTGCTATTGTAGTTGGATCTTATGATGTTTCTCCCCCTCTATCTTCTTGTAATGAATTGAGTTTTCCCTTTGAAGTTATCTTATCGGATTGAGTCTTTAAGGATTTGAGAACACTTGATGTATGTCTTGCATGTGTTTATCTGTGGTGACAGTGGGATATTCACGTGATCCACTTGATGTATGTTTTGGTGATCAACTTGCGGGTTCTGCGACCTTGTGAACTTATGCATAGGGATTGGCACGCGTTTTCGTCTTGACTCTCCGGTAGAAACTTTGGGGCACTCTTTGAAGTTCTTTGTGTTGGTTTGAATAGATGAATCTGAGATTGTGTGATGCATATCATATAATCAAACCCACGGATACTTGTGGCGACATTGGAGTATCTAGGTGACATTAGGGTTTTGGTTGATGTGTGTCTTAAGGTGTTATTTTAGTACGAACTCTAGGGCTGTTTGTGACACTTATAGGAATAGCCCAATAGATCGATTAGAAAGAATAACTTTGAGGTGGTTTCGTACCCTACAATAATCTCTTCGTTTATTCTCCGCTATTAGTGACTTTGGAGTGACTCTTTGTTGCATGTTGAGGGATTGTTATATGATCTAATTATGTTATCATTGTTGAGAGAACTTGCACTAGTGAAAGTATGAACCCTAGGCCTTGTTTCGAAGCATTGCAATACCGTTTTCGCTCACTTTTGTTACTTGCTACCTTGCTGTTTTTATATTTTCAGATTACAAAAACCTATGTCTACCATCCATATTGCACTTGTATCACCATCTCTTCGCCGAACTAGTGCACCTATATAATTTACCATTGTATTGGGTGTGTTGGGGACACAAGAGACTCTTTGTTATTTGGTTACAGGGTTGTTTGAGAGAGACCATCTTCATCCTACGCCTCCCACGGATTGATAAACCTTAGGTCATCCACTTGAGGGAAATTTGCTACTGTCCTACAAAACTCTGCACTTGGAGGCCCAACAACGTCTACAAGGATAAAGTTGCTGAGTAGACATCACTTCCCTCATGTCCTCCGCTCCTACACATTGCCTCCGATTGCCCCGGATCCTCGGGCTTACCAAGGGAACACCTTGCATGTCTTCCTGGCCATGGGGTTGGGGCATGACGAAGTGGGATATTTTGGTAATAGCAGCAGCAGCGGCGGAGACTGAAGGAAATATGCCCTAGAGGCAATAATAAAGTTGTTATTTTATATTTCCTTATTCATGATAAAGGTTTATTATTCATGCTAGAATTGTATTGATCGGAAACCTAAATACATGTGGGAATACATAAACAAATATTGTGTCCCTAGTAAGCCTCTACTAGACTAGCTCGTTGATCAAAGATGGTTAAGGTTTCCTAACCATAGACATGTGTTGTCATTCGACAACAGGATCACATCATTAGGAGAATGATGTGATGGATAAGACCCATCCGTTAGCTTAGCATAATGATCGTTCAAGTTTTATTGCTATTGCTTTCTTCATGTCAAATACATATTCCTTCAACTATGAGATTATGTAACTCCCGGATATCGGAGGAATACCTTGTGTGCTATCAAACATCACAACGTAACTGGGTGATCATAAAGATGCTCTACAGGTATCTCCGAAGGTGTTTGTTGAGTTGGCATAGATTGAGACTAGGATTTGTCACTCCGAGTATCGGAGAGGTATCTCTGGGCCCTCTCGGTAATACACATCATAAGCTTGCAAGCAAACGACTAAGGAGTTAGTCATGAGGTGATGTATTACGGAACAAGTAAAGAGACTTGCCGGTAACGAGATTGAACTAGGTATGAAGATACCGACGATCGGATCTCGGGCAAATAACATACCAATGGACAAAGGGAATTACGTATGTTGTCATAATGGTTTGATCGATAAAGATCTTCGTAGAATATGTAGGAGCTAATATGGGCATCCAGGTTCCGCTATTGGTTATTGATCGGAGAGGTGTCTCGGTCATGTCTACATAGTTCTCGAACCCGTAGGGTCCGCACGCTTAACGTTCGTTGACGATATAGTGTTATATGAGTTATGTGATTTGGTGACCGACTGTTGTTCAGAATCCCGAATGAGATCACAGACATGACGAGGAGTCTCGAAGTGGTCGAGAGGTAAAGATTGATATATAGGACGAGGGTATTCGGACACCGGAAGTGTTTCGGAGGGTACCAGGTATTTATCGCGTCACCGGAAGGTGTTCTGGGCACCCCCGGCAAAGCTATGGGCCTTATGGGCCAAGTGAGGGAACACACCAGCTCACAAGGGGCTGGTGCGCCCCTATAGCTGGCCGGCCCTAGGGGAGAAGGAAAGTGGAGACTAGGTCTCCCCTTTCCTTCCCCCTCCTCCTCTTTCCTTCCCCCATGGGGAATACATGATAAGGGGGAGGGGGCGCAGGGCAAGGCTGGGCCCCTAGGGGGCCGGCGGCTAGCCCTAGGGCGCGCCTGGCTGCCTCCCTGTAACATCCCCACTATCACACTACAGTGATCTCTTTTTAATAGTGGCCATGTTATCATGATCACTCAGTCAATCTGCCACTTGTCCAAAATCAAACCCAAATTCAAATTTGAAATGCAAGTCAAATAATTATTTCTTCAAACAGCAAATCTAAATTGTTCATAATATTGCAAATAATCTAAAAGCAATTATAAAATTATAATCCACATTAAGTGAATTAGTTAAGTCACTCTAACATACCTCAAACAGTAGCCAAACAACACCTTTTAATACATTTTTACTAACCCCATTTACAAATGAAATTAAACTTTACCCAAACCAATTTCTGGTGTTAGAGGATATTGTACTGCAATTTCGGAGCTAGGTCACATATTTGATAAAAGTCCAGAAGTGCTCAAACAATTTGCAAAACAGAGTTAAATAGAAAACAGAAAATAAGAAATGGAAAAGGCCGAATCGCTACTGTGGCGCTGGGCCTAAGTTCAAATAGTATAGGCCTAGCCCAGCACAGCACCTCCCCTAATCTCTCGCTCTCTGTCTCCCCGGTGTCGACTGCGCACGCCGACACGTCGCTGATGCCGCACGCGTCGGGCATCCGGCGAGCTGCGGAGGTGGATAAGGACCACCTCGGCCCCCTCGAACCCTAGACCCCGCATTCCTCTTCCCCTCGCTCTCTCTCTCGCGCGGATTTCGGCGGCGCCCGAGAGGTCGACGTCGCGCCGCTCTCGCCGTCACGGCCACTGGCCACCTCCCACTGCTCCATGCTGCCCGACGGCGTCCTCGCCTTCCTCCCCATCGAGCCGAACCCCGCGACCGACCGGTGCTGCTCCGGAGCGCCCCCATCGAGCCGTCTTCTTCGTCGGATGCCGCTGTCGCCTCCGTCGATCTCCGCCGTCGCTGGACCACCCCGAGCCCATTGCCTAGTCCCTATGCTCTCGCGGTGAGCTCGCGCAGCTCCTCCCTCTTCCCATTTGACCACGCGTGTCCGCTAGCAGTCGATCTGCGTAGAGCCGCCCGCCAGCCGCCGTCGGTGGTCGCCATTGTTGCTGGTGCCGACCTCCTCTGCTCGCGTCCGTAGCCCGGTTGGGTGCGGACCGCTGCGCCCGTTCGATTCGTGCCCGCGGTCGTCCTTTTGGTCGCCGGAATCGGCCGGACGGCCATCGCCGGAGCTCGGCCTCGTCGCCGGCGCACTGTAGCTCCCCGCCGGCGCTAACCCCGCTGACATGTCGTCATTAGCCTCTAACTAACCCAGCTAACCACTGACTGACAGCTGGGCCCCACGTGGCTTAATTAACCCCTAATAAAACTGTTAAGATAAGTAAATGAAACTGACATGTGGGGCCCCTGCTACTGTTCAAATGGATAAGGTCCGGCACAGTCAGCCGCTGACTGGACCTCTGGCCCCACCTGTCATCCTAATGGGCTGGCTGGGACTGTGTATAAAAAGTATTTCTGGCACTGTTTGGATATTTCGAATTTAATTAAATAAAATAATTCTAGAAAATATTTAAAACTTTGAAAAATCATATCTTTTAAACCGTAACTCGGATGAAAAAGTTTTCTACATGAAAGTTACTCAGAACGATGAGACGAATCCGAATATGCCCTCCTCATACCTGTCACATGCCTCTAGCATGATGAACATGGAACTTTCCCCTCCGTTTCATCTGTCCGATAATCACCCGGAGCTGGGAGAACACTCCCGGATAATTTCCCACTCCCACTAACTTGCGTCGTACTGCATTAGGACACCTCTCGAATAATGTGTTACCATGCCATGCTTCTGTGATTGCCTTTGTCTGCCTTAATTTATCATTTCTTCCCCCTCTTCTCTCTCGATAGACCCCAAGACCGATGAAGACCCGATGATCGTCTACCTCGTCGAAGATCCGTTGATGTCTGCAAAGCAACCAGGCAAGCACCCCCCGTTTGAACATGCCGATATCGCCTATTCTTTCTCTCTTATGCTTGCATTAGAAATTGCTGCTGCTACTGTTTATCCTATTTTTGATGCATAGCCTGATTTTGTAACCTGCTATTGTTACCTACCTGTTTATCCTAAACTGCTTAGTATAGGCTGGGTAGAGACCCACTAGAGACCCCCCTTTGTTCCAAGTTGCCCCCGCTGGATTGTCAGATGACTCGATCTACGTGATCGACAACCAGGCCCCGGCACCGCACATCACCCCCCTGGTTGTACGACACTGCAGCGTTACTATCAAGTGCCGAGGGTGGTACCTCATTTAGCACTTCTGATGTTAACTCTATAGAGTAGCTATTCGGCCGTGGTCATCGAGGGTGATTCCTCCTTCACCACTTCCGATAACGACGCCGTCGTGCAACACCTCAAGTGTGAACCTCGAGGGTGATTCCTCCTAAGTTCACCTTGACGGATACATCGAGTAGGAATCCAACGAGGGTGATGCCTTGGATTCCCTGATGTTATGGACACACGGATACTTGGACTTTACAACTGTTACTTGGAAAGGTGGGTCGACCCTGAGGGGTACCCACGAGTGATGTGGAAACGGGTTGACCTGGAGGGTGCCCGAGAGATAAATACGAGGCATGGCCGGGCATTCTTAGCCCTTGTCGCAAGTCCTCGAGACGAGGCGATGGGGTCACATAGATCGTGAGTCTCTGCTCGTTACCGCACTACCAATACACTAACGATTTGGATATGTGATCTGAGTGGGCCTCTGGCCCGATAGCACTAACCATCACGCGGGAATAAAGATGGGTACTCTGCATCGTGGCATCAGCCGAAAGCTTTGTCAGACGTCCAGTTCAGCATTGTGGCACGGTCGGATCGTGTCGGCCATCCGAGGCGACGCTGGTATCCACACTACGCACAACGACCCGGAGTGCAACGGGCGATGGGCCCAAGACCCCGGAGTGCTTAGGATGTAGACCGGCGGGGACCACTCTGCTGAGCTCTAGGTAGGGCTGTAGTGTGTCGTTTGGCCGAGGTCGGGCATGACCCAGAAATGTGTGTCCGACCGGAGTTAAGCGAGCGTGGTGGGTAAGTTGGTGCACCCCTGCAGGGAAGAACTAATCTATGCATAGCCGGATCCTCGGTAACAGACGCTCGGAGTTGTATCCCGATCGATACAACTAGAACTGGATAGAAATGAATAGTATGGCTCTGGGATTGCTTTCTCGCAGGGAGTCGAGAAAGGATCTCTGGCCGAGGTTGATACTTAATGCTGCTACTACTTTATATTGTACTAATCTACACTCTTCTAATGCTGCAAGACCGTTGAAGATGCTAGTCTTCGATAGGACTAGGCCTTCTCTCTATTCTGGCATTTCTGCAGCCCAGTCCACATATACAGACTTTCTTTGATAATGTTGCATATGTAGTGTAGATCCTTGCTTGCTGAGTACTTCGGATGAGTACTCACGGTTTCTTTGCTTCCTCCTTTCCCCATATCTGTTTGATGCAACCAGATGACGGAGCCCCGGAGCCAGCTGCCCCCGCCGACGACTTCTACTACCACCCCGAGGGTGATTACTACTACGAGCTTGCCGACGACCAGGAGCAGGATCGGAGGGTCCCAGGCAGGAGGCATGCGCCTTTTTGATCATTGTGTTTTCTTTTGCCTCGCCTTCTTAAAGGATTATCTGTTTTATCTTTTATATCTGTACTCAGATATCTAATGCTTCCACTAACGCTTGTATACGAGCTTATGTATTCGAGTCCTCGAGGCCCCTGGCTTGTAATATAAAGCTTGTATTATTTTAATTTGTGTCTAGAGTTGTGTTGTGATATCTTCAAGTGAGTCCTTAGGCTTGATCGTGTGCATTTGCGTGTATGATTAGTGCACGATTGAGCCGGGGGCGTCACAGGTTGGTATCAGAGCCGACTGCCTGTAGGAACCCCCTTTCCAACTCTTTGGCCGAAGTTGAGTCTAGTCTTTGAAAACTGTTTTACTAACATGGCTGTGTGGCTTATGGGCCCACGTCGCCAATGGGTGGTATTAGGATCTTTTATTCCTCTTCCTTACACTGGGACTCTGATTTCTCTTCTAATCGGGTTAAAGATTTTGCTAACTCTAACACTAGGTTCTCATAACCGCTTCCTCCCGGAGAGCTCCTTCACCACAGATGATCGTCTGCTTCATCAGAAGACTCTGAAGATACTCCTCGATGTTTCCTGAGACCCTTGTGCCCACTGCTTTTGCAGTTCCCTACCATCGATAAACCCCCGTGGATAACTATGCATCCTTGCCGTTTGTACCTTCTTTTCCGGTTGCCCTTTTTATTCCAAGATACCCCAGAATACTCTTCGTTGTTCCGAGAATCCTTAGTGCCTACTGCTTTGCAGCTTCTTTCGCACTGCAGATAATTCCTCACACTTTCCGGGGATTCGTTCATCCCCAGTTGATCATGTGTTTTGGCAAATACTTCATAATACTATCTGATGTTCCGAAAATCCACTGCAACCTATTGCTTTGGAAAGTCTTGCCTGCCTGCATTATGGTTAAGTCCATATGTCTGGCAATATTCATTAGTATCATTTGACACCGTCATTTTGGTCTTATTGATTCAACATGAGTGCGAATGCACGCTATCATCAGTTGATCCGTTTAAATTATCTTTCGGCTCAGACCTCATTTTGAACATGAGCTGGTTCTCGACCAATCTATTTGTCGTCGACTGTACCCTCAGGCCTACTCAAGATGTCCATCCTTGATCAGAGCGTCAGCTTCTGATCCCTCCATTTGGAAACCATAATTCCTTTGTATTTAAGCATTGAATTATTCAGTTGTTTCTATAATCCGATGCCTTGCATTCTTTATTCTTCTGTTTGAGTACCGATACTCACATCGGATCCTTTGCCGACCATCTGATCTTTTGTTGGGTTGCTATCCGACAGCATCGATCATATTCAATAACCTTGCGAGTCCTTCCTCAGATACAGAATGCCTTTGGTAAAATGTATCATCTCCTTCTATCAACCATGCTCTGCTTCCGAGCTTGAGTTTATTACTCCTGCAATTTGTGGTGTATGTTCCTAAGATGCCCGGATGGGTTGAACATATGCTTTCCTTAACCTGTGTAAATTGAAAGTTATGCGGGTTATATCTACTCGCATTTCATCGGATAAATTTTCAACTCTACAACTTCTTCAAAGATGAGAAGTGAATGAAAGGTTATGCATTGGATAAGTGGGAGTCGACCTTGAACCTTTATGTTCATGCCCATGGACCCGATGCAGAACTTATCATGGAAGCTTCTCCTAAATCAATTGTTCCCTTGATATAAGTTCATCTTGTATCTGTAAATTGATCCTTTGTAACCGTGGTTATGACCATATTTTCTCCTTGATTCCATTCCCGGACAAGTTAAAATACTTGTCTTCTACAGATCATTTCACCTGTCCAACCTCTATTCAGATGTACATTCAAGTATTGCTCCATGATATCTCAATGATATTGTGTCATGCACTCCCTCTTGTGAATTCCTATTGGAATGATACTCCATCCCATCATTCCTAGCCTGATCGGCTATATAATTAACATGCTAATCTTATCCGTGCTACCTGGTCCTCCTTCCCGGTGCACTTTTCCGACATTGGCTAAGCTTGTGTCAAACTGTATTCATCATATTGTTTTGCTTACACCTTGTTTTCCCTGCTACTCTTGAAATAGCTCCTTTGCACTTCTGGTGATGTTCGAATGCAATCTTTGCTTGAAACACCATGTTACTGCTACCTCGAAGCATGACTGAGGTATTCCGAATATCATTGAGAATAGTGGAAGCGCAATGCTACATGTTTCTTAATCTATTATCCAAACACCGTTGTATGGGTAATATCATGAATCTTTCCTCGCCCCTTTTATCTACATACTTTTGAATTTGTTGTCCTATCATGTATATCCTGCTCCACTTTTCCTTGAGCAGGATGTACTCCCAATTCTTGTGTGTAAACACATTTTCCTTTTCATTGGTTTGTTTAACCTTCTCATGATTTATATGATATAAGCAGAAATAATTCCCTGCTTATAAAACACCCCGATGTACAACCTTGTCAGTGAGACTCTGTTACTAATGTTGATGACATTCCGGTAACCACTGATGGATGAGAACTTTGCCAAATGGTCCGCCTCATTTTAATGAGCAGGAAGACGGTTCTCTTCATCCCTCGCCCTTGGTACCGACGATGTTACCGACATAGCTGACAGGCTATCCTCTGACATACCTTGTTGTCGTGACCGGTAAGATGTCACCGTTCTCCCTACTCTTGATCGACACCCCTCACAGTTCCACATGATCGTAACCTGACTCTCCTGTATATCCTTGATTCCGAAGTATCCTTTGCTCTTGGCTTTGTGTGTTATCGCGAGCGACCCTCTGAGAGATAATCTATTCCCGATGCTCTGAACCCCCTTCACACACTCTATTCAGGTATCGGTCGTTTGTCCATTCTCTTGAAACTTCTTATTGTACCTTCATACCTTGCTCTCGATGTTTTCTTAAGTTTAAACTCGAGAGATACTTCCGCCACATTCCCTGAATTGTCTACCAGATAATCAACCCTATAAGGGTCAGTTCTCCCGAAGTTACTCTTTACTTCCCCACTTAAATCTCGGGACGAGATTTTTTGTAGTGGAGGAGATTTGTAACATCCCCACTATCACACTACAGTGATCTCTCTTTAATAGTGGCCATGTTATCATGATCACTCAGTCAATCTGCCACTTGTCCAAAATCAAACCCAAATTCAAATTTGAAATGCAAGTCAAATAATTATTTCTTCAAACAACAAATCAAAATTGTTCATAATATTGCAAATAATCCAGAAGCAATTATAAAATTATAATCCACATTAAGTGAATTAGTTAAGTCACTCTAACAAACCTCAAATAGTAGCCAAATAGCACCTTTTAATACATTTTTACTAACCCCATTTACAAATGAAATTAAACTTTACCCAAACCAATTTCTGGTGTTAGAGGATATTGTACTGCAATTTAGGAGCTAGGTCACACATTTGATAAAAGTCCAGAAGTGCTCAAACAATTTGCAAAACAGAGTTAAACAGAAAACAGAAAATAAGAAATAGAAAAAGGTCGAATCGCTACTGTGGCGCTGGGCCTAAGTTCAAACAGTATAGGCCCAGCCCAGCACAGCACCTCCCCTAATCTCTCGTGCTCTCTCTCTCCCCGGTGTCGACTGCGCGCGCCGACACATCACCGATGCCGCACGCGTCGGGCATCCGGCGAGCTGCGGAGGTGGATAAGGACCACCTCGGCCCCCTCGAACCCTAGACCCCGCATTCCTCTTCCCCTCGCTCTCTCTCTCACGCGGATTTCGGCGGCGCCCGAGAGCTCCATGTCGCGCCGCTCTCGCCGTCGCGGCCCCTGGCCACCTCCCGCCGCTCCATGCTGCCCGACGGCCTCCTCGCCTTTGTCCCCATCGAGCCGAACCCCGTGACCGACCGGTGCTGCTCCGGAGCGCCCCCATCGAGCCGTCTTCTCCGTCGAACGCCGCCATCGCCTCCGTCGATCTCCACCATCACCGGACCTCCTCGAGCCCATTGCCTAGTCCCTACGCTCTCGCGGTGAGCTCACGCAGCTCCTCCCTCTTCCCATTTGACCGCGTGTGTCCGCTAGTAGTCGATCCGTGTAGCGCCACCCGCCAGCCGCCATCGGTGGTCGCCATTGCCACCGGTGTCGACCTCCTCTGCTCGTGTCCATAGTCCGGTTGGGTGCGGACCGCTGTGCCCATTCGATTCGTGCCCGTGGTCATCCTTTTGCTCGCCGGAGCTCAGCCTCGTCGCCGGCGCACTGTAGCTCCCCGCCGGCGCTAACCCCACTGACGTGTCGTCACTAGCCTCTAACTAACCCAGCTAACCACTGACTGACAGCTGGGCCCCACGTGGCTTAATTAACCCCTAATAAAACTATTAAGATAAGTAAATGAAACTGACATGTGGGGCCCCTGCTACTGTTCAAATGGATCAGGTCCGGCACAGTCAGCCGCTGACTAGACCTCTGGCCCCACCTGTCATCCTAATGGGCTGGCTGGGACTGTGTATAAAAAGTATTTCTGGCACCGTTTGGATATTTCAAATTTAATTAAATAAAATAATTCCAGAAAATATTTAAAACTTTGAAAAATCATATCTTTTAAACCGTAACTCGGATGAAAAAGTTTTCTACATGAAAGTTGCTCAGAACGATGAGACGAATCTGAATATGCCCTCCTCATACCTGTCACATGCCTCTAGCATGATGAACGTGGAACTTTCCCCTCCATTTCATCTGTCTGATAATCACCCGGAGCTGGGAGAACACTCTCAGATAATTTCCCGCTCCCACTAACTTGCGTAGTACTGCATTAGGACACCTCTCGAATAATGTGCTGCCATGCCATGCTTCTATGATTGCCTTTGTCTGCCTTAATTTATTGTTTCTTCCCCCTCTTCTCTCTCGATAGACCCCGATGAAGACCCGATGATCGTCTACCTCGTCGAAGATCCGTTGATGTCTACAAAGCAACCAGGCAAGCACCCCCCCTTTTGAACATGCAGATATCGCCTATTCTTTCTCTCTTATGCTTGCATTAGAAATTGCTGCTGCTACTGTTTATCCTATTTCTGATGCATAGCCTGATTTTGTAACCTGCTATTGTTACCTACCTGTTTATCCTAAACTACTTAGTATAGGCTGGGTAGAGACCCCCACTTTGTTCCAAGTTGCCCCTGCTGGATTGTCAGATGACTCGATCTACGTGATCGACAACCAGGCCCCGGCACCACACATCACCCCCTTGGTTGTACGACACTGCAGTGTTACTATCGAGTGCCGAGGGTGATACCTCGTTTAGCACTTCTGATGTTAACTCTATAGAGTAGCTATTCGGTCGTGGTCATCGAGGGTGATTCCTCCTTCACCACTTCCGATAACGACGCCGTCGTGCAACACCTCAAGTGTGAACCTCGAGGGTGATTCCTCCTAAGTTCACCTTGACGGATACATCGAGTAGGAATCCAATGAGGGTGATACCTCGGATTCCCTGATGTTATGGACACACGGATACTTGGAATTTACAACTGTTACTTGGAAAGGCGGGTCGACCCTGAGGGGTACCCGCGAGTGATGTGGAGACGGGTTGACCTGGAGGGTGCCCGAGAGATAAATACGAGGCGTGGCCGGGCATTCTTAGCCCTTGCCGCAAGTCCTCGAGATGGGGCGACGGGGTCACATCGATCGTGAGTCTCTGCTCGTTACTGCACTACCAATACACTAACGATTTGTATATGTGATCTGAGTGGGCCTCTGGCCCGATAGCACTAACCATCACGCGGGAATAAATATGGGTACTCTGCATCATGGCATCAGCCGAAAGCTCTGTCAGACGTCCAGTTCAGCATTGTGGCATGGTCGGATCGTGTCGGCCATCCGAGGCGACGCTGGTATCCACCCTGCGCATAACGACCCGGAGTGCAACGGGCGATGGGCCCAAGACCCCAGAGTGCTTAGGATGTAGACCGGTGGGGACCTCTCTGCTGAGCTCTAGGTAGGGCTGCAGTGTGTGGTTTGGCCGAGGCCGGGCATGACCCAGAAAAGTGTGTCCAGCTGGAGTTAAGCGAGCATGGTGGGTAAGTTGGTGCACCCCTACAGGGAAGAACTAATCTATGCATAGCCGGATCCTCGGTAACAGACGCTCGGAGTTGTATCCCGATCGATACAACTAGAACTGGATAGAAATGAATAGTATGGCTCTGGGATTGCTTTCTCGCAGGGAGTCGAGAAAGGATCTCTGGCCGAGGTTGATACTTAATGCTGCTACTACTTTATACTATACTAATCTACACTCTTCTAATGCTGCAAGACTGCTGAAGTTACTAGTCTTCGATAGGACTAGGCCTTCTCTCTATTCTGGCAGTTCTGCAGCCCAGTCCACATATACAGCCTCTCTTTGATAATGTTGCATATGTAGTATAAATCCTTGCTTGCTGAGTACTTCGGATGAGTACTCACGGTTGCTTTGCTTCCTCTTTTCCCCATATCCGTTTGATGCAACCAGATGACGGAGCCTCGGAGCCAGCTGCCCCCACCGATGACTTCTACTACCACCCTGAGGGTGATTACTACTACGAGCTTGCCGACGACCAGGAGTAGGATCGGAGGGTCCCAGGCAGGAGGCCTGCACCTTTTCGATCATAGTGTTTTCTTTTACCCCGCCTTCTTAAAGGCTTATCTGTTTTATATTTTATATCTGTACTCAGATATCTGATGCTTCCGCTGACGCTTGTATATGAGCTTATGTATTCAAGTCCTCGAGGCCCCTAGCTTGTAATATAAAGCTTGTATTATTTTAATTTGTGTCTAGAGTTGTGTTGTGATATCTTCAAGTGAGTCCTTAGGCTTGATCGTGTGCATTTGCGTGTATGATTAGTGCACGATTGAGCCGGGGGCGTCACACTCCCCTCCCCTCCCACCTATATATATGTGGGGAGGGGGCGCCACACAAGGATACAACATTGTCTTAGCCGTGTGTGGCGCCCCCGTCCACCGTTTACTCCCTCGGTCATATTTTCGTAGTGCTTAGGCGAAGCCCTGCGGAGATTACATCACCATCACTGTCACCACGCCGTCGTGCTGCCGGAACTCATCTACTATATCGCCGTCTTGCTGGATCAAGAAGGCCGAGGACGTCACTGAGCTGAATGTGTGCAGAACGCGGAGGTGCCGTGCGTTCGATACAAGATCGGTTGGAGCGCGAAGAAAGTTCGACTACATCAACCGCGTTGTGAAACGCTTCCGCATACGGTCTACGAGGGTACGTAGACACACTATTCCCCTTGTTGCTATGCATCTCCATGGATAGATCATTGTGTGTGCTTAGAATTTTTTTTCTTTTCCATGCAACGTTTCCCAATAGTGGTATCAGAGCCATGTCTATGCGTAGATGATATGCACGAGTAGAACACAAAGAAGTTCTGCCCGGTGATGTTCATACTGCTTACCACCAACGTCTTATTTTGATTTGGCGGCATTATGGGATGAAGCAGCCCGGACCAACCTTACATGTCCACGCACATGAGACTGGTTCCACCGACAGACATGCAACTAGTTTTGCATAAAGGTGGCTGGCGGGTGTCTGTTTCTCCCACTTTAGTTGAATCGAATTTGACTGCGGCCGGTCCTTGAAGAAGGTTAAAACATCAAACTTGATAAATCACCGTTGTGGTTTTTGCCGTAGGTAAGAACGGTTCTTGCTAGAAGCCCGTAGCAGCCACGTAAAACTTGCAACAACAAAGTAGAGGACGTCTAACTTGTTTTTGCAGGGCATGTTGTGATGTGATATGGTCAAGACATGATGTGATATACATTATTGTATGAGATGATCAAGTTTTGTAAGTTATCAGCAACCGGCAGGAGCCTTATGGTTGTCTCTTTATTGTATGAATTGCAATCGCCATGTAATTGCTTTACTTTATCGCTATGCGTTAGCAATAGTTGTAGAAGCAATAGTTGGCGAGATGACCACGACGCAATGATGGAGATCAAGGTGTCGAGCCGGTGACAATGGAGATCATGACGATGCTTTGGAGATGGAGATCAAAAGCACAAGATGATGGCCATATCATGTCACATATTTTGACTGCATGTGATGTTTATCTTTTATGCATCTTATTTTGCTTAGTACGGCGGTAGCATTATAAGATGTTCACCATTGATGACTACCCCATCTCACGTGATGATCGGACATGGGTTAGTTGATTTGGATCATGTATCACTTAGATAACTTGAGGGATGTTTATTTAAGTGGGAGTTCATTAGTAATTTGATTAATTGAACTTAATTTATCATGAACTTAGTCCTGATAGTATTTGCATATCTATGTTGTAGATCAATGGCCCGTGCTACGGTTCCCCTGAATTTCAATGTGTTCCTAGAGAAAGCTAAGTTCAAAGATGATGGTAGCAACTACACGGACTGGGTCCGTAACTTGAGGATTATCCTCATTGCTGCACAGAAGAATTATGTCCTTGATGCACCGCTAGGTGAAAGGCCTGCTGCAGGAGCAGAAGCTGATGTTTTGAACATCTGGCAAGCTCGATCTGATGACTACTCGATAGTTCAGTGTGCCATGCTTTACGGCTTATAACCGGGACTTCAAAGACGTTTCGAATGTCATGGAGCATATGAGATGTTCCAAGAGTTGAAGTTAATATTTCAAGCAAATGCCCGGGTTGAGAGATATGAAGTCTCCAACAAGTTCTATAGCTGCAAGATGGAGAAGAACAGTTCTGTCAGTGAACACATACACAAAATGTCTGGGCATTATAATCACTTGACTCAGCTGGAAGTTGATCTTCCAGTTGATTGTTTCATTGCTAGAGTTCTTCAATCACTGCCACCTAGCTACAAAGGCTTTGTGATGAACTATAACATGCAAGGGATGAACAAAACAATTCCCGAGCTCTTCGCAATGCTAAAGGCTGCGGAGGTAGAAATCAAAAAGGAGCATCAAGTGTTGATGGTTAACAAGACCACTAGTTTCAAGAAAAAGGGCAAAGGGAAGAAAGGGAACTTCAAGAAGAATGGCAAGCAAGTTGCTGCTCCAGGGAAGAAACCCAAAGCTGGACCTAAGCCTGAAACTGAGTGCTTCTATTGCAAAGGGAGTGGTCACTGGAAGCGAAACTGCCCCAAGTATTTGGCGGATAAGAAGGATGGCAAAGTGAACAAAGGTATATTTGATATACATGTTATTGATGTGTTCCTTACTAATGCTCATAGCAGCGCCTGGGTATTTGATACTGGTTTGGTTGCTCATATTTGTAACTCGAAACAGGAGTTGCGGAATAAACAAAGATTGGCTAAGGACGAGGTGACGATGCGCGTCGGAAATGGTTCCAAGGACGATGTGATCGCCGTCGGCATGCTACCTCTACATCTACCTTCAGGATTAGTTTTAGACCTGAATAATTGTTATTTGGTGCCAGCGTTGAGCATGAACATTATATCTGGATCTTGTTTATTGCAAGACGGTTATTCATTTAATTCAGAGAATAATGGTTGTTCTATTTATATGAATAATATCTTTTATGGTCATGCACCCTTGAAGAGTGGTCTATTCTTGTTGAATCTTGAGCGTAGTGATACACATATTCATAATATTGGTGCCAAAAGATGCAAAGTTGATAATGATAGTGCAACATATTTGTGGCACTGCCGTTTAGGTCATATTGGTGTAAAGCGCATGAAGAAACTCCATTCAGATGGACTTTTGGAATCACTTGATTATGAATCATTTGATACTTGCGAACCATGCCTCATGGGCAAGATGACTAAAACTCCGTTCTCCGGAACAATGGAGCGAGCTAATGACTTATTGGAAATTATACATACTGATGTATGCGGTCCGATGAGTGTTGAAGCACGTGGCGGGTATCGTAATTTTCTGACCTTCACAGATGATTTGAGCAGATATGGGTATATCAACTTAATGAAACACAAGTCTGAAACACTTGAAAAGTTCAAAGAATTTCATAGTGAAGTGGAGAATCATCGTAACAAGAAAATAAAGTTTCTACTATCTGATCGCAGAGGCGAATATTTGAGTTACGAGTTTGGCCTTCATTTAAAACAATGTGGAATTGTTTCACAACTCACGCCACCTGGAACACCACAGCGTAATGGTGTGTCCGAAGGTCGTAACCGTACTTTATTAGATATGGCGCGTTCTATGATGTCTCTTACCAATTTACCACTATCGTTTTGGGGTTATGCATTAGAGACAGCTGCATTCACGTTAAATAGGGCACTGTCAAAATCCGTTGAGACGACATCGTATGAACTATGGTTTGGCAAGAAACCTAAGCTGTCGTTTCTTAAAGTTTGGGGTTGCAACACTTATGTCAAAAGGCTTCAGTCTGATAAGCTCGAACCCAAATCGGAGAAGTGCGTCTTCATAGGATACCCTAAGGAAACAATTGGGTACACCTTCTACCATAGATCTGAAGGCAAGATCTTTATTGCCAAGAATGGAACCTTTCTAGAGAAGGAGTTTCTCTCGAAAGAAGTGAGTGGGAGGAAAGTAGAACTTGATGAGGTAATTGTACCTTCTCTCGAATTGGAAAGTAGCACATCACAGAAATCTGTTCCTGTGATGCCTACGCCAACTAGAGAGGAAGATAATGATAATAATCATGAAACTTCAGATCAAGTTGCTACTGAACCTCGTAGGTCAACCAGAGCATGATTTGCACCAGAGTGGTATGGTAATCCTGTCCTGGAAGTCATGTTACTAGACCATGGCGAACCTATAAACTATGAAGAAGCTATGATGAGCCCAGATTCCGATAAATGGCTTGAGGCCATGAAATCTGAGATAGGATCCATGTATGAGAACAAAGTGTGGACTTTGGTCGACTTGCCCGATGATCGGCAAGCCATTGAGAATAAATGGATCTTCAAGAAGAAGACTGACGCTGATGGTAATGTTACTATCTACACAGCTCGACTTGTCGCAAAAGGTTATCGACCCACGATGAGACTTTCTCACCCGTAGCGATGCTTAAGTCTGTCTGAATCATGTTAGCAATTGCCGCATTTTATGATTATGAAATATGACAAATGGACATCAAAACTGCATTCCTTAATGGATTTCTTAAAGAAGAGTTGTATATGATGCAACCAGAAGGTTTTGTTGATCCTAAAGGAGCTAACAAAGTGTGCAAGCTCCAGCGATCCATCTGGACTGGTGCAAGTATCTCGAAGTTGGAATATACGGTTTGATGATGTGATCAAAGCATATGGTTTTATACAGACTTTCGGTGAAGCCTGTATTTACAAGAAAGTGAGTGGGAGCTCTGTAGCATTTCTGATATTATATGTAGATGACATATTGTTGATTGGAAATGATATAGAATTTCTGGATAGCATAAAAGGATACTTGAATAAGAGTTTTTCAATGAAAGACCTCAGTGAAGCTTCTTATATATTGGGCATCAAGATCTATAGAGATAGATCAAGACGCTTAATAGGACTTTCACAAAGCACATACCTTGACAAAGTTTTGAAGAAGTTCAAAATGGATCAGTCAAAGAAAGGGTTCTTACCTGTGTTACAAGGTGTGAAGTTGAGTCAGACTCAAAGCCTGACCACTGCAGAAGATAGAGAGAAAATGGAAGTCATTCCCTATGCCTCAGCCATAGGTTCTATCATGTATGCTATGCTGTGTACCAGACCTGATGTGTGCCTTGCCATAAGTCTGGCAGGGAGGTACCAAAGTAATCCAGGAGTGGATCACTGGACAGCGGTCAAGAACATCCTGAAGTACCTGAAAAGGACCAAGGATATGTTTCTCGTTTATGGAGGTGACAAAGAGCTTGTTGTAAATGGTTACGTCGATGCTAGCTTTGACACTGATCCGGATGACTCTAAGTCTCAAACCGGATACGTATTTATATCGAATGGTGGAGCTATCAGTTGGTGCAGTTCCAAGCATAGCGTCGTGGTAGGATCTACGTGTGAAGAAGAGTACATAGCTGCTTCAGATGCAGCAAATGAAGGAGTCTGGATGAAGGAGTTCATATCCGACCTGGGTGTAATACCTAGTGCATCGGGTCCAATAAAAATCTTTTGTGACAACACTTGAGCAATTGCCTTGGCAAAGGAATCCAGGTTTCACAAGAGAACCAAACATATCAAGAGACGCTTCAACTCCATTCGTGAACAAGTCAAGGATGGAGACATAGAAATTTGCAAGATACATACGGATCTGAATGTAGCAGACCCGTTGACTAAGCCTCTTCCGCGAGCAAAACATGATCATCACCAACTCCATGGGTGTTAGATTCATTACATTGTAATCTAGATTATTGACTCTAGTGCAAGTGGGAGACTGAAGGAACTATGCCCTACAGGCAATAATAAAGTTGTTATTTTATATTTCCTTATTCATGATAAAGGTTTATTATTCATGCTAGAATTGTATTGATCGGAAACCTAAATACATGTGTGAATATATAAACAAATACCGTGTCCCTAGTAAGCCTCTACTAGACTAGCTCGTTGATCAAAGATGGTTAAGGTTTCCTAACCATAGACATGTGTTGTCATTTAATAACGGGATCACATCATTAGGAGAATGATGTGATGGACAAGACCCATCCGTTAGCTTAGCATAATGATCGTTCAAGTTTTATTGCTATTGCTTTCTTCATGTCAAATACATATCCCTTCGACTATGAGATTATGCAACTCCCGGATATTGGAGGAATACCTTGTGTGCTATCAAACATCACAACGTAACTGGGTGATCATAAAGATGCTCTACAGGTATCTCCGAAGGTGTTTGTTGAGTTGGCATAGATCGAGACTAGGATTTGTCACTCCGAGTATCGGAGAGGTATCTCTAGGCCCTCTCGGTAATACACATCATAAGCTTGCAAGCAAATGACTAAGGAGTTAGTCATGAGGTGATGTATTATGGAACGAGTAAAGAGACTTGCCGGTAACGAGATTGAACTAGGTATGAATATACCGACGATCGAATCTCGGGCAAGTAACATACCGATGGACAAAGGGAATTACGTATGTTGTCATAAGGTTCGACCGATAAAGATCTTCGTAGAATATGTAGGAGCCAATATGGGCATCCAGGTTCCACTATTGGTTATTGACTGGAGAGGTGTCTCGGTCATGTCTACATAGTTCTCGAACCCGTAGGGTCCACATGCTTAACGTTCGTTGACGATATAGTGTTATATGAGTTATGTGATTTGGTGACCGAATGTTGTTCGGAGTACCGGATGAGATCACAGACATGACGAGGAGTCTCGAAGTGGTCGAGAGGTAAAGATTGATATATAGGACGAGGGTATTCGGACACCGGAAGTGTTTCAGAGGGTACCGGGTATTTATTGGGTCACCGGAAGGTGTTCTGGGCACCCCCGGCAAAGCTATGGGCCTTATGGGCCAAGTGAGGGAACACACCAGCCCACAAGGGACTGGTGCACCCCCATAGCTAGCCGGTCCTAGGGGAGAAGGAAAGTGGAGACTAGGTCTCCCCTTTCCTTCCACCTCCTCCTCTTTCCTTCCCCCTTGGGGAATACATGGCAGGGGGGCGCACGGCAAGGCAGGGCCCCCTAGGGGGCCGGCAACCAGCCCTAGGGTGCGCCTGGCTGCCTCCCCTCCCCTCCCACCTATATATATGTGGGGAGGGGGTGCCACACAAGGATACAACATTGTCTTAGCCGTGTGCGGCGCCCCCGTCCACCGTTTACTCCCTCGATCATATTTTCATAGTGCTTAGGCGAAGCCCTGCGGAGATCACATCACCATCACCGTCACCATGCCGTCGTGCTGCCAGAACTCATCTACTACCTCGCCGTCTTGCTGGATCAAGAAGGCCGAGGACGTCACCGAGCTGAACGTGTGCAGAACGCGGAGGTGTCGTGTGTTCGGTACAAGATCGGTTGGAGCACGAAGAAAATTCGACTACATCAACCGCGTTGTGAAACGCTTCTGCTTACGGTCTATGAGGGTACATAGACACACTCTTCCCCTCATTGCTATGCATCTCCATGGATAGATCATTGCGTGTGCGTAGAAATTTTTTTGTTTTCCATGCAACGTTTCCCAACAGATACTTTTTCGGCCATGGCCGAGTTGGTGGGCAATTCACCAAGGGAGAAGAAGAAGCTAAAGAACACAAACTCACCAGACAAAGACAAGATGGCATCAATGGCGATCTCCCAGGTGGAGGACCGCCAAGCCCAATGAGTCTCATCTACTAGAACTGTCGTGGAGTTGGCAGTGACGTGATAGTTCGAGTGCTCCACAAGATCGTGACAAAGTTTGCCCCTTCTATTCTATTCATTGTTGAAACTCAACTGAATAAGAGAAGAGTAGAAGGTCTTGTTGGTTCGTTAGGATTTGATAATGGCCATACAGTTGGTAGCTCTAGTAGAAGTGGTGGCATTTGGTGTTTTCTAGAACAATGAAATAAAATTGACTTGTTTGGGTTACTCCAGGTACCGTGTTGATTTTCCGTTTTGGATTGGTGACCAACAGAGTGGAGATTTACATGCGTTTATGGAGAGGCTCAAACACCGGAAAGATACAAGACATGGGATACATTGAAGGGAATAGCCTCTAAAAGTTCTCTCCCATAGCTTTGTTTAGGTGATTTTAATGAGGTACTACGGTCGAAAGAGGACAAAGGAGTTGGGCAGCATAGCCCCGACCAAATTTAGGGGTTTATAGACATGAAACGCTTCACCACCTTAATGTAGCCACGTTCGATCACATACCTTTACATCTGAAACTTGATGCTCATGTTAAAATCCAGCAAGGACCGCCACAGTTCAAGTATGAACTCATGTGGGAAACACACGAGCAACTTAAGCCACTTCGATCATGGCATCAACAATGCAAGTAGTGAAAGAGAAGCTGAAGGGTCTCTCTACTAGTCTTTCTCACTGGAACAGAGACACTTTCGGAACCATGCGGCGTGAGATAAAAGAGATGAAGCAGAAATTAGAGGAGCTTCAAAATCACCCAAACAGGGATGGGCCGACGCATGAGGAGCTAAAAATAGTTGAAAAACTAGTTGAACTTTATTACAGGGATGGGATTATGTGGCGGCAAAGGTACAGAATCGAGTGGCTTTCGGTGGGTAACAAACATACTAAGTGTTTTCACCATGTAGCGTGTATGGTGACGCAAAAATCTAATCAAAAGCCTATCCAGGCTAGATGAGTCGAATGCTTCCATCCTAGCCAAAATGGAGAACATTGCTAAGGAGTTTTATGAGAATATTTTTTCCTCGAAAGGGGTGCACGATATGGAGCTGGTCCTGGAACACGTGCCACCGAAAGTCAGTGACGAGATGAATGCATCCTTATTGAAGCTGTATATGGAAGAGGAAGTTAAAACGGCTCTGTTCCATATATTTCTGACCAAAGCCCACGGACCAGACGGTTTTCCCGCCCACTTTTTTCAGCGTCACTGGGATGTGTGTGGCAAAGATATTACGACTATGGTCTTGAGAATTGTCAAGGGGGTTTGAGAGTTTTGAATCCATCAATGAAACTATCTTCATCCTTATGCCCAAGATAGCAAATCCTTCCTCCCATATTCACAATTTAGAACGATTAGTCTGTGCTACGCCCTCTATAAGATTGCTTCAAAAGTTTTGGCTAATCGTCTCAAGGTTATTCTCCCTGAGATAATTTCATATGAGGAGTCTGCTTTTGTCTCTGGTAGACTTATAGCACATAATATTATATTAGCATATGAGTGTCTATTTTTATGAATAGGAACAAATCCAAATCCAACTATTTTGCAGCACTAAAATTGGATATGATGATGGCTTAATGACATGATCAAGTGGCAGTATCTGGAGGCAATAATGTTGAAGCTTGGTTTTAACCATGAGTGTGTTGATGTGGTTATGGGGATGGTCAGGCCAGTCTCATTTTTAGTTTTAATCAATGGAAAGAAGCTTGAGGAGTTCAAACCATCCAAGGGCATTCAAAAAGGAGATCACATCTCCTCCTACATTTTCTTGTTACAACGGAGGGCCTTTCGTGCCTTTTGAAATCTAACTAGTCATCTCATTTGAGCGGGATCAAGGTGATTTCGACGGCTTTGCCGGTGAACCATCTCATGTTTGCAGATGGTAGCCTGTTGTTCTTCAAGGTGAGTTCTGAAGGGGCTGAGGAGGTGTCAAACCTATTGAATCACTATTGCCAAGCTTTGGGTCAGCGAGTTAACAAGGACAAATCCTCTATATTTTTCAGCAAAGGTTTTTCAAATATTATTCACCAAGTGGTTAAGCTGTCACTTCAAGTACCTAAGAGCATCTCAAGAAGACCTCGTATATCGCGCCGAACTGCAAAATAACTGCAAGGATACAGCTTTGCGCGGAAAAGCAGCCCGAATGGACACCTTAAATGCCCCCGACCCTTAAATGTTTTTGAGGGGCACGGTAAATTGCCCCCTCCCCCCCCCCCAACCCGCGAAAACACAGCCCCCCTCCCCCCGCCGCCCCGTCGGTGCCCTGTATAGTGGAAAAGCAGTTGGCGGGAGGGACATTTCAGCCCGCGCGTGTTCTCCTCCCCCATTCCGTGTCCACCCACCGCCGACAGCACCCGCCCGCCGCCTTCAATTCCGACCACTATAAGAAAGTCGCTAATCTGTGACAGTCCACGTCCGTCATAGAAGTGCCAAAAATCATCAAGGATGGCTGCGTGTGACGGTCCTGGAATTCGTCATGTATATCGCTTCATAATTTGCCAACCCACCCACCGTTGATAGATTTTGGTTTCCGTCATGGTCCATGATGGTCTATTTCCATCACCGATCTGACCCACAGGCCAGTTCGGCCCGCCCAAGGCCCGGTCCTCTGTGACAGAACGTCACGGATTTACATGACGTGTAGCAAGACAAGTCCCATGTGGCATCTTTGTTGATCTGATGTGGCGCCATCGTGGGTCTTACGTGGTGCCAACATGGATCTTATGTGGTGCCAGCGTGGATCTGACGTGCCGCCAACGTGGGTCCATGTAGCATTCGGCCCAATATGGTCTGGCCCATTTATTTTAGTACGCCCAGGCCCATGAGCCCATTTTACCGTAGCTGGTTGGCCCATTCATTTTGGGCTGGACCATAATCATTTATCCTCTCCGTTGACCCATTTCTACTTGTTTAATATGCACATCAGCCCATTAAAATTATGCGCCACTCGTGTTTTTTGTTTAGCCAGAAAGTGTGTTTCGAGGCCCACTTCATTCAGCCCATTAGTGTTTACTCTACCCATCCCAGCCCTTTTTTGTTTGTTACGCAAAATGTGTTTCCAAGCCTAACACTGAGCTTACATATCCATATCCATTACAAAGATAGAAAAGAGGCACAACCTCACAAAACACAAGTAACATTGAGCTTACATCTCCACATCCACTAACCATGGAGCAGCAAAATGCAACCAGTTTGCATCCAACAGTGTGCAGTTTGCACAACGAAAGCATTACAAAATAAGAAGGTAGGTTCCAGCAGTATATCACATTCACATAGCTTCCATGCATCAAGTAGAGAAAGATGGCTGATCTTGGGCAAACAACTTACCCTTAAGCTGATCTTGCTTGCAACTGACTTAGCAAAAGGTCTAGTTTTGCATCCATCGCATTTTGCTTCTTCCTGTTCTCCTCATCTCTCTTCCTGTGCTCCTCGTCTTGCCTGGCCCTTGCTTCTTCGGACTCCTTCAACTACTTGGTCAAGGTGTCAACAAGCGCCCGAAGCTCGACATTGCCCCTCTTCTCCGCTGCCAATTCTGCTTGACAGTTGGTATCGCTGGATCTCGCATGGACATGTTGGATCCCCACATGCTGAAGAAACCTTGGCTTCTTAGTGTGCTTAGCAAGCACTTCAGCTACAGCCTCGGTTGCAAAGTTCGATTCCTGACCATCTTCTATAGGCTGAGAGACCTTGTTTTCCATCTCAGTCTAGCAATGCAAGCAACAAACATGGTTATAAGATGGCTTAAGCACAAATAGAGAAGACAACATCAGCAAGCTTACATGCATTGTCTTTGTAAGGAAAGCTATCATGCATCCTTTACAACTAGACATTTGTGATAACAGTCATATTAATCTTTTTTCTGTCCAGAGGTGATTCATATTATTCATATATACTATCATCTACAACAAAGTGGACTATTTCCTGAATTACCTAAAAATATAAGACACTGAGGATGGCCAAAATTGTAATGTATAAAGCCAAATAATAGATTAATAAAAAATCTATAATTTTAGGTGGCTGATCAGTCACATGGCAAAGTGATTATGCGCTTTTATTAAAGTCATTTCATCTAGCCACATATTAAATCAAAACTGATGTTTTCCAATCGCTTCAAAACTTATCAGTTGTATGAAAATAAAAAGGGTACAATCATACATGACAGGCTATTACAAGATAGTTTAGTGAACATGTTAACAATTTCAATTAAGATAAACTCACATTTGATTATCAGTTTTCAATCTGGTAGAGTGACTCAAACAATATTAGTTCTACCACACAAAAAGGTAATAATTGATGGTTGGTAGTCTTTTGAAGCTGACTTACAATTGCAGCTTGCACAACATAGGTGTAGCTTTTCTTTTTCTTGCTGTAGTGGCACTCCTTGAACAAATCCAATGCATTGGGTTCTTTATCTTTGTATTTGTCTCCCTGGAAACAACAAATATGAAGGCAAGGGAGCATCATACACAGTTACTAGATGGACGCAATAGTTTACATGAACCTATGGTCAAGAATATTTCTCATGACAATGCACATCCAGAGCCACATGTTTAACTTACCAGATTATCACAGTGCACAGGGTAGCTGCGAGCACCAGTAGTTTGGTGAAATTTAACTTGAGCTCGATTATTTTTGTTAATTTCACATATCCCCTACATCAAGAGACAAAACACATGTAAGGCAGAATTTCTTGATTAGCATGTAGAAGGCCAGAGATTGGTCTCGAGGAAGAAACATACCATCTTTTGGGGATCCTTCCAGCTTTCCAGCAGCTCATTCCACTGCTCATCAGTCATCGAGGGGACAGGAGAAGTTCTCGTCACCAAATGGAGTGGGTGAGGGTAAAAAAACTCTTTCTTGAGCCTGTATCGTTGTTGGCGAGTCGCACATTTCAGCATTTCAGTACAAGCCTTCCTAACTGGCACAACATCAACGTCCATCTGAAACTTGTTCTAGTCCAATGAAAAAACATATGTAAGTATCATGATTGCACATAATTGACACAATAGCACAAAATTGACAGGTTGATAGCCATTTGAGGGAGAAAGGCCTGGTACTTACACCAACTTTTCCTACAAAGTTCTTGAAGATCCCATCTCGGACATGTCCATCTGGGTCCTTGTAATCCTTCCAGCGCTTAAACACAGGCATATGGTGTCTGACTGTGACGTTGCATTCAGTTGCAAACTTTGCAGCAAGAAGAGGTGCCTCCAGCCTTAACCTCCCTTTTGGAATGACAAGTGACAGTTTGCCCTGCCGGCGTCGAGTGATCCTTTCCATGCCTTTTCCCAAATTGGGGCCCCTTTCCCTTGGCTCCTCATAGGATTGTGGACCTACAAAGAAGGTAAAATCAAGAATGGATACAGTTAAATTGCAATTACATGAATGGATACAATTAAACCGCAATTACAAAGTATAGAAGTGTACTGATAAATGGAGAACATCGTTTCAAAATGAGTAACTATAACAACAAGAATTAAGCTCACAAAAAAAGCCAAGACAATATACTAGTAACCATATGGACCATATGGCAACAACAACTAAATGGAATATTGCAGTGCACAGGTTATCTGCCATGTTGGTGTGTTTCTAATTGTTACAAATGCACGGGTTAACTGGAATGGAAGACACGGTTCAAGCAGATTTCAACAAGGCAATATCTTCAGCAAAGACAGAAGAAGAGAAAACTAAAATCATGATTTCAGATTAGACCATAAGCTGTCAGATCTGTACATATCTATACTCAGTGAGTACATGGATATAATCCATTGCAAGAAACACACTTTTAAATTCTGAACTATGTAAATTGTCCTTATTTAAATACTGTGATTTTAAGAAATGAGCAATGGAGTTGTCCTTGAGAATATCATCATCCTGCAGCACTGGAATAACTCATAAAAAATCATGCGCACATATGGTATAAATTAAGCTTAGTAATACACATGAAGTTGTAGTCAAAAAATTCAAAAATTATGGTTTACATTAAGTATAGTTTAGACATGAAGATGCATAGAAGAATAGATTGAACAAGAAGTTTAACTCTAATAGATGCTAGAAAGATTCAGGTTATAACATGCCTTCAGAGTTATTGTTAGGTTGGGTTTGCTGATTTGGTTGGGCACTACCACCAGCTTTGTTGGCCATCTCAATGTCATCATCACAATGGGCAATGAGATCAGCTCCATTGGTAATCCAGTTATCATCATCACAATGTCCAGGATCATCATCTTTGTAGAAAAAAAATCATCCAGTGAGAGTATGTTCATCATGCAATCAGAGCTAATAGACTAGGCTAGCAATTCAAAAGAAAAAACATGAACATGATATGATAATAATAGTAAGGAACTTGCCTTCAAAACTATGGTCATCAAAGTTGGGAACAATTTCTTCACCTTGGCAGGCACAAGCCATAGAAGTAGCTGGCTTATGGTTGACACTTGGTATCTAATGTTTAGGATCCAACATCCCCTCACTTTGAGTACTTGCATCAGCATCTCGTAATAGAGCTTTCTTCGACCTTATGACTCGCGGATTAGTTGGGAGGTCCGCATGAACTCTCTTAGGAGGCCGAAGCTTGACTCCACCAGGGGGCATGGCAGCAGATCTTTTCTTACTAGTTTTCTGACTAGTCTTCTTACAGCCCTTATAGATATGAAGACATGGTTTAATGAACAAACTGTAACAAAATTCTGCTGCAATGGCAAACAAGCAACATATCTAAACAACGAATGACTATAGATGGAGGAAATTAGCACCTTAGAGTTTGAGCTAGCAGCAGGTGTGGACTGCAGTGCTTCTGTTTCATCTACTAAACTATCATCAGATGACTCTCCTTCACTCGTATTGTCCTCGTTAGGATGGTACTCAGCTTCAGAATCATCGCTACTATGCTTGGGAATTTTTTTCCAGGTGAAATGATAGTTTTGGCTGCAAACAATGTTGATAGTGCAGGAATTCCGAGTGCTTGCAGCATTGAATTGTTCCTTATGCATGTTTTGATGCGTGACTCCTCCAAAAGATGCACCGGTGGCGGCGACGGCGTATTCTAGGGTTTGGTGGAGGCAGATGGTGGGGGGAGAGGGGGTCTTGACCGGCAGTGGAAGAGGAAGGGGAAGGGGAGGGAGGGGATTCGTGCTCTGCGATGGAGGTGGAAGAGGGAGGGAAGTTGAGCTCGGCGGTGGAGGAGCTGAAGTCTTGGCCGGCGGTGGAAGAAGAAGGGGACGGGGAGGGAGGGGATTTTGGCGATACGCGGGTGAGGGCTGGTCGTGCGGTGGGGGTTAGGGATTTGGTGCGTGTCAAATTACTAACATACCCTTCATATGGTACCGCTGGATGATTGCTGAAGGAAATATGCCCTAGAGGCAATAATAAAGTTGTTATTTTATATTTTCTTATATCATGATAAATTTTTATTATTCATGCTAGAATTGTATTAACCGGAAACTTGATACATGTGTGGATACATAGACAAAACACCGTGTCCCTAGTAAGCCTCTACTAGACTAGCTCGTTAATCAAAGATGGTTAAGTTTCCTAACCATAGACATGTGTTGTCATTTGATGAACGGGATCACATCATTAGGAGAATGATGTGATGGACAAGACCCATCCGCTAGCATAGCATATTGATCGTTCAGTTTTATTGCTATTGCTTTCTTCATGTCAAATACATATTCCTTCGACTATGAGATTATGCAACTCCCGGATACCGGAGGAATACCTTGTGTGCTATCAAACGTCACAACGTAACTGGGTGATTATAAAGATGCTCTACAGGTATCTCCGAAGGTGTTTGTTGGGTTGGCAAAGATCAAGATTAGGATTTGTTACTCCGAGTATCGGAGAGGTATCTCTGGGCCCTCTCGGTAATACACATCATAAGCTTGCAAGCAAACGACTAAGGAGTTAGTCACGAGGTGATGTATTACGGAACGAGTAAAGAGACTTGCCGGTAACGAGATTGAACTAGGTATGAAGATACCGACGATCGAATCTCGGGCAAGTAACATACCGATAGACAAAGGGAATTACGTATGTTGTCATAAGGTTCGACGGATAAAGATCTTCGTAGAATATGTAGGAGCCAATATGGGCATCCAGGTTCCGCTATTGGTTATTGACCAGAGAGGTGTCTCGGTCATGTCTACATAGTTCTCGAACCCGTAGGGTCCGCACGCTTAACGTTCGCTGACGATATAGTACTATATGAGTTATGTATGTTGGTGACCGAATGTTGTTCGGAGTCTCGAATGAGATCACGGACATGACGTGGAGCTCCAGAATGGTCCGGAGGTAAAGATTGATATATAGGATGATATGGTTCGGCCAAGGGGTAAAGCCCACGGGGCTTTAGGTCGGTGCAAAAGGAGTTTTGCGGAGACCAGGGGGCCAAACGCCGGAGACCCTGGCGTCTGGCCCTGGGCCAGACGCCGAGGCCCATGGCGTCTGGGCCAGACGCCAAGGATTATGGCGTCTGGTCCTGGAAGTCCGAGAAGGACTCTTCCTTGCGGGCAAAACCGACTTTGAGGAGGCTTTTACTCCAAGTTTCGACCCCAAGGCTCAACATATAAATAGAGGGGCAGGGCTAGCACCTAAGACACATCAAGAAACACCAAGCCGTGTGCCGGCAACCCTATCCCTCTAGTTTATCTCCCGTCATAGTTTCCGTTGTGCTTGGCGAAGCCCTGCGGAAATTGTTCTTCACCAACACCGTCACCACGCCGTCGTGCTGCCGGAACTCATCTACTACTTCGCCCCTCTTGCTGGATCAAGAAGGCGAGGACGTCATCGAGCTGAACGTATGCTGAACGCGGAGGTGCCATACTTTCAGTACTTGATCGGGACGGATCGTGAAGGTGTACGACTACATCAACCGCGTTGTCAAACGCTTCCGCTTTCGGTCTACGAGGGTACGTAGACATACTCTCCCTCTCTCGTTGATATGCATCTCCATGGATAGATCTTGCGTGAGCGTAGGAAAATTTTGAAATTGCATGCTACGTTTCCCAACAATTGCATATGTGTAATATTCGGGAACATTGATGGGCAATATGGTTAATTCAGGTTGTGTTGTTTTTGCCTTGGCGCGGCCGCGCGGCTGGAGCAAAAACTGTACCGTGCGCGTGCGCGCTTTTTGCCGCCGAGCCATGTTTAGAACATTCTAGAGCATATATCACAAGTTTATTATTTGTTACTGTAATTAGTAAGACATATTTTTAATTATGCACTATTATTAGGAAATAATTACTAGAATGAGCAAGACATATGCGTCAACTTTTTCTTGAACCATGGGGGAAATGACGACATAGTTTAAAAACCGGACCAGACCGGCGGTCGGTCCAAAAAAACCCGGAACGGATGATCCGGTGGTTTTTTAAGCACATCGGACAGTTCGAGCAATCAAACCGATTGAACCGTCCGGTTTTCCTAAAAACTGGTGAAATGGGCGTCCCCCTTCCACACTAGGTCGACGTTGTGTATAGCATAAGGAGACGAGAGTACACCAGACTGGTATGATGCATGACACTTGGCAAGCTTGATAATGCAGAACATGAAAATGCGGTAAGGAGATTGAGGCATCTCACACTAGGAGCTTGACGTAGAGAGTGGTGATCGCATGGACGAAGATATTGCGACTTTGATTAATTAATATTGCCATGATTGGGAAAAGAAAGTGGCACCAGGTTATATGGCGTGGAAGAAATCATAATTAAGACGACCTCAAATGGAGAAGTTGTCTTTAATTATTTTTTGCAAGAATCAAATGGAGAAGTTGTCGACGTGAAAACCCTTTGTATCGTCAAAACGAACAACTTTGTTGATTGGGTCATCTCCATCCGAGTTGATCTCTAGCCCGAACTTTGTTCTTTGTATCGTCGAAGCGAACAACTTTGTTGTTTAGGTCATCTCCATCCGAATTGATCTCCATGTCGAACTTTGTTCTTTGTATCGTCGAAACGAACGACTTTGTTGTTTGGGCCATCTCCATACGACTTGATCTCCATGCCGAGTTTTTTTCTTTGTATCATCGAAGTGGGCACTGCTACGCGTCAGCCGGCGGATATTTTTAAAATATCTGCCGCCTAGCGAGCCGTCGGATCAGACGGATTGAGTGGTCGAGGGTCACCTTCTACCACCGCAACATGATAACCGACGTTCATGGTGGAGGCGGACGGCAGCGGTCGTGCCCACGCCGGCTGCCTCGTCGGCGTGTTGCCGGTGGACGGCCAGGGGGAATTGGACGGTGGCAGACCCCGGGTTGTACATGACCCCGGAGGTGAGCGTCGCGCCGACTAAGTAGCTTAAAAAATGCAACCAAATTCCTATAGAAATATCAGTTCAAATTAAAAATAATTAAAAAAATAATCAGGTCATTTGGATTTTGCGGTTTTAAAGATGCAGTTAGTCAAAGTTGGTCAACATAATTTCATTCAAACAGAAAAACACAGTGACCACGTCGATCACATATTTTAGAAATACGCTATCCATTATACCTTCACGGATGGCGAGACTCCCTGTTTCTACCCGTGTGGTGGAGCGCGTCCAAGGAGGAAGGGCTCGCGCGATGGATCAGACACCGTGTATGGTGGGTTGCGCGATGGATCAGCGCGGGATCTCCTCCCCTCTCTCCTTTCCTTCCTTTTCTTTCTTTCTTTCTTTTCTCTCTCAGGTCCTCACTATCTGGTGCGCTTCCCTCTCTCTGTTTCCTTCGATCCCTCTTTCCCCACGATCTGGTGCCCCTTCTCTTCTATCCTTCTCACGTGTTGTAGGGGCAGGTGGGATGAGACCTTGGCGTCAGGGGGGTTGAACGGTGCCGGACCCTGGGCCGTGGGCGTCGCACGGGCTGGCACAGCAGAGCAGCTCCCGTCGGCTCCGGCAGGAGGGAAATGATCGCGGGGGTGGGAGAGAGCTACAGGCGAGAGGGGTGGGCGAGTAGGGGCCTGATTCGCTCGTGGCGCTCCCATAAACGCACAGAGCACCGTTATTGCATGCTGGGTCACTGGTCACCACGCGCTCTCCCTCTCCGTGCATTAGTTGAAGAAACCAACCGTGTCACAGTGTGCTTCTATGCTCAATTAGGGTATACAAAGAAGCTAGACGTTAATGGCTAAGGATAGGCGCACTGTTTGGATGAAAATCAGTTTCTGCGGCAAACTTTGATGCCTCACGCACTGGCCTTCCATAGGGTATTTTGTCCAGAGGTTTTGGGTAGATGGCCAGGGTAGTAAGGAGTCTCATTCTGCCAAGTTACACGGCCAGGACTGTTGGCTAGCTTGGGGTCGCTTCACAAAGGTCTAAAATGACCAGAATTGCGTTTGGGAAGATGGCATCTAAACTAGATACAAGGAAGTTGATTTTAGGCCATATTATGAACATACAACAAGCACACATATTATGAACTTGTTTTTACGTTTGTGAACCTGAATAGCCAATGACAACACACCTATGCCATCCTCACAACGGCAGGTAAAGAGATACTTTATTGTCAGGCATACAACAAGGATTACAACCACAGTGACTTCGTTAACATACTGACATACTATAACTCTGATCAGTCAAACAACATGAACAGGATACTCCAGATACAAGTCTGTTACGGATCACAACAAGGATCACCGGTCATTGGCCTATCAAGGCAAACAAAATAAAACTCCAGCTACAACTTTGTTACAAATCACGACAAGGATCACCGGTCATTGCCGTATCAAGGCGAACAAAATAAAACTCCAGATACTACCATTGTAGATGACCGTATTACAGAGCCAAAAGCATTGTATTACAGACCAACTTAAGCTTGCACCATAACCTTTTTTCAGCATCTCCTTCTCAGCCTCGTCAGCAATGCCCGTCGAATATTTCAAAATTAGAAGTGCATTCAAACTGTAGATATTCAAAATGAGACGCTGTATAAACATGTAGTGCATAAACACCTCAGTTTCCCATGTACTGTACTGAACAAACACTATGTATCAGTGAGAAGAAAAACACCTCATTCTCGCCTGTACTGAACTGAACAGGATGAAGTGTGTAAACAGCAACAGGAAATTGCAGTAGCAAAGGCAACAATTATGCAACAGGAAAGAGGCCAAGAGAAAAAAAAAATTGTCATCCACATCATACAGGCTTTGCAAAGAATAACACACATGTACTGTCTGCTACTATTAGAAGATCGGCTCATACAGTTATTAAATATTTGTACTACGAAAATATTGAATATGGATTGTTATAACGAAAATAAAAATGGATATCCTAAGATATCTACCTCCAGCCGTCGGCGATCCTGCCCACCGCCTACAACCGCCACGAGTGCGGCACCGCACTCCATGGTCCCTCCCTGCTCGGCATTAGCACCGCCACCGACGCCATGGACATGGAGTACGGTGGCTTCGCAGACATCTCATGCAGGAGCACCCCAAGCTCGAATCTGCCTTCTGGTAGCATCCTAGGCCACCCAATCGACCACGTACTAGGGCCACCGCCTCATGCCCAACTCGCCTTCTTCCTCGGCTCCGATGGGAGGTGCCACCATGTCCGTTGCATCCATGTCGAGTATGGCAGTGAGTCATTTTTGAATTGGCTGCATCTCCATGCTTCCATCCACCTCTCCGGCCTGATCCATGCTTCAATTTCAAGCTGCAGCTCCTCCCTCGTGAGCACTCTCTTCGCTTCTGCCAGTCGCCGCTCGACATCTTCGCTGCAAACAAATAACAAATAGAATAGAAGGTCGCCTGAGACCGCATGGTAGCTCTTCATGTTTTTCTTGGATCCCTTCGCCGATTCCCAGCTGATGGGGTCACCTACAAAGGGTAGGGTCACAGAGTTGTCATCCTGAACCCACGTAGGGGCCCACATCAATAAACCAAGAGGCTCCTGAGCCATAGGCGCATTCAGATGCTCGCCCCCAGAACATCCACTCGGATGTAAGCAACTCAGTCAGACACGCCACGGTAACTCGGCCACCCTCGCCTGCACTCAGACACGGGAGGCGAAGAGACCGTACGGGGCCTGGAGCGTCCGAGGAGCACAACGCCAGGCTTTAAAGCGTAATTAAGGCATCAGTTACCAGTAACGCATGTACTAATTAAACTCCCCTTTTCATCTCCCTTGTAACGTAGCCATGATGAGGACAGCACACTCTATATAAGCTGCCCCGTAGCGCTGAGACAAGGGTTCACATCTTTTGTAATCATCAGACACCAGAGAAACATAGCCTCCAGGCTCAAGACGTAGGGTTATTACCTCTCTGCGAGGCACTACCAGAACAGGGCACTACCCCGACGGCCCCCGTCGGCCTACTCCGGGATATGCCGACAGCCAGGTCCAGGCCGTCGGGCTATCCTGCTCTATGCCGACGGCCCCCGTCGGCACAGAAACGCCGTCGGCCTAGCTAAGCGTACGCCTACAGCCGCCGTCGGCATACATGGGCCGTCGGCATAGCTGTGGGCCCAGCGACCCCTCTCGTGACGAACGGCTAACGGCGTTCAAACTATGCCGACGGCAGAGACGGGCGGCCGTCGGCATAGATACGCATGCCACGTCATCGATCCGAAGCGCACCGACCAGCATGTATGCCGACGGTGCCGTCGGCATACCCGCCACATCATCGATCCGCGGCCGCCGACCATCTACCCCCTGGCTGCAGCTATGCCGATGGCAGTGCCGTCGGCATATAATTTTTAATGTTTTTTATGTATTATTATTTGATTAACTTACATGTAGCATGTGTAAATATAAACATACATACATTATTTATCGATTTGGTGATTTTTTTTCCATAGATTGGCTGGGTCAGACCCAGTTGCCTGCGTGGAAGGTGGTGGTGGCTGGTCGGAGTCATGGCGGCGATGGCTTGGCTGGGTGAGGACTCGGGTGTGAAAGAGAGAGGGAGGGGGTTAGGTTATTTATTTAGTGTTTTTAAATCCAGAGTAGGCTCTTTAGAAAACTTTTGGTCTAGCCATAATGTCTTGGCAGTACAAAGAACACACAAATAACAAAAATTACATTCATGTCCATAGAAACTGGTCAAAATAGGGATGCAACTAGTTTGACTATAAACAGGCTTGATTTTTGTCTGGTTTTAAAATTTGAGGTTGTGAAGTAAACGGTTTTGAAGTTTAGGATTGTACTAGAAGGGTTAGCCGCACTTTACTGCGCCATTGGTGTTGTTGGGCTTTCAATAAAAAAATACTCCCTCTATTTCAAAATATAAGGTGCGGTTTCTGTGTCTGTGGCTACATGTTCTATATTGGCGCGACAAATATAAAACGTGGCACTTCTTTTTTCCAGATAGCGAGAGAGTATGCGGGAATGATTTGGTTTTATAGACCGGTTGCTGCCTATGATTTTAAAAATTATTGACTTGATCAAAATCATGAATCATATTTAAAATTGAATATCTCAATCATATGGAAAAACTCAAAACTAAAAGGCATAGTGAATTAAAATAATTGAATGAGAGAGCTCCTTGAGAATTATTGATCCGGTTAAAATCGAATCACCCAATTTCAAATTGGAGATCTCAGTTCATTGCAGCTCCTTAAGAAATTATTGACCAGTCAAAATTGGATGACCCAATTCTAAACTGAAGACCTAATTAGATGTAAGGCCTTAAAAAATAGAGAACATGGTGCTATAGTGCTATAGAGGACATTAGAGTTTACAGGTTGTCTAATTCACATCTAGATGTTTTCTAAGTATGTCACATTTAAGCTTCCACAAATAACGCAGCAACAAGGAACAAAAAAAAACTGGAACAAAAAAAAAATAGACCACAAACATAGTGGACATCAGGTTAGATGTGACTATGTCATATTTAGATGTATCCTAAACTTTAATGGTAATGATAGTTCAGAATTGTAATACGGACCTCTCGATGGAGAATATACTAGACTGCAAAGTAGTAAGACTCTTATCAACCAAAATTAAGGTGGACTAACACTCATTAAGCATAGACATCTTCACAGAAAAGACCAACAACATCTGTCTCTGATTCCTTGGATCCCACTGCATGTCACTGTCTATGCTCGCGGCCGGGCTCCGCCCCACCACGCCCAGCCTCTGCGCCGCCGGCACGCTGCACGACGGCCGCGCTCGGTTTCCTCGCCAGCGACATCGTGCCAACCGCCCTGCTGCATATGTACCCTGAGCGCGGGGCGCCGCGGGACGCCAACCAGGTGTTCGACGAAATGGTGACGCGGGACGTGGTTGCGTGGAACTGTGCGGTGCACTGCAACGTGCGGTCCGGCTACCTCGAGCGTGCTCTCGGGCAGTTCTGCAGCGTGATGAGGGGTGGACTGGCATCCACCGAGAGCTCTGGGGCACTTCTACAGCATGGTGAGGGGTGGGATAGCATCCACCGAGAGCACGCTCTCGTCGGTGCTCCGTGGGTGCGCACGCGCCGGGGATATTGCGGGGGCAGTGTGCTGCACGGCTGGGTGGTGAAGTCGGAGGAGCTTGATCCTAATACACCGCCGCAGAATGCGCTGCTCGGCATGTACGCAGCTGCTGTGATCTGGACACCTAACTTGGTGTCATTGGATACTCTGATTGCTGGGTTTTGTGGTACCACAGATGGATGGAGTGCCATGGAGGCTTTTGTACGGCTCAAGGATGCGCGGTTTGGCAAACCCGTTGCCCCTTATGAGTATACATTTGCAGCTATGGTGTCTGCTGCTTTACCTGCAATGCGTGGTGGAATGCCACTTCATGCTGAAGTGGTCAAAGCTGGGCTTGAGACCAGTGTATTCCTAAGCAATACACTGATCAACATGTATTTTACAAACTGGGACCCAGGCTCAGCATGACAGCATGCATTTTGTTCGATTCCCTTCCGGAGAAAGATGTGATTGTGTGGACAGAGATGGTTGCGGGCCATTCTTCGTTGGGCGAAGCTGGATTGGCCTTGGGGTACTTTGTTAGCATGCTTCAGGAAGGGTACAAGGTCGACGGCTTCTCTCTGAGCTGTGTTTTGAACTCCACAGTAGAGTTTGCAGGTCTTAAGCAAGGAGAGATGCACCATGCTCAAGTGGTAAAAAGTGGTTATGAGGGGAATATCTGTGCCTCCGGAAGCCTGCTTGATATGCATGCTAGAAATGGTGCCCTCCAACATGCCAATTTGGTGTTCTGCACCATACCAAAGCGAGATTTGAAGTGTTGGAATTCCCCATTTGCCAAGAAATTTCCTGAACTATGGAGAATTCTGCTAAGCTGAACAGGCACTAGCACAAGCCCCAGATGATATGTCGACACATGTATTGCTTTCAAACCTTTATGCTGCTGCAGGAAAATGGGACGTTGTAGCTGAAATTAGGAAAAAGGTCAGAGGGATGATGGCTGAGAAGGAACATGGGCTGAGCTGGATTGAGATTAAAAAGACGATTCATGTGTTCTCTGCAGATGATGAGTGCCACCCACTCTCAGATAGATGACTGCCGTGGCGAGCTGCTTAGACCTAAGGGAAATATGGAATTGTTGTAGAGTAGCTCTGAAAATGAATTGCTGTCAAGTGGCTAAGTTGCCATGAATAGGGTAGCGATCTCTACCTTATATTCAAAAACTGGCCGTGAAGGCCAGGTGAAAATACAGTCGAGGACCTAGGTCTCAGTCTTAGTCCAAAGGCAACAAACACAACAGGAAGAAAGCGAAGAACAAAACTGCAAAAATCAAAAGGCGAAAAAGCCAGAACAACGCTGCCGTCTATCTGACTAAAACCCCGGAAACGACGTGCCCAGGCTTCAAATGATGCTTTGTCCGAAGCTGTGTTGGCCCTGCATGTCCATAATTCTAGGTTATCTCCATTGCGCTGCATAATCAAATTGGATGGCAGATCTTTGTTTCTGAAAACCGGTTCATTTCTACAGTGTCAGAGGTTAACAGTGCAAGCAGCAAGAACAATCGGCCACTGATAGTGATTGACGAATTGCTGTGTGTCATACGCGAATTGCGTCAGGCTAGATGCTCTGCCGGCGATGTGTTGCAGGTGTAGACAATTCCAGATGTACTATGCCGTTTTGCAATGGAGCAGGATGTGCTCAACAGATTCAATGGCTGGGCAGATGCCACACCATGGATCTTGAGTCCATGACTTTTTGGTAGCATCGTCCTTGGTGTTTAGGCGTCCCGGAATGCGAGCCACAGGATTGTATTTTAGAGGAATCGTAGATAGCCAAATAATTGAGCAGCTGGAGATACCACACCTCTGAACGTTAAGAGCTTGTAAAAGTATTTGACAGTTGCAGCAGTTCCAAAGATCCGGCCAATTCTCGAGTCCCCGTCCATACTTGGGCTGAAGTGCTGCAGTAGAAACATCAGTTGTTGCAGTTATAGTTGCTGAAGCAAAGGTAAACAGGACCGGTTTTAGTCTCAGAGTCCAAGTGTTTCCCGTGTATTGGGACTGGACAGAGCAATATTTGTCAGAAGCAAAGGTAAATAGGACCGGGAAGCAATCCATCAGCCGTTGTTCACTGCACCAATTGTCAAACCAAAATGAAATGTTCCGGCCGTCGCCAAGTGTGCATTTGGTAGCTTTCATAACAGTTGGAACCCCTGACTTGAATATTTTCCATGTAGGTGTGTCAAGCCGATGCCGGTTCGGATTGAAGAGGCTTGCATAGGCGTGTTTGAACCAGTTCCAACAAGGCAAGTCGCTCTCTTGCAGCAAAATTGAACATAGCTTGCAGATCAAAGACCTGTTATGTGCTTTAAGGTCCCTGACGCCCAATCATCCAAACTCTCTTGGTAGAATCACATATTCACAAGCGAAAATGTTGAACACACGCCTCCCATTCACAAGCTACTAAACAGTGACTGCCATTTACTGTTTGAGAGTTTTTCCATAGGAAGGCACCCCTCAGCACATCAACTTTCTGAAAGACTTCATCGGGCAGCAAAAGGCAAGACATGAAGTATGCTGGAATGGCCGAAAGAACTGCATTTACCATTTGCAAACGGCAACCCCATGAGAGAAAAATTTGGCATCCAACCCGGCCGTCTTCTGTCAATCTTACAGGTGGAGAGAGGCAATCCTAGGTATGCGCAGGGCAGGGAGCTGACTGGACAACCCAGTATGTGTGCGATTCCGTCGGCGGGGTCTGCATCAATATTGATAGGCACAAGCGTGCCCTTGTGATAATTGATCTCCAGTCCTGAGAATTGAGAAAAGGCTGATAAAATCTGCTTGATTTTACATGCTTGGTCAGCAGTGCCGAGCAGGAGCAAAGGCGTGTCATCCGAGTACTGGAGAACTGGGAAAGGCCTACGGTTTTGTAAAGGTGCACAAGGTCTCCGTCGTTGAAAGCCCGGACACACATTTGTTGGAGGATGTCAACCACAAGAATGAAGAGATACGGCGATAGTGGATCGCCTTGTCTAACACCCCTCTTGAACATGAAACGAGCACCTGGCGTACCATTGATGAGCACCTGCACCTGAGCGGTTCGGAGCAATTTTTGAACCCACCTAATCCAACTTGTTGGGGAGTTTCTTTGTTCAAGCACTTTGAATCAGCATTCCCACTTAACTGTATCAAACGCTTTCTGAAAATTGAGTTTTAAGACAATAATCAGTAGCTTCCTCTTGACTGCTGCCTGTACCATTTCAGAAGCAAGAATGAAATTTTCCACGATAGATCGGCCATTGGTAAAACCTGACTGCATGTCATCAGTGAGATCCGGAATAATCCGCTGCAGCCGGTTAGTCAGCACCTTGGTTATTATTTTGATGATGATGTGTACTAAGACAATAGGCCTAAAATCTTTGATCTCCATTTTAGGAATAAGAACAATGAAAGCTCTATTGATGCCTTCCAGCGATAGTTTGTTTTAGGATAGATCAGAGAAAAGCTTCAACAGGTCGTCCTTGAGCAGCATCAGATTAGCCTTTAAAAACTCATATGTAAATCCATCTGGACCGGGGCTACGGTTGCTAGGGAAGCTTTTGATGGCGTCGAAAATTTCATCCCACGTGAAGGCACTATCTAGCTCAGATAAATTAACGTGTTGCTGATGCAGATCAGCAAGGTTGACAGTTGGCAAGTGCTGAACAATATTGCCAAAAATATCACTGAAGTACGTGTTGCAATATCCAGTTTTTGCTGAATGTCAAAGTGCTCAATACCGTTACGCATAAGTACTCTGACCTTACTGCGTTTGGCCTGACAATTCACCGCAACATGAAAAAATCTTGAATTTTCGTCTCCAAGCCTGCAATCTCAAATCTTTGACAATTCACCGCAACATGAAAAAATCTTGAATTTTCGTCTCCAAGCCTGCAATCTTGAATCTTTGACAATTCACCGCAACATGAAAAAATGTCAGAGGGGTGATGGTTGAGAAGGAACCTGAGCTGAGCTGGATTGAGATTAAAAATATGATTCATGTGTTCTCTGCAGATGATGAGTGCCACTCTCAGATAGGTGAGTGTCGTGGAGAGCTACTTAGACCTAAGGGAAATATGGAATTGTTGTATAGTAGTTTTGAAAATGAATTGCTGCTAAGTGGCTAAGTTGCCGTGAATAGATTCAGTTAAATAGCATCTGACTTGATTTCCTTTTAATATGGTTGTTGTCTTCTCTGCAATGCTGATGGTTGGGAAGGACCCTAATGGTTGAAAGTGTAGTTGTGAACCAAGTGGCCAAGTTGCCATGAACAGATTTCAATTAAAACTTAAAAGTGGATTCTACTGCTTTCCTCTGTCCCAGCTACTAAACTGCCGTATGATGAAATTTTGAGTGTAAGAGTTCAGCAAAAGAAATGAAGGTTTATTTATCAAGGGTCAATCTACAGCATAAACTCAATCGGTCTGAAGCCCAAACAGAGATGAAGAGAAAGGTGGACAAACACACGCTAACCTTTCTCTCCGTTTCATCCACTCAAGTATCTTACCTAAGATTACCGAAACGACAACAGCCTACATTGGAATGGAGTCTTGGTCCAGTGCCTATCAATGGCATCTTCGTGCGCATTGTCCGTTTCGGTCACGTATATGCAATTCCTAGTTCTATTACATTATGGTTGATTAAACATGCATCATGGAGACATGCATCATGAACATATAATAGAATCTTGCAGCTGCAGCAGACAGGCTTGCTGAGTGCTGATCTCCAGAGAGCAGACATGCCAATGCCATTGCCGTTGCCATGCTGCTGCAGCTCAACCGAAGCAAAGACAACACAAACCTGAATTTTTACAGCAATAAAACTAAAAGAGGGTGTAAGTTCTGATCCAAAAAATGCGAGCATAACTAAAATAAATCGGGATATAAGTTTTGATCAGTTTGCCAACTCAGTCTGTTGTTTGATGGAAACATGAGAACATATTTTAGTCTGTCATGTTTGACTGATTTGATCGGCTCGTAATATATATAAATATATCTTCTGTGTGTTTTGGTTGGTTGTATTGAATTTTCTGTGTGTTTTGGTTGGTTGTGTTGAATATTACTCATTCAAAATCTTGTGCCATCTATGCAATTAGAATTCTACACATACGAATCTTGATATGAGTGTTATTTGTTGTGTCAGTACTCTGTTCCTAGGCCAAAAATTTGTTTTGTTTTGTGCTTCTAGTTTCTTAGAGTACGCTGGACCATGTTTTCTCTAATCACTATATCCTGGTTGCAATCTTTGTATGCATGATCATCTATCTCAACACATCATATAGTCATGTATCTCAACATACCTTTTTCTTAAGTTGGGTGCAAAACATGTTTTTAGTGTGCAACTTGATCTTATTGGCTGCAAAAAAAAATATTTTAAGTGAAAAGGGATGTCGTTGCATCCATTAAATTGCGTGGTAGCAGTTGGTAACTTTTGTGATGAAAAGCAAGGGAAGATGAAGTTCCAGATTTGTTTGTGGTGCGTCATGAAATTGCATGCTGTGTAGTGCTCATGGAGTGGTATTTCAAGGCGAGGCCTGCTTCGGTAGACCCCCCCCCCCCCCCCTCCACAAACCGTACAAGGACAGTACGGTCATTTCATCAAACCGTATACCCATACGCATATGTGATACGTATGAGGCATCATACCTATTTTTTATTAAACTTGAAAAAATGTATACTCATACGCATATGTGACACGTATGAGGCATCATACCTATTTTTTATTAAACTTGAAAAAAATAACACATGCGACATGAATCAAACTCAAGACCTCTTGGTCCAAGGACCACCACTCTAACCATCTAGGACACCCTAAGGCTTGTGCCTATTTACTTCTTTTTCTTATTTTACTCTAATACGGTTCGCGGCTGGGCTGGCCCATTGCATTGAACCAGCCCGTTTATCACTATTTCTTTTACGTTTTTTTCTATTCACTTTTTTTTTCCTTTTTCATTTTCATTTTTTTTCAAGAAATTCTCACACATATAAAACAAATCTCAAAAGTTCCAAAACTGTTTGATTTTTAAAATTTTGTTCATAAAGTACAAATATTTGCATTTAAAAACATGTACATATATGTCAAAAATTATTTGTTTAAATAGAAAAATTCTGACGTCAATATAATTAAATTTCTGAACATCTATTAAATAGAAAAATTGTTCGTTGATTATTTGATTAAGCAACAATCTTCGTTTATTGTTCGTTTAAATAGAAACATACTTAGATAAAAAAATTGAACACTTCTAAAATTTCTGAACATCTATTAAATAGAAAAATAATAATTAAAATATATCAATCAGCGGCCGGTTTATTGTTCAATTTTTTATTCTTTTTCATTTTTCATATTTTGTTCTTTTTCCAAAAATGCTCACATCAATATAATTCACCAAAAATCTCCACACACTAGCTTCACTATGACAAGCATCCATGATAATAATTTCATTGATTTCTGACATTTTATACATTTTCTAGGGTTTTTCGGTGAAAAAACCGAAAACACTAGCCGAACATCAGGCAACGTGCGTTCAGTGTCCGAATTATTCCAAATTTTGCATGGAGGCCTGCCATAATTATGGCCACATGCTGACAAAATTTGGCACCATTTCATGCATGCCAAGAAGCACATCATGTTCAAAGGTGGTGGTTCGGGTAGACCGGTACGGCAAGTCTGGATGCACTTTTTCACATGAATAAAATGGACCCAATTTTTTCCACACTCTAGCATGACCATTCCAAGCATCCATGATAAATTTCATTGAGTTCTAACATTTTATGCATTTTCTATAGTTTTCCAGGTGAAAAACCCCTAAAACACTAGCCGAACATGATGCAACTTGCGATAGGTGTCCGAATTCCTTAAAATTTTCCATGGAGGTCTGCCATGAGAATGACCACATGCTGGCAAAATTTGGTGTCATTTCATGCATGGCAAGAAGCACACCATGTTCAGAGGTGGTGGTTCGGGTAGGCCGGTAGGACAAGTCTGGATGCACATTTTTCATAACAATAAAATAGAACCAAAAAATTTCCTCGCACTAGCATCACCATGCCTAGCATACATGATAAGTTCCATTGAGTTCTGACATTTTACGCATTTCCTAGGGTTTTCCTCGTGAAAATACCCTAAAAAACTAGCCGAACATGACGCAACGTGCGTTAGGTGTCCGAATTCCTTCAAAATTTTCACGGAGGTCTGCCATGAGCATGCCCACATGCTGACAAAAATTGGTGTCATTTCATGCATGGCAAGAAGCACACCTGTTCATAGGTGGTGGTTCGGGTAGGCTGGTAGGGTAAGTCTAGATGTGCTTTTTTCCACAACAATAAAATAGACCCAATTTTTTTCCTCGCACTAGCATCCCCATTCCTAGCATACATGATAAGTTTCATGTAGTTCTAATGTTTTATGAAATTTTTAGGCTTTTCCCGGTGAAAAAACCTAAAAACAAAAGCCGAACGTGACGCAACATGCGTTCAGTGTCCGAATTCCTTCAAATTTTGCATGGAGGCCTTCCATGAGCATGCCCACATGCTGGCAAAATTTGGTGTCATTTCATGGATGGCAAGTAGCACACCATGTTCAAAGGTGGTGGTTCGGGTAGTCTGGTAGGGCAAGTCTGGATGCATTTTTTTCACATCAATAAAATGGACCCAAATTTTTCCCACACACTAGCCTCTCCATGCAAAGCATCCATGATAAAATTTCATTGAGTTATGGCATTTTATGCATTTTCTAGAATTTTTCCGGTGAGAAAACCCAAAAACACTAGCTGAACGTGACGCAACGTGTGTTTGGTGTCCGAATTCCTTCAGATTTCTCATGAAGGCCTGCCATGAGCATACCCACATGTTGGTAAAACTTGATGTCATTTCATGCATGTCAAGAAGCACATCATGTTCAAAGGTGGGGGTTCAGGTGTGCCCGTGGGGCAAGGCTTTTCTTATTTGTAATTTCTGTCAATATCAATCAACATGAACATCTTTTTATATCCAAATTATTTCTTGAAATTTGTCAACAATTTTTTAATTTTAAATTGTGCATGAAAATTTTATAAATATGAACAATTTTTCAAAATTGTTAATAAATTCCAAAATATTGATGTTGTACACAAATTGCAAACCACATACTTTTTTTAAAATCTATCAAAAATATTTAAACACAAACATTTATTAAATTTATGAAGAAAAATTGTAAAATGGGAACATTTTATAAAAATTCCAGAATTTGTTTATCATTATAAAAAATATTTGAAAACAATAACATTTTTTGGTTTTCCAAAAATATTTCAAATTTTAAAACAGGTTTTCAAATGAGTAATATATGATTTTTTTTGTTTAAATGAACAACAAACGAACAACTTTTCTATTTAATAGATGTTCAAAAATTTAATTATATTGATGTAAGCATTTTTCTATTTAAACGAAGAATTTTTTGACATATCTGTACATTATTTTTAAAATGCGAATATTTGTACTTTCTGAATAAAATTTAAAACGCTACATTTTTAAATTTTGAACAAAATTTTATAAGCGTGAGCCTTTTCTGAAAAAGGAAACGAAAAATAGAAAAAATACAAATAGAAATAACGAAAAAGAAATATTGATGAAATGCTAGATTCAACAATGGGCCGGCCCAGTCACGAACTGAAATAGAAGAAAACAAAAAAGAAGTTAATATTTACAAGCATTAGGGTGTTCTAGTTGGTTAGTGCGGTTATCCTTAGACGAGACCAAGAGGTCTTGAGTTAAAGTCATGTTACCGGCACATTTTTTTTCTTTTAGAAAGAAAGTGAAAAACAGCTGACGGTGACGCGAGAAAAAAAGACGCTGCGATGAAAAAAAGGGGGCGAGTATATGTACGCAGGCAGCGTATAGGCACGGGTGAAAAGACCATCCTACCCTTTATTATGAAGGGGTATAAAGAGATCTTAGCCGTCAATGTATTTAGAGGGGTCTACCGAAGCAAAAGTGTTTCAAGGATAGCTTCTGAAGCAACATTTGATGTCAGCACCTATGAAAACCGATCCCGCGCGTTTGTTGGAAGATGCTTACCATGCTGCTTTGGTCTGTATGTGTGGGCTGGTTCTTGAGTAGGTGCAGATGATGCTGGAGAGGCACCCCGCGGGTTAGGCTTTGTGTTTGGGACGTCGTTTTCAGACCCATGGCCGGGCGGGCGGTTGAGACTGCTATCGACCGACGATATGGACAGCAAAGAGTAGAGTTGGATGGTCGATACCATTTCGGTGAAGAGGCAGAGCTGAGCCAAAGATGCAAGCAGCTTACACGCGGTACAGCAGTGGTGGCCGGTGGTGGTGACAGTGGGGGTTATCGTGGTGGTCTGGTCTACCCCTGGCTTGCTCTGACTCTGAGGGTGGCACTGGGCGGCGATTCCTTCCAGTCCAGGTTGACTCAATCTGGTTGAGTGATGGCAGTGGCAGGGGAGACCGATTTTCTGGATCAGACAGGTTCCGCGGCAGATGATCGTTACGGTGGTGGGTACTGTGAGCCTATCAACAGCAGGGCAGGAGGACGCTACGACGATCGCTGCTAGTGACCCAATGCAGCTGCAGTCGAGCTATGTACTGTAGTATTTGCGTTTTCGACATGACCTGGAAGCATGGCCAGTGATTTTGGCCACTTTTTACCGCCTGTAAGGCTGTAATGTGATACGTATCAAGTTAGAATCGCGGAATCAGTTTTTGCTTCCATTTTATTTTACTACTGTATAATAATAATCCCATGCTTCTGTAATCGCCAGTGCAAAACGTGCTCAAGTGTTTGACCTTTTGTGCTGGGCCTGGGCAGAAGAAAACTCGTGTACTAGTAGATGGATGTTGTGAATGGTACGTACGGTCGGCAATCATTTCATAGCTTCCTCACAACTCCCCACGTCGCCGTCTCACATCTCTCATGGCTTCTTATCCGGCCAAAAAGCTCCGGGTCTCTGTTCCGCTTGGACCCCATCTTATTATTCCTTACTAAAATGACGTGCTCAGGTTTGTAGCGGCCGATGTTCACATGAAAGGAGCGCATTCACGTGCTGGGCAACTGATCTATTTACAAACGTAGCAAAATAAGAAAAATGTGCATGAGTTCAGTCTCACCAGTTAATTCACATAACCACCACATTCGTGCCACGATTAGTAAAAAAAAACATGACATTTCGCACCGAACCAAAAATTTGATTGTGGCAAAAAACACTAAGTAAAAAAATGATCTTGTTTTGATGTGGCCGACCCCAAACCAGCGCGCAGCAGTGACGCCGCGGTGTTAGCGGCTGTCTTTTTTTTTTCAGCGCTCGGGATGAAGTTGATGGGTTGGGCCGGCGCGTTCACTCATTTAGGTTTAGTGGGCTTGTTTGTCAACTGGGCTGGCGCATTCGCTCGGCTCATTCCCAAACCCAACCAAGCGGTCATTCGATCGATATACTGTCGCCTCGTTCAGTTTCTCCTTCTTCCAGAAAACTCCAGTGTCCACACTGCATTCATTCACTCGCACAGATAACCACTGGGCTCTCCATCCAACTTCCCTCTTTCACACAAACCGCAGCCACAACAAGAAAACCTCCATCGCGCCATGCCGTTTGGCCTCGGATGGGACCAGGCTTTGCAAGAGATCTTCGACGGCGACAACAAGTTGTTCTCCTACGCGCGCGAGGTCAGCACCTGGCCACACATGAGGAGAGGTCACGATTGCCAGACCTCCACCGCCCACTCATCGAGAACTTGGTGTGGGCGATGGAGGAGGCCAGGGATTCCCCTGATCCATTCCAGCGGTCACGCTGGTACATGTACCAGGACTGCGACCAACTCCGCCTGGACTATGAGCTCGATAGGGTGGTGCCAGTGCTACCCCTCCCTCTGATGGAGATGGAGGCCCCGTAGATGGAGCAGCAACAACAGCGGATGGAGTTGCAGTAGCAGCTGGAGCAGCAAGAGGTGGAGACTGGCACAAGCAACAGGAGGAAGAAGAAGGATAAGCAACTTCGCATCAAAATATTATTAAATGCCACATGCACTTTCAGATGGCCGCCTCCCAGTACCTTTGGCACGTCTTGATGGGGACGTACATGCGATCCTGCCACATCGGCACATCCCCCGGCAGCGTCAAGGTGAATGGGGCAGCGCGACGCCGCCCCGAGGAGGAGTCGACCTCGTGGTCATGCTTCCCAGGGGTCCACTTCTACTTCCAACACATTGCGCCGGCGGTGGGCGGTGGCAGTGGCCTAGGGTTTTGACTGTTGGTGGCGGGGGAGCAGAGTGGGCACGGATGTGTGCCCCCGCATGTGTGGCATTTACAAGGACCAACTCCTGGTCGTTGGGTGGCTGCCGTGTGGGCCCGGGGTAGACAACGAGTGGATGTGTGACACATTCGTCTCTTGTCTGTGTGGGTGCAAACCCAGGCCAAATTTGAGGGCGAATTTGCATCCCCACGAACACGAAACATATATAATAGCTAAATGCGTTGTCACGTTGGGCCATGGTTTCTGTCCACGTGGACCCAAACCTACGTGAGCGGATGAAATGCGTCCCCGTTTTGGAGTTGCCCTTAGGTTCTTTGTGGTGGAACCACACCACCAGGATTCAAGTCCTAATCTTGACACTGATGCTCGCATTTTTCTTGATTTATTTTAAGCTTTTGATGATGTTCGTTCAGTGGGAGGAGACGTTCCCGTTGAATTTGTCAATCTCAAGATGATGTGTCGGCTCAGTGTGTCAGAGGTGCTCATATGGGTAGAATGTGTGTGCGTGCGTTCATATGGTAAGTATATGTGCGTATGTATCAACGTCTATGTCAGTACTGTGTTCAAGAAAAACCACAAGTTTGTTTTTTATATGGTTGTCCATGTGTTGCAATGAGATATAAATATTCTAGTACATTAGCCTTTGATTTAATTGTCCATATTAATGTGATTGCCCATACTTACGAACCTAAATAAATTTTAGGATTTTATTTGATAATCACTTATTTGTTCATTTGATAAGTCAAATAAAAGGTGAGGCGCTTAAAATGGTTTTCAAGTTCGGCAAAAAACATAGATACCAGGGAATCAGGCCAAAAAGTCACTTTGGAGGACGGTTGTATTGGAGCCCTATATTTTGAATAGTGCCAAAATGCTTTTTTGAAGTTTGAAAAAATTCTGAAAACAAATCGACATGTTTATATGGATGTGTATTACACATGTGCAAATTTTGATGCTGAAATAAGTAACCATGTGAGTTACACAAAAAAGACAAAATCATGATTTTGGAAAGATGAACAGTGCATGCATTATTCACTATTTGGAAATCACCATTTTGTCATTTTTGTATAGCTCACATGTTTACTTATTTCATCGTCAAACTTTACACATGCGTAACATACATCCATATGATCACGTAGAATTATTTTCGGAATTTTTTGAAACTTTAAATGTGATTTGTAAAGTATTTAAAATAAGGTCCTCCAATACACCCGGGCTCCAAAAATCCACTCTCGGAATCAGGCGTCTTTTTAAGTATATATAGTAGAGATAGTAGTAGAAGAAGAGATTGTGTTTTTTTCTTGATTATATTTCATTTTTTTCACTTCTATTTTCTATTTATCATTTATATTTAAGTACTTATATAACCGAGCTATTTTTCTTTGTTTCGGGAAAATACATCAACATTTGTTATGAGATACACAAATACTTCTTATTGAAATGTCTAATTTTTTGGGAACTGTTGGGGAACGTTGCATGGAAAACAAAAATTTTCCTACGCTCACCAAGATCGATCTAGGAGATGAACAACTACGAGAGGAGAGATTGCATCTACATACCCTTGTAGATCACTAAGCGGAAGCGTTAAGAAACGCGGTTGATGTAGTCGAACGTCTTGGCGATCCAATCACGATCCGTCCACGAACTCGCGATCAAGTGCCGAACGAACGGCACCTCCGAGTTTAGCACACGTGCGGCTCGGCAGCGTCCTCTCCTTCTTGATCCAGCAAGCGAGAGAGAGAGAGAGGAGGTAGATGAGATCTGAACCAACACGACGGTGTGGTGGTGGTGATGGCAACGGAACTCCGGCAGGGCTTCGTCAAGCGCGTACCGGTGAAACGTGAGAGGAGTTGGGAGAGGCAATGGGCAAGGGTGAAGGGTTGGCTGCCCCCATGCGCCTCCCCCATCTATATATAGGCCGGGGGCAAGGGAGGGCATCCAAAACCCATCTAGGGCCGGCCACAAGGTTGAAATCCCTTTAAACTTGGAGATAACATCTTATGTCTAGATTCAACCCTTTAAATTTAGAGATAAGACCTTATCTCCAGATTTAAACAACATGTGCCTTGGGGAATGGGGCGGCTAGCCTAAGTGGGCTGTAGCCCCACCCCTCGGTCCATGTGGGCCCTTCCTAGGTCATTGGGCCCCACGGTGGAACCCTCGAAACCTTCTAGAACCTTCCCGGTACAATACCGAAAAAACCGAACTTTTTTCGGAGCCCAAAATATGACTTCCCATATATAAATCTTTACCTCCGGACCATTTCGGAGGTCCTCGTGATGTCCCGGATCCCATCCAGGACTCCGAACAACCTTCGGACTTTCCACTATTAATATCTCAATACTACCCTAGCGCTACCGAGCGTTAAGCGTGCGACCCTACGGGTTCGAGAATCATGTAGACATGACCGAGACACCTCTACGGTCAATAACTAATAGCGGGACCTGGATGCCCATATTGGTTCCTACATATTCTACGAAGATCTTATCAGTCGAACCTCGATGTCAAGGATTCAGCTAATCCCGTATGTAGTTCCCTTTGTCTATCGGTATGTTACTTACCCGAGATTCGATTGTCGGTATCTCCATACCTAGTTCAATCTCGTTACCGGCAAGTCTCTTTACTCGTTCCGTAATACAAGATCCCATTACTAACTCATTGGTCACATTGCTTGCAAGCTTGTTGTGATGTTGTATTACCGAGTGGGCCCTGAGATACCTCTCTGTCATACGGAGTGACAAATCCCAGTCTTGATCCATGCCAACTCAACAGAAACCCTCAGAGATACCTGTAGAGCACCTTTATAGTCGCCCAGTTACGTTGCAACGTTTGTTACACACAAGGTACTCCTCCGGTGTCAGTGAGTTGCATGATCTCATGGTCATAGGAACATATACTTGACATGCAGAAAACGATAGCAATAAACTTGACATGATCACATGCTACATTTATAGTTTGGGTCTTGTCCATCACATCATTCTCCTAATGATGTGATCCCATTATAAAATGACAACTCATGTCCATGGCTAGGAAACCATGGCCATCTTTGATCAACGAGCTAGTCTAGTAGAGGCTCACTAGGGACACGTTGTTGTCTATGTATCCACACATGTATTTGAGTTTCCAATCAATACAATTCTAGCATGGATAATAAATGATTATCATGAACAGGGAAATATGATAATAACAAATTTATTATTGCCTCTAGGGCATATTTCCAACAGTCTCTCACTTGCACTAGAGTCAATAATCTAGTTCACATTGCCATGTGATTAACACTCATAGTTCACATCGCCATGTGACTAACACTCAATGAGTTCTGGGTTTGATCATGTTATGCTTGTGAGAGAGGTTTTAGTCAACGGGTCTGCAACATTCAGATCCGCATGTACTTCGCAAATCTCTATGTCATATTGTAGATGCTGCTACCACGCTGCACTTGGAGCTATTCCAAATGGTTGCTCCACTATACGTATCCGGTTTGCTACTCAGAGTCATCCGGATAGGTGTTAAAGCTTGCATCGACGTAACCCTTTACGTCGAACTCTTTATCACCTTCATAACCGAGAAACATTTCCTTATTCCTCCAAGGATAATTTTGACCGCTGTCCAGTGATCCACTCCTGGATCACTCTTGTACCCCCTTACCAGACATGTGGCAAGGAGCCTATGGCTGAGGCATAGGGGACGACCTTCGTCCTTTTTCTTTCTTCTGCCGTGGTCGAGCTTTGAGTCTTACTCAACTTCACACCTTACAACTCAGGCAAGAACTCCTTCTTGGACTGATCCATTTTGAACTTCTTCAAAATCATGTCAAGGTATGTGCTATGTGAAAGTCTTATCAGGCGTCTTGATCTATCTCTATAGATCTTGTTGCCCAATATGTAAGCAGCTTTACCCAGGTCTTCCTTTGAAAAACTCCTTTCAAACAACCCTTTATGCTTTTTAGAAATTCTACATCATTTCCGATCAACAATATGTCATCCACATATACTTATTAGAAATGTTGTAGTGCTCCCACTCACTTTCTTGTAAATACAAGTTTCTTGCAAACTTTGTATAAACCCAAAAACTTTGATCACCTCATCAAAGTGTATATTTCAACTCCAAGATGCTTGCTCCAGTCCATAGAAGGATCGCTGGAGCTTGCATACCTTTTAGCATCCTTCGGATCACCAAAACCTGCTGGTTGTATCACGTACAACCTTTCCTCACGGAAACCGTCAAGGAAACTTTGTTTTGACATCCATCTGCCAGATTTCGTAATTGAAAATGCAGCAACTGCTAACATAATTCCAACAGACTTTAGCATCGCTATGAGTGACAAAGTCTCATCATAGTCAACTCCTTGAACTTGTCGGAAACTTCTTTGCGACAAGTCAAGCTTCACAAATGGTGACATTACCATCAGTGTCTGTCTTCTTCTTAAAGATCCATTTATTCTCAATGGCTTGCCGATCATCGGGCAAGTCCACCAAAGTCCACACTTTGTTCTCATAAATGGATCCTATCTCGGATTTCATGGCTCCTAGCCATTTGTTGGAATCCGGGCCCACCATCGCTTCTCCATAGCTCGTAGGTTCACCGTTGTCTAACAACATGACCTCTAAGACAGGGTTACCGTACCACTTAGAAGCTGTACATACCCTTGTCCACCTATGAGGTTCGACAGTAACTTGATCCGAAGCTTCATGATCATCATCATTAGCTTCCTCTTCAACTGACGTAGGTGACAAAGAAACATCTTTCTGTGCTGCGCTACTCTCGTGTTGATGTAAAGGTTCAACAACCTCATCAAGTTCTATCTTCCTCCCACTCAATTCTTTCGAGAGAAACTCTTTCTCGAGAAAGGACCCGTTCTTAGCGACAAACACTTTGCCTTCGGATCTGAGATAGAAGGTATACCCAATCGTCTCTTTTGGGTATCCTATGAAGACGCATTTGTCCGCTTTGGGTTTGAGCTTTTTCGGCGAAAGCCTTTTGACATAAGCATTGCAGCCACAAACCTTAAGAAACGACAACTTAGGTTTCTTGCCAAACCACAGTTCATACGGTGTCATCTCCACGGACTTAGATGGTGCCCTATTTAAAGTGAATGTAGTTGTCTCTAATGCATAACCCCAAAAGGATAGTGGTAGATCGTCAAGAGACATCATAGAACGCACCATATCCAATAAGGTACGATTACGACATTCGAACACACCATTATGCTGTGGTGTTCCAGGTGGCGTCAACTGTGAAACAATTCCACATTGTCTTAAGTGATTGCCAAACTCATAACTCAGATATTCTCCCCCTCGATCGGATCGTAGGAATTTAATCTTCTTGTTATGATGATTCTCAACTTGACTCTGAAATTGCTTGAACTTTTCAAACATTTCAGACTTATGCTTCATTAAGTAAATATACCTATATCTACTCAAGTCATCGGTGAAGGTGAGAAAATGATGATATCCACCGCACGCGTCAACACTCATCGGACCGCACACATCAGCATGTATGATTTCCAACAAGTCACTTTGCCCGTTCCATTGTTCTAGAAAATGGGGTTTTAGTCATCTTGCCAATGAGGCATGGTTCACATGTGTCAAGTGATTCAAAATCAAGTGACTCCAAAAGTCCATCAGCATGGAGGTTCTTCATGCGCTTTACACCAATATGACCTAAGCGGCAGTGCCACAAGAAAGTGGTACTATCATTATCAACTCTATATCTTTTGGCATCAATGTTATGAACATGTATATCACTACGATCGAGATTCAATAAACCATTCACATTGGGTGCATGACCATAGAAGGTATTATCCATGTAAATAGAATAACCATTATTCTTTGACTTAAATGAATAACCGTATTGCAATAAACACGATCTAATCATGTTCATGCTCAATGCAGACACCAAATAACATTTATCTAGCTTCAACACTAATCTCGAAGGTAGAGGGAGCGTGTGATGGTGATTGTCGGAGGGATTGACCACGGGTAGCCTCACCAGCACCTCATAGCATTTCAAGATAACAGGGCAAGCCAAGCCCCTTGCGCCTCCTGGGCGTGTGGCCGGCTCCCTTGGGCCGGCTGGCCCAAGGGGCCGACTCCCAGATCGCGGTGTACCCTCAGCAGGCGGCTTCGGGGGAGGCCGGGTCCTAGCAAACGGCCCCTTCTCCCCTTGGAGTTTGTGCCCATTCAATACGGTAAGATGGGGCGTGGCTACAGGGCCACCCGTACCCCCAAATCCAAGCAAGGCATGGCTATAGGGCGGGCTGACCAAGCGGACACCCCTCTGCCAGGCGCGGCACTGTAGCCACGCGGCCCGTGACGCAGCCCTCGTCAGCATGAACCGTGCTCCCACGATGGGCGGTCAGTACGGCCCGCAGGCGGCGGGCCCTACCTGTCCGTGAGCAAACGGAAGACGGCGCACCTCAAGAAGGCGGCCTCAGTTACAGACCGGCTTCCAGCAGCCGGCCTCTCCCTCCACTCGGAGTCAACGCACCGTCACTCCGACGAGACGGGGTGTGGTTATAGTGAACGCCCGCCAGGCGGCGGACTGTAGCCATGCCTCCCCTGATGAGGCCCTCGTCATCAAGGGCAAGACTACAACAAAAGGCAATCAGCGTGGCCTGCAAGCGGCGGGCCCCGCCTGGCGGCCGAATCCTCGGCAGCCGGCGGGACCCACCAAGCGGCGGGCCCCAGCAGCCGGCGGAGAACCCGACGCCCATAGACGCTGACATCCGGGTCCTACACCTGGCCTAATTACCATTGTACCCCTGGGGGGTAGGCCTATATAAACCCCCCCAGGTTCGCCCATGCAAAGGGTTCAACTCATCCCCCACGCCATTACACACACACATAGCTAGAGAAGCACCTGGGTTAGCCTTGCCCTTCTCCTTACTCTAGCAAACAGCTCAAGGAGCAAGCTTGTAGCTACGAGATTGATCATAGTCATCATGCGGAGACCCCGCAGAGTAGGACTAGGGGTGTTATCTCCTCGGAGAGCCCCGAACCTGGGTAAGACTCGTGTTCGTTCGAGATCTCGCTTACTCCCGCTTCCAGGGCCCGACTGTGACGCCCCCGGCTCAATCATGCACTAATCATACACGATCAAGCCTAAGGACTCATGGGAAGATATCACAACACAACTCTAAAACATAAATAAAGTCATACAAGCTTTATGTTACAAGCCAGGGGCCTCGAGGGCTTGAATACATAAGCTTGCGTACAAGCGTCAGCGGAAGCATCAGATATCTGAGGACAGATATAAAAGAAAACACAGAAAGGCCCGTAAGAGGCAGGACAAAAGAAAACACTACGATCGAAAGGCGCAGGCCTCCTGCCTAGGACCCTCCGATCCTACTCCTGGTCGTCGGTCAGCTTGTAGTAATATCCATCCTCGGGGTAGTAGTAGCGATCGTCGGCGGGGTAGCTGTATCCGGGGCTCCGACATCTGGTTGCAACAAATGGATATGGGGAAAAAAAAGCAAAGCAACTGTGAGTACTCATCCGAAGTACTCAGCAAGCAAGGATCTACACTACATATGCAACATTATCAAAGAGAGGCTGTATATGTGGACTGGGCTGTAGAAATGCCAGAATAGAGGGAAGGCCTAGTCCTATCGAAGACTAGCATCTTCAGAGGTCTTGCAGCATTAGAAGAGTGTAGATTAGTACCGGATAAAGTAGTAGTATCATTAAGTCTCATCCTCACCTAGAGATCCTTTCTCGACTCCCTGCGAGAAAGCAATCCCAGAGCCATACAGTCATCAACCTCGTCCTGAGATCCCTTCTCGACTCCCTGCGAGAAGCAATCCCAGAGCCATAGTATCCAATTCTAGTTGTATCGATCGGGATACAACTCCGAGTGTCCGTTACCGAGGATCCGGCTATGCATAGATTAGTTCTTCCCTGCAGGGGTGCACCAACTTACCCACCACGCTCGCTTAACTCCGGCCGGACACACTTTTCCAGGTCATGCCCGACCTCGGCCAAATGACACACCGCAGCCCTACCTAGAGCTCAGCAGAGAGGTCCCCGCCGGTCTACATTCTAAGCGCAAGGGGGTCTTGGGTCATCGCCCCTCGCCCTCCGGTTCGTTGCGCACATGGCTCAGATCCAAGCACCACCTCTGTCGTGAATGGCGCCAATCACTCCATGCCGCACTGCTGAACTGGACGTCTGACAGAGCTTTCGGCTGATGCATACGATGCAGAACGCCCATACTATGCCCACGTGGTGGTTAGTGCTATCGGGCCAGAGGCCCACTCAGATCACATATCCAAACCGTTAGTACCTTGGGGGTGCGGTAACGAGCAGAGACTCATGATCGAAGTGACCCCGTCGCCCCATCTCGAGGACTTGCGGCAAGGGCCAAGAATACCCGGCCACGCCTCGTATTCATCACTCGGGCACCATACAGGCAACCCGTCTTCATATCACTCGCGGGTACCCATCAGGGTCGACCCGCCTCCCAAGTAACAGTGTAAGGTCCAATTATCCGTGTGTCCATAACATTAAGGGAATCCGAGGTATTACCCTCGTTGGATTCCTACTCGATGTATCCGTCAAGGTGAACTCGGAGGAATCACCCTCACTGGGTTCACACTTGAGGTGTTGTACGATGGCGTCGTTATCGGAAGTGGTGAAGGAGGAATCACCCTCGATGACCACGACCAATTAGCTACTCTACAGGGTTAACATCAGAAGTGCTACACGAGGTATCACCCTCGGCACTCGATAGTAACGCTGCAGTGTCGTTACAACTAAGGGGGGTGATGTGCGGTGCCGGGGTCTAGTCTTCAACCCCGTTGGTCGGGTCTTCGGATAATCCATGCGGGGCAATCGGAACAAGTGGGGTCACTGATAGGTCTCTACCCAGCCTATACTAGACAGTTTAGGATAAGGTTTCAATAGCAGGTTAGAATAAACAGGCTATGCATCAGAATAGGTTAAACAGTAGCAGCAGAAATTCTAATGCAAGCATGAGAGAAAAAGAATAGGCGGTATCGGTATGCTCAAAAAGGGGGGTGCTTGCCTGGTTGCTCGGCGGCAAGGGCAAGGTCGTCAATGGTGGCGTCGGGCTCCGAAGCTGCGTCGGTACCGGAAACTGCGTCGGGGTCTAACGAGAGAGAAGAGGGGGAGGAAACAATAAATACAAGCAAACAGATGCAACACGATGCATGTCATGGCAATACACAGTGCTAGGGGTAGTCTAACGCAATACTACACGTATCAGACGGAGCGGGAGAATATCTGACGATATTTCCCGGGTCTTTGGATTTATCGGACAGACGATCCGGAGAGGGAAGTTCCATGTTCATCATGCTAGGAGCATGTGACAGATGAAAGGAGGTCATATTCGGATTCGTGGGATTTTTCTGATCAACTTTCATATATAAATTATTTCATCAGAGTTACGGATTAAAAGATATGATTTTCTAAAGTTTTTATTAATTTTCTGGAATTTAAATATTTATTTAAATTCGAATTATCCAAAACAGTATAAGGGTGATGTCAGCATGACAAAAAAATGACGTCAGCAGTCAACTCTGGCTGACCAGAGTCAAACCTGATAGGTGGGTCCAGTGGGACCCACATGTCAGCCTCTGTTAGGGTTTATTTAAACTAATTACAGATTAATTAGGTGTGGGCCCCAGTAGTCAGTGACAGATTAGTATTTAATTAACTAATTAATTAATTAATAGTTTTAATTAGTATTTTATTTATTTTAAAAAATGTTTAATGGGTGGGGCCCACATGTCAGTGATAGGGCCAGCCCAGTCAGCGGGTTGAGCCGGTCAATGGGGCCAGCGGGGCCCAGGTTCAGTGGCTGAGCGGTGGGGCCCGAGGCTGCCATGTGGGCGCCTGGTCAGCGCCGGCCGCCGGAGCTACTCCGGCGAGCCCGAGCGCGGCGGCGAGCTCCGGTGAGCTCGGAAACGGCGCACAAGGGGCCATTTGCGGCGCGGTTGCGCGCGTTGGATCGGTCGCAGTGCGGCTCATCCGTTGGTGGCGGTGGCGTGGCTGGGGACGCAGTGTAGCGACGGTGGCGAGCACATCGGCGGCGGAGCTCTCGGGCGGTCGACGCAACGGCGGCAGCAGCGTGCAAACGAGCGAGGCGATGAGCTGGGGATGCTCTGCGCGGCACGGCGAGCAAGATGGGTACGGGCACGAGGCCCAAAGGTCGTCGGAACGGCGCGGGCGACGAGCTGCGCGGCGGTGAGCTCGGGCGAGAAGGGGGGCGGCAGTTACGGCTACGGAGAGCGCGCGGGGAAAGGGGGAGGTGACGAGGTGCTCACAGCGAGCCGTAGGGAAAGGGCAGTGGGCTCGGGGTAGCTCGAGGTCGCCAGAATCGGTGACGTCGTGCGGCGGCGATCCGAGGAGGAAGAAGGCTCGGGGAGGCGCTGCGGTGGCCCTCGTCTTCAGTTCGTCGGCGTAGTCGAAGGAGGGGACGACGGCGAGCACGTTGGACACGTCGGGGAGGCGAACGGGGCACGATGGCCATGGCTACGCCGGAGCCATGGCGGCGGTGGCGCTCGGGTGAGATGGGGAGGCGAGGGAGAGCGAGAGGGAGTGAGCGAGGGAGAGCCAGGGGCGCGGGAGATGCTCTTTATCCTCCCCGGCGGGCGCGACGCGCTGTCGACCGCTCGGAGGGGGGCTGGCTGCGCGCGCGCCAGGTGCTTGACAGCGCGCGACATGAGCAGTGCGGGGGGAGGGAGACGGCGCTGCGCAGGCTGGGCCGGGCACTGTGGCCACTTAGGCCCAGTGCTGTGGGCCTTTTTCTTTTCTTTATTTCTTTTTCTGTTTTCTCCTTTGTTTTCTGTTTTGTCTTTTGTTTTTATTTCAAATAACTTTTGTAAAATATGAGACTGGTCCAAATAGTAACAGTGCAAAATTAGTCACTGCTAGAAATTGGTTTGGTGTCCATATCTTTTTATTTGGATTTTATTTAATTGAAAAAGGATTAAATAGTGCTATTTTGCTTCTGTTTCTTGTTGTTTGAGTCCTTTTACAATTCCAATAAATGTTGCAATCATTTTTATAAATGCTATGGGAATATTTGCAACATGATGCACATTTTTGTTTTCCAATTTGAACAACTTTTAGTTTCACTTAAGTTTGAATTTCTATATTGAATTTAAATTGAAAAGAGATATGATCCAATTGATGTTTAAGCACTGCTGATCATGATGACATGGCATAATCAAAATGGTGATTACTGTAGCTTAATACATGGGGTGTTACACCGACGACGTACTCCTGTCCCCATCCATGATAAGCCACCCCCTGGCATATGTCGCGAGATTACCCCGACATTTGGCGCCCACCGTGGGGCTAAGCGCACCGTCGGTCGGAGACATGTTATGGACGGGAACCATTTTCCGCTCCGACGAGCACGTCGCACCTGGCCTGATCAGCCAGCCCGGCGCGCCCGTGGGCGCATGCATCAGCGCGCCGCTTGGCGCGGGGGCGGCCTGCCCCACGAGCTGCCTTGCCGACCTCCTCGACAAGGCCAGCCTCTCCGACGAGCCCGCTCCTAGCGCAGGAGCGGCGTCCCCTGCGAGCTGCCTCATCGACCTCTTCATCAAGCTCGGCATCACCAACGACCCGGCCTCCGACGCGGAGTCCGTCGGCTCCACCGACCCCTCCATCGAGCCCGTCGTGATGCTCATCGACTCCGACGCGGCCTCCGCCAACGAGTTCCCCACCGATGTGGTGGTCATCGACGATCCGCTCCCCCGTGTCGCCAGCGTCACCAATGCCAGCACCATCACAGAGGTGCTGGTCACTGGCCACGACGACGACTTCGCTGGGGCTGCACAGGACCCGCTGCGAGCGGCCATGCATGGCCTGGCCACCCCAGTGGCTGCTAACGCTGATGGGGCGACACTGGAGGCATTCCGTGTCTCGCTCCTTGAAAGCGCTAACAAGATGGCGGCCATGAGGCGCCGCGCTGAGGCCTACCAGCGCGAGATCGACCGCATAGCAAGCGGCACGCCGGCTGCTGCCGAGCCCAGCCGAGCCGGCGCCGTTCGGCAATGCGGCGCGGCCATAGCCAGCATGCTGGGAGTCGGACACCTAGTCTACGCCACTCCCATGGAGAACCTGCGTGCCGCCCAGGCGGCAGCAGACGAGTTGGATGACCTGGAGGGCGACGAGCGTCGCAGCCAGATGGCACGCCTCCAGGAGCTCCTTGATGCTGTGACCACGCAGCAAGACGCGCGGCATCGCGCGATGACGGCCGGCAAGCAAGCCGAGAACCATCTCCCCCGCCGTGAGCATGAAGCAACCTCCCGGTCCCCAGCAGGCGGGGACCGCGGTCAGCAAGACCCGGAGCCGGCTGCTAGCCGCAACCGGCGCACTCGCCTTACGATTGTGCGTAGCCATGACGGCCGCCCACGAGTGGAGCACCGGCGGGACAAGCGTCTGCCTCCTCCTCGCAGGGAGAGGGTGGCCTCTCCGCCGCCTGTGGACCACCCGACACTTGGAGGCCGGCTTGGCCCCCATGAAGGAGTCGGAGAGAACGACGCGCGCCATCGGATCGAGCGGCTTGCTCGGTCCCTGGCCGTAGAAGAAGAAGATGCGATCGGCCATGCCTGCTTTGGCCCCCGCATTCGCGACGAGCCCTTCCCCAAAGGGTTCTCGCTTCCCCGAGATACTCCCAAGTACAACGGCTCCGTGAAGCCGGAGGACTGGCTGGTCAACTACTCCATGGCCGTCAGCATAGCAAACGGCAACAAGCGCATTGCTGTGAAGTACGTTCCGCTCATGCTCCAGCGCATGGCCCGGACATGGTTGAACAGCCTCAAGCCGTACAGCGTCAACAGCTGGCTTGACTTCACCGATGTCTTCATCCGCAACTTCACCAGCACCTACAAGCGGCCCCCCAAGCCACGCCAACTCTCCATGTGCGCTCAGGGCCCAACCGAGTCCACACGCGACTACCTGACGCGCTGGGCCGAGTTGCGCAACTCCTGCGAAGGGGTGCACGAGGTGCAGGCCATCGAGTACTTCACCACCGGGTGCAGAGAGGGCACCTTGCTCAAGCACAAGCTCTTGTGCGACGAGCCGGCTACACTGGACGAGCTCCTGGTCGTGGCCGACAAGTACGCCACCGCCGACTCCTCCATGAAGTCGGAGATTCGAGTGGACGCGTCCGAGAAGATGCTATCGCCGGCTCCTCACATGCCGGCTGGTGACACCAACCAGCGCCAACATCCAAACGACAGCAAACGCAAGGCCCAGCAGCCGGCTTCCAACAGCCGGCAGGTGGCAACAGTCGAAGACCAGCAGCCGGAAGGGCAATCCGGCCCCAAGCGTCAGAAGGGCGGCAAGGCCGCTTGGTTGCCCGCCTTCTCCTTCGAGCAAGCACTCGACGCCCCGTGCAAGTTCCACAGCGGCGCGAAGCCGTCCAACCACACCACTCAGAAATGCCACTGGCTCACCCGAATTGCCAAGGGCGAAGGCCTGCTGCCTCCGCCTGCTGGCCCATCGGTTCCGCCTCCTCAGCAGCCGGCGGCCCATCCAGTCGGCATGCTCCAAGATGAGTTCCCCGAGCCCAATGCCACATACGTCGTCTTCACCAGCCAAGCCGACGACAAGCACAGTCGGCGGCAGCAGCACCGCGAGGTCAACGCTGTCGCTTCAGAGGTGCCCCCATTCATGCACTGGTCCGAGAAGCCCATCAGTTGGAGCCGTGAAGACCACCCGGCCGAGATGCCCTCGCCGGGTGCTTATGCGATGGTGCTGGACTCTACCTTCTCAATAGAGAGGCGGGCTTGCCGCTTCTCCTGGATCCTGATAGACGGCGGCAGCAGCATCAACATCCTGTACCACGACACCATGGAGAAGCTGGGCATCAAGGAAAAGCAACTCCTGCCCAGCCGAACCGTGTTCCATGGCATAGTCCCTGGGCTTTCCTGCTCTCCAATCGGCAAGATCAAGATTGATGTCCTGTTCGGCGACAAGACCCACTTCCGCTATGAGCCAATCTGGTTCGAGGTGGTTAACTTGGACAGCCCCTACCAGGCGCTCTTGGGCCGGCCCGCACTAGCCAAGTTCATGGCGGTGTCGCATTATGCCTACCTGAAGATGAAGATACTGGGCCCCAAGGGCATCATCACCATCGCCGGCGACTACCAGAAGTCGCTCTCATGTGCCACCGCCAGTAGCCAGCTGGCCGAGTCCCTCGTCATCAATGAAGAGAAGCGCCTCCTTGCCCAGGTGGTGGCCATGGCCAGCAAGCAGCCGGACATGCCATCCGACCCCAAGGACGCAGACACCCAGGGCTCCTTCCAGCCGACCAAGGAAACCAAGAAGATTACCTTGGATCCGGCGCACCCAGAGAGATTTGCTGTCGTGGGGTCAAACCTCGACAGCAAATAGGAAAGCGAGCTCGTCGATTTCCTCCGTGAGAATCGGGACATCTTCACATGGTCTCCCAAAGACATGCTGGGCGTTCCAACGGATTTCGCCGAGCACAAGCTACATGTGAGGCCGGATGCTAAACCGGTCAAGCAACCCCTCCGCCGCCTGTCAGAAGAGAAGAGAAGGATTGTTGGTGAAGAGATCGCTCGGCTTCTGGCAGCCGGCTTCATCATGGAAGTATTCTACCTGGACTGGCTTGCCAACCCAGTCCTTGTTTTGAAAAAGAACAACAAGTGGTGCATGTGTATCGACTACACTAGCCTCAATTAAGCCTGTCCCAAGGACCCTTTTTCCTTGCCCCAGATAGATCAAGTGATCGACTCCACAGCCGGATGCGAGCTGCTGTCTTTCCTGGACGCCTACTCCGGCTACCACCAGATCAAGCTGAACCCGGACGATCGGCTGAAGACCGCCTTCATCACACCATTCGGAGCCTTCTGTTACCTGACCATGACGTTCGGCTTGAGAAATGCCGGTGCCACATTTCAGTGTTGCATGCAAAAGTGCCTCCTCAAGCAACTCGGTAGAAATGCCCACATCTATATAGACGATATTGTGGTGAAGACGGAGAAGCGTGGCACCCTTCTGGAAGACCTCAAGGAGACATTTGACAACCTGCACCACTTTCAGATCAAGCTCAACCCGAAGAAATGCGTCTTTGGAGTACCAGCCAGCCAGCTCCTTGGTTTCCTTGTCTCTGGGCGCGGGATCGAGGGCAACTCCGTAAAGATCAAGGCCATCGAGCGGATGCAAAGGCCAACCCGGCTGCGGGACGTTCAGAAGTTCACCGGGTGCTTTGCATCACTCAGCCGGTTCATCAGTCGGCTGGGCGAGAAGGCCCTCCCACTGTACCAGCTGATGAAGAAGGCCACCTGCTTTGAATGGAACGACCAGGCGGATGAGGCTTTCCTCTAGCTCAAGCGGATGCTGTCCACACCGCCTGTTTTGGCCGCTCCGACCGCTAAAGAACCCATGTTCCTCTACATCGCCGCCACAAGCCGGGTGGTCAGCACCGTGATCGTGGTCGAGCGCCCAGAAGACAGCAGGGACCAGCCGGTCCAGAGGCCAATATACTATCTGAGTGAGGTGCTGTCCGCCTCCAAGCAGAACTACCCCCACTACCAGAAGATGTGCTACGGCGTGTACTTTGCCGCCAAGAAGCTGAAGCAGTATTTTCAGGAGCACACCATCACAGTCGTCTGCACTGTCCCCCTTGCCGAGATCATAGGCAACAAAGATGCATCAGGCCGGGTGGCGAAGTGGGCCATTGAGCTGGCTCCACACACCATCCTCTACCAGCCCCGCACCGCCATCAAGTCCCAAGCACTGGCTGACTTCCTAGTCGACTGGGCCGAGACCCAGTACTTGCTGCCAGCGCCGGATTCCACTCATTGGCGGATGCACTTTGACGGCTCGAAGATGCGCACCAGTTTGGGAGCCGGCATTGTCCTTACCTCTCCCAAAGGCGACAAGCTCAAGTACGCGCTGCAGATTCACTTTACTGCCTCCAATAACGTGGCCGAGTATGAGGCGCTCGTACACGGACTCCGGCTAGCCAAGGAGATTGGCATCCGCCGGATTCTGTGTTATGGCAACTCAGACTTAGTGGTTCAGCAGTCGTCTGGCGACTGGGACGCCAAGGATGCAAACATGGCAAGCTACCACTTCCTCGTCCAGCAGATCAGCGGGCACTTCGACGGGTGCGAGTTCCTTCACGTACCAAGGGCCGAGAATGAGCCAGCCGATGCCCTGGCCCTAATCGGCTCCACCCGACAAGCCATACCAGCCGGCGTCTCACTCCAGTGCCTGCGCAAGCCGTCTATCAAGCCTTCGCCGGAATCAGAGTCCATCTTCGTGCCGGCTGACCCCGGAGTAGTCGGATCCGGCTTGGGGACTTCAGCAGTCGGCCCGGGGACTTCGGTAGGCGGCCCGGGGGCTGCGGCAATCTAACCCGGCCCGGGGACTGCAGCAGTCGGCCCGGGGACTTCAACAATGCAGCAAGCAGCGGCCGGCTCCGACCCGCCACCTCCCAACCCGACCGCCCTGGTACCAGTTGCTGTCATGACAGTGGTAGAAGCACCATCTTGGGCGCAACCCATCCTCAACTTCCTGGTAAGCCGAGAGCTACCAGCCGACGAGGTCTTGGCCCGGCAGGTGCAACGCCGGGCGCCAGCCTACACAATAGTCAACGGAGAGCTTGTCAGGTGCAGTGTGACTGGTGTCTTCCAGTGCTGCGTGGAGCCGGAGAAGGGCATGGCAATCCTCAGAGAGATTCATCAAGGCGAGTGCGGCCACCATGCCGCCTCCAGATCCCTTGTTGCCAAAGCTTTCGGCCACGGATTCTTCTGGCCGACTGCTTTGGACGACGCCAAGGAGTTAGTCCGCAAATTCAAGGGATGTCAGTGCTTCAGCTCCAAGCAACACCTGCCAGCCTCTGCACTCAAGACCATCCCCATCACTTGGCCGTTTGCCGTCTGGGGATTGGACATGGTGGGCCCGTTAAAAACAGCACGCGGCGGCATGACCCATCTGCTGGTCGCTGTGGATAAGTTCACGAAGTGGATCGAAGCAAAGCCAATCAAGAAATTGAATGGTCCGACCACTGTCACATTCATTGCGGACATCACCGTCTGATATGGCATTCCGCACAACATCATCACCGACAACGGCACAAACTTCGCCAAAGGCGCCTTGGTCCATTTCTGCGCGACGCAGGGCATCCGACTGGACTTAGCGTCCGTTGCCCATCCGCAGTCAAACGGCTAGGTGGAGCGAGCAAACGGCCTCATCCTGTCGGGCATCAAGCCCCGACTGGTCGAGCCGCTGGAGCACTCGGCCGGCTGCTGGATCGAGGAGCTGCCGGTCGTCCTTTGGAGTCTTCGAACTACGCCCAACAAAGCAACCGGCTTCACTCCCTTTTTCCTCGTGTACGGGGCCGAGGCCGTCATCCCAACTGACGTCGAGTTCGACTCACCTCGCGTCACCATGTACACGGAGGCAGAAGCAAAGGAGGCGCGAGAAGACGGCGTCGATCTGCTGGAAGAGGCCCGGCTGTTGGCACTCAGCCGGTCCGCCATCTACCAGCAGAGCCTACACCGCTACCACAGCCGGAAGGTCAAGCCGCGTGCTTTCCGCGAAGGGGACCTTGTGCTCCGGCTGATCCAGCGAACAGCCGGCCAGCACAAGCTCTCGGCCCCTTGGGAGGGGCCTTTCATCATCAGCAAGGCCCTGGGCAACGACTCCTACTACCTCATCAACGCACAAAAGCCCAGGGCATGCAAGAGGGACAATTCCGGCAAAGAGACGGAGCGCCCATGGAACGCAAATCTTCTCCGCCTGTTTTACAGTTGATGCAGTGTATGTACCATGCTACCTTTTGTATTAAGCAAAGACAACAGGTCCCCCAAAGCACACTCAGGGGCTACCTTTTTATCTATATGATAAGCTTGCCTATGAATGTATTATTTCATTCTTTCGCCCTGCACCGGGTCCGGTCAGCAGGCCCGGGGGCTCGCCGCCTTGACCTAAGCTGGCACCACCCGCAGTCGGCCAAGTAGTGTGCCGACATCTAAGCCCTCTCTTGCCTAAAGCCGTAGCTTGCAGAGCGACTGTCCGGCTGGCAAGAGCTAAAGGCAAGAAATGATGTCCACACGAAAAACGACTAAGGAAGAACGCCATCATAGGCCAAGCCGGCTACCCACCCCATCCGTCCGGCTGCCCAGCAGCCGGCCGGCTTCTAGCTTGACTAGCTACGCTCTAGACGGCCGAAGTAACTTGCCTATCCTAAACGGCCAAGTCCCTGACCAGGCCACAAACCACAGAGTGGCTGTTCAGCTGGTAGGGTGGCAGCCAAAGGAAGGCGGCAAAGGAAAAAGCCAAACAGAGCAAAAAAGCAAAACCAAGCCGGAACCCGGCAAGAGCAAAAGCATGTGTGAATTAAATTATTTACATAGCAAAAGGCCCCTGGCCAAGCATTCAACGGAGTTTGAATTACACCCCAGCGGGTGGAACTGCACGCAATTAACTTGTTTGTTCAAAGCATAAGACAGAAAAAACATGAAAGATAAGCGGCCGCCTTGGCCAAGGGTGCTGCAGGCGGCGTGGACAAGTTGGCGGAGGCAGAGGCGCCGACTGGTGGACCGTCCGACTGGCGGGTCTCGGCTTGGTCGGTGTCAGCGGCAGTCGACGCGGTCTCCCGCGGCTCGCTGGTCGAAGCCCTATCGGGCTGAGGCTGGCCGGTCGCTCCGTCATCCGGTGCGACGCCCTCGCCTTCCTCGACTTCATCATCCTCACCTTCATCACTGGAAGCGATCTCCTCCGCCGAGTCCTCCCCCTCCGCTGGGTCCAGCCTGAACCAGGAAGGCGGCACCTCAGCGCCGTCCTCGTCCCACTCCGGGATAAAGATGGCGGTGTCAGCGTACTCGGCAAGGGTTGCTGTGCGATTGACAAGCTCGTCGCGCACCGCATCCAGCTCGGGTCCGGCCTCCTGACGGAAGGTGGTTAGCTGGGCCAGCTCCACCCCCGGGTACCAGGCCTTGACGAACTCCAGCACCGTTTGAGTGCCCGCTTGGGCCGCAGCACCCTTCCAGGCCTCAAACCGTTCGGCCCCCACCTCCAGCCAGTCGGCAGTCCGACTGGGAGTGCGAGGAACCTGAGCGTCTGGCCAGAGCACGGCCAGCACCTACGACCCGGCGCGCTGAAGACGGCGAAGCAGACGGCGCGCTGGCTCAAGACGCATCTCGATGGCCAAAAGCTGCTCGCCCTGGGTGCGGGGCGCATTCGGCGGAATGTCGGCACCCGTCCTCCTCCGCTGTTTGTGTCGCGCCTCGATGGCCTGACAGATGGCAACGGAGCGACCAGGAAGAAATTATGTCCAAAAGAAAACCAAGAATTTAGAAGCCGGCCCCCCGAAGCAGTCTGACAGCAACTTTTCCCTCTCGACCCAGTCCGAGCGCTGAGTCTCGAACTCGGCCTTGAGGAGCGTTTCCCCGTCCTTCAGCTCCCGGACCTCCGCCTTGTGCTTCTCCGCCTGGTCCGCCAGCTCCTTCGCAAGCCGGTCGCACTCCTTGGTGGCTTGGCTACGCTCCTGCTCCTTGGTACGGAGCTCGGTCTCGAGCTCGCCCACGCGCGCCCGCAGCCTAGCGGCGGCCCCTGCCAAGACAAGAAAGAAACATCAGCATCAACCAAAAGCAAGAAGTTGCCGAAAGATCCGGCCCGACTGCTCAGCAGTCGGCCCGAATCTCGGGGGCTACACCAAGCGGGCGCGGAAAGACGGCCATACTCACCTCGGCTCTCGTTCAGGTTAGCAGTCTGTTTGGCCAGCAGCCTGTTCTGGGAGTTGAAGGCGGCCGCACGCAGATTGTGATAGTTCTGCAAGAAGAGCAGCACTTCAACATACGCCTTGAAGTTCCAACCCGCCTGCTCAGCAGCCGGCTCGAAACTCGGGGGCTACACCCAGCGGGTGCGCTTGCGTGCCCCCACTGAAGACCGCAAAAAAGCAAAAAGGATAACTCAAGCGCGTACCCGGACAGTTGCCTGCATCGCCGTTAGCTTTTTCCCCGCCTGCAGGAGGGCGGCGCCATGGGCCTTGAACGAGTCAAGGACGTCCTGCACCGCAACGTTGAGGACACCTGAGCCGGTCCCTGACGTCCAGCCAGGTGGAGCGGCGCTGGTGGCCTCGGCATCGGGCGCCGACAAGCTCGCAGCCCCAACTTCCATCGGCCTCGGCGCGGAGACCGCCCACACTGGGCGCTGGCGCGCAGGGACGCGGGTCGCCACCGCACGGCTCACCACCATCTCAGCGCTGGATGGCGGCTCCTCTGGCGCTTCGGGCCGGCTGCCATGCTCTCCAGCAGTCGGCGCGCATAGAGGCATGTCTGTCTCCGGGATGATGGGGTCAGCCCCTCCCCTCTCCAGCGCCGTCTGGTCAGCCCTAGCTCCTTCGATCGGCGCCTGGCCCTTCACCACTGGCGGCTCCGTTTGCTGCGGCTCGGTGGCCTCCGGAGCTCCGCTGCGCTCCGACTCCTCCGACCGCGCCTTGGCCGCCGCATCCACCCGCTCCTTGGCCGCCGCGTCGGCCTGCGCCTTGGCCACTGCGTCGGCCTCCGCCCACACCGCGTCTGCCGCTGCCTGAGCCGCGGCGTCCCGCTCCTGCTGCGCCTCTCGCGCATTCCTCTTCGTCGCCTCCCGAAGGGCGGCGGCCGGGTCCACGCGGCGGGCGTCTTCGGGGCCGCCTGCCGACCCAATCACCGAGGCAGACGGGGCCCGCGACACAGAAAGCGGAGCCCTACATAGCACGACAAACGAAGATAAGAAGTTTGGAAAGAAAAAACCAAGACAGAAAGGATCAAGACGAAAAGTGGCCAAAATACTTACGCGGACACCATCGGACGCTGCTTCGGGCCCATCCGGATGGCGGCCGCCTTCGCGGCCTCTTGCCGCTTGGTCGCGGCCACTGCGGACTTGGCCTTCTTGGACGGCCGGTTGCCAAACATCCCGACGTCGGCACGGCGCTTCGACGCGCCGGGTGCTCTAGTCGGCGACACCGAGGAGCCGGCGCCTGTCCTGCCGGCGCCTGGGGCGCGGCGGGGCCCATCGTCTTCCTCGTCGTCGTCCGGCCATTCCCCTATGCCGCTACCTGCGGCCCCGCCTGCCGCATCGCCGCCTTCAGCGGCATCATCCTCCTCCAACGCGGCCGCCCCCAGCTCGGGGTCGTCCGCGTCACTCTTCGCGCGGTCTGCCATGTACCGATGGCCTGGATCCGGCGTGTTGACAACCGTCTGGCCTTGGAAGCGCTGCATCATAGCATGGCGGTCAGGCGGCGCGAAGAACTTGGCACGAGCAAAGAAAAAGAATCAGAACTAACCGGAGGCGGCGGATGGGCGTGGCTGTACGGCTCTTTGCCGAACTTCCAGCTCTCCTCATCGAGCTTGCAGTCGGAGAAGTAATTGACGAGCCGGACCACCTCCACAGTCCGCAGCGCCTTGGTGGACATCCGGCATGGGTCCCGGCGGCCGCTCATGCTGGCGATCAGATGAGGCCGGGCCTGGAGGGGCAGCACCCGGTGTTCGACGAAGGCGGCCAGCAGATCCGACGCCCTGAGGCCCTCCGACTCCGTCATCTCTTGGAGCCGGGTGAGGGCGGTGGTGATGGCAGCTGACAGCGGCTTCGGCCGAAATTTCTAGTTGCTCCGAGGCTCGAGCGGTGGGCCGGCTGCGTAGGCCGGCAGGTTGACATAGTCCCTCGACTCGTGGATGTTCCGGACGTAGAAATACGACTTCTGCTAGAGTTTGGCCGACTCCAGCAGAGAGATGGCCGGGAAGCAGATCCCGGAGCCGGTGCACCGCACCGCCATGCAGGCCCCGCACTGAGCCGCCTCTCCTTTGACGGCGGTGCCGAGCTTGAGGTAGAAGAGCTCCCCCCACAGCTCGAGCGTGGGCAAGACGCCGAGGTACCCCTCGCAGAGGGTGACGAAGGCGGAGAGCAGTACCACCGTATTCGGCGTGAGGTGGTGAGGTTGGAGATGGTAAAAATCAAGAAAAGAGCGTAGAAAGCCGCTTGCCGGCAAGCCAAAGCCACGCAGGAAATGGGTCCTGAAGACGACACTCTCATCGTCCCTCGGCGCCGGCGAGATTTCCCTTTCGGGGGGAACACGCACCTCCACGTTCGCCGTGCAGGGAAGTCGCCACGTCTGGCGGAGGAACTCGAGGTGGTTGTCGTGGACGTTTGAACCGTCCCAATCGCCTCGCGCCATGCTTTTTGGTTGCCGGATGGCGACGCAGAGAAGTCATGCGAGGCGAGGCCGCAGCAACGCAGAGAGGTCGAGCGGCGGCAGCACTTCGGCGGCGGAGCGGCGTGGCGATGCAGCAACAGCAAGGGGGCAGAAGAAGAAGAAGGTGGAGAGCGGGGAGGGTGCGCGTGCGCTGTGCCGCACCCTCCTCCCCCTACTTATTGGCCCGCGGTGGCGGAGCCGAAGAGGCAAGACGTGGGGGGCATGCGGATTACCTGCGCCCGCACCCCGCACGACCCCGCGTTTCTCGCACCTTAAACGCACGCATTCATTGCGCATGGGAAGGGCAACCGCCCACCTCGGCCGCAGCGGATCCGCACGCGTGCCGAGGCCCTGTGGTGGCGGGCCCAAGCCTGCGGCGATGTCCCGTCGCGCGCGTGGGCTGGCTGGCCAGCCTGGCCTGCTGGCGCCGCGTGGCATGCGAGCAGCGGGCGGCAGGCACGCCACCCGACGCACACGACGACTATTTTGAATTCGACGGGCACCTGGCCTGGCCTTGGCCGGCTCCAGGCAGACGGCCTCTGCCAGATGGACGAAGCAGGAGATACAAGACCTCTCAGAGTAGGAAACTGCTGAGGCACTCCGCTTGAGCCGCGGCGCCTCACCAGCTTCGGGGACTACTGTCGGAGGGATTGACCACGGGTAGCCTCACCATCAACTCATAGCATTATAGGGCAAGCCAAGCCCCTTGCGCCTCCCGGGCGTGTGGCCGGCTCCCTTGGGCCGGCTGGCCCAAGGGGCTGACTCCCAGATGGCGGTGTACCCTCAGCAGGCGGCTTCGGGGGAGGCCAGGTCCTAGCAAACGGCCCCTCCTCCCCTCGGAGTTTGTGCCCATTCAATACGATAAGATGGGGCGTGACTACAGGGCCACCCGTACCCCCAAATCCAAGCGGGGCGTGGCTACAGGGCGGGCTGACCAAGCGAACACCCCTCTGCCAGGCGCGGCACTGTAGCCACGTGGCCTGTGACACAGCCCTCGTCAGCAGGACCGTGCTCCCACGACGGGCGATCGGTACGGCCCACAGGCGGCGGGCCCTACCTGTCCGTGAGCAAACGGAAGAGGGCGCACCTCAAGAAGGCGGCCTCAGTTACAGACCGGCTTCCAGCAGCCGGCCTCTCCCTCCACTCGGAGTCAACGCACCGTCACTCTGACGAGACGGGGTGTGGTTACAGTGAACGCCCGCCAGGCGGTGGACTGTAGCCATGCCTCCCCTGACGAGGCCCTCGTCATCAAGGGCAAGACTACAGCAAAAGGCAATCAGCGTGGCCCGCAAGCGGCGGGCCCCGCCTGTCGGCCAAATCCTCGGCAGCCGGTGGGACCCACCAAGTGGCGGGCCCTAGCAGCCGACGGAGAACCCGGCGCCCATAGACGTTGACATCCGGGTCCTACACCCGGCCCAATTACCATTGTACCCCTGGGGGTAGGCCTATATAAACCCCCCAGGTTCGCCCATGCAAAGGGTTCAGCTCATCCCCCATGCCATTACACACACACATATCTAGAGAAGCACCTGGGTTAGCCTTGCCCTTCTCCTTCCTCTAGCAAACAGCTCAAGGAGCAAGCTTGTAGCTACGAGATTGATCATAGTCATCATGCGGAGTCCCCGCAGAGCAGGACTAGGGGTGTTATCTCCTCGGAGAGCCCCGAACCTGGGTAAGACTCGTGTTCGTTCGAGATCTCGCTTACTCCCGCTTCCAAGGCCTGACGACGTACTCCTGTCCCCATCCATGATAAGCCACCCCCTGACATATGTTGCGAGATTACCCCGACAGTGATCACATCAACCTTGGAAACACTTCCAACACACATCATCACCTCACCCTTAGCTAGTCTCCGTTTATTCCGTAGCTTTTGTTTCGAGTTACCAATGTTAGCAACTGAACCGGTATCTAATACCCAGGTGCTACTAGGAGTACTAGTAAGGTACACATCAATAACACCTATATCAAATATAATTTTGTTGATGTTGCCGGCCTTCTTATCTACCAAGTATTTGGGGTAGTTCCACTACCAGTGACCGTTCCCCTTACAATAGAAGCACTCAGTCTCGGGTTTGGGTTCAACCTTGGGTTTCTTCACTGGAGCGGCAACTGGCTTGCCATTCATGAAGTTTCCCTTCTTGCCCTTGCCCTTCTTGAAACCAGTGGTCTTGTCAACCTTCAACACTTGATGCTCCTTCTTGATTTCTACCTCCACGGGCTACCGCGAACAGCTCCGGGATCATCTCCATCCCTTGCATGTTATAGTTCATCACGAAGTTCTAGTAGCTTGGTGATAGTGTCTGGAGAACTCTGTCAATCACTATCTTATCTGGAAGATTAACTCCCACTTGGTTCAAGCGATTGTAGAACCTAGACATTCTGAGCACATGCTCACTGGCTGAGCTATTCTCCTCCATCTTGTAGGCAAAGAACTTGTCAGAGGTCTCAAACCTCTCAACACGGGCATGAGCTTGAAATACCAATTTCAGCTCTTGGAACATCTCATATGTTCCATGGCATTCAAAATGCCTTTGGAGCCCGATTCTAAGCCGTAAAGCATGGCGTACTGAACTATCAAGTAGTCATTGGAACGTGTCTGCCAGATGTTCACAACATCCACAGATGACGCTAGAGGGGTTGGCACACCAAGCGGTGCATCAAGGACATAAGCCTTCTGTGCAGCAGTGAGGATAATCCTCAGACTACGGACATAGTCCGCATAATTGCTCACAATATCTTTCAACTTAGTCTTTCTCTAGGAACGTATTAAAACAGGGAGCTATAGCGTGAGCTATTGATCTACAACATAATTTTCAAAGACAATTTAGACTATGTTCATGATAAATGAGTTCAATTAATCATATTACCGAAGAACTCCCACTCAAATAAACATCCCTCCGGTTGTCCGAGTGTAACACGATCCAAATTCACCAACCCAAGTCTGATCATCACATGAGATGAGGTGGTTTCAATGGTGAACATCTCCATGTTGATCATATCTACTATATGACTCGTGTTCGACCTTTCGGTCTCTTGTGTTCCGAGGCCATGTCTGTACATGCTAGGCTCGTCAAGTTTAACCCAAGTGTTCCGCATGTGCAAAACAACATAGAGTCTATCACACCCGATCATCACATGGTGCTTCGAAACAACGAACTTTCGCAATGGTGCACACTTGGGGAGAACACAATTTTATCTTGAAATTTTAGTGAGGGATCACCTTATAATGCTACCGTCGTCCTAAGCAAAATAAGATGCATAAAAGGATTAACATCATATGCAAATCATAAGTGACATGATATGGCCATCAACTCGTGCTTTTGATCTCCATCTCCAAAGCACCGGCATGATCTCCATCGTCACCGGCATGACACCATGATCTCCATCATCATGTTGCCATCGGGGTTGTCATGCCAACCATGCTTCTACTACTATTGCTACCGCTTAGCGACAAAGTAAAGCATTACATAGCGCTTAATGATTGACACGCAGGTCATACAATAATTAAAGACAACCATATGGCTCCTGCCGGTTGCCGTATGCATCGACATGCAAGTCGATATAAACTATTACAAACATGATCATCTCATACATCAAATATATTTCATCATGTCTTTGGCCATATCATATCACAGGATACCCTGCAAAAACAAGTTAGACGTCCTGTAATTGTTGTTGCATGTTTTACGTGGCTGCTATGGTATCTAGCAAGAACGATTCTTACCTACGCAACGCCACAACGGTGATATGCAAGTTGCTATTTAACCTTCTACAAGGACCGCCTTTGTCGAATCCAATTCAACTAAGGTGGAAGAGACAGACACCCGCCAGCCATCTTTATGCAACAAAGTCACATGTCTGTCGATGGAACCGGTCTCATGTACGTGGACATGTAAAGTTGGCCCGGGCCGCTTCATCCCACAAAACCGCCGAATCAAGAAAAGACCAAGGAAGGAAGCAATCTGAATATCAATGCCTACAAACTCCTTTTTGTTCTACTCGTGATGTCATCTACGCATAGACCTAGCTCATGATGCCACTGTTGGGGAACGTTGCATCGGAAACAAAAAATTTCCTACGCTCACCATGATCGATCTAGGAGATGAACAACTACGAGAGGAGAGATTGCATCTATGATGACCCACAAGTATATGGGATCAATTGTAGCTCTTTTCGATAAGTAAGAGTGTTGAACCCAACTAGGAGCAGAAGGAAATGACAAGTGGTTCTCAGTAAGGTAATGTCTGCAAGTGCTGAAATTATAAGTAACAAAGTAGTTTGATAGCAAGATAATTTGTAATGAGCAAGTAACGATAATAGTAACAAAAGTGCAGCAAGATAGCCCAATCCTTTTGAGGCAAAGGACAGGCCAAAACGGTCTCTTATAATAAGAAAAGCGTTCTTGAGGGTACAAGGGAATTTCATCTAGTCACTTTCATCATGTTGATTCGATTTGTGTTCGCTACTTTGATAATTTGATATGTGGGTAGACCAGTGCTTACGTGCTGTTCTTACTTGAACAAACCTCCTACTTATGATTAACCCCCTCGCAAGCATCTGCAACTACGAGAAAAGTATTAAGAATAAATTCTAACCATAGCATTAAACTTTTGGATCCAATCGGTCCCTTACGGAATAGCGCATAAACTAGGGTTTAAGCTTCTGTCACTCTCGCAACCCATCATCTAATAACTACTCCACAATGCATTCCCCTAGGCCCAAATATGGTGAAGTGTCATGTAGTCGACGTTCACATGACACCACTAAGGGAATCACAACATAGATACTATCAAAATATCGAACACACATCAAGTTCACATGATTACTTGCAACATGATTTCTCCCGTGACCTCAAGAACAAAAGTAACTACTCACAAATGATAATCATGCTCAAGATCAGAGGGGTATTAAATAGCATATTAGATCTGAACATATAATCTTCCACCAAATAAACCATATAGTAATCAACTACAAGATGTAATCAACACTACTAGTCACCCACAAGCACCAATCTATAGTTCGGGTACAAAGATTGAACACAAGAGATGAACTAGGGTTTGAGATGAGATGGTTCTGTTGAAGATGTTGATGGAGATTGCCCTCCCCAAGATGGGAGAGTTGTTGGTGATGATGATGATGATGATTTCCCCCTCCGGGAGGGAAGTTCCCCCGGCGGAATCGCTCCGCCGGAGGGCAAAAGTGCTCCTGCCCAAGTTCCGCCTCGAGACGGCGGTGCTCCGTCCCGAAAGTCCTCTCCTTATTTTTTCTAGGTCAAAATGACTTATATACCAGAAGATGGGCACCGGAGGTGGCCCGAGGGGAGCACAACCCACCAGGGCGCGCCTAGGCTCCCTGGCGCGCCCAGGTGGGTTGTGCCCACCTGGTGGGCCCACTCTGGTAATTATTGGCTCCAATATTTCTTATATATTCCATAAAAATTCCTCGTGAAGTTTCAGCTTGTTTGGAGTTGTGCAGAATAGGTGGCCTGGCGTAGCTTTTCTAGGTCCTGATTTCCAGCTGCCGGAATTCTCCCTCTTTGTGTGTACCTTGCATATTATGAGAGAAAAGGCATTAGAATTACTCCAAAAAGCATTATTATGCATAAAAACAACATAAATAACAGTAGGTAAACATGATGCAAAATGGACGTATCAACTCCCCCAAGCTTAGACCTCGCTTGTCCTCAAGCGAAAACCGAAATCGAAAAACATGTCCACATGCGTAGAGAGAGAGGTGTCGATAAAAACAAAATACGGACATAGAAGCATCACGTGAATTATTATAACAACAACAAACTTTTACATAAAACTTTTATCATAGACTTCTCATGAATAAGTAACAATTCATCACACTATCAAAGTATAAAGCATAAACTCTATTAGAAACCAAAAAACTATGTTCTTAGTCAACTTTGCAACTACAATTCATCATCTCTTCAGGAAGGGTCATGTATCGGAGCCTTTAGGCAAGTCCACATACTCAACCATCATATAGTCTTCTATGATTGCTAACACTCACCGCATACACATGAGAAAAATGTTTCAACCAGACACATAGAAAGATAGGGGCTTATAGTTTCGCCTCCCAACGTATTCACCTCAAGGGTGATGTCAACAATAATAACTCATGCTACCCATATTCAACTAGACATATGTGCCTAGATCTTTCCTCACCACATGATGCTTTCCAAAGGAGAAAAATAAAAAGGAATAGAGAGAAAAACTTTGACTCTTGCATAAAAGTAAAAGATAGGCCCTTCGCAGAAGGAAGCAGAGGTTGCCATGCGCTTATTTGTTTGTATGCTCTACCCCTTAGTGTAATAGAACGTCATGTTATATTGCCCCTTATGATAGCAACCTTTATTATGCAGTCTGTCACTTCTATTCTTTGCTATCACAAGTTCATACAGCGCTCAATTTTCTCTTATACTAAATGATCTAACACTTTTAGAAGCAATTTTTATTGCCTTTTGTACCGATGACAACTTACTTGAGGGATCTTGCTCAATCCCTAGGTAGGTATGGTGGACTCTTGAAAATAAGATTTGGGTTTAAGGGTTTTTGGATGCACAAGTAGTATCTCTACCTGGTGCGGAATTTTTGGCTAGCAAAGATAGGGGGCAAGCACCACATGTTAAAGGATCTATGACAATATAACTTCTATGTGAATATGAACAAACATAAATCATTACATTGTCTTCCTTGTACAACGTCAACAATTTTGGCATATAATATTTTGATGGGGGCTCACAATCACAAATTTTTTCCAGGATAGTGTATTTATATGTGAATCTTCTCTTCCCTTATTAATTCTTTCATGAGTTGCATCATTGACCAATGCTATGTTTGTCAATCTCTAATAAAATTTCCTACTTATACTTTTCCTTATGTGGTGTCATCACCTACCATAAGATTAGCATATGATATTTTTCATTTATTTCCTTTCTTTTTATTGCAACATGAAAGTAAAGAAAGCAAAAACTCAAACTAAACTTTATTATATATCTCGCACATGATTACAAGGATAGATCACTAAGCAAACTCTCGAAAAGAAAGGATTGAACTAAACTTTTATTCATCTAAAGCAAAAGATAACTATGGATCAAACTAAGATAAGTAAAGACAAAAGATAGTGGGGGTGATACGATACCGGGGCACCTCCCCCAAGCTTGGCGGAAGCCAAGGGGAGTGCCCATACCCGATACTCAATTTTCTTTTGGTGATGAAGAAGGTGGTGATGGTGATGATGAAGTAGAAGTGTTTTCCAATATAACCATGAGTAGATCCTTCAAGCCTTGAATCTCCCGAAGGGCTCGATGAAGTAACTCACTGTTTTTCTTCACCTCAGCCATTATGTGTTTATTTTCCGGGCCCCAGGGGTTTGTTCCTGGATTGCTTTCTCTTGGACGAGTTATGTCCCAATTGGACGGTATGTGCACACGAGGAGTATTCTCGAACCCATAATTGTGAATCAAATTATGAAAATTGTTATGATGTAACCTGTGTAAAGGCCTTCTTGGTGGGAGTCCTTCATGCACCTCGGGGCCCTCTTGATCGTTTGATGATCTCATAGCTTGATGAGGATTAGGATGAGTGGAGATACCAGCCAATGTGCCTCTCCCGAAAGCCGGAGGGTGAACTCCAAAGGGATTTTCCTCTCCTTCCTCCATGGCAACCTCTTCAGCTTCCTCTCTCCTTAGATCCTCCTGAACCAACCCTGCGTCTTCTCCTCCATTGCTGGAAGGTGAGGAAGACATGCTGCTGGCCTAGCTGAATCTGTCAGAAAACAGCAAGGAAAAGAAAACAGAAGATTTCTCCGTGATACGGTGGTCAATAGGTTCGGGGGGTATATAAAGATTTTTTATCTCGGGAGACAAGCAAACGGTAGAAAAACGGAGTCCAGAAGGTACCCGAGGTGGGCACAACCCACCTGGGCGCGCCTGGCTGTCTTGTGCCCACCAGGGTCACTCTCTCGGTAGTTTCTTATTTTCCTAATTTTTGTTATATTCCAAAACTGACAAAAAATATTTTTATGGATTTTTCGGAGTATGTTTACTTACCGTATCACGTACCTCCTTTTTTTCACGATTCTGGAGTGCTCCGGAAGGTCTCTTTTATGTGTTCTTCCGGTGTCAAAGTTTGGATAATATTACTTTCAACATTAATGGGCGTACCTGAGATATAATGTTTTATTCGTTGCCCATTAACAACCTTCGGGTTAGTGCCTTCGGCATTATTTATTTTGATAGCTCCAGACCGATAAACCTCCTCGATAACATAGGGTCCTTCCCATTTAGAGAGGAGTTTTCCTGCAAAGAATCTAAAACGAGAGTTGTACAAAAGAACATATTCTCCGACTTTGAACTCAAACTTTTGGATTCTTTTATCATGCCATCTTTTAACTTTCTCTTTAAATAACTTGGCTTTTTCATAAGCTTGGGTTCTCCATTCATCTAATGAGCTAATATCAAATAACCTCTTTTCACCGGCAAGTTTGAAATCATACTTGAGTTCTTTGATTGCCCAATATGCTTTATGTTCTAACTCAAGAGGCAAATGACAAGCTTTTCCATAAACCATTTTATAGGGAGACATACCCATAGGATTTTTGTATGCTGTTCTATAAGCCCAAAGTGCATCATCTAATTTCTTAGACCAATTCTTCCGGGACCTATTGACAGTCTTTTGCAAAATTAATTTTATTTCTCTATTGCTAAGTTCAACTTGACCACTAGACTGAGGATGATAAGGTGATGCAATTCTATGGTTAACATCATACTTGGCAAGCATTTTACGGAAAGCACCATGAATAAAGTGTGAACCACCATCAGTCATTAAATATCTAGGGACTCCAAACCTTGGGAAAATAACTTCCTTAAGCATTTTAATAGAGGTGTTGTGATCAGCACTACTTGTTGGAATAGCTTCTACCCACTTAGTAACATAATCAACAGGAACCAAAATATGTGTATACCCATTAGAGGAAGGAAAAGGTCCCATGTAATCAAATCCCCAAACATCAAATGGTTCAACAACAAGTGAATAATTCATAGGCATTTCTTGACGCTTACCGATATTACCTATTCTTTGGCATTCATCACAAGATAAGACTAACTTACAGGCATCCTTGAAGAGAGTAGGCCAATAAAACCCAGATTGCAATACCTTGTGAGCAGTTCTGTCTCCCGCATGATGTCCTCCATAAGCTTTGGAGTGACATTTCCGTAGGATTTGTCCCTGATCATGCTCAGGTACACAACGTCTAATAATACCATCTACTCCTTCTTTATAAAGATGTGGGTCATCCCAAAAGTAATGTCTTAAGTCATAGAAGAATTTTTTATTTTGTTGGTATGTCAAGCTAGATGGTAAATATTTAGCAACAATGTAATTAGCATAGTCAGCATACCAAGGAGTGTTATGAGAAACATTTATTGCAGCTAACTGCTCATCAGGAAAACTATCATCAATAGGTAGTGGGTCATCAAGAACATTTTCAAGCCTAGATAAGTTATCAGCTACGGGGTTCTCAGCCCCTTTTCTATCAGTGATATGTAAATCAAATTCTTGTAGCAAGAGAACCCATCGAATAAGTCTAGGTTTAGCATCTTTCTTTTCCATAAGATATTTTATAGCAGCATGATCGGTGTGAACAATTACTTTTGAATCAACAATGTAAGATCTAAATTTATCACAAGTAAACACCACTGCTAAGAATTCTTTTTCAGTAGTAGCATAATTTCGTTGAGCACTGTCTAGAGTTTTACTAGCATAATGAGCACTGCCAAAACAATACCTTCATTAACCATAAAGTGGCACTTTTCCGAATTCAAGACAAGATTTGTTTGCTCGCATCTCTGCAGAACTCGATCAAGATTGCTTAAACAAGCATCAAAAGACTTCCCATAAATAGAGAAGTCATCCATGAAAACCTCAACAATCTTTTCACAAAAGTCAGAGAATATAGCAGTCATACATCTGTGGCACCCCGGCTCAGAGAAACCGGAACGCCCCGTATTCCAGCCCAGAGATCGAGGTGAAGTCTTCTGGAATACGGCACTGCTTAGCATAGTACAAACTAGCTCTCTATTACAACACGAATATGAATACAAGGTCTCCGATATTACAATGAATAACATCGGCACAGCGACACTATGCCAACCACAGTTGCTCTATGCAAGCAGCATAACAACTCGAGGCAGCGGAATAACTCTAGCAGCGGAACAACGAACGACGATGATGGACTCCAATCCATAGGGACTCTGGCTGGAACGTTTATCCTAGCTCGCGACACAGGAACCACATCAAACAAGCAAGCAATCCAGCCATGACCTGCAAACTGGCATGACACGTCAGGTCAGTACATTGAATGTACTTGCAAGCTCACAATTAACCAAAAGCAGTCAAGACAAACAACAACATGGCATTAGCAGGTTAAAGTAATCATGAACATGATACATGGCATACACAAACTGAACATGATATGGCCAAAACAACATTAGCATGGCATGCACATATAAACATGATGATATTAGCATGCACCAACTTACTCTGCTCGGGTTACCTCGTAACCATCACATGCATAAACTTACCATCACGGACATCACACGATCATCTCAGGATCCAATCAAGCTTGGTATTACAATACTGTAGTAATCAGTATATGATCACAAGGAGCTTGACCTTTACCCGTGATTCTCGCATAACACCACAAATATCCAACAACTCGGTATCCTCGATACCACGGTGATCCTTTCACGATCACATAAAGATTAACCAACTTCGGTATCCATGATACCTTCGTGATCCTCTCTCGATCACAACCAATCTCTTTCTCATCATCGAACCATGGTTGTTATTAATCAGGTTATCATTATTACTGTTGACTCATAGTGTGACCGACTACGAACTGGGCCCTTATCCGCGGGCGCGGCTATCGATAGATTTAACACACACTCTGTAGAGGTTAGCACACTGTACCCACACCACGGAACCCACGGCATCGCACTCCCATTCGGGTGGACCAACGGCATTCCGACAAAACCAATCTATTGCCATCACACTCTCCCAGCCACTCTGACAAACTCCCCTTTGGGCTAAGTCCTGGGTGGCCCCGATGTCAACTCGTGACATCCAACGGCCACCGTCGTGGCAAAACAATCAACGGTCCCAAACGGGTATAAGGTATACCAATCACAACAACGGGCACATAAGGCTTATGTCCACCTACCTGATCAGGGTAGCGCGCGCCCATAACCTTCCCTCGTTGGAGGCACCGGCGAGAGGCATGACAATAGACCCAGTTAGGATCTTCCCATGAAAGGCAAGTGTGGTTGCACTGGTCAGCTCGATATGGTGGCACCATGACTCAGCCAACAGTTGTTCAAGTTCATTTAAGTCCGGTTAAACTTGAATGCAATAAGCTGAGCCATATTACAAATACATGATGCAACTATAATGCATGATATCAACATAAACATGGGGGTGCAACATAATCATCAAGCATATCAACAACAATAAATCGTATCTCTGAATGAGCATGGCATACTGACGAGCGTGAATATCACAAGTATAACACTACTCATAGCATAACATGACCACTAGCATCAACAATAAATGCCAAGCAAGAACATATCAATAATACTACCAAGTAAGCATGTACCCAACTAGATGCAATGGATTATGCCTAACGACGGTACTGGATAACAGACCATAAGCATGCACCAGAACGAACATCACTACTACCAGCATGTACTACTACTACTACCAAGCATGATAGGTGAAAATGATACTAGCCAGTAGCACAAGATAACAAGATGCATCGGAACATAGCATGAAGGTGAACATGAATCCACGAGCATAACCGAAACAACGACATTAGTAGCAAACAAGCAGACAGATAACGGGCAAACTCTTATTAAATATTCAAATAGAAACCATGGCTACTGTATGGCTATCATTCAAGTGGTTTGTTGTGGCTTGCCTGGGGTGATGGAGACTCCGGGAAGAAGTGTGGTGAAGCCGCGGAACGAAACGCCAAATGGTTCTCTCTCGAAGGGGGCTGATTAGAAGCAAGGGCAAAATGGTCATTTTCACTGTGGAACCACCTACTGAAAATGTTACCAACAGAAAGATCTCGACGAGACAAAGAAGTGAGCATTGGTTTCACCTCGATTAGAGTTACAGTTGCGGAGTTATGAGGTGTAGAAGATCAAGGACCTATTTGTGAATATTTTCATCACCAACAAGTCCCTGGCGGCTGAAAATAGAAAACGCCCTTGGGCAGATTGCGTTTTCTGAAAGAGAAAGCGTATTTTTAGCCACAACAGAAACAGAATACGCTTTCCGACCTGGAAAGAATATTTCCAAGAAATACGTTTCCACTTATTGCACCTGGGCCCGGGGGGAGAAGCTTACAGGGGAGGCCAGCGTGGTCGTCTTCTTCCTCCTCGCTGCTCGCTCGTGACCGAAAACAGAGGAGGAGGGTAGGGGCGCTGCCGGCGACGGGTCGGGCGGCTCCGGCCAGACGGAGACCACCAGCGGGTGCGGGAGGCCACGGCGCCTCCGTTCAGAGGGAGCACGGCCGCCAGGGAGGCGCGGGGAGGAGGGGAGGGGCGGCACCAGGAGGAGGACAGAGAGCTTCGGGCGGCGGGGTTCTCCGGCGATGTGGGCACTCTGGTGAGGGGGTGGGGCGCCTCAGCGGGACGAGGAGGACTCGGTGGACGTGATGGGAGGAGGAGAGGAGACTTGAGGTGGCTGGGGATGAGCAAACTACGGTGATTACCATGGATGAACCGGCAAATTCCGGGGAGATTAGGTGACTCTGGTGTGGAAGGAGGAACGGGGAGAGGCTTGGGAGGTGCGGAAGAACTTGGGCACGCTATTTATAGACCGAGGGGAAAGCTCTAGAGCTCACGGGCGAGCTCGGGCTGAGCTTTAATTGAGGACAGAGGCGTTTAGTGGCACGGGCGCGGCGACGATGACCACACCATAGTGACGCAGGGCGGGGAAGCGATGCAGGGCGATGCATACGAGCACGGTCTACCTCCAGGACAAGGTTTGATGTCGAGACGCGGAGGGAAGCGACGGGAACAGGGGCAAGAACGTGCCAGAGCACAAGCTTTGGCTGATTCACCCCATGGTCACCGCGTGAACGGGCATACGCGGTGCCAGGTGATTGGCCAAATCATGTCTCGTAGATAGACCATGCTACCTTGAGTTCAAAGGAAGAAACAACTCGGTCCAGGAGCAAAGAAGAGATTAGCAGATGGATACGAAACAGAGCAGCAGCAAGGTGTTTGTGCTGCGGGGAGACAAACACATGAGGAGGAAGAGGCTGATCTTTGGCATGGCTTGATTACATGCCAAGGTGACTATGTTGGCAAAATATCAGCCCAAATGGAGGTCTCTAGAGGGTACTTGCTATAGAATGCACCATACTGTACAGAAATACAAAGTATGAAGTAGCACTCACATAGCAAGTTGTATTGAGCTGAAAATGGTCATGGCCCAATGATTTGAAGATATGAAGATGCCCAAAAAATTTCATGCCATTTGGATGAACCAAACTAGCACTTGCTTCATATAGCATCCCTCTGAACAGAAACTTGGAAAAATTGCACAGGGCAAATTGTTTAATGAATTGAGCCAAAACTTGGTGGAGAGGGTTGATATGGATGTGAGAATGTCTTGGTAAATTTTCAGCTTAAATGAAGCAATATAAAATATGGTTACTTCACAAACTGAAAATCTGACCAAAAACTAAGATTTGAGTTGTGCTCACAAAGATGAGTTACATGAGCTAAAATTTGGTGGAGAGTGATTATTTGGTCATATGAAGGACCTTGAAAAATTTCAACTCATTTGGATATACCTAGCTAGTACTTCCTTCACAATGACTTCCTTGAGATAGGAACTTTGAAAAATTGATCAGGAATATTTACTAGGCAAATTGAGTTGAATTTTGGCATGGGGCAATTATATGGACAGGAAAAGATGTCCAAAAAGTTTGGGGTCAATCAAGCAAAGATAAATGACACTTCCTTCTGAAACCACCACTTAGGGCAGAATCAAAAAAGGAATATTTGTGAATTATCTTTGATGATGCCAAGGAAGGATTTTGACATATTTGAGGAATATATGACCCAAACAGTTTATGAGAATTATTTGGGAATTTTGGGAGTGACAGAAATATAGGTTGCTTCACAACCTAGGGTTTAAAGGGTTATTCCTTTAATAGAAAAAGGAATATTCCCAATAAAAAGAATATTGGATTTGGTCAAGGATGAAAATGACAGGGTCTTGGGATGATGATGAGGATGGCAAGCCACTATAAAACCTAGGAAGACATGATCTTCCCAAGTTTTAGAACCACATAGCCACAGAAAAGCAAATCAAATCAAGAAATCCAAGAAAATCATCAGAAAAAGAAAAGGGCAAAATCCAGGGTGTTACAAACCTTCCCCCTGAAAGAAATCTCGTCCTCGAGATTTGGTTGCTTAGGGAACAAGTAAATATTCTGACTTGAAGAAACCGTTTCCAACTCGGGTTTCTCCTATTTCCTTATATTATGTTCCTACCGAATTGGATCTGACTGACTGTCTTGATCTGGGGTGGTTTGCTTCACCGTATCTGACATACTGACGGGACTTACCTCATATATTCCTGTTCATACTAACTCAAATTTTTCTTTCATATCTGTTGGCTTAGCTGGGGTCCGAAAGATTATCATTACTGACATACGTGTCCTTCTCGATACTGATCCTTGCTGGAGATGTTATTCCGGTATCGAGTACCGAGAATATTCCACGGAGTTGGGAGCACATCTTCCCGTGGAACAAGGACTCTCTTCTATCCAGGCATCGTGCTGCTCGAATATATATGCATGCCTTCTGGGTTCAAAACAGTGATGTGAATCATACCTGTTCTTCTAATGGATTCTGACATCTTGCAGGGGTTTCTGACTTATCTTGACTGGCTTAACAGTCTTGAGTATTCAACCTGTAACAAAGATTTGATTGTCGCTTGACGTGACTGATAGAAGAATGCACCATCTCCTGATGATAACATTTGCAGTCTTGACTGGCGGTGATCTTGGCAAAGAATCCCGTTCATGGCAGGCTATTCTTTAATCTATTCCATATGCGAGAGCACATGATTTGTGATTTAATACTCTGATTCTTTATTTTGCCGGTATTCTCATGTGGATAGTAGGTTGTGCGATACTTTAGCGCGGTTACCGAGGTTAATATGTTGACCTGTCCTTGGGTCGGACTTGACAGACTTGGGTATTCAATACTAACAGTTCTGAGCATATTCTGTGGACTAAGTTGGTTGCCTTGCTATGAGGTCCTTACCACAATGGAGTAGACCTCTTAGGCGTACCTTTATGGTGTTTGATATGAACTAAGACTGCCTTGTGCATTCATACCGCAATACTCCGGCATACCTGTATTGTTGGTCTTGCTCCTTCATTATTATTTTCTTCATCTGGATCTTTAACTGAAAGAGATGGGCATTATATATCCTTGACTATTTTCGCGGCCCTGAGTACTATCATGTGCAATATCTTGCAATTCATACTTTGGTCTCAAGTCTCTGGATATTTATCCGGTTCACGTGTGTTTGTACGGATCTCATTACTGTTTATGCAAGATCTTGACAGGATTAATAATTTCACTTTGCCGGGTGTGAGGAGGCTGACCTCGATAACTACTGCCAAGATGGTGTCTCAATATTGTTTTTCCTCAAGACTTGTCGATTCTTGCATCACCCACTGGTTTTCTGTCTCTTGAATAACCGGTGAGGTTGTCGGATGCGTACCATGAATTCTTCCTTGTTCGAGGGGCTTGCATGAATTTGATAGCCTACTCATTGTATGAAGAACTATCTGATTCTCGAGGCATACCTTTGTTCTGACTGATTCTTGTTTCTGACCCAACTGTTGCAGATCTGACACTTGGAAAACACTGCCGTATGCTGATAACTCACTGTTTAATATCTTGTACCAGTGTCGTACTGAAGAAGACTGGGCAGCTTGCGTTGGAAGCCACCGGGATATCGTGCTGAGGAAGACTGGATGGCTTGTGCTCGAAGTCTTCGACGGATATCTTGCTGAGGAAGACTGGGTACCATACCTCATAAGTTTCCCCCCTTAAAGACTTGCTAGGGAAGACTCGGTACCTTATGCCAGAAGCTTTTGCAGTACCTTACCGAAGAAGATTGAGGAATCTTGCCTTGTACGCTTCGCTGAGAAATACTGTGCTGCTTTTCTTTGCAAATGGGATGACATATATATACATATTCTTGACATTCTGGCTGCTGATTACTTGTATGACAAGAATTGTCTGACCATCCTTCTTGCTGAATATATTGCATATTTGGACTGACTTCTGGGTGTCGCATGTTTCAAATCTGCCTCATGGCAGAATCAATCATTTTGTACGGACCATACCTTTGACTTGAAATGCACGGTTGGACTTGGGTCCAATTTTGTTCTCTTGCTTGGTTTAATCATTGCTGCAATAAAGATGGATCTCTGACAGGTACTTGTTACAGAAAGTCTGAGCAGAATATAATTTGTATCCAGACCGGATGTCTGCAATACAATACTGTCAGCTAAAAATATCATTGCTTTTAACTGAGTTCCTTGGTGTATATCTGTACTGCTCATGGCTTCTTCTGATCCGGTGTCGGTTGATGAGCAATTTTCCATAAGGGGGTAACACCGAAGATTCAAAACAAATAAGCACGAGAAAACGATCGATTGCAATAAAGCACACAGCAAACAAGCTACAAAACTACTCCACGCAGGCACGCACAAGCATGGTACTACAACAGATGCACATGCACTACACGAAGGACTACACCCTACGCTTGAGCAAACGTTGGGGAGCTGACGAAGAAGCTAAGGGAGTAGCGAGTGGAACTGCTGACTCCGAAACTCCGGATGGACGAGGCGGAGGGGTTGGAGAAGCTGGCGGAGACTGAGGTAGGGAAGCACCAAGCAATCTCCTGGCTCGAATGGCGTCTCGGACTAACTCGGAAATAAGAAGACGCTCGGCCGTCATGTAACGGGACATGGCGAGGATAGCCGGGTCATCTTGAGGGTTGACAGACGGGAACTTGATCCGCTTAGGATTCTCGACGATGGTGGGATAAAACTGATAAGCACGGTTCTCTTGCACCATGCTCTCTTGACGACAAAGACCGGTGATTCCTGCCATTGCGGCAAGCTGGACGGCACGCTCGGGAGTAGCGCTGTAACCACCGTGGAAACTATAGGTGCCCTTACCAATGGGAATTGGGGCTGACAGATGGACATGAGCAACATATTCCAGAATTCTTCCTCTAGCAGAAAACTGGAATACTTGATAATGGGGTGGATCTCCATTGGGATAAATGCTACGCCACATGTCGCCAAGGAGGGCGGCAAAGCTGAGAGGTGCAGGAGAGGGATTGAACGCAATAGGAACGGTACCGGAGCTCTGGGGATGGCATTGAACTCATGGAAGCTGACCGCCATCTACGCACGAAACAAGGGTTAGGGGTAACCGAGTAAGACTATATGCAGCAAACAAATGCAACAACCCAATGCAGCAAGCAAAGATAGCAACCAGACCCTATACTACCGTTTTCTAACATTCCAGCAGACTAGGATGCTCTACAGCCAGACCTGCTCTGATACCAAGCCCTGTGGCACCCCGGCTCAGAGAAACCGGAACGCCCGTATTCCAGCCCAGAGATCGAGGTGAAGTCTTCTGGAATACGGCACTGCTTAGCATAGAACAAACCAGCTCTCTATTACAACACGAATACGAATACAAGGTCTCCGATATTACAATGAATAACATCGACACGGCAACACTACGCCAACCACAGTTGCTCTATGCAAGCAGCATAACAACTCGAGGGAGCAGAATAACTCTAGCAGCGGAACAACGAACGACGATGATGGACTCCAATCCGCAGGGACTCTGGCTGGAACGTTTATCCTAGCTCGCGACACATGAACCACATCAAACAAACAAGCAATCCCGGCACGACCTGCAAACTGACATGACACGCCAGGTCAGTACATTGAATGTACTTGCAAGCTCACAATTAACCAAAAGCAGTCAAGACAAACAACAGCATGGCATTAGAAGGTTAAAGCAATCATGAACATGATACATGGCATACACAAACTGAACATGATACGGCTAAAACAACATTAGCATGGCATGCGCATATAAACACGATGATATTAGCATGCAACATGATGACGCTATCATGCACCAACTTACTCTGCTCGGGTTACCTCATAACCATCACATGCATAAACTTACCATCATGAACATCACACGATCATCTCAGGATCCAATCAAGCTTGGTATTACAATACCGTAGTAATATGTACATGATCACAAGGAGCTTGACCTTTACCCGTGATTCTCGCATAACACCACAAATATCCAACAACTCGGTATCCTCGATACCACGGTGATCCTCTCACGATCACATAAAGATCAACCAACTTCGGTATCCATGATACCTTCGTGATCCTCTCTCGATCACAACCAATCTCTTTCTCATCATCGAACCATGGTTGTTATTAATCAGGTTATCATTATTACTGTTGACTCATAGTGTGACCGACTACGAACTGGGCCCTTATCCGCGGGCGTGGCTATCGATAGATTTAACACACACTCTGCAAAGGTTAGCACACTGTACCCACACCACGGAACCCATGGCCTCGCACTCCCATTCGGGTGGACCAACGGCATTCCGACAAAACTGATCTATTGCCATCACACTCTCCCAGCCACTCCGACAAACTCCCCTTTGGGCTAAGTCCTGGGTGGCCCCGATGTCAACCCGTGACATCCAACGGCCACCGTCGTGGCAAAACAATCAATGGTCCCAAACGGGGACAAGGTATACCAATCAAAGCAATGGCACACAAGGCTTATGTCTGCCTACCTGATCAGGGTAGCGCGCGCCCATAACCTTCCCTCAGTTGAGGCACCGGTGAGAGGCATGACAATAGACCCAGTTAGGACCTTCCCATAAAAGGCAAGTGTGGCTGCACTAGTCAGCTCGATCTGGTGGCACCATGACTCAGCCAATAGTTGTTCAAGTTCATTTAAGTCCGGTTAAACTTGAATGCAATAAGCTGAGCCATATTACAAATACATGATGCAACTATAATGCATGATATCAACATAAACATGGGGGTGCAACATAATCATCAAGCATATCAACAACAATAAATCATATCTCCGAATGAGCATGGCATACTGACGAGCGTGAATATCACAAGTATAACACTACTCATAGCATAACATGACCACTAGCATAAAAAATAAATGCCAAGCAAGAACATATCAATAATACTGCCAAGTAAGCATGTACCCAACTAGATGCAACAGATTATGCCTAACAACGGTACTGGATAACAGACCATAAGCATGCACCAGAACGAACATCACTACTACCAGCATGTACTACTACTACTACCAAGCATGATAGGTGAAAATGATACTAGCAAGTAGCACAAGATAACAAGATGCATCGGAACATAGCATGAAGGTGAACATGAATCCACGAGCATAACCGAAACAACGACAGTAGTAGCAAACAAGCAGACAGATAACGGGCAAACTCTTATTAAATATTCAAATAGAAACCATGGCTACTGCATGGATATCATGCAAGTGGTTGTTGTGGCTTGCCTGGGGTGACGGAGACTCCGGGAAGAAGTGCGGTGAAGCCGCGGAACGAAACACCGGACGGTTCTCTCTCGAAGGGGGCTGATTAGAAGCAAGGGCAAAATGCTCATTTTCACTATGGGACCACCTAGTGAAAATGTTGCCAACAGAAAGATTTCGACGAGATGAAGAAGTGAGCGTTGGTTTCACCTTGATCGGAGTTACGGTTGTGGAGTTATGAGGTGTAGAAGATCAGGGACCTATTTGTGAATATTTTCATCACCAACAAGTCCCTGGCGGCTGAAAATAGAAAACGCCTTTGGGTAGATTGCGTTTTCTGAAAGAGAAAGCGTATTTTTAGCCGCAACAGAAACAGAATACGCTTTCCGACTTGGAAAGCATATTTCCAAGAAATACGTTTCCACTTATTGCACCTGGGCCCGGGGGGGGAGGGGCTTATAGGGGGGTCCCACGCGACAGGGGGGCCCAGCGTGGTCGTCTTCTTCATCCTCGCTGCTCGCTTGTGACCGAGAACAGAGGAGGAGGGCAGGGGCGCTGCCGGCGACGGGCCGGGCGGCTCCGGCCATCTCCAGCCAGACGGAGACCACCAGCGGGTGCGGGAGGCCACGGCGCCTCTATTCAGAGGGAGCACGGCCGCCGGGGAGGAGCGGGGAGGAGGGGAGGGGCGGCGCCAGGAGGAGGACAGAGAGCTTCGGGCGGCGGGGTTCTCAGGCGATGTGGGCACTTCGGCGAGGGGGCAAGGGGGTGGGGCGGCTCAGCGGGACGAGGGTGACTCGATGGACGTGATGGGAGGAGGAGAGGAGACTTGAGGTGGCCGAGGAGGATCAAACTCCGGCGATCACCGTGGATGAACCGGCAAATTCCGGCGAGATTAGGTGACTCCGGTGGGGAAGGAGGAACGGGGAGAGGCTTGGGAGGTGCGGAAGAACTTGGGCACGCTATTTATAGACCGAGGGGAAAGCTCTAGAGCTCACGGGCGAGCTCGGGCTGAGCTTTAATGGAGGACAGAGGCGTTTAGTGGCACGGGCACAGCGACGGACCACACCACAGCGACGCAGGGCGGGGCAGTGATGCAGGGCGACGCAGACGAGCACGGGCTACCTCCAGGACAAGGTTTGATGTCGAGACGCGGAGGAAAACGACGGGAACAGGGGCAAGAACGTGCCAGAGCACGAGCTTTGGCTGATTCACCCCATGGTCACCGCGTGAACTGGCATACGCAGTGCCAGGTGATCGTGCACATCATGTCTAGTAGATAGACCATGCTACCCTGAGTTCAAAGTAAGAAACAACTAGGTCCAGGGGCAAAGAAGAGATTAGCAGATGGATACGAAACAGAGCAGCAGCAAGGTGTTTGTGCTGCGGGGAGACAAACAAAGGAGGAGGCAGAGGCTGAGCTTTGGCATGACTTGATCACATGCCAAGGTGACTGTGTTGGCAAAATATCAGCCCAAATGGAGGTCTCTAGAGGGTACTTGCTGTAGAATGCACCATACTGTACATAAATACAAAGTATGAAGTAGCACTCACATAGCAAGTTGTATTGAGCTGAAAATGGTCATGGCCCAATGATTTGAAGACATGAAGATGCCCAAAAAGTTTCATGCCATTTGGATGAACCAAACTAGCACTTGCTTCATATAGCATCCCTCTAGACAGAAACTTGGAAAAATTGCACAGGGCAAATGGAATAATGAACTGAGCCAAAACTTGGTGGAGAGGGTTGATATGAATGTGATAATGTCCTGGTAAAGTTTCAGCTTAAATGAAGCAATATAAAATATGGTTCCTTCACAAACTGAAAATCTGACCAGAAACTAAGATTTGGAGCTGTGCTCACATAGTTGAGTTACATGAGCTCAAATTTGCTGGATAGTGATGATTTTATCATATGAAGGACCTTGCAAAATTTCAACTCATTTGGATGTACCTAGCTAGTACTTCCTTCACAATGACTTCCTTCAGACAGGAACTTTGAAAAATTGCTCAGGAATATTTACTAAGAAAATTGAGTTGAATTTTGGCATGGGGCAATTATATGGATAGAAAAAGATTTCCAAAAAGTTTGGGGTCAATCAAGTAAAGATAAATGACACTTCCTTTTGAAACCACCACTTAGGGCAGAATCAGAAAAGGAATATTTGTGAATTATCTTTGATGATGCCAAGGAAGGATTTTGACATATTTGAGGAAGATATGACCCAAACAATTTATGAGAATTATTTGGGCATTTTGGGAGTGACAGAAATATAGGTTGCTTCACAACCTAGGGTTTAAAGGGTTATTCCTTTAATAGAAAAAGGAATATTCCCAATAAAAAGAATATTGGATTTGGTCAAGGATGAAAATGACAGGGTTTGGGATGATGATGAGGATGGCAAGCCACTATAAAATCTAGGAAGACATGATCTTCCCAAGTTTTAGAACCACATAGCCACAGAAAAGCAAATCAAATCAAGAAATCCAAGAAAATCATCAGAAAAAGAAAAGGGCAAAATCCAGGGTGTTACAACATCTTTGAAAGGTAGCAGGTGCATTGCATAAACCAAAAGGCATACGTCTATAAGCATAAGTCCCAAAAGGGCAAGTAAAAGTGGTCTTTTCTTGATCAGGTTGAGAAACAGGTATTTGTGAAAAACCAGAATATCCATCAAGGAAGCAAAAATGTGTGTGCTTAGATAATCTTTCTAGCATTTGATCGATAAAAGGCAGAGGGTAATGATCTTTTCTAGTTGCTTTGTTTAATTTTCTAAAATCAATTACCATTCTATAGTATGTAACAATTCTTTGTGGAATAAGTTCATTCTTATCATTAGGAACAACAGTGATACCTCCTTTCTTAGGGACACAATGAACATGACTTACCCATCTACTATCAGCTATAGGATAGATTATACCTGCTTCCAGAAGCTTTAATATTTCCGTTCTTACCACTTCTTTCATCTTTGGATTTAACCGACATTGGTGATCAACAACGGGTTTAGCGTCAGGTTCCATATTAATCTTGTGCTGACATAGAGTGGGACTAATGCCTTTTAAATCATCAAGAGTATATCCAATAGCAGCTTGGTGCTTCCTTAGAACTTTCAATAATCTTTCTTCTTCATGTTCTGAAAGGTTAGCACTAATAATAATAGGATATATCTTTTTCTCATCAAGATAAGCATATTTCAAAGTGTCTGGCAATTGTTTTAATTAAAAAACAGGATCACCTTTAGGTGGAGGAGGACCTCCTAGAGTTTCAATAGGCAAATTATGTTTAAGCAGAGGACGTTGTTCAAAGAAAATCTTATCTATTTCATTTCTTTCATGCATATGTAAATCATTTTCATGGTCTAGCAAATATTGTTCTAGAGGATCAGTAGGAGGCACAACAATAGAAGCAAGACCAATTATTTCATCCTCACTAGGCAATTCTTTTTTATGAGGTTTTCTACTAAACTTGGAAAAATTAAACTCATGAGACTCATCACCAAAACTAACACCGACAGTTTGTTTCTCACAGTCTATTTTAGCATTAACGGTGTTCAAGAAAGGTCTACCAAAGATAATGGGACAAAAATCATCTTGTGGGGAACCAAGAACAAGAAAGTCAGTAGGGTATTTTATTTTCACACACAAGACTTCAACATCTCTAACAATCCCAAGTGGTGTGATGGTGTCTTTATTAGCAAGTTTAATAGTAGCATCTATTTCTTCTATTTCAGCGGGTGCTATGTCATTCATAATTTCTTGATATAAGGTAAAGGGAATAGCACTCACGCTAGCACCTATGTCGCATAAACCATGATAACAGTGATCTCCTGTTTTAACTGAGACAACGAGCATGCCAACAACGGGTCTATGATTATCCATTTTATCGGGTTTGGCAATTCTAGTAGCTTCATTATAGAAGTAAATAACATGCCCATCTATATTTTCTTCCAAGAGATCCTTAACCATAGCAACACTAGGCTCTACTTTAATTTGTTCATCAGGTTTAGGTGTTCTAATATAGCTTTTGTTGACCATAATTGAAACTTTAGAATGTTCCTTGATCCTAACAGGGAAAGGTGGTTTCTCAATATAAGCAGTAGGAACAACTGGATCAACAGTATAAAGTATAGTTTCCTCTTTAGTTAGTACCGGTTCTTTAATTTCTTCTTTAATAGGTAGGTGATATTTAAACCACTTCTCCTTAGGGAGATCAACATAAGTAGCAAATGATTCACAAAAGGAGGCTACTATCTCAGAGTCAAGTCCATATTTAGTGCTAAACTTTAGAAAAGCATCGGTATTCATAAAAGATTTAACACAATCATATTTAAGCTTAATACCTCACTCTTTACCTTCATAGTTTTCCCAATCTTTAGAGTTGCGTTTATGAAAGTGCGTTATATCGACTAGAGGGGGGGTGAATAGGCGATTTTTACAAATTCGTCACTGAGGAATTTCACGGTGAGGAAATTCCTAAGTAATGAACTACTTAGCAGCGGAATAAGTACTCAGATGCAAACATAACATGGCATAAGAACAGTCATCATGATGAAATGAAATAGGCACAGAGTACAGGTAGCGTGAAACACATGATAAGCAGGCTGAGGACTATGTGACTGAAGAAATAGGATTGAGGAAATTGAGAAAGTCTTCAGTCAAAGTCTTCACACAGTAACGGTCAAGTAAATCAACACATGAATGAGGAAATGAAAGAGTTGAGGAAATAGAACCAGTAGCTCGGTGAAGACAATGATTTGGTAGACCAGTTCCAACTGCTGTGACAGTTGTACGTCTGGTTGGAGCGGCTAGGTATTTAAACCTGAGGACACACAGTCCCGGACACACAGTCCTCACTGTATTCTCCTTGAGCTAAGGTCACACAGACCTCGCCCAATCACTCGTGGTAAGTCTTCATAGGTGACTTCCAAACCTTCACAGACCCGGTCACTCGGCGATCCACAATTCCTCTTGGATGCTCTAGACCATGACGCCTAACAGTCTGGAGGATGCACAGTCCTCAAAGGTAACAAGCGTCGGTTCCACACAGGAACAATCTCTTCAGTGATGCTCAATCACTTTGGGTTTGTAGGTGTTTGGGTTTTTGGGTTTTTCCTCACTTGATGATTTTCGCTCAAAGTCCTCAGAGGATGGGATGCTCTAAATGACAAGTGTCAATCTATCTTTCGGAGCAGCCAACCAGCTAGTGGTTGTAGGGGGCGGCTATTTATAGCCTAGGGAGCAGCCCGACATGATAAGACATAAATGCCCTTCAATGATATGACCGTTAGGTGGGTAGATATTTTGGGACAGCTGGCGCGTAGCACAGCAACGGTCGGAAATTTGAGTATCAAATTCCTCAGGGCTATCATGTTCCTCACTTGTAGGCGATCCGCACTGGCGAATTCCTAACTCCTCAGTCAGAACAAATTCCTTAGAGAACAGAAGAACTTCATCTCTGTCACTGAAGAAATTGACTCAACTGTATGAGATTTCCAATGGCTTCACTCGAAAGGATTGGGTAGGTGTAGGATTTTGAGATGAGCATCACTTGGAAACTTTTCCTTAGTATTACCTCGACCCCCTTTAACAGTACGGTGTTTCCTATGACTCAACAAAAATAAAATGAAACTACGAAAACAAAAGTCTTCACGCTTCATAATCCTCGCATGAATATCAAGTCTTCAAGGTCACACCAATTTCTTCACTTTCAAAGTCTTCAAGAAAACCAAAGTCTTCAGTTGAAGACATTCATTTTTAGGGGTCGACTTTCATCATAAATAACAAACTCCTCATAGACTTATAGACCTATGTACACTCACAAACGCATTAGTCCCTTAACCTATAAGTCTTCAATACACCAAAATCACTAAGGGGCACTAGATGCACTTACAATCTCCCCCTTTTTGGTGATTGATGACAATATAGGTTAAGTTTTCAACGGGGATAAACATATGAAGTATAAATACTGATAATGAGGAATTTGATTGCAAGATATGGAAGAACTCCCCCTGAAGATGTGCATATTTGAGGAATTTGCTTTGAATAGCAAATGCACATTGTAGAGTAATATCTTGGAGATCTCCTCCTATATCTTGTAATTCATACACGCATTTAACATATGATATGAAGAATTTGAAATGCATGATGAAATATGGTGCCTGATGAAATTCAGCATGCGTGCATTAAGGTACTTGAGGAAATAAGCATGCAGAAAGCAGTTCAAAAGTATCAGACCACCATAGGACTTAAGTTTACAACTCATTAGAGTAAACACCTCAGAAAAGCAAGAGTTGTAACTTAACAGAAATATAGCCCATATATAAGACCCGCTTGAAGACTAACTCAAATTTCTCCCCCTTTGTCATCGAATGACCAAAAGGGACGAAAAATGAGGACTAACGCCCCTGAAGAATATCATCATGATGTCGATGGAGGAGCGCCAGCATTGTTGGGGTCGTCCGTTGAGGTAGGGCCTGCCACGGTGTCGTTCAAGTCTTCAGATTCATCAGTCTCGCGCGATGAAGAATATGAACTGGCAACAAGCTGAGGAACTTTGACCTTCTTGAACTTCTTCGAAGGTGGCTGAGACCAGTCAAAGTCCTATTGGAATCCCATCTCCTTGAGTTCTTTAGCACTATGAAGATTAGACAGAATAGCCCAAGTGCGGTCAAAGACTTCATGCAAGTAGTAGTGATTCTTCTTCACAGTATTTTGAGTGACTGTCATGTTCTGAAGAATTGCACCAAACTGACGCTTGACCCACTTGTGATTTTGATCAACTTTCTGATGAAGACTAAGGAGAAGTTCATGATCAGTCATCACACGCGGAGCTGTGGCTTGAGGATTTTGTTCTGAAGCTTTGGCGGCAGAATCTTGTGTTGCAGAGTCATCATTGGTGGAATATGAAGTAGCTTTACGAAACTGTCCATCCAATGGACGAGTACCTTCATCAATAACTGCAGCCTTACCCTTCTCGTCAGCTGAGGAAATAGTCCGTTTGAGGACTTCAATAGGGGGCAAATAGCTGAGATGATTTTGAAAGTCAGCCTTATAATGAATTGAAGACCTTGATCTGATGAACCTCATGATCCAGGGAGCATAAGGCTTCAACTCAAAAGGTGACATAGCAGCATTTGCCAAAGTCCTCATGAAGAAATCGTGGTAGTTGATAGGTATACCATGAATGATATTGAACAACAGATTCTTCATAATGCCAACAACCTCTTCATCATCAGAGTTGTGGCCCATTGATTGGACTGAGGGTTTTGGTCAATATGCGATAAACTGTCCTTGGCACATAGAGCAATTCCTTGACAAGGAATTTGGTCCTTGGAGCTTGGCCTGGCTTCAAAGGCTTCATCAGCACTTGCATCAGATGATCAGATAGTTCAGGTTCAACATAGAGAAGCCTTGCACCTTCAGTGGGAGGACTGACTGGGACAGCATGAAGCAATTCAGAGGCCGATGCTTTGAAATGAGTATTATCGGTCATCCAGTCCAATACCCATGAATTGACATCATCAACATTTCCAGTAATGTGCAGCGTGGCGAAGAATTGAAGAATGAGTTCTTCACTCCAATCGCAGATGTCGGTGCAGAAGTTGAGTAACCCAGCGTCATGAAGAACACTAAGGACTGGGGTGAAGCAGGGCAGCGATTCCATATCCACATGAGGAATTTGCTCATGTTCAAAGATCTTGTCCTTATCAAATAACAGTGAGGAATAGAAGTTCATCTGGCTAGCAGTCCAGAAGCGCTTGCGACGAAGTCGAGCAGAGTCATAGGGATTGTAGTCAGTGAAGAATATTTGCTCATTGAAGAAATCTTTAGCATTGAACTTCTGCTTCTTGGAGTGAGGGTTCTGTGGCTTGGGCTGAAGATTAACAGTTGAAGTCTTCACAGCCTCTTGAGGTATAGCCACTGGAGCCACAGGCTGAGGAATTTCAGGAGCAAAGGCATCAGCAGCAGCCTTGGCTTCCATTTCTTCAGAAACATGTACATCAGCACTAGTGGCTGGAACTTCTTCAGGAATAGAATGACGTGAAGTTTGATGTTCATCAGAGCCCGTATGAATTTCTTCAGTTGGCACAGGGGACTGAGGAACTTGTTGCAGTGGAGTCTTCAGTGGTGAATTGGGGTGATGACTTTCCCAGTAGTCATCATTCAGAATTGGTGTAGTACACCCAATGTCCACATCTTCATCTTCATCATCAATTTCCTCAATGCCTGCTTCTTCAGTTGTGAACTGATGCATGGGCGATGATACCAGCGGAGTTGAAGTGATATTGTCCACTTCTATTTCTTCATCTAACTGTTCTGTTGAAGCAGCAGAAGGATCTTCTTCATCAGATTCACTTGGAATTTCATATTCCTCACCAAAGGGAATAATCTCCTTTGATGGCATGCTTGATATTGGAACAACATCTATAGGATTTGTATAAGAGCTTGTCAAAGTCTTCACTTTCTTTGGAGCTGAAGACTCTGAGGAGGCAGATGCTTTCCTTTTCTTCACAGCTGCTCGCTCCGCAGCCTTGGTTTTCTTCGCTTCTGATGCAGAAGGAAGGTTGATACTTTTCATCTATGATGACTTTGCAGGAGGAGCAGATGAAATTGATTCAGTTTCTTCAGGCACAACATTGGAGGTTGCCCTGGCATTTTCTTCAGAGACTGGAATTTCTTCATCAGCCCTGGAATTATCAGTTTCATCAGCAGTCTGATTTTCATCAGCTGCACTAGCAGTTTCTTCAACAGGATGAACAGAAGCATCAGCCTGAGGAATTTGTTGTTGCGATGGTGCTGCAACACTCAGCTTGAGGGTCTTGGAGAGTTTGACGAAACTAACTTTGGCACCGAGCCAATCTGCATGGTAGGTGTCAAATTCATCACTGAGGTTTTTGATCTCCTTCTGCATGTTTACAAGTTCTTCAGGAGTCATATTCAGAACATGTTTCTTCAGAAAGCGCTCCTTCTTGTATTGAGCTTTCTTGACTTGCCTGGCCTTCTCAAATTTCCATGTTTCTTCGGTTATGAAGGCCGTCAACATGTGGCTCTGGCCAGGAGTGAGGTTTAATTCAGGCAAAGGTGTATTTGGATCCTTGTGCCATAGATCGATGAAATCAAGGATCTTCCTTGGATCTAGCATGAGGGGCACATCACTGCCTTTGGCACTAGCGGCCCTTTGTTGTCGATCTCTGATGATCTCAACTAATTCTTCATCATCAGCTTTGTCTTCGCTTGACGGAGCCTGAAAGGCGACCTGCTTCTTGTGAGGACTTGGCCTTGTGCCTCGTCCAGCAGTGGCCTTTTTCTTCAGCAAGGTTGGAGCTGTTGAAGACTGCGGTGGAGCTGAGGAACTTGCAGAGACTCCTGAATCAATTGAGATTCCAGTAGTCCTTTGGCATGTGACAAGATGCACAGGTGCTGAGGACTTTGCAGGAGCAGCTGAGGATTTTGCAACTGAGGGAGTTTGAGCTGCTTTTGAAGGAGTTGCTTGAGGATCAGGCCGTGAGGGCTTTGAAGAACCTGGTCGTGAGGGCATTGGAAGTGAGGATCTTGTCTTGACAGCTGGTTTCTTTGTCATAGCCTTCTTAGGCTTGCTAGCAGAGGCCTCAGCAGCGGCAGTAGCTGAGTCTTCATTGAATTTCTTCACTGCCTCTTTAGCCATTTTGGCTAGCTTGGCTTGACGCTTAGCCCACTCCTGAGGAAATTCCTCACCTCTTCTGATGCTTGTGGGATAAGCTTCTTGGCCTGGAGCCAATGGAGGTCTTGGACATGGAGGGTTGACAGCGAATTTCTTCATGTACTTTGGAGTCACATATCGATACTCCCTCCATTCTCTTGCCCATCTCCTCTCAATCTTCTGAATGCGCACTTTGCGCTGATTTTTGTTCTCCTTGCCATGAGTTGCTTCATCAGGAGTACAATATTCATCATAGATGTCATCAGGGATCTCAAAAGCAGTATTTGTCTCTGGCCTCTTTCCTCCTTTCTGAGGTCTTTTACCATCAGCCATCTTCTTCACTTGAGGATTTTGAACAATCGAATTTTCTGACGAGGTATGCAATTTTTCTTCAAGGAACGCTGCAAATGACTTAAGTTGATGAGAACCTAGTGATTCAGCAGCGGACATGTGTACCTGTGAACAGAATATATGTGCAAAGAATTTGGAGAGGTCATATGCGTTCTCAGAAGTTTTTCAAAAGTATCAAGTTTGAGGAATTTGACCAGGGGTGTCTTGAGGAATTTCACTAAGCGTTCTTTGACTTAGGTTCCAGAGTTGTATAGATTGAAAATCCACACAATTGAGGAATCTTGAAGAAAAACGTTGCTTAGAGAAACAGATCAAGATCAGAAGCAAGTTGGTGTTTAAGAACATGAAAGTTGAAGAATAAACACCTTTTGAAGATTTTGTGGAAATCATCAGAATCAACAAGGGCAGTAAAAATAGATTTTATTTACCCTTGATGAAGAACATGACGAATTGAGAGGAGCAGTGGAGAAGCTCGTTCGTTCAGATCTTCCACGCCCTAACTTGGCGATGAAAAATAGCTACGGCGGCGGTGGAGTGAAGATTTCAGCGGCCGGCGTGAGTACGACGGCGACGAGGTCGAGGCAGTGAAGCTCTTCCTCACTGGCGACGATGGAGTGTAGCGGCGGCGCTAGGTTTGAGAGCTCGAGCGAGGGGAGTAAGATCGAGCGGGGTAAATGAGATCTGAGGAGGGCGAGGGGTATTTATAACCGAGGTGAAAAACCGCTCGTCCGAAGAAAATGGACGAACATGCCCCTGACCCTTCTCATCCTAACGACATGTGTCACCCACGTACTATGAAGTGGAGATCGTGTTAGATCGTGGGTGAAAGGATAAATCTTATCGAGGGATATGGAACGGTTTGAGCGGCAAAAGCCGAAAATTCAGATAAGAATATTTTAATGTTTCGTTCGCAAATTCTTCAGTTGTCAAGGACACAGTGAAGACTTTGAACGGGTTTCAAATAGAACGCACATGAAGAATTTGTGAACAGACTGGGTTGAGTTTAGCATAGAGGGGGAACGGGTCTGATCACATTCACTTAGAAGAAAATCAACTTGAAGAATTAGCAATAAGTGAATGCTGTTGAGGACATGAAAAACTCAATTATATATATATATATATATATATATATATATATATATATATATATATATATATAGTCAATGAAGAACACAGTCGGAAAGAGTGAAGACTTTGCAAAGTTGAAGAATTTGAACAACTGAAGATTTTCAATTAGAAGAAAAACTCAAATCGAAGATTTTCAACTTTTGTTGGTGGCGTGACCCACCGTGTAAGAATGGTGATTTCAGACGCCGCGTACAATTGTCGTAGGGCTCTGAGAATCAAATTCTTCGTTAATTTCTTCACACTTAGAGGGTTAGTCTTCATTGATTGAAGAAAAATGTTTCTTCGTGTGTTGCACATCTAAGTCATCAATTTGCATAAGTGTTAGGATGTGTGTCCTTTTCAAAGAACATTCGAAGATTCTAAGATATTTAGCTCACACCGCAACTTGCTAAATCTCTTTTCATCCAAGGGCTTTGTGAAGATATTGGCTAGCTGTTCTTCAGTCTTCACGTGCTCGATTGAGATGTCGCCCTTCAACACATGATCACGAAGAAAGTGATGATGAATCTGGATGTGCTTTGTCTTTGAGTGCTGAACTGGGTTATGAGCAATTTTGATGGCACTCTCATTGTCGCAGTAGAGTGGCACATTCTTCATGTTGATGCCATAGTCCTTGAGGGTTTGCTTCATCCATAGCAACTGAGCACAACAAGAACCAGCAGCAATATACTCAGCTTCAGCAGTAGAGAGTGATACACAGTTCTGCTTCTTCGAGGACCAACATACTAAGGATCGTCCGAGGAAATGGCATGTGCCTGATGTTGACTTCGGTCCACACGATCGCCAGCATAGTTAGAGTCAGAATACCCAATGAGATCAAAAGCCGAGCCCTTGGGATACCATAATCCAAGTGTTGGAGTGTGAGCTAGATATCGAAGAATATGCTTCATAGCCTTATGGTGTGATTCCTTCGGTGTAGCTTGAAAACGGGCACACATGCAAACACTAAGCATAATATCTGGCCTAGATACACATAGATACAGTAAAGAGCCAATCATGGAGCGGTATACCTTTTGATCGAAGTCTATACCATTTTCATCAGTGCATAGATGGCCATTTGTGGGCATAGGGATTTTGACGCCTTTGCATTCTTGCATACCGAATTTCCTCAGAACGTCCTTGAGGTATTTTTCTTGGGAAATGAAGATGCCATTGCGTTGTTGACGAATTTGAAGACCTAAGAAGAATTTCAATTCTCCCATCATGGACATTTGATATTCCTCACTCATCATATAAGCAAATTCATCACTGTAACGTTGGTTAGTACAACCAAAAATAATATCATCAACATATATTTGGCACACAAATAATTCATCATCATATGTTTTGGTGAAAAGAGTTGGGTCGAGTGAACCGGGTTTGAAGCCTTTCTTCATGAGGAATTCCTTCAGAGTATCATACCACGCCCGAGAGGCCTGCTTGAGGCCATAGAGGGCCTTATTTAGTCTGAAGACTTGATCAGGATGCTTAGGATCTTCAAAACCTGGGGGTTGATCAACATATACTTCTTCCTCAAGCTTACCATTGAGGAATGCACTTTTCACATCCATTTGATATAAGATGATATTATGATGGTTAGCATAAGCAAGCAATATGCTAATAGCCTCAAGTCTAGCAACAGGTGCAAAAGTTTCATCGAAATCAATTCCTTCAACCTGTGTGTAGCCTTGAGCTACAAGACGAGCCTTGTTCCTCACCACTAGGCCATTTTCATCTTGTTTTTTGCGGTAGATCCATTTGGTGCCGATGATATTGTGCTTGCGTGGGTCTGGTCGCTTGACAAGCTCCCACACATTGTTCAGCTCGAATTGATGCAATTCCTCTTGCATCGCTTGAATCCATTCAGGCTCCAGAAATGCCTCATCAACTTTGGTGGGCTCTGTGATAGAGACGAAAGCAAAATGCCCACAAAAGTTAGACAAATGTGAAGCTTTTGAGCGAGTAAGAGGACCTGGTGTGTTGATGTCATTGATGATTCTCTCAATCTGTACTTCATTTGCAACGCGAGGATGAGCAGGTTGACGACTTTGATTTGGCTCAGCATTTTCTTCAGAGCCATTTTCTTCAGATGCACCAGCATGATTTTCTTCATGATCTGGAATGACTTCTTCAGCAGATTCTTCAGTAGGTATGACATCTTCAGTAGCCTTTAGCTTGATGGATTCCTCAGGAGTCATTTCATCTAGCACAGGAGGTAAGTGCTCTCTTTGCGAGCCATTAGTTTCATCGAACCGCACATCTACAGTTTCAACAACCTTGTTGTGATAGGTGTTGAAGACCCTGTAGGTGTGCGAGTCCTTTCCGTAACCAAGCATAAAACCTTCATGTGCTTTTGGTGCAAATTTAGAAATGTGATGGGGATCTCTAATCCAACATTTAGCACCGAAGACTTTGAAATAACTCACATTGGGTTTCTTGTCAGTGAGGAGTTCATATGATGTCTTCTTGAAGAATTTGTGAAGATATACCCTGTTGATAATGTGGCATGCAGTATCAATTGCCTCAGGCCAGAAGCGACGAGGTGTCTTGTATTCATCAAGCATAGTGCGAGCCATCTCAACAAGAGTCATGTTCTTGCACTCCACGACGCCATTCTGCTGAGGAGTGTATGGGGCAGATAACTCATGATTAATACCAAGTTCATCGAGATAGTCATCAAGACCAGTATTCTTGAACTCGGTCCCATTGTCACTACGTATATGCTTGATCTTCACACCGAAGTTCGTCGAAGCGCTTGAGGAAAATTGTCTAAAGACTTCCTGCACTTCATTTTTGTAAGTAATGACATGCACCCAGGTGTAACGAGAATAATCATCAACAATGACAAAGCCATATAGAGATGCTGCATTTGTTAGTGTGGCATAATCAGTAGGACCAAAGAGATCCATATGAAGCAATTCAAAAGGACGAGAGGTGGTCAAGATAGTCTTCGAGGTGTGCTTGGCTCTGGTCATCTTTCCAGCCTCACAAGCCCCACAAAGATGATCTTTGAGGAATTTGACACCCTCAATGCCAATGACGTGCTTCTTCTTCACGAGCTTGTGTAAGTTCCTCATGCCAGCATGACCTAGTCATCGATGCCATAGCCAGCCTTCTGAAGCTTTTGCAAGTAGACAAGTGGCAGGCTGTGGTCCTGCAGAGAAATCAACAATATACAAGTCTCCTCTCCTAAAGCCTTTGAAGACTTTGGAATTGTCAGATTCCATGAGCACTAAGCAACAATATTTGCCAAAGACAACAACCATATCAAGATCACAAAGCATTGAGACAGACATGAGGTTGAATCCGAGGGACTCGACAAGCATGACTTTGTCCATGTGTCGATCCTTTGAGATTGCAACCCTACCTAGACCCAATACCTTGCTTTTGCCTTTGTCTACGTAGGTGATATGCTTCAAATGTGATGGAGATAAAGGAGTGTTCATCAGTAAGCTCTTGTCACCAGTCATGTGATTAGCACATCCATTGTCGAGGACCCACTCAGTAGCTTTGGGTAAATCATCCTGCAGATGAATTAGTGCATCTTACGAACACATATCTTCAAAGTGAAGAATATGACATCAATTTCATCAGATAGAAATTCATCAGTTAATGCATCATATGTATATATAGCAGTATGAGGACGTGAGAAATGAATGATTCATTTCTTCATGATTAGCTTGCGTCCTTTCAAGCATTTCAGGTCTCCAGAAAATTCTTCATACGATTTAGTTCGTCTGGAGACCTGACCCTGCATAAGAGGTTAGTTCTTTTTCTTCACCACCCACATCTGGAGGGGTGGCAAAGAGTTCAACATTCTGCGAGCTCCATAAGAGAAAGGTGGCATTGAAGCCAAAGCACTTTGTTTCACAGGAGAGGGATTAGTATAGGCATATGAGTAAGCAGAGAAATTCTTCAAGGACTTATGAACATAATGATTTGAAGAAGAATGCACATAATCAGAACTCTTAGATTTTCCCTGCGAAACAGAAGCGTTAGCATGATCATGATCATATGAGGACTTGGATCCACGTGAGGAATTTGATCCATAAGAGGACTTGAATCCATATGAAGACTTTGGTCCATATGAAAAATTTGATCTGAGGTTCTTATTCTCCACAGGTGGTGTCATGAGGACATTCACCTGAAGACTTTCAAGGCACCTTTTGGGAACCCAGATTTTCTTCATAGGGGGACCATTCCTGCAGTTAGTTCCAACATATCTAGCAAATACTTCACCATTCTGATTTTTGAACAGTTTATAGTTGGAGTCAAATGACTCATCAGATGAATGTGAGAATTCACAAGTAAAGCCAGATAGAGTGGATGGATCTACGGGAGGTCCCTTCGTAGCAACCCATGAGGTTTTGGGATACTGCTCAGGTTTCCAGTAGGATCCATCAGCATTGAGTTTCCTCTCAAAGGCAATACCCTCTTTCCTAGGGTTCCTGTTCAAGATCTGCTTTTTGAGCACATCACAAAGAGTCTGATGCCCTTTGAGGCTTTTGTACATGCTTGTTACATACAATTCCTTCAACCCTGCATTTTCGTCAGTGATACTAGTGGTATCCTCAGATGAGGAATTTGTGACCACAGAGATAGTTGAAGAATTTGCAGCAATAGAAGCATTTGAACTTTCAGGTGAAGAATTAGCAGTTTCATGTTCAATGCATTTCAAGCATGGTGGAATAAATTCTTCCTGAGCGGAACTGATCTGTTGAGCAAGTAATGAATCATTTTCCTTCTGAAGATCTTCATGACTCACCCTTAGCTTCTCAAGATCTTGCTTTCTTTGAAGAAATTCATAAGAAAGCTTCTCATGATCGGCTAAGAGAGTTTCATGACGACCTTGAAGGTTGTCAAACTTAGACTGTAGTTGCTGAAGATTATCAGTCAGTGTTTGAGTTCGATCCATTTCCTCACCTAACAGGTCATCGCTTTTGTCTAGCATATTTTGAACCTTTTCCAAAGCCTTTTGTTGTTTAACAGCAATATTAGCAAGTTTGGAATAGCTGGGTTTGAGGTTATCATCAGATTCATCCTCACTTGATTCAGAGGAGGGATATTTGAATACCTTAGCACTTTTTGCCATGAAGCAATAGGTGGGAGCATAGTCATCGTTGCCGTCATCAGCAGTGTTGGGGAAGCCATTTTCCTCAGTGTTGAAGATGGACTTACTGATGTAAGCAGTAGCGAGGGCTAGGCTCGCCACACCAGAGTCTGACTCCTCAGATGCCTCCTCTTCCTCATGTTCCTCAGATTCAGCTTCAGAGTCCATTTCCTTGCCAATGAATGCCCGAGCCTTCTTGGAACTGCTCTTCTTGTGAGATGAAGACTTTGAAGATTTTGATGATGAGGACTTTGAAGATTTCTTCTTCTTCTTAGAGTCATCTGAACTATCATCCTTGTATTTCTTCTTCTTTGATTCCTTTTGCCCACTGAGGACAATCAGTTATGTAGTGACCAGGTTTCTTGCATTTGTGGCAAGTCCTCTTTTTGTAATCACGGGATGAGGAATCTGATCTTGTGTCATCACCTTTTGAAGATTTTACAAAGCGACCACGCCTTGAGAACTTCTGGAATTTCTTCACGAGCATTGCTAGCTCCTGGCTTAGTTCTTCAGGGTCACCAAGGCTGCTATCAGAATCTTCTCCTTCAGATGAGGAAACTGCCTTGGCCTTTAGTGTGCATGATCTTCCACAGCTTGGCCCGTAGAGATCTCTCTTTTCAGCTTGTTGGAATTCATGAGTGTTCAGCCTCTCAAGAATGTCAGCAGGATCAAGTGACTTGTAGTCTCCACATTCTTGAATCATCAGTGCCAGTGTATCGAATGAAGAATCGAGTGACCTCAGCAATTTCTTCACCACCTCATGGTCGGTGATGTCAGTGGCACCTAGTGCTTGAAGCTCGTTTGAAATGTCAGTGAGGCGATCAAAGGTTTGCTGGACATTCTCATTGTCGAGTCTTTTGAAGCGGTTGAAGAGATTGCAAAGAACGTCAACTCGAGAATCACGTTGAGTTGAGATTCCTTCGTTGACCTTGGACAGCCTGTCCCAGATAAGCTTTGTAGACTCCAAAGCACTCACTCTGCCGTACTGTCCTTTGCTCAGATGGCCACATATGATATTCTTCGCTTGAGAGTCGAGTTGCTTGAATCTCTTCACATCAGCAGTGTTCACGGAAGGAGTGACAGAGGGAACGCCATTTTCCACAACGTACCAGAGATCGTTGTCAATTGCCTCAAGATGCATGCGCATCTTATTCTTCCAGTAGGGGTAGTCCATCCCATCAAAGGTAGGACACCCAGCCGAGACCTTGATCATGCCTGCAGTCGACATAACTAAAACTCCAGGTGGTTAAACCAAGATCACACAGAACAAGGGAGTACCTTGCTCTGATACCAATTGAAAGTGCGTTATATCGACTAGAGGGGGGTGAATAGGCAATTTTTACAAATTCATCACTAAGGAATTTCACGGTGAGGAAATTCCTAAGTAACGAACTACTTAGCAGCAGAATAAGTACTCAGATGCAAACATAACATGGCATAAGAACAATCATCATGATGAAATAAAATAGGCACAGAGTACAGGTAGCGTGAAACACAGGATAAGCAGGCTGAGGACTATGTGACTGAAGAAATAGGATTGAGGAAATTGAGAAAGTCTTCAGTCAAAGTCTTCACACAGTAACGATCAAGTAAATCAACACATGAATGAGGAAATGAAAGAGTTAAGGAAATAGAACCAGTAGCTCGGTGAAGACAATGATTTGGTAGACCAGTTCCAACTGCTGTGACAGTTGTACGTCTGGTTGGAGCGGCTAAGTATTTAAACCTGAGGACACACAGTCCCAGACACACAGTCCTCACCGTATTCTCCTTGAGCTAAGGTCACACAGACCTCACCTAATCACTTGTGGTAAGTCTTCACAGGTGACTTCCAAACCTTCACAGACTCGATCACTCGGCGATCCACAATTCCTCTTGGATGCTCTAGACCATGACACCTAACCGTCTGGAGGATGCACAGTCCTCAAAGGTAACAAGCGTCGGTTCCACACAGGAACAATCTCTTCAGTGATGCTCAATCACTTTGGGTTTGTAGGTGTTTGGGTTTTTCCTCACTTGATGATTTTCGCTCAAAGTCCTCAGAGGATGGGATGCTCTAAATGACAAGTGTCAATCTATCTTTCGGAGCAGCCAACCAGCAAGTGGTTGTAGGGGACGGCTATTTATAGCCTAGGGAGCAGCCCGACATGATAAGACATAAATGCCCTTCAATGATATGACCGTTAGGTGGGTAGATATTTTGGGACAGCTGGCGTGTAGCACAGCAACGGTCGGAAATTTGAGTATCAAATTCCTCAGGGCTATCATGTTCCTCACTTGTAGGCAATCCGCACTGGCGAATTCCTAACTCCTCAGTCAGAACAAATTCCTCAGAGAACAGAAGAACTTCGTCTCTGTCACAGAAGAAATTGACTGAACTGTATGAGATTTCCAATGGCTTCACTCGAAAGGATTGGGTAGGTGTAGGATTTTGAGATGAGCATCACTTGGAAACTTTTCCTTAGTATTACCTCGACCCCCTTTAACAGTACGGTGTTTCCTATGACTCAACAAAAATAAAATGAAACTACGAAAACAAAAGTCTTCACGCTTCATAATCCTCGCATGAATATCAAGTCTTCAAGGTCACACCAATTTCTTCACTTTCAAAGTCTTCAAGAAAACCAAAGTCTTCAGTTGAAGACATTCATTTTTAGGGGTCGACTTTCATCGTAAATAACAAACTCCTCATAGACTTATAGACCTGTGTACACTCACAAACGCATTAGTCCCTTAACCTATAAGTCTTCAATACACCAAAATCACTAAGGGGCACTAGATGCACTTACAGTTTAGTTCTTTCCAAAAGATCCCACCGGAATTCAATAGTCTTCTTAATAAAGGAACCAGCACAAGAAGTATCAAGCATGGATCGATCATTATGAGAAAGCCGAGCATAAAAATTCTGGATAATAATTTCTCTTGAGAGCTCATGATTGGGGCATGAATATAACATTGACTTAATTCTCCCCCAATCTAGAGCAATACTTTCTCCTTCACGAGGCCATAAATTATATATGTAATTCCGATCTCGATGAACTAGATGCATAGGATAATTTTTTTGGTGGAACTCCAATTTCAATCGATTCCAATTCCAAGATCAAATATCATCACATAGCCTATACCATGCCAATGCTTTTCCCTTCAAAGATAAAGGGAAAACCTTCTTCTTAACTTCATCTCCGGGTAAACCTGCAAGCTTAAACAATCCACAAATTTGTTCCACATATATCAAGTGCATATCAGGATGTTCGGTTCCATCTCCTGCATAAGGATTAGCTAGCAGTTGTTCTATCATACCCGAAGGAATTTCATATTCGATATTTTCAGTAGGTGCAGTAGGTTGAGGGGTAACTAATTATGGTTCCAGTCGAGGTGAAGATACCCCGAACAAACCCCTCAAAGGATTGTTTTCCATAGTGACAAGTGACAGTAAATTTCAGCACACTATATAAATGTTTCCTTACCAAATTCCACTTACCAAAGGCGCTTCACTCCCCGGCAACTACGCCAGAAAATAGCCTTGATGGCCCACAAGTATATGGGATCAATTTTAGCTCTTTTCGATAAGTAAGAATGTCAAACCCAAAGACGAGCAGAAGGAAATGACAAGTGGTTTTCAGCAAGGTAATGTCTGCAAGTGCTGAAATTGTAAGTAACAGAGTAGTTTGATAGCAAGATAATTTGTAACAAGAAAGTAACAATAATAGTAACAAAAGTGCAGCAAGATAGCCCAATCCTTTTGAGGCAAAGGACAGGCCAAAACAGTCTCTTATAATAAGCAAAGCGTTCTTGAGGGTACACGGGAATTTCATCTAGTCACTTTCATCATGTTGATTCGATTTGTGTTCGCTACTTTGATAATTTGATATGTGGGTGGACCGGTGCTTAGGTGCTGTTCTTACTTGAAAAAACCTCCTACTTATGATTAACCCCCTCGCAAGCATCCGCAACTACGAGAAAAGTATTAAGAATAAATTCTAACCATAGCATTAAACTTTTGGATCCAATCGGTCCCTTACGGAATAGCGCATAAACTAGGGTTTAAGCTTCTGTCACTCTCGCAACCCATCATCTAATAACTACTCCACAATGCATTCCCTTAGGCCCAAATATGGTGAAGTGTCATGTAGTCGACGTTCACATGACACCACTAAGGGAATCACAACATACATACTATCAAAATATCGAACACACATCAAGTTCACATGATTACTTGCAACATGATTTCTCCCGTGACCTCAAGAACAAAAGTAACTACTCACAAATGATAATCATGCTCAAGATCAGAGGGGTATTAAATAGCATATTGGATCTGAACATATAATCTTCCACCAAATAAACCATATAGTAATCAACTACAAGATGTAATCAACACTACTAGTCACCCACAAGCACCAATCTATAGTTCCAGTACAAAGATTGAACACAAGAGATGAACTAGGGTTTGAGATGAGATGGTGCTGTTGAAGATGTCGATGGATATTGCCCTCCCCAAGATGGGAGAGTTGTTGGTGATGATGATGACGATGATTTCCCCCTCCGGGAGGGAAGTTCCCCCGGCGGAATCGCTCCGCCGGAGGGCAAAAGTGCTCCTGCCCAAGTTCCGCCTCGAGACGGCGGCGCTCCGTCCCGAAAGTCCTCTCCTTATTTTTCTAGGTCAAAATGACATATATACCAGAAGATGGGCACCAGAGGTGGGCCGAGGGGAGCACAACCCACCAGGGTGCGCCTGGGCTCCCTGGCGCGCCCAGGTGGGTTGTGCCCACCTGGTGGGCCCCCTCTAGTACTTATTGTCTCCAATATTTCTTATATATTCCATAAAAATTCCTCGTGAAGTTTCATCTTGTTTGGAGTTGTGCAGAATAGGTGGCCTGACGTAGCTTTTCTAGGTCCAGATTTCCAGCTGCCGGAATTCTCCCTCTTTGTGTGTACCTTGCATATTATGAGAGAAAAGGCATTAGAATTACTCCAAAAAGCATTATTATGCATAAAAACAACATAAATAACAGTAGGTAAACATGATGCAAAATGGACGTATCAACTCCCCCAAGCTTAGACCTTGCTTGTCAACAAGCGAAAACCGAAATCGAAAAACATGTCCACATGCTTAGAGAGAGAGGTGTCGATAAAAACAAAATACGAACATAGAAGCATCATGTGAATTATTATAACAGCAACAAACTTTAACATAAAACTTTTATCATAGAACTTTTATCATAGACTTCTCATGAATAAGTAACAATTCATCACACTATCAAAGTATAAAGCATAAACTCTATTAGAAACCAACAAACTATGTTCTCAGTCAACTTTGCAACTACAATTCATCATCTCTTCAGGAAGGGTCACGTATCGGAGCCTTTAGGCAAGTCCACATACTCAACCATCATATAGTCTTCTATGATTGCTAAGACTCACCGCATACACATGAGCAAAACGTTTCAACCGGACACATAGAAAGATAGGGGCTTATAGTTTCGCCTCCCAACATATTCACCTCAAGGGTGATGTCAACAATAATAACTCATGCTACCCATTTTCAACTGGACATATGTGCCTAAATCTTTCCTCACCACATGATGCTAGCCAAAGGAGAAAAATAAAAAGGAATAGAGAGAAAAACTTTGACTCTTGCATAAAAGTAAATACATAAAAGTAAAAGATAGGCCCTTCGCAGAGGGAAGCAGAGGTTGCCATGCGCTTATTTGTTTGTATGCTCAACCCCTTAGTGCAAAAGAACGTCACGTTATATTGCCACTTATGATAGCAACCTTTATTATGCAGTCTATCGCTTTTATTCTTTGCTATCACAAGTTCGTACAACGCTCAATTTTCTCGTACACTAAATGATCTAACACTTTTAGAAGAAATTTTTATTGCCTTTTGCACTGATGACAACTTACTTGAGGGATCTTGCTCAATCCCTAGGTAGGTATGGTGGACTCTTGAAAATAAGATTTGGGTTTAAGGGTTTTTGGATGCACAAGTAGTATCTCTACTTGGTGCGGAATTTTTGGCTAGCAAAGATAGGGGGCAAGCACCACATGTTAAAGGATCTATGATAATATAAGTTCTATGTGAATATGAACAAACATAAATCATTACGTTGTCTTCGTTGTCCAACGTCAACAATTTTGGCATATAATATTTTGATGGGGGCTCACGATCACAAAAGATTTCCAGGATAGTGTATTTATATGTGAATCTTCTCTTCCCTTATTAATTATTTCATGAGTTGCATCATTGACCAATGCTATGTTTGTCAATCTCTAATAAAATTTCCTAATTATACTTTTCCTTATGTGGTGTCATCACCTACCATAAGATTAGCATATGATCTTTTTCATTTATTTCCTTTCTTTTTATTGCAACATGAAAGTAAAGAAAGCAAAAACTCAAACTAAACTTTATTATATATCTCACACACGATTACAAGGATAGATCACTAAGCAAACTCTCGAAAAGAAAGGATCGAACTAAACTTTTATTCATCTAAAGCAAAAGATAACTATGGATCGAACTAAGATAAGTAAAGGAAAAGATAGTGGGGGTGATACGATACCGGGGCACCTCCCCCAAGCTTGGCGGAAGCCAAGGGGAGTGCCCATACCCGATACTCAATTTTCTTTTGGTGATGAAGAAGGTGGTGATGGTGATGATGAAGTAGAAGCGTTTTCCAATATAACCATGAGTAGATCCTTCAAGCCTTGAATCTCCCGAAGGGCTCGATGAAGTAACTCACTGTTTTTCTTCACCTCAGCCATTATGTGTTTATTTTCCGGGCCCCGGGGTTTGTTCCTGCATTGCTTTCTCTTGGACGAGCTATGTCCCAATTGGACGGTATGTGCACACGAGGAGTATTCTCGAACCGATAATTGTGAATCAAATTATGAAAATTGTTATGATGTAACTAGTGTAAAGGCCTTCTTGGTGGGAGTTCTTCATGCACCTCAGGGCCCTCTTGATCATTTGATGATCTCATTGCTTGATGAGGATTAGGATGAGTGGAGATACCAGCCAATGTGCCTCTCTCGAAAGCCGAAGGGTGAACCCCAAAGGGATTTTCCTCTCCTTCCTCCATGGCAACCTCTTCAGCTTCCTCTCTCCTTAGATCCTCCTGAACCAACCCTGCGTCTTCTCCTCCATTGCTGGAAGGTGAGGAAGACATGTTGCTGGCCTAGCTGAATCTGTCAGAAAACAGCAAGGAAAAGAAAACAGAAGATTTCTTCGCGATACGGTGGTCAATAGGTTCGGGGGGTATATAAAGCTTCTGTCACTCTCGCAACCCATCATCTAATAACTAATCCACAATGCATTTCCTTAGGCCCAAATATGGTGAAGTGTCATGTAGTCGATGTTCACATGACACCACTAAGGGAATCACAACATACATACTATCAAAATATCGAACACACATCAAGTTCACATGATTACTTGCAACATGATTTCTCCCGTGACCTCAAGAACAAAAGTAACTACTCACAAATGATAATCATGCTCAAGATCAGAGGGGTATTAAATAGCATATTGGATCTGAACATATAATCTTCCACCAAATAAACCATATAGTAATCAACTACAAGATGTAATCAACACTACTAGTCACCCACAAGCACCAATCTATAGTTCCGGTACAAAGATTGAACACAAGAGATGAACTAGGGTTTGAGACGAGATGGTTCTGTTGAAGATGTTGATGGAGATTGCCCTCCCCAAGATGGGAGAGTTGTTGGTGATGATGATGACGATGATTTCCCCCTCCGGGAGGGAAGTTCCCCCGGCGAAATCGCTCCGCAAGAGGGCAAAAGTGCTCCTGCCCAAGTTCCGCCTCGAGACGGCGGCGCTCCGTCCCGAAAGTCCTCTCCTTATTTTTTTCTGGGTCAAAATGACTTATATATTAGAAGATGGGCACCGGAGGTGGGCCGAGGGGAGCACAACCCACCAGGGCGCGCCTGGGCTCCCTGGCGCGCCCATGTGGGTTGTGCCCACCTGGTGGGCCCCCTCTAGTACTTATTGGCTCCAATATTTCTTATATATTCCATAAAAATTCCTCGTGAAGTTTCAGCTTCTTTGGAGTTGTGCAGAATAGGTGGCCTGACGTAGCTTTTCCAGGTCCAGATTTCCAGCTGCCGGAATTCTCCCTCTTTGTGTGTACCTTGCATATTATGAGAGAAAAGTCATTAGAATTACTCCAAAAAGCATTATTATGCATAAAAACAACATAAATAATAGTAGGTAAACATGATGCAAAATGGACGTATCAATCTACATACCCTTGTAGATCGCTAAGCGGAAGCGTTAAGAAACGCGGTTGATGTAGTCGAACGTCTTCGCGATCCAATCACAATCCGTCCACGAACTCCCGATCAAGTGCCGAACGAACGACACCTCCGAGTTTAGCACACATGCGGCTCGGCGGCATCCTCTCCTTCTTGATCCAGCAAGCGAGAGAGAGGAGGTAGATGAGATCTGAACCAACAAGACGGTGTGGTGGTGGTGGTGGCAACGGAACTCCGGCAGGGCTTCGCCAAGCGCGTACCGGTGAAACGTGAGAGGAGTTGGGAGAGGCAATGGGCAAGGGTGAAGGGTTGGCTGCCCCCATGCGCCTCCCCCATCTATATATAGGCTAGGGGGCAGGGGAGGGCGTCCAAAACCCATCTAGGGCCGGCCACAAGGTTGAAATCCCTTTAAACTTGGAGATAACATCTTATCTCTAGATTCAACCCTTTAAATTTAGAGATAAGACCTTATCTCTAGATTTAAACAACATGTGCCTTGGGGAATGGGGCGGCCAGCCTAAGTGGGCTGTAGCCCCACCCCTCGGTCCATGTGGGCCCTTCCTAGGTCGTTGGGCCCCACGGTGGAACCCCAGAAACCTTCTAGAACCTTCCCGGTACAATACCGAAAAAATCGAACTTTTTTCGGAGCCCAAAATATGACTTCCCATATATAAATCTTTACCTCCGGACCATTCCGGAGGTCCTCGTGATGTCCCGGATCCCATCCGGGACTCCGAACAACCTTCGGACTTTCCACTATTAATGTCTCAATACTACCCTACCGCTACCGAGCGTTAAGCGTGCGACCCTACGGGTTCGAGAATCATGTAGACATGACCGAGACACCTCTACGGTCAATAACCAATAGCGGGACCTGGATGCCCATGTTGGTTCCTACATATTCTACGAAGATCTTATCGGTCGAACCTCGATGTCAAGGATTCAGCTAATCCCGTATGTAGTTCCCTTTGTCTATCGGTATGCTACTTGCCCGAGATTCGATTGTCGGTATCTCCATACCTAGTTCAATCTCGTTACCGGCAAGTCTCTTTACTCGTTCCGTAATACAAGATCCCGTGACTAACTTATTGGTCACATTGCTTGCAAGCTTGTTGTAATGTTGTATTACCGAGCGGGCCCTGAGATACCTCTCCGTCATACGGAGTGACAAATCCCAGTCTTGATCCATGCCAACTCAACAGACACCCTCGGAGATACCTATAGAGCACCTTTATAGTCGCCCAGTTACGTTGCAATGTTTGGTACACACAAGGTACTCCTCCGGTGTCAGTGAGTTGCATGATCTCATGGTCATAGGAACATATACTTGACATGCAGAAAACGATAGCAATAAACTTGACACGATCACATGCTACATTTATAGTTTGGGTCTTGTCCATCACATCATTCTCCTAATGATGTGATCCCGTTATCAAATGACAACTCATGTCCATGGCTAGGAAACCATGGCCATCTTTGATCAACGAGCTAGTCTAGCAGAGGCTCACTAGGGACATGTTGTTGTCTATGTATCCACACATGTATTTGAGTTTCCGATCAATACAATTCTAGCATGGATAATAAATGATTATCATGAACAAGGAAATATGATAATAACTAATTTATTATTGCCTCTAGGACATATTTCCAACAAACATCATCTCTTTTATGATTTATGATTGTCTCCTTTTTTTGCGAGCAAGTCTCTCAGATCTATGAAGAAGCCCAGCCAATTACAGTCAGCACTCCACAAAGGAAACAATTACAACAAGGACCCTAAAGAGACACACAACTAATCTCACTAGAATGAGTCCCTGCCGCGCCGCCGTCATCGCCACGCGATCCTCCATGGCAGGCAGAAAGTCAATGAGCTTAGGCCCAAAGGACCAGCACCCTGACAAACCGGACATCACTAGCCAAACCCTGATCCGATATGAACGCTCGAAACTCCTATACACGCAGTCGGATCAGCCGGCCGCTATAGCACCGTGGCACCACCCCAGAACCTCCACAACAAAGCTAGATCCCACCTCACTGTGACGAAGAAGAAGACACGGGACAAAAACTCGCCAAGCAGGTCATTGCCTCCACCACACCAACCATGCCTTGACCACCAAGACTCACCGGGTCGACAAATTCGAGAACACACAACTACAACCACTCCCCAACTCTGCCCAAAGCTTTGTTGGGAAGGAGTTCGAGCGGCGGCACACTTATTCAAAATGGACACCGTCATCCCTAACTCAACGGCGCCACCAAGACCAGTAACCCTACTATCTACACGCCGGGGCCTAGATCCGGGGTTCCCTCGCTCTCTCGCCGCCGGAGCAGCAAACGGGGAGGTAGGGAATCACCGGTCTACCCGGCGACGGGCTGAGGGAACAGGGTCGCCCTGTCACAGTAGAATGAGGAACCGCGTCGTACATGGGTTGCAAGAGCGTGTCTGAACACACTCATGAACATTGGTTTTAGTGTGCACGGAATTTTTTTTCACATTCTTAATACATACTACTCCCTCCGTTCATAAATGTAAGATGTTTTGGATTTAAATATGGACTACATACTCGTCGAAATGAGTGAACAAACACACTAAAAGCGTCTATATATATCCGAATCAGATTCATTTTTTAAAAACATCTTACATTTATGAATGGAGGGAGTATATGGTAAAGCAATTTTATTTTTCGCTAGCATAAATATTTCTTATTACGGTTTTTGAACACATGAATATTTTCTACTCTAATTCTTTAAACTGATTATTACATGCCATCCAATGGTCTATGTGGTAAGCAACCTAAAAACAAACAATGTAAAAATGTAGAGCAGAATGCATCCAGGCGGCCGAGGCCGACACGTCCCGATTCACCGAGGGACATGTGTTGGTAACAAAAATGGAGGAAAGCCATTTCGCCGGCGTGCGGGTCCCACCCATCAGCCAGCACAGCCTCTTTCTCGCTTCCACTCCAGCAGCCAAACCAGAGTACCGCCGCCTCCACTCCTCCACCGCCCACTCTCCGTCGGCGCAACCGGAACACACACCGGCCGAAGACCAAACCCCCCCCCCCCCCCCCCCCCCCCCACCTCGGCCCCGGCGCGGCATCCCAAACCCTAGCGCGCCAATGCGAATGCCTCCCTCCCACCACATCGCCGGGGATCCGGGCCGGCGGGATGCTGCTGGAGGACCTCGCGGCTCATCCGCGAGGTGCTGGCCAACTGCCCAGACGGCACCACCGCGCTGCGGAAGCTCATCCAGAACGCCGACGACGCCGGGGCCGCGCGGGTCCGCCTCTGCCCACAGCGACGACCACTTCGCCAGCATCTCCCGCAGCGGGGGCAGCAAGAAGAAGGCCGGGCGCTTCGGGTACGCTCTCTGTCGCTCTCTATCAGCAGTCGCTACTGAGCTACGCTTGCAGCTGCCAATTGCAATCTGAGCCTCCCACACGTGGAATTGAACCAGTGCGTATTTGTTTCATGCCATGACTGTTGCAATGTCTGCATTCCCACCCTTGTTACTCATTTTGCTGTATCTGCATTCCTAACTGAAGCAGAGAGGGATGAGAGTGTTTTTTCTAGGAATTTGATTAACTCGGTGTTTTGAATCAATTGTTGCTGCAAGTTTCAGCTTCCCGAGAAGCTGTGCAGGAGCCTGGACAGTGCCACTCGGAAGCTTCGGTTCGCGCTACCGTTACCTATGCTTGGGTACCTATTCTACTTAGTGATGCCAAATAAGCCAACATGATTTTTTATTCTACTTGCTACTGCTGATTAATTTGCTCATGAGGTAACATATTTGGTAATTTGATTGCTGACCGTGCTGTTTTTGTTCAACCTGTCCAGTGGTCGAGGAGTCCAGTCCAGGGAGGTCAGGCTCGCATTTCCACCCATGGAGCAATTTGTTCCAGCCAAATGAGAAGGACGTGCTGGCTTGCCATGGCTAGCCTCCTCGCTGGACTCACGGTCGTGATGGGGCCTCTTTAGATACTCAAGCTATACGCCGTCCCCTACTGGGTATGTGCGTGTGGTATCTGCTCTTGTTGCATTTGTAGCCTCACTTCCTACCAAAAGTTCTGATTTTTGTTGATAGGTAGATTGGGCTGTGGGGCTGGTCAGCAGCTTATGAAGTTTCCTCGCTGAATTTTCCTGCAGATTTTTGTTATGTGGCTGGACTTTGTCACCCACCTGCACCACCAAGGCCACAACAACAAGCTTCCTGGTATCACGGAAAGGTAAAATTAATAGAGCTACTACCTCAGGAATTGCAAGTTAGATTGCTTAATCTGCATAACATTGTGCCAAAATTAGTGTGTTCATTATTATTTCACCCACTTAGTGTCCATTGTTCAGCAGTATAGCTCAGCCCAGTATCTATGCACATATATTGTGTTGTAGGATGTGCCACTAAATGGTTTCAGTTTCACTTGCCAGCGACATCCCCTTGTGACCTTGGTGAAATGGATTGGTAATATTCTGTTGGCTAAAGAATAGTATAGCATCATGTCAAGCCATAGGTGTTGTTAATTAGTAGTATTTGATAAATAAGAGATACTATGATCTGTTGTGTTGGTGTGTCATATTATCTTTTTTTCTCTGGATGTAATTTAAACAGGAGATTCATCTTTACATCTGTCTCTTCATTTGTAGTTTCAACTGTAGTTTCTTATTTCATTCTAAAGTCTAATATTCTAATGTTTGATTCCCTTGCTTTGTATGTTTATGGTGACATGCTTACCAAATAGATACTTAAATTTGAGAAGTGAAGGAAGTGATCTGTCTCCTGGTACTAATGCTTTGGTTGAACAATAGGCTCCATTTGAGAAGTGAAGGAAGTGATCTGTCTCCTGGTAATAATGGTGTGGCTGCTATAGCTGTTAAGGAAAGGATGTCTCTTCGAGAAGCAGAAGCACTTGCGAAGCAGTGGCAAGATATCAAATTTTATGAGGAGATCCTGGCTGAGATGGGTAAATCGGTTAATTCTCCCGGAGGCAAAGGAGTGGAACACACAGCTCATCAATCAGATTTTCCATCCCTTTGATGCGTTGGAGATATGAAAAATTAAACTACCATCTCTCGATGTTGCTGATTGTGTTGCTTGGCACCCAGAGACAGAAAAGTGGAGTCTTTTCGGTACGGAGCGCATACAAACTTGCGGCTGCTCAACGTAGGAAGGAGGCCGAAGAAGTATCTAGCTCATCAAGCGATGTAGGAGACCGCAGCATTTGGGATGTGATCTGGAAGCTTAAGATGCCGGAGAGATTAAAATCTTCGGATGGAGAGCGGCGACGAACTCACTTGCCACCAAACACAATACATTCAGGAGAACCATTGCGCATGATAGCACATGTGAGATATGTGGGAATGAGGACCAGGACGAGTACCATGCTGTGGTGACATGTACTAAGAGCAGAGCACTTAGGTTTGCTCTGAGAGAGAAATGGCATCTACCGGACGAAGAAGCTTTTCGGAAGACAAGTGATGACTGGCTGCTTATTCTCTTGGACACATGCTCTGTTGAAGTCAAGAGTAAAAATTCTTCTGCTATTGCGGCGCACATGGCATTTGAGGAACGACGTAGTGCATGGGAAAGGGAAAGAATCCATCTTGGGATCCGTTAACTTTCTGCTCAAATACAATGATGAAATCAGAGGCCTGACGGATGGAGGAAAATCGGACACTAAACCAAATGTGTGGTCTTTGTCTGGGGAACATGCCCCGGCCGGCAGAAAAAGTTGCTCTCTAGAAGTCTAGAGGGCTCCCGTAGCTGGAGTGGTCAAGCTAAATACCGATGCTGCATTCTCACCTGACTCGAGACAGTGCTGGGCAGGAGCTGTCGCATGCAACCATCTCTGGAAGGTGTTCTTCTCGGCCATTCTGCACATGAGTCTGTGCCGATCGGTAGAAGAAGCTAAGAGCCAAGCTGCTTTGATTGGTCTGAAAGCTCTGTCCAGACTGCACCATGGCCCCGTTACTTTGGAGTTGGATTGTGCGTCTGTCGTCAGAGAACTGCAGCCCTGAGTAGAGAACCAGTCAGGTTGCTACCCAATCATTTCAGATATTAGAGCTACTCTGTCCGCCTTCTCGCAATATGCAATCATGGGAATCAACAGGAAAGGGAACCGGCTGGCGCATGAGCTAGCAGCCAGAGCTAGAAGCAAGCCTGACCTACTTCTGATTGCAAATGTCCCTGCAGAGTTGCGGTCGATTGTGACTGACGAAAGTAGCTCGACCATGTAATTCTTTTGGTTTTGTTACCACAAAAAAAAAAGAAAGATATCAAATCTGAAGCTCTTGGCCCTGACTATCAAATCTATGCTCTCTGAGATCCTTTTATTAAGCATGTGATGGCATATGTTGTTCATGCATAATTGTGTATGCCGTGCATAATCAAATCAAATACCATCTTGTTGAGCAGTGGCAAGACTTGGCTTTATTAGCAAAGGATCAGTCCTGCTACTGGAGATTTGTTCTGTTGAATCTCTCTCCTGTTGGATGAGGCTGGTGACGGTGAAGAGGCAAAAATTGATGCTGTGCTCGAGGAAGCTGCTGAGCTTGTTGATGACTGCCAGCCCAAGAAGTCTAGTTATTACAGGTATTTTCGAATATGCCATTCTGTCGGTTGCTTTCTCATTCTGTTCTAAAACTAAACATGGTACTGATGATTTGTATGGATATAACTGCAGTATGTATGAAGTTCAGTACACACCACGGTCGGGGATTTCCATGCCGTGCAGAGGGTTATCGATGACAGTGTCTGGAACTTGTGGGTGCCGTACACGGTGACCTACAGCACCTACATTGCTGGGCTCTGCCAGTCTGGAAACATCGAGGACGCATTCTGGCAGCTGGAGATCATGGTCGCCAAGGGGCTACAGCTGACCGTGTCGGCCTGAACATACTGCTGGACTATGCCGCAAAGGATCTAGATACGTGGGTGGCCAAGGAGGTGCGAAGAGCTGGGCTTCGAGGTCGACGATGTGACCTACAACACGGTCATGGATCATTTCTCCAAGAAGATGAAGTGGCTGCGTGTCATCAGGCTGTTCACGGATCTGCTCAAGAAGCCCATAAGACCCAATACGCAGAAATTCTGATCTCATCCATGTGCCGAGCCGGCAACTTCCAGCTTGCCAAGTTCGTGTTCAGCTGCAACGGGTTTGTGGCGGACAACATGACCTTGGTTTGAGGGTTGGGAACATATTTACGATAATCTCATAATTCAGCAACAACCTTTTACATATCCTGCTCAAGTAAAAGACCTTTGGATTCCTGGACAAAAGCGTTGGAATGCAAACTTAATAAACTCTTTATTTAGTCCGGAGGTAGCTGACTCGATTCTTTAGACTCCTATTATTACTACTGCTGGTCAGGACATTCTAGAGTGGAAGCTAACGCCTGCAGGACAATTTTCTCCAAAAAGTGCATACAAACACTGCTTCAATAGTCTCCAACTTCCTCCAAGGCAGAGACCGAAGATGGTTCCACCGCACATTGTAGCTTTACTCAATCAAATGTGGAAGGAGAAACAGATGGCGCCACGTGTGCAAACTTTTGCTTGGAGACTTCTCAGGATTTCACTAGCTACAGGTAAAAGAGCAGGCAAGTACTCCAAATACATAAGTGAAAATTGCCCTACTTGTGGAATTCTTGAGGATGAAATGCACCTCTTCTTCCTATGCCCTTTTGCTAAAGCTGCTTGGTATAGTCATCCATGGTACATTAAAATTGAATTTATAGCCCAACATAATAGCTCAATCCCACAAATGATCCAAGCTCTGCTTACTTCTCATCATCCACAAATAAGCATAAATTCCCTATATACGTTTTTGTGGTGTATTTGGAAAGCTCGAAACGATCCATGTTTTTGCAGGAAATTAAGTGCCCCTTCGCAGGTTTATGCTGCAGCGATGGCGATCATGCAGGGCTCCAATATGGAGGTAGTATTTTTCCTCTCAGATGAGCGATACAACTCGCATTTCAGTCTCCAGGATGTTGGATGAGGCTTCTGTGCAAGGGCAGCAAAGACTGGGCCATGTCGACCAAAATACAACACTCATGGCGGGAAGAACTATCCGGACGGCAGTTGGGCGGTTGCTGGCTTAGGTATTTTCATACAGTTCGGAGGCGATCGACGTTGCTCTCAGCTGTGTATCTCGGCCATATCCCCACAAGCAACTTCTGCAATTCAGGTTGAGGCACTTGGCTTGATGTTAGCGTCCCAGATTGCAGGAACACTTCAGATTCAGCAGGCAACTTTTTTGACAGACTGTGCGACTTTGGCGATTGCGGCAGCATCGCAAAACATGATGCTTGCTCCTGGACATTGGTCCATGAGACCACAACTTGCTCAACTAGCAGCCTCCACAGCCTTTGATGCTTCCAGGATATATCATATCAACAGAGGCTATAATTTTAGAGCTCATCATCAAGCCAAGTTGGCACTGAAGATTCAGAATGCATCTTTTAGCTACAGGTGTTTAAATTCAGGTGTAGGTACATACTTAAATGCAGATATAGCTGCAGTTTCATGCATCATGCAATGCAAAATTGTATATGTACGTTGTTGTTAAATGAATGAAAACAACTATTTTCTCAAACATAAGTAGATCAAATAAGATTGGCACACATATAAAATATATAATGATTCCTCAGAACATGTGGAACCACGTCAGAGTGCATGATACTCAGAGTTCAGACCTTACGTACATAACCACGAGTTCAACAGTGCATGATAGCTTGACAAACTAGTTCAGACTTGAGACGACACGACGTATTTACAATGCGATAGAGCTGGATATACGTAGGTAGGAGTATAAAATAAAGTACTGGCAGTCTGGTACGCAGTGGCGAACAGGCAGGGTATATACTAGTACTACGGTAACGGAGTAGGCGCACGTACGATCGGGCCATCACGCACGGGTTCAGACAAGGATCGGAAGGACCTGCATGATCTTGCACCCTGGCTCCTCGTCGGCGCCGGCGCCGGCGTAGGGCTCCTAGAGGCGGAACGGAGGCGCCACCACGTAGAAACTGTCTGGCACCGGTACATGGAGCCAGTGGCGAGTCCAGAACGAAATTGGAGGGTGGGCTCAAAGTTAACGGCAAAAAAAAAACAAAACGTTCCTTTCAAGAGAAACAACATCATCTCGTAATTCTTTTGCCCAAATGAGCTGAGAATTTCACAGAATACTTCTGGAAGCATCTAGTGTTGACTGTAATTGTTTTGGGATTTTTGAAAAACATTAAATTTTGAGCTGAAATTTGAATTTGTATAGCTAACCATTATCTCCTTGTCCTTTTGCCAAAATGTAATCAAACTTTCCCAGAATACTTACTAAAACATGTAGCATTCATTTAAGCATACCAGAAAGGTTCATACAATTCACAGACCAAGGCATCAAAGTACTAGAGAAGCAATAACAAAAGACAATGAGATGTTGCTTCTTACTAATGGTATTGTAGTTATAGAATAGCTTCACACCAAAATATAGAAATGTATGCCCAAGTTCCCTCGCTCTAGTCACCAACCACAAGCCATCTGTCCAAATTAGCACACTTGTTAGTGCTACAACAATAAGTCATGCACATGTAAGTATTAAAACTAGTAACACTAACATATATACCTCTAAGGAACCACATTAAACTCATGAGGCAAATGTCCTTTCCGATCACTCATTTTCTGAAATTGTATCATGATTTTGTCATCATGAATACTTCTGAATATCTCTTTCTCACAATAGCACACCATTAAATCATTTAGCCAATCATCTGATAGTTTGTTGCGCAAATCTGTCTTGATGATCTTCATTGCCGAAAATATTCGCTCAACTGATGAAGTGGCTACAGGAAGAATGAGTGTCAACTCAATGAGGCGGTATACCAACTAGAAAGTTGTGTGTTTCGTTGTTTCAATCATCAACTGAGCAAGTGTGGACACATCCCGGCATCCATTAAATTCATCACTTCTCCTAATGTTCATAAGGAATCTTGGGAGGTTCACCTTGTGCTATGAGATACCTTGCACAATCCAATGATGCAGTTAGGCAGATTTTATAAGATATCTCAACCTCTTTGCTGTACACACGGAATTTGGTGGCCACACTTGCTCGTTGATTGTTGAAATCATCACAATCTCCCCTAGCAATGTTGTGGTAACTAGATTGACCACCAACATGCTTTTCAAAACTAGCTAGACCTGTTTTCCAACGAGTGTAGCCATCTTTTGTGAAAACATCATTGCCAAATCTAATGGCTTGGGATGGTTTCTTGAAAAGGAAGCAATGAAAGCAAAACGCAGCCTCCTTATCCACACTATATTCCAACCAATCAAACTTGTCAAACCACGCACGTTGAAAGGATCTCCAGATTTTACCATCCTTTGTCTTCTTGAATGTATGCCCAACAGCTTTGTTTCGCTTGTTCAACAAATAAGCTCTTCTCACATCGCTTCTAATTTCAGGGGCATAATCTTCTATAGGAATTCTAAGTCCTGGATCAGCAATAATTTGACTTGGATGAAACTCTAGTATAGGCATTCTTGGTTGGTTTGTACTCTCATAAAATGTGGTGTCATTTCTATCATCCCTTGGGGTTGAGGGATCAGTTCTCTCATTAGTTGAAGGAGGAACTATGGTCACTACAATCAGGGGAAGGGGATCTGGGTTCACATTCACTACGATCAGTGGACTGGCTGGGATAGGATCAGGTTCGACACGAGGAGTGCTTGAACTACTTGCAAAAAAACTGTTTATGCTCATATTTTTTCTCTTCATTTCTGTAAATCTGCAAATAAAACAATCCAGAACAAGGCAATTCAATAGTACTTTCAACATCTCAATAATTGGGATGGACATCATTCACTAAAATGAAGAAGAACATTTCTCTATATCATGAACAATAACATCATTTGCAGTACATTTGGTCAAACAACCAATTAGCAGAAGAAGAACAATAACATTTCTCTATATCTGCGGCTCGTTGGCTGCTGGCGAGTCCTTACCAATGCCCGCGATGGGTTGACTGTTGGCGCGGCTCGTGGGCGCGTCCGCTCCTCGCTGCTGGCGCGGAGCGGCGGACTAGGGAGCCGGGGTCGGAGCAGCACGCAGGCAAGGCGCAGGGCGCAGCCGCGATGGGTTGGCTGTTGGCGGCTTGGCGCGGCTCGTGGGTGGGCGCGTGAGCACCTCGCTGCTGGCGCGGAGCTCCGGCAGTCCGCCGCCCCCGCCGGCTCCCTGGTCCGCCGCTCCCGCAGGCTCCCTTCTCGGCTGGTCCGCCGCCGGTGCTAGGTCTGGTCGCGGGAGCGTGAGACGGCTTGGTCTCGTGCCCTGGATGTGCTGCTTGTTCGCTGCGTGTGGGCACTTGGGTTGTTGGTTGTGTCCCCGTGTTGGGCTGCTTGGCTGAGACGAATAGCAGTAGTAAAAAAAAAATTCTTTTTTTCTGAGGGTAGGCTAGAGCCTGTTGAAGCCTAGCTACTGGACTCGCCACTGCATGGAGCTCCTCCAGGTCCTCCACCCGCTCCACCTCGGGCTGCTCCTCCAGGTCTTCCACCCGCTCCGGCGATGAAGCCGCAGACGAGGACGAGGAGGAGGACGAAGACGGCGGCGGCGGCGATCTGCGACGGTGACGGTGACGGCGGCGGCGGCGATTGAGCTCGTCCGTGAGGCAGTAGAACAGAGGGTGCAGCGACCAGAGGAGTACCGCCGCGGCGACTACCATGGCGCAGATCTCGCCGGCGGAGAAGTGGTGTCCGCCGCCGCCGTGGTCGCTGGTCGCCGGGGCGGTGGCGGCGTTGCCGGTGCATGGTCGGGCTGCGGCAGAGCAGTTCATCGTAGGGCAGGGTGTGGCCCTGCCCTCATGGCAGGAGCAAATGCAGCACCCCATCGTGGTCGTGGTCGAGTCGGAGGTGTTGCCGGGCTGCGGTTGCTTGGCCTTCCCCAGACCCGGAAACCTCCCCTCCACGAGCGGCGGACCGCCGCCGTCCTTGTCAGGCGCCGGCTGGGTGTTGCTGTTGACGTTGGTCACCACGGTGCACGGATCGCTGGGGCAGTTGGGCAGGGCAGGGCACGCCGTCTCGCCGGCGCAGCCAGGGCACGGCGGGCACGGCTGCTCGCAGTAGAGCTGCTGCCCCTGCCCGCCGGTGAGCAGCGCAGCAAGCACTACTGCGAGGCGGAGGAGCAGGCGCGCCATGGGAGCTCCCATGGCCGGCGCGAGGTGGGAGAGCGGGGGGCTTCTTGCAGGTGCAGCGGGCGCGAGGTGGGAGGGAAACAGGGGAGGGGAGGGCGATCGAGGAGGGAGGCAGAGAGAGCGGCCTATAAGTGAACTCCCTCCGGTCCGGTGGATGACGCGAGGTGCTAGGAGTGCAAGGAAATTTCCTCGAGGCGAGGCGAGGCGAGGCTTACAGAAATGGAAAGCCGCGTCTGCTACTCTCGATCTCGAAGAGCACTGGGGAGCACGGAATCGTGACGGGAGAACTGGACGACTCCATGTCCATCCGGCAACAGGTTGGTCCTCTTCAACTCCAGCAGGCGCGGACGGCCGGCCACAAGGAGAGGCGGTGTACGATGGCGGAGTGATCTCGTTCCCATGCCACCTGGCAATGGTTGACCAGTGAATCACATCGCCATGCATGCACGACCTCGGCTGCGTCTGGGGTCCTGCATGCAGCCGTCCGATGTCCTCCACCTGGCGCCTCTGCGGGCGGTGGGATCCTTGGGCCATGAAGGCCACGGTGCAGCCACCGAGCGCGGGATATTTAGAGCATCTACAGCTGCAAATCCAACCCCTCAAATGGTGACCGGTCACACTTCAAATTTACTTCTCTGCATTTGGATACCTCATACTTGAAATCTTAAATTCATACAAAGCATGCAAACGAGGAAATTCACGTACTACGTAGATCAAATAACCTATACTACCATAATCCTCGCCGGAGATGTTCACTATCTCCGTGCCCGGCTCCGGGTACATGGGCGGCAGCCTCAACTCCGGCTCCTCCGGTTGCTCCGCGTCGGCCTCTGCCTCCATCTCCGTGTCAAGTTCGACGAAAAGCGCGTCGGTCGCCACATGTTCCTACCGGATGAACTGCCGGTTGGCCTCGACATAGGCCTCATCCTGGATGGACTACAGGCGGATGGCCTGCTGCTCGACATCTCCGCCGCTTGGGTGACTGTGAACTCCGCCAGGACGTCCTCCATGTCGAAGCCCGGTGCCTCCTCCTCCGGCTCCGGCGAGTCCGAAGGCAGGTCGGCTGCGATGTGGGCGTGCCTGCCTCTCCCGGATCTCCTCCTCAATCTGGAATCGGCGCTCTGGTGTGAGCATAGCATAGGTAGTCTTCTTTTGCCGGGCCATGACGAAGCCGAAAGGCATAGGGAGAGTGAGGTGGAGCGGGACAGAGGTGGATGGGCTCGGGCTGGCGGCTAGGAGAGGAAGGAGGTGGATGTGGCTAGGGCTGGGGGATGCCGTCCGACCTAAATAGCCAGACTTTGGCCCTCGGGCGGCGAGTCAGGGCGGCGCCACGCGGCGTTCACACCCCACCGGACCGTCGGGTTTCTGGGTGTTTTCCAGTGGGACTTGTCCGTCAGTCCGACGTGGCGGATGCGCCCGGGCCGCCCATATGCACCCCATATTTGGGCTGGATATGAGGGGTGCCAGTCGTTTGAGGCGCCCGTCTGGGTCGGTTTCTTTTGACTGGTTACTGATCGGGCTATCTGCCTGGGCGTTTGAGAGGGGTATGGGGTGCCCGGTTGTAGATGCTCTTAGGGAGCCGCAGGTGGGAATCCCACATACCACTCCCCATTTCAGCGTTGTAGCTAGCAATTCACACCTTAAATCCTTGTTTGGTTATCTGTGGGTCAGATCTAGGGTTAGTCCTCCTCGTCCTCCCACTGATTTTTTCGAGTGGTAGCCGAGCAAGGTCGTCGGCGACAAACATTCTTTAGCTCAGGTTGTGGTGGGATCTGCTTCCTCATGATCTGTTGCGTCGACTCCGATGGGTGATCGTGGTGGCGGCAAGTTTGGTGGGCGGCGTGAGGGGGATGGGCAAACTACGGAGGAGGCCGCAAGGCGGCGCCGTCAAGTCAAGGGTGCAATATGGTGTGGCAAAACACGCAGATCCACTGCCTCCTCCACCCGGCGGAGCGAAGCCATCTAGATCATAGGCGTGGAATGGTTGGGAGACAGGGACGCGTATTCAAAGGAGGGGGCGCGCCGGAGCAGTGGCTAGATCCGGCGTTGATGATGGCGCCTAAGTGGGGAGCCCCTCCTCCTGTTCCTCCTCTTGGTGGCAAGAACGGTGAAAAGCTTTGCCACAACTGCAATCAATTAGGTCATTTCTCTCGTTGGTCGACGTAGGTGTGAAAAGTGTGGCAAACTTGGACATTTTGCGTAGTTGTGCAAATATCTTCATCCTTGCGGGTGTGTTCCTTTCATGTGCAGCTTTCAGTCTCCTGGCTAGGGTTTCTTTTATATTCCAGACTTATGTCCTGCTAAGCAAGCTAGTGATAAAACTAGTACTGCTGTGATTACTATTGTGGAAGGATCTGCTACTATTAAAGAAATTTATAATGAATTCAAAGGTTTCTTCTCTCAAAATCCTAAAAATGGCGTTGCACTGCTCGCCCTATCAGTCCTACTCAATATGTCATGAGGTTTCCTAATGCCATAGAGGTTCAAAGAGCTTGTTACTATGTTAAACGCCTCCCATTGAAAGATGGCTCGGTTGTTGTCTGCATTATTCCTTGGTCGGAGCTATGGGCACTAAGGCCGGCCTACAGAAAGCCTAGTTCAGGGTTCATAATGTTCCTATAGAAAAAATATGTGTGGAGCATGTTTCCTATGTTGGTGCTTTTGTTGGGATCACCTTGGAGATTGATGCTTCCACATTGCATAAACTTGAATATGCTCGTATCCCGCTTGGACGTAGGGATGTTGAAAAAAATTCCCCCATCGGCTGAAGGAATGCTTGGAGAGAAATTATATGACTTCTTTTATGAAGTGGAGAAAATTACGTGGTTGGGGGCCATGGGAAAAGTCAATCATCTGTTCCAGTGATTAGTAGTTCTTCGCCTACTTTTCCTAAAAGAACCATGTTTGATTTTTAGCCTGGGTCGTCTATTGAACAAGGGGGAACTAGTGAATTTGTAGTTGGGAATTCCTCCTTCCCAAAATTATACTATGACCTCCCAACGCTTTGCTCTATGTCTAGAATTGAGGAAGAAGAAGATAGAGATGATGGAGACCATACTGAGTTGCCCATCCATTCTATGGCCAAGTACAAGGACCATTACACCTACTCCAAATACGGGGACGTCGGGGTTTATGACCCACGTCGCTTTTATTGAGGCCAACCCTGCTCAATATGATCCCCCGATGATGTATCCTCCCTACTTCTCAGATCCGGTGATGGCTCAAACTTTCCCGATGGGCTCAAGTTCGTAAACTGCAAGAAGTGTGACTGATTCCTCGATTTGGACGGAAGACTATATACTCGCGGTCCATGTGGCCATTGTTGATGATCTATACACCATAAAATGTCTGCCACTAAAGCTAGAAGGCTCAACTGGGCACCTATTGCACACTTTACCGCCGGGGTCGATCTATACTTGGGAAGATTTACAGTCTGAGTTCATGGAAAATTTCTAGGACTACACATACGTTAATCCTTCGGATGCTGATGATCTTGCCCTTGTAGGGTTGAAACTGTGCCACTCTGTTCATAAGTTCTGGAATCATTTTCTCAAGAAGAAGAATGAGATCGATTATGCAGATGCTGAAGCCCTCGCATCATTCAAGAATAACATCAACTACGAATGGCTCTCCAGAGACTTTGGCCATGACAAGCCAGAGATCATGGCCAAAGTCATGGTTATGATGGCCAAATTCGGTGCCGCGGAAGATAACTGGGTCACCAAGAAGAAGGGCTAGAGCAACAATCCCGGGACATCCGAGGTGTGTGATGGAAACGGAAAGCCACGACGCAATAGACGAAATAAGAGCCAGAACAAAAGTGAAAATGACGCGGAGGATGGCGAAGTTAACGCCGAATCGACAACCAACACCAGGGTGGCAAGAAGAAGTCGTACCACGGAAAGAAGGGAGGCATTGAGTCTCAGTTGAATAGAATCCTAGACCAGCCATGCACCATCCGTCCCGGAATACCCGATAAGCCTACCACCCACACAAATCGCAATTGTTGGGTCATTAAGCAAGCCTCACATACCGGGAATAACAACCCCGGAAGGCAGAACCCCCACAACGATAACGACGGGGACGGGCACCAGCCCAAACCGAGTAATGCCAGACAAAAGCAATTCCCCCGGTGGTGAAGGACATAAACATGATCTACACATCCCACATCACCAAGAGGTAATGAAAGCACGCGCTCCGCAAGGTATATGCCGCGGAACCAGCGGAACTGAAGTACAACCTGTGGTCGGAGATTCCGATCATGTTCGATCATCGGGATCACCTGACAAGCATCCGCCACAGCGGAACCGCCGTACTGGTCCTCGACCCAATCACCTGACAAGCATTCAGGCTAGTAAGACCAAACTTAAGGGTATCATCCTAGGCATGGAGGCTCAATGCATGATGAGGGTCACGCTCGACGTGGTGTTCGGTACTCCTGACAACTATCGCATCGAAGCTTTGAACTTTGACATAGTCCCCTTCCGGAGTGGTTATCACGCGTTGCTCGGTCCTACAACGTTCGCATGGTTTTACGCCGTGCCTCATCACTCATTCATGAAATTGAAGGTGTCGGTCCCTAAAGACGTCATCGCTATCTGTGGTAATGCAGAACGGTCTCTCCGGACCAAGGACCATACCGCAGCCTACGCCGCCAAGGCCCAAGCTGAGGCCTCAGCGGCCAAGCAGCTTGCTGAGATGAGGGTGAAGGTCGATAAAAACAATGTCATTTGTTGGCCGGAATAAGCCGCGGCGCCGCGCCAGGCTCATCCAGCGCGTGTATGGGCGCGAGCTGGGTGCGTAGAGCGCGTCGGGTCCGCGGTAGGTCGAGTGTGTGCGTGCGTGTGGAGTGCACGGGAGTGTCCGTGGGCTAGTACACCGTAGGTGTGTTGTGTGTGCGTGTTCTGTTGGCAGGGATCGGGGGAGCGTTGGAGTCGGTCCTGGGCGGGCGCGCACGACCCGGGCATGTACGTGCATGTCGCGGGGGCGTGGATGGCGCGGGCCGGATCGGGCGCTCGGGCGTGGACTGGGACGTGGGCACGTGCCCGGCGAGTCCCAGGGTATAAATACCCCTATGCGTTGTAACAGATGTACGGCAGTGGCTCGAATACGTGCTTGAGGGAATACAACCGTGGTTGGAACGACGGCGTTCGTGCGCCGTGGAACTATCACCGTGTCCACTCTGTACTTGTGTCTTTCTCCTTCTTCTACCTCCAGTCCGGCGAGTGAGAGAGAGAGAGCAGAGAGAGAGAGAGAGAGAGCTCCGGTGAGTGCTAGGGCAAGGAGGGGTAGACACCAACATCATTCTCGCGAAACGCTCAAAGTGAACGTCCTTTAAACCCGGCAACGACACTATCAAGTCCCAGGTCCATCCCGAGGACACGCAATACTTCCATGCATCAAACTAACCAAAACCACCAAGTGAGCAGAAAGTGCAACCAAGACTTGTGATTATTTCTCACTTCACGTTTAAGTTCATAAAAATTACCAAGTGCGGCATCAGATTTTTGTCTACCGGTCTTAGGCGTGCACACGTTCTGCAAAAAATACCACCTTCATCCATATAAGATGTTTTGTAAGCTATGTTAGCTTGCAAAAACATTTCAGCTTGCGGAACGGACAGAGTATTTTTCAACTCAAATTTCCAGACAATCACTTTATATTTACTTCACCAGAGACATGTGCTTAATTCGTGCTCCTACAGCAATATGCTAATCAACTATCGATTCGTAGCTGTGCTCGGAACCACGTCCCCTTTGAATGCATCTTTTTTTTTTCGCAGGTGCCTTTCAATGTGTCTTAGTAGCTGACTAACAAGCTACAAATATGGTGCCTTTCAATGCAGGCTGGAAGATAGAAAAAGGTGATGGGCACCACCAGTATAAGGTACGTACACTAGTTTTGTATAGAAAATGACCAACCTATGCGAGTGTATATTTGGTTGTGCCCGGTTATGCGAAGGTGAGGTTTTTTCCCCTTGCACATACCATTTTGATTCAGAGTGTAGATTCTTGGCCATCAGGGCCTGAACCTGGCCAAACAACAATATGGCCACTAGTTCTACCACACTGAGCTAAAGTATGACTGACAATGTTGTTGTTTCGTCGAACATGAGCAATACAAGTATTGCGGAGTGTCATGAGCGATTTAATCTCACGCACCAAATAACCATATCGAGATCTCAAGACCTTCATTCCTTACCATATTTGTAGCTTCAAGGCAGTCGGTCTCGATTTTGGTAGGAACATTACTCCACTGCAATGCGATTCAACGACTCTTCCTGATGATCTAGTGAGTCATATCACGCATTTTCAAATAGGTCGAATAAGGTTCCGCAAAGGTGGAACATCGGTTCTTTGATTCTTGCAACCTGGAGATCTGTTCCCGGTTCCGTGAAGGTCGGACGTCGGTTCTTTGCGGAAATTATCTCGGTTCTTACAATTTGAAGGTTCAACCCAAGTTTCGCAAAGGTGGGGCATAGGTTCTTTGTAGAAACTATCTCTGTTCGTACATCCGGAGGTCCGATCTCAGATTCACAAATGCGGGTCAGTGGTTCTTTGCGTACGACTCTTCGGTTCCATGCGAGTTGGATCTAACGGGTCTTTATGACTGATAGTCGGTGAAATTTGAGTTGTTTGCAAAGACTATTTCAACTTCAACTGTGCCCAAACGTTCGGTCTGGTAGATCACCAGCCCGAACGAAACGTTCGGAGGAAACCATCGATCAAAACGAACTAGATCGTTCGGGCTAGGAAGGAGTCCACACGGAACGATTTCTTCCTTATGATCTATTTCTACTGGCCTAACAAGCACGAATCTAGCCAGCCCAAAAAATGAAAAAAGGTCATGGCGGTAGAGAAAAAACATATATTTTCTACTGAGAAAAGAGGACAAACAAATTATAAAAAAGACATGGCAAATGGCGTGGCAAAAAGTGCTTGCCATGGAATGTTTTCAAAAGCGTGTTGCCATGGCAAACTAACTGTTGGATACCTTTTTGCCATCAAATCAATTGATACATGCAAAAGTGACTTTGTCAACATTTTCCCCTAATTTTTATCATTTGGCCTTTGAAAGAAATTCCCGAAAACTCACCATGTTTTAGCACATGGCAAGGTGCTATTCAAAAAGTTTATAGCACATAATAGAAAAACTACATGGAAAAATTAAGTTTATATCGATGGAAAAATCTATTGCATGTGCTATGGCATTTTTTGTACCGCTCACAACATATATCCATGGCAAGAAAACACATGGTTTTTGTCATGAAAAAGAACAAGAAAATTTGCCATGATCAGAAAAATAGGAAAATTCCATGGTAAAAAAATGTAACATATTTGCCATGAGCCATTTAAATAAAATTGCCAAGGTTCATAAAAAATAAATTTGCCATGATTCGGGGAAAAAGCTGCCATGTAGTATGAAAAAAAGTATTGCATGTGCTATGGCATTTTTGTACTCGACGCAAAAAAATACCCATGGCTAATAAAAATGCCATAGCAAAACAAACATGAAATTTACTTGTGAACCAACAAAATTTGCCATGTCCAAAAAAGGCAAAATTGCCATGGTTCCAAAGCAATGCAATAAATTTTCCATGATCCCTTAAAAACTGTATGACCATGGTGGGTGATCTAAGTTTCCCATGGTGTATGAACTAAATTTGCCATGGTCCATAGTGTTTGCCATGGTAGATTATAAAAAAGGTGTCCGAAGAACCAAAAGAAATGCTGGTATAATATTGGGTCTCCCCCTCCTCCAGGGTCAAAAAATGTTGTATTAAAGTTTTGATCGGTTAATAACATTGTAATTGCACCTGCCAGTACCGGAGGTGATAATAAAAGTAGGAATGCTGTCACTAGAACAGACCACACAAAAAGTGGTAATCTATGCATAGTCATTCCAGGTCCACCCATGTTGAAGATAGTTGTTATAAAATTGATAGAACCTATGTGTTTATGGCATGGAAAAAGCTTTAGTGGCGACATGGCAAGATCTATATTAGAGGCATGGCAAAAGCTATGAAAATCTTTTCTGCAATGGCAAAAAAGTTCCAAATTTTTTGCAATGGAGAAACCGTGCTAATTATTTTTTGACATGGCAAAATAGTTTAGCAAATTTTCCATGGTATAAAAAGTGTTTATGGCATGTCAAAAGCTAGATTCGAAATTAGTTGCATGAAAAAAACTATAAATATATTTTTACCATGGAAAAATAGATTAGCAGATTTGCCATGGTAAAAAAATATGTGTATGGCATGGCAAAAGTTGAAGTGGTCACATGGCAAGAAATATATTAGAAGCATGGCAAAACAGCTATGAAAATATTTTCTGCAATGGCAAAACATGCTAAATTTTTTGCAATGGCAAAATAGTGCAATTCTTTTGCCATGGCAAATAGCTTAGCTAAATTTGCCATGGTAAAATATTGTGTGCATGACTAGTCCTGGCAATGGGCAACCCGGCCCGGACGGTCCGACCCGACCCGGCCCGAAAAATCCCGACCCGACCTTGCCCACAGGTCGGGCTTGGGCCTGATTTTTAGGCCCGACGGTCGGGCTGGGCCGGTCTTGGGCCTGCCATATTTGCCATTGAATGAAGAGGTCCGCCGGGCTTTTTGACTGATGGGCCGGGCTAGGGCCTGATTTTTAGGCCCGACGGCCGGGCCGGGTCAGGCTCGGGCCTAGGTTTTTTGCATCGGGCTTTGGTAGGCCTGGTCCGAAGCCCGGCTCAGCCCGACAGATGGCCAGGTATATGCATGACAAAAAGCTATATATATAATTAGAGGCATGACAAAAAGCAATAAAAAATTGCCATGGCAAATAGAGTAGCAAATTTTCCATGGTAAAAAATATGTGAATGGCAAGTAAAAAGTTGCCGTGGTGATATGGGAAAAAGCTATATTAGAGGCTTCGCAAAATCTATGAAAATACCCATGACAAAACAATACTGAAGTTTGCTTGTGTACCAACAAATTTGCCATGTCCAAAAAAATCAAAATTGCCATGGTTCCAAAACAATGCGATAATTTTCCAGAATCCATTAAAAACTATATTTTCCATGGTGGGTGATCTAAATTTCCCATGATGTATGAAATAAATTTGCCATGGTCCATTGAATAACTTTTCCAAGGAAGATTATGAAAAGGGTGGCAAATTTTAGGGATTTGTTCTTTCATGGCAAACAGTGCTACAACATTTTTGCCATGGCTAAATAGGATAGGAAAATTAACATGGTAAATAATGTGTTTATGGCATGGCAAAAGATGTAGTGGTGACATGGCAAGAGCTATATTAGAGGCATGAAAAAAGCCATGAAAACCTTTTTTTTACAATGGCAAAACAGTTCTAAACTTTTTTGCAAATGATGAAACAGGGCTAAAATTATTATTTTTACATGGAAAAATAGTTTAGAAAATCTTCCATGGAAAAAAATGTATTTATGGCATGGAAAAAGCTATATTAGAAATTAGACGCATGACAAAAACTAAAAAAACTTTTTTGCCATGGCAAAATAGAATAGCAAATTTTCCATGGTAAAAGCCATGTGTATGACATGGCAAAAGTTGTAGTGGAGACATGGCAAGAACTATGTTAGAGGCATGGCAAAAATCTATGAAAATCTTTTTGGCAATGGAAAACAGTGCTAAACTATTTGCAATGGCGAAATAGTGGAAAAGAATTTTGCCATGGTATGTGCATGGCAAAATGTTATATATAGAATTAGAGGCATGACAAAAACCTATAAAAAAATTGCCATGGCAAATATAGTAGCAAATTTGCCATGGTGAAATAATATGTGAATGACATGGCAAAAGTTGCAATGGCGATATCGCAAAAAGCTATATTAGAGACATGGTAAAAGCTATGTGTATGGCATGGCATAGATTAGCATATTTGCCATGGTAAGAAATATGGATATGGCAAAACACATCTATTTAATAACAATAAAATTAACAACTGAAATAAGTGGTGATATAAAGTATCAGATTGCCATGGAAAACATAAGCTTCTAGTTGCCATGGCAAAAATACATTTATTTAAGTAACATACATAATTACACGGCATCATAAGCATCTAGCTGCCATGGCAAACACATGAAAAGAATTACATGGCAAACATAAGGTTATAGTTTCCATGGAAATTTAGTTATAAATGGAAATTACACTAGCATTGTTCAATGCAGAGAGTGAAACAACACTAAGTTTGCTTTCATGGCAATTTAGCTAGTTTTGTGTGAAAAGGTCATATGGCAAGTCTATCAGGTGACTATTTAAAAAAATGTTCCAAAAGTTGTTGTGATGTATGAGATACACTTTTCAAATGTTTTGAAATTTTTTTGTGTGAGCAAAAAGCATGAATCGTTGAAACGGGTATACATGCCAAATTTTGCCATGACAAAAGAGGTTGATTGCTAAAGCAAAAAAACATAGCAAAAATTCTAGTGGGAATGCATATGGGCTTGCCATCAGTGCATAATGGGATTTACCCATGACAACTATAGATTGTCCCTACAATGCTAAACCCAAAAACTACATATATAATTTACCATGGTAACTACGGGGATTGGAAATTGCCAAGACATCTGAACCATTGTAAGATGATTAAGCCGAAAAAGATCTGCTATGCAGCGATGGCAGAACATATGAATTTGCCATGGCAAAATTTTGTTCATCACACGCAAACAAAATGGAAAAATTGTTATGGGGACGCATATCAAATTGCCATTGACTACATAGATCAAAAACTACAGATTGGAAATTTACCATGGTAAAAAATGGAGTAAAATGCATAGAACCACCACTTTCGTGTCATAACTCACAGAAAACCACCACTTTACAAAACGTGACACTTCACACCGAACCGAAGAATTGAGAGTGGCAAAAAACACGAAACCATTTTCTGAGCGCGTTTTGACATGGCCGATCACGAGCAAGCCGACAACGGTGACGGCACACCGTTAATGACCGTGTTTTTTTCCGATCGGGATGAAGCTGTTGGGCCGGGCCGGCGCGTTTCGACGTTTTTGTTTGTTGGGCTGGGCCAGGCGCAAATGACTTCTATTTACTGGGCTGCTGGGTCGGACCCTTCTCGTTCGATTCTTTGATGACCCACAAGTATAGGGGATCTATCGTAGTCCTTTTGATAATTAAGAGTGTCGAACCCAACGAGGAGTAGAAGGAAATGACAAGCGATTTTCAGCAAGGTATTTTCTGCAAGCACTGAAATTATCGGTAACAGATAGTTCGGTAGTAAGATAATTCGTAACGGGTAACAAGTAACAAGTTTAAGAAAGGTGCAACAAGGTGGCCCAATCCTTTTGATAGCAAAGGATAAGCCGGGGCGAACTCTTATATAAAGCAAAGTGCTCCCGAGGACACATGGGAATTATTGTCAAGCTAGTTTTCATCATGCTCATATGATTCGCGTTCGTTACTTTGATAATTTGATATGTGGGTGGACCGGTGCTTGGGTGTTGTCTTTACTTGGACAAGCCTCCCACTTATGATTAACCCCTCTCTCAAGCATCCGCAACTACGAAAGAAGAATTAAGATAAATCTAGCCATAACATGAAACATGTGGATCCAAATCAGCCCCTTATGAAGCAACGCATAAACTAGGGTTTAAGCTTCTGTCACTCTAGCAACCCATCATCTACTTATTACTTCCCAATGCCTTCCCCTAGGCCCAAATCATGGTGTCATGTAGTAAATGTTCACATAGCACCACTAGAGGAAAGACAACATACATCTCATGAAAATATTGAACGAATACCAAATTCACATGATTACTTATAACAAGACTTCTCCCATGTCCTCAGGAACAAACGTAACAACTCACAAAGCATGCTCATGTTCATGATCAGAGGAGTATTGAATATCATTAAGGATCTGAACATATGATCTTCCACCAAATAAACCAACTAGCATCAACTACAAGGAGTAATCAACACTACTAGGAACCCACAGGTACCAATCGGAGGTTTTGAGACAAAGACTGAATACAAGAGATGAACTAGGGTTTGAGAGGAGATGGTGTTGGTGAAGATGTTGATGAAGATTGACTCTCCCTCGATGAGAGGATCGTTGGTGATGACGATGGCTTCGATTTCCCCCTCCCGGAGGGAAGTTTCCCCGGCAAAACAGCTTCGCCAGAGCCCTAGATTGCTTCTGCCCAGGTTTCGTCTCGAGACGACGGCGCTTCATCCCGAAAGCTTCCTTATGATTTTTTATAGGTCAAAACCCCTCATATACCAGAAGATGGGCACTGGACGATGGCCTGGGGGTAGGGCACGCCCCCAGGCTTGTGGCCACCTGGTGTGTCCCCTTCTGTTGTTTCTTCGCCCAATATTTTTTATATATTTCAAAACAATTCTCCGTAAAGTTTTAGGACATTTGGAGTTGTGCAGAATAGGTATATCAGATTTGCTCCTCTTCGGTCCAGAATTCCAGCTGCCGGCATTCTCCCTCTTCATGTAAATCTTGTCAAATAAAAGAGAAAAGGCATAAGTATTGTACCATAAAGTGAAATATCAGTCCATAATGCGATATATATCAACATAAAAACATGATGCAAAATGGACGTATCAACTCCCCCAAGCTTAGACCTCGCTTGTCTTCAAGCGAAAGCCAAAATCGATAATCATGACCAAATGTTTAGAGATAGAGGCGTCGATAAAATAAAATATGGACATGAGGGCATCATGTTCATCTTTTAGAACAACAATATATTGTCATATAACTTCTTATGCTAAAGTGATAATTCATTCACAAGGCAACGTATGAACTCAAAATTTCATTGAAAACTAGCAAACTATGATTTCAGTCATTGAGGCAATTGCAATTTGTCATAATATTGGAAAGCGTTAATGTAAGAGCTCTTGTAGCAAGTCCACATACTCAATCATCTTTTAGTCTTACATAATTGCTAACACTCATGCAGTACTTATGAGATCAAGGTTTCAATCAGACACATAGAAAGATAGTGGCTTATAATTTCGCCTCCCAACCATTTACCTGAAGGGTAACGTCAACAATAATAATTTATGATCACCTACATCCGCGTGGGTATATATGTCTAGATCTTTCTCCAACATATAGTGTTGTCAAAATAGAAAAGAAAAAATGAAGGAAGGGTGAAAATCACCATGACTTTTATATGAAGGTGAACATTAAAATAAATAAAAGATAGGCCCTTCGCAGAGGGAAGCAGAGGTTGACATATGCACGAAATCTTAATGCAGAAGAACGTCACTTTGTATTACCACTTGTGATGGTGACCTTTATTATGAAGTCCGTCGCTTTTATTTCTTCCCCATCGCAAGATCATACAAAGCTTATTTTCCTCACATTAAAAGGACACACATATTTAGAGAGCAATTTTTATTGCTTGCACCGATGACAACTTACTTGAAGGATCTTACTTAATCCATAGGTAGATATAGTGGACTCTCATGGCAAAACTAGGTTGAAGGTTTTTGGATGCACAAGTAGTATGTCTACTTGGTGAAAAAGATTTTGGCTAGCATAGGATGGGAAGCAAGCCCAACATGTTGGAGGATCCATGACAATATAACTTCTATCCGGATATAAGGGAACATAACACATTATGTTGTCTTCCTTGTCCAACATCAACTTATTAACATATAATATTTTAATGAGTGCTCACAATCATAAAAGATGTCAAAGATAATGTATTTATATGTGAAGCCTCTCTTTCTTCATTACTTCCTATTAATTGCAACAATGACCAATACTATCTTTGTCAACTCTCAACAAATTTCATGCATCTTACTTTTTATATGTGAAGTCATCACTCCCCATAAGATTATTATATAATCTTTTTATTTCTCTTATTCTTTTTCTTTTCCAAGATTGAAGCAAGAAAGCAAAGCCCTCAACTCAAAACTAATCTTTATTATATAACTTCTCACACTCGATTACATAGATAGATCACAAAGCAAAAACTGAAAGGACTAGATCATACTAAAACTTTTATTCTACTAGATCATGATATAACCAAAAGGATCGAACTAAGATAAACAATAAGGATAAAGATGTGATGGTGATACGATACCGGGGCACCTCCCCCAACCTTGGCACAAGCCATGGGGAGTGCCCATACCCATGTACTCAAGTCTCCTTCTTTGGAGGTGATGGTGATGAAGTTCATGAAGTGGGAGGCTTGTCCTCCGTCTTCCAAGGCATAGGTTCTCCATCGTAAAAAAACAAACGAGTCTCCGGAATCCTCAAATCTGCAGCCAAACTCATCCTCTTAAATCTGTATTCATACTCACAGTTTTGGTTTTGTAGGTCATAGATCTGGGCTTGGAGGTGCTCAGTTTTCTCATGAAGCTTAAAGATGGCATCTCCAATATTATCGTTGTCCAGCTTGTGATCACGGGTGTATTCCGGGATCATGGAGTGGTTGGCGTTGAGTCCGCGTTCCACCATCGCTTGGCACCTGAAGACCTCCTGCTCCACCGCTTCGAGCCTGGCCTCCACGCTTCCAGTCTTCCTTGGCCCTTGAACATCCCGGATGTGAAGCACCCCCTCACACATCTCAATGGTTTGAGGGTGTTTCATCACCTCCGAGAGGTAGGGGCTGATGACCTTCTCATAGAGCTTGTCCTTGGAGGCACTTGGAGACGCATGGCGATCTAGATATGTCAGAAAAACAGGTCAAAAAAAGAACAGAGGATATTGTTGTAATACGGTGGTCAAAACCTTTGGGAGATTATATAATGAATTTTTACCGTGCAAAACAAGTAATCTGGGAGAAAACAGAGTCCGAAAGGCACACGAGATGGCCACAAGCTCAGGAGGCGTGCCCAGGGGGTAGGGCGCACCCCCCAGGCTTGTCGCCTGCTCGTGCATCTTTCGGACTACTTTTTATTTTCCTAATTTTTATATATATTCCAAAATAGAGAAAAAATGACTTTGGAAAACTTTTGGAGTCGGTTTACTTACCGTATCACATACCTATTCCTTTTTAGGATTCTGGAGCGTTCTGGAAATTTCCTTTATGTACCCCTCCGGTGTTATGGAGTGAATAATGTTGGTCTCAATATTTATAGGAGTACCTGAGATATAATGTTTAATTCTTTGCCCATTCACCACCTTCGGGTTGTTGCCTTCGGCGTGGTTGATCTTGATAGCACCGGAATGATAGACTTCTTGAATGATGTAAGGTCCTTCCCATTTAGAGAGAAGTTTTCCTGCAAAAAATCTTAAAAGAAAATTGTATAGCAAGACTTGGTTACCTACGTTAAATTCCCGCTTTTGTATTCTTTTGTCATGCCATCTTTTAACTTTTTCTTTGAACAGTTTGGCATTTTCATAGGCCTGGGTTCTCCATTCATCAAGTGAGCTAATGTCAAATAACCACTTTTCACCAAAAAGTTTGAAATCATAGTTGAGCTCTTTAATTGCCCATTCAGCTTTGTGTTCTAATTCAAGAGGTAAGTGACATGCTTTTCCATAAACCATTTAATATGGAGACATACCCATAGGAATTTTATAAGCAGTTCTATAGGCCCATAATGCATCATCAAGTTTCTTTGACCAATTCTTCCTAGATCTATTGACAGTCTTTTGCAAGATCAATTTTATTTCTCTATTACTTAATTCTACTTGGCTACTAAATTGAGGATGATAAGGAGATGCAATTCTATGGTTAACATCATATTTAGCAAGCAATTTATGGAAAGCACCATGAATAAAGTGTGAACCACCATTAAATATCTAGGGACTCCAAACCTCGGGAAAATAACTTCTTTGAGCATTTTAATAGAAGTGTTATGATCAACACTACTAGTTGGAATAACTTCTTGCCACTTAGTAATGATACGTCTCCGACGTATCTATAATTTATGAAGTATTCATGTTGTTATATTATCATTCTTGGATGATTTACAATCATTTTATAGCAACTTTATATCATTTTTTGGGACTAACCTATTGACATAGTGCCCAGTGCCAGTTGCTGTTTTTTGCTTGTTTTTTACATTGCAGAAAATCAATACCAAACAGAGTCCAAACGCAGCGAAACTTTTTGGAGAATTTTTTTGGACCAGAAGACACAACTTGGGCCAAAGAAGTACCAGAGGGGTGCCCCGAGGGGGGCACAACCCACCTGGGCGCGCCTGGGGGCCTCCCGCACCGCCTCTTCGCCCTATAAATTCCCAAATATTCCAAAAACCCTAAGGGAGTCGATAGATCAGAAGTGCCGCCGCCGCAAGCCTCTGTAGCCACAAAAACAAATCTAGACCCCGTCCCGGCACCCTGCCGGAGGGGGAAATCATCACCGGTGGCCATCTTCATCATCCCTATGGCTACCATGATGAAGAGGGAGTAGTCCACCCTCGGGGCTGAGGGTTTGTACCAGTAGCTATGTGTTTAATCTCTCTCTCTCCCTCTCTCTCGTGTTCTTGAGATCTCATGATCTTGATGTATCGCGGGCTTTGTTAATATAGTTGGATCATATGGTGTTTTCCCCTCTCTATCTTGTTGTGAATTGAGTTTTCCCTTTGAGATTTCGTTCTTATAGGATTGAATACTTTTATGGATTTGAGAATACTTGATGTATGTCTTGCTATGAATACCCGTGGTGATAATGGAGTATCATATTGATTCACTTGATATGTGTTTTGGCACTCAACTCGTGGATTCCCGTGGTGACATTAGGGTAATCTGTGCATAGGGGTTGATGCACGTTCTCGTCTTTGTTTCTCCGGTAGAAATCTTGGGGCACTCTTTGAGGTTCTTTGTGTTGGATTGAGTATTATGAATCTGAAATTCTCTGATGCGTATCGTATAATGACCTCATGGATACTTGCGGTGACATTGGAGTATCTAGGTGACATTAGAGTTGGTTGATGCGTATCATATGGTGTTATTTTAGTACGAACTCTTGGATTGATCGAATGGAAAGAATTACTTTGTGTTATTTTAGTACGAACTCTTGAATAGATCGAACGGAAAGAATAACTTTAAGGTGATTTCGTACCCTACAAACAATTTCTTCTAATGTTCTCCGCTAGATAAGAACTTTGGAGTGATTCTTCATCACACGTTGAGGGATGGTTATATGATCCAACTAGATTAGCATTGTTGAGAGATTGTACTAGCGAAAGTACGGACCCTAGGCCTCATTCTCAAGCATTGCAATACCATTTGTGCTCACTTTTGTTACTTGCTACCTTGCTGTTTTTTATTGTTCCTATTACAAAAATCCATATCTACTATCATTACTACACTTGTATCACCATCTCTTTGCCGAACTAGTGCACCTATACAATTTACCATTGTATTTGGTGTGTTGGGGACACAAGAGACTTTTTATTATTTGGTTGCAGGGTTGCTTGAGAGAGACCATCTTCATCCTACACCTCCCACGGATTGATAAACCTTAGGTCATCCACTTGAGGGAAAATTGTTACTGTCCTACAAAACTCTACGCTTAGAGGCCCAACACGAGTCTACAAGAATAAGTTGTGTAGTAGACATCAAGTAACATAATCAACAACAACTAAAATATGTGTATAGCCATTAGAGGAAGGAAAAGGTCTCATATAATCAAAACCCCAAACATCAAATGGTTCAATAACAAGTGAATATTTCATAGGCATTGATGGAAATATGCCCTAGAGGCAATAATAAAGTTGTTATTATTATATTTCCTTATTCATGATAAAGGTTTATTATTCATGCTAGAATTGTATTGACCGGAAACTTAAATACATGTGTGGATACATAAACAAATACCGTATCCCTAGAGGCAATAATAAAGAATGCTTTATGTGATAGTTATATTGTCAAATTCATTCATGATGCCACTGAAAATTATTATGAGAGAGGAACATATGCTTTTACATATCTCAATAATATCAAGTTTCCTCTCTATGTGTTGAAAGTTTTGAAGTTATGCTTGTTTTGCCTTCCTATGCTAGTTGATTCTTGTTCCCATAAATTGTTTGCTCACAAAATCCCTATGCATAGGAAGTGGGTTAGACTTAAATGTGCTAGTCATATGATTCATGGTTCTCTCGTTATGTTTCAATTCATATCTTTTATGTGAGCATCATTGAAATCATCATGCCTAGCTTAAAAGGCATTAAAGAAAAGCGCTTGTTGGGAGACAACCCAACACTTTTACCTACTGTTTTTGCATGTTCACATGATTAAACTACTGTAGTAATCATGTTTTATAGATTTTGTTTCAATAAAGTGCCAAATAAAGCCTTTGGGATAATGTGGATGATAGTTGACTTGATTCTGTGCAAAAACAGAAACTTTTGCTTCCAGTAACATAACTGTTTAAATTCACTGGAACGTGATAAAATTCTGAATTTTTTACAGATGATTTATATACAAATTTCTTACGTTGTCCTAAGGTTTCAGAATTTTTGGAGTAGCATAAGTATGGTAGTTCTGCAGATCATTACAGACTGTTCTGTTTTTGATAGATTCTGTTTTCAATGCATAGTTTGCTTGTTTCCTAGTTTCTATGGCTTATATTGCTCAATATAAATTGTGGAAATGATAAGGTATAGTAGGCATTGTGTGATAACAATTATGAATCTTGTCTTTGATAGTACCAAAGTAAATGGTTTGCTCTTTATCATACTAACCTATCTCACGAAGTTCCGTTAAGTTTTGTGTGATTGAAGTTTTCAAGTTTTGGGTGAGATGTCGATATGAGAAGAATAAGGAGTGGCAAGACCCTAAGCTTGGGGATGTCCAAGGCACCCCAAGGTAATATTCAAGGAAGACCCAATCAACTAAGATTGGGGATGCCCCGGAAGGCATCCCCTCTTTCGTCTTCAACATTATCGGTAACCTCACTTGGAGCTATATTTTCATTCGTCACATGATATGAGTTTTGCTTGGAGCATCATTTCATTTTATTAGGATTTTCTTGCTGTTATTTATAGTAATGTTTTGCATCCTTTATTTCAATAAAAGTGGCAAGTGTAGCCTTTGCCATGCTTATTTTGCAAGTATATGAGTTGCTGTTTCAAAACAGAAAGTTTATTGTTGTTGCAAAAATTCCCGAGAAAAGTCATAATGTGATAAAATGTTGATTTTTTTGCACAATAAGCTATGATAATTTTTTTACAGTGTGGTAAATTTTCAGAAATTTTGGAGTTACATAAGTATTAATATTCTTGCATTCTTTATAGACTTTACTGTTTTGACAGATTGCTGTTATGTTTGCATATGTTTGCTTGTTTAATGATTACTATAAGAAAGAGAACTTTCACATACAAATATATTATCTTGGACATCTTCTATGATTGTGAATACCCATTAATTATTTCCAAACTTGGGCAAATTAGTTGAAGTTGGACAAGGAAGACAACGTAATGAGTTATGGTTGTGTATATTTGCATAGAAGTTATATTGTTATGGATCCTCCAACATGTGGTGTTTGCTTAGGATCTTTTGCTAGCCAAAAATTCGTACTAAGTAGAGATACTAGTTGTGCGTCCAAAAACCCTTAAACCTAGTTTCTTGCCATGAGTTTCCACCATACCTACCTATGGATTGAATAAGATCCTTCAAGTAAGTTGTCATCGGTGCATAAAGCAATAAAAATTGCTTCTAAATATGTTTGATCTTTTATTGTAAGGGAAAATTGAGCATTGTACGAACTTGTGATGGCAAATTAATAAAAGCGACGGACTGCATAATAAAGGTTGCTATCATAAGGGGCAATATAACGTGATGTTCCTTTGCATTAAGAGCTTAGGCATCCAAATAAAAAGCGCATGACAACCTCTGCTTCCCTCTGCGAAGGGCCTATCTTTTACTTTTCAGTATTTTACTTTTATGCAAGAGTCAATAGTATGCATTCTCATTTCAACCTCAATTATTCTCTAGTTGGCAAGCATCATCTGGTGGGGAAAGATCTAGGCACATATGGCCAGTCAAATGTATTTGATCATGATTTCTTATTGTCGACAATTATGTCTATGATAAATGAGTTGGGAGGCGAAACATTAAGCCCCTATCTTTCTCTGTGTTCGATGGATGCCATTTGTTCTAAGAATATGCTTTGAGTACTATAAATCATGGAAGACTATATGACGATTGAGTATGTGGAGCTCTTACTTAGATTTTGTTGAATAAGTTGAATTGCAATTGCTTGGTGACTGAGAATATAGGTTGTTGAGTTTCAAGAGAATTCATTGTTTGAACCTTAACATGTGAATTGGTTGCTACTTTAACATTAGAAGTTTTATGAGAAAGAATTGTTGTTATGATGCTAGGAAAAGTGATTGAAATTATCATTGATTAAACTTATGCACTTTTCTAGCATTCACACATCATAAAATATTTCTTTTATCATTTACCTACTCGAGGACGAGTAGGAATTAAGTTTGGGGATGCTTTTACGTCTCCAACGTATCTATAATTTATGAAGTATTCATGCTGTTATATTATCATTCTTGGATGATTTACAATCATCTTACAGCAACTTTATATCATTTTTTGGGACTAACCTATTGACATAGTGCCCAGTGCCAATTGTTGTTTTTTGCTTGTTTTTTACATCATAGAAAATCAATACCAAATAGAGTCCACACGCAGCGATTTTTTTTGGAGAATTTTTATGGACCAGAGGACACAACTTGGGCCAAAAAAGTACCAGAGGGGTGCCCCGAGGGGGGCATAACCCACCTGGGCATGTCTGGGGGCCCAGGCGCGCCCTGGTGGGTTGTGCCCACTTCGGTGGTCTCCCGCACCGCCTCTTCGCCCTATAAATTCCCAAATATTCCAAAAACCCTAGGGGAGTCGATAGATCAGAAGTTCCGCCGTCGCAAGCCTCTGTAGCCACGAAAAACCAATCTAGACCCCGTTCCGGCACCCTGCTGGAGGGGGAAATCATCACCGGTGGCCATCTTCATCATCCCTATGGCTACCATGATGAGGAGGGAGTAGTCCACCCTCGGGGCTGAGGGTTTGTACTAGTAGATATGTGTTTAATCTCTCTCTCTCTCTCTCTCTCTCTCTCTCTCTCTCTCGTGTTCTTGAGATGTCACAATCTTGATGTATCGTGGGCTTTGTTAATATAGTTGGATCATATGGTGTTTTCCCCTCTCTATCTTGTTTTGAATTGAATTTTCCCTTTGAGATTTCGTTCTTATCGGATTGAATACTTTTATGGATTTGAGAACACTTGATGTATGTCTTGCTATGAATACCCGTGGTGACAATGGGGTATCATATTGATTCACTTGATATGTGTTTTGGTACTCAACTCGCGGATTCCTGAGGTGACATTGGGGTAATCTATGCATAGGGGTTGATGCACGTTCTCGGCTTTGTTTCTTCGGTAGAAATCTTGGGGCACTCTTTGAGGTTCTTTGTGTTGGATTGAGTATTATGAATCTGAAATTCTTTGATGCGTATCGTATAATGAACTCATGGATACTTGCGGTGACATTGGAGTATCTAGATGACATTAGAGTTGGTTGATGCATATCATATGGTGTTATTTTAATACGAACTCTTGGATTGATCGAACGGAAAGAATTACTTTGTGTTATTTTAGTACGAACTCTTGAATAGATCGAACGGAAAGAATAACTTTAAGGTGGTTTCTTACCCTACAAACAATTTCTTCTTATGTTCTCCGCTAGATAAGAACTTTGGAGTGATTCTTCATCACACGTTGAGGGATGGTTATATGATCCAATTAGATTAGCATTGTTGAGAGATTGCACTAGCGAAAGTACGGACCCTAGGCCTCATTCTCAAGCATTGCAATACCGTTTGTGCTCACTTTTGTTACTTGCTACCTTGCTATTTCTATTGTTCCTATTACAAAAATCCATATGTACTATTATTACTACACTTGTATCACCATCTCTTTGCCGAACTAGTGCACCTATACAGTTTACCATTGTATTTGGTGTGTTGGGGACACAAGAGACTTTTTATTATTTGGTTGCAAGGTTGCTTGAGAGAGACCATCTTCATCCTACACCTCCCACGGATTGATAAACCTTAGGTCATCCACTTGAGGGAAAATTGCTACTGTCCTATAAAACTCTGTGCTTGGAGGCCCAACACGAGTCTACAAGAATAAGTTGTGTAGTAGACATCAAGTAACATAATCAACAACAACTAAAATATGTGTATAGCCATTAGAGGAAGGAAAAGGTCTCATATAATCAAAACCCCAAACATCAAATGGTTCAATAACAAGTGAATATTTCATAGGCATTGATGTAAATATGCCCTAGAGGAAATAATAAAGTTGTTATTATTATATTTCCTTATTCCTAATAAAGGTTTATTATTCATGCTAGAATTGTATTGACCGAAAACTTAAATACATGTGTGGATACATAAACAAATACTGTGTCCCTAGTGAGCCTCTACTAGACTAGTTCATTGATCAACAGATGGTTAAGGTTTGCTAACCACAGACATGTGTTTTCATTTGATAACGGGATAGCATATGATATGTCAAATGGTTCAATAACATGTTAGCATAGCATATGATCGTTCAGTTTATTGCTACTGCTTTCTAAATGTCAAATACATGTTTCTTTGACCATGAGATCATGCAACTCCCAGACTCCGTAGGAATACCTTGTGTGCTATCAAACGTCACAACATAACTGGGTGATCATAAAGATGCTCTACAGGCATCTCTGAAGGTGTCTGTTGGGTTGGCATGGATCGAGACTGGGATTTGTCACTCCGTGTGACAGAGAGGTATCTCCGGGCCCTCTCGGTAATACAACATCACAAGAAGCTTGCAAGCAAAGTGACTAAGGAGTTAGTTGCAAGATGATGTATTACGGAACGAGTAAAGAGACTTGCCGGTGATGAGATTGAACTAGGTATAGAGATACCGACGATCGAATCTCCGGCAAGTAACATATCGACACACAAAGGGAACTACATATGTTGTCATAAAGGTTCGACCGATAAACATCTTCGTAGAATATGTAGGAACTAATAACCCACAAGTATAGGGGATCGCAACAATTTTCGAGGGTAGAGTATTCAATCCAAATTTATTGATTCGACACAAGGGGAGCCAAAGAATATTCCCAAGTATTAGCAGCTGAGTTGTCAATTCAACCACACATGAAAGACTTAATATCTACAACAAAATATTTAGTAGCAAAGTAGTATGGAAGTAACGGTAACGGTGGCAAAAGTAATAGTAGCAATTTTGTAGCAATTGTAACAGTGGCAACGGCAAAGTAACGTAACAAAGATCAATATGTGAAAATATCGTAGGAATGGATCAGTGATGGATAATTATGTCGGATGGCATTCAGCATGCAACAGTTATAACCTAGGGTGACACAGAACTAGCTCCAATTCATCAATATAATGTAGGCATGTATCCCGTATATAGTCATATGTGCTTATGGAAAAGAACTTGCATGACATCTTTTGTCCTGCCCTCCCGTGGCAGCGGGGTCCTAATGGAAACTAAGGGATATTAAGGCCTCCTTTATTTAATAGAGAACCAGAACAAAGCATTAGCACTTAGTGAATACATGAACTCCTCAAACTACGGTAATCACCGGAAAGAATCCCAATTATTGTCACCTTGGGGTATGCAGATCATAACTCGTAATAGGTGTCTACAACTTGCAAGATCGGATCAAGAACACAAATATATTCATGAAAACATAATAGGTTCAGATCTGAAGTCATGGCACCCGGTCCCTAGTGACAAGCATTAAGCATAACAAAGTCATAGCAACATCAATCTCAGAACATAGTGGATACTAGGGATCAAACCCTAACAAAACTAACTCGATTACATGATAAATCTCATCCAACCCATCACCGTCCAGCAAGCCTACGATGGAATTACTCATACACGGCTGTGAGCATCATGAAATTGGTGATGGAGGAAGGTTGGTGATGATGATGGCGACGAATCCCCCTCTCCAGAGCCCCGAACGGACTCCAGATCTGGCCTCCCGATGAAGAACAGGAGGTGGCGGCGGCTCCGTATCGTAAAATGCGATGAATCCTTCTCTGTTTTTTTCTCCCCGAATAGGGTTATATAGAGTTGGAAAGGTGGAAGGAATTGAGATAGGGGGGGGGGGGGGGCGGGGTTGGTATCAATGGGGACTAAAGCTAGGGCGCGCCCAGGAGGGTAGGGCGCCCCCCACCCTTGTGGACTCCTTGTGGGTCCCCACTGGTTGATTCTTTCGCCAATATTTTTTATTTATTCCAAAAGTATTCTCCGTAAATTTTTAGGTCAATCCAAGAATTTTTATTTCTGCACAAAAATAACACCATGGCAATTCTGCTGAAAACAACGTCAGTCCAGGTTAGTTCCATTCAAATCATGCAAATTAGAGTCCAAAATAAGGGCAAAAGAGTTTGGAAAAGTAGATACGATGGAGATGTATCAACTCCCCCAAGCTTAACCCATTGCTTGTCCTCAAGCAATTCAGTTGACAAACTGAAAGTGACAAAGAAAAACTTTTACAAACTCTGTTTGATCTTATTGTTGCAAATATGTATAGCCAACATTCAGGTTTTCAGCAAAGATTATGAACTAACCATATTCACTATAACATTTAGGTCTCACATTTACTCATATCAATAGCATAATCAACTAGCAAGCAATAATAATAAATCTCAGATGACAACACTTTTTCAATCATGATATGATATAATAAAATGGTATCTCGCTAGCCCTTTCTGAGACCGCAAAACATAAATGCATAGCACCCCTGAAGATCAAGGACTGACTAGACATTGTAATTCATGGTAAAAGAGATCCAGTCACAGTCATCTCAATATCAATTAATAACAATGCATACAGATGACAGTCGTGCTCTCTAACTGTGCTTTTTATAAGAGGATGATGACTCAACAATAAAAGTAAATAGATAGGCCCTTCGCAGAGGGAAGCAGAGATTTGCATAGGTGCCAGAGCTCGAGCTTTAAAACAGAGATGAACATAATTTTGAGCGGTATGCTTTCATTGTCAACATAACAACCAGGAGATCTCGGTATCTTCCATGCTATATACATTATAGGCGGTTCCCAAACAGAATGGTAAAGTTTTTTTTACTCCCCCTCCACCAACAAGCACACTCCACGGCTGGTCCGAAACAACGGGTACCATCCATACCAACAATAGTCCTAGGGGAGTTTTGTTTGATATTTATATTTTGATTTGATTTGAGCATGGAACTGGGCATCCTGATTACCAGCCACTTTCTCATGAATGACAAGTGAATAAACACTCATCGTGAGAATAACCCACCTAGCATGGAAGATACTGACAGCCCCCAGTCGCTACATGAGCGATTCAGGCATACAAAATAGATTATTATTTGAAGGTTTAGAGTTTGGCACATGCAAATTTACTTGGAACGGCAGGTAAATACCGCATATAGGTAGGTATGGTGGACTCATATGGAACAACTTTGGGTTTATGGAAGTGGATGCACAAGCAGTATTCCCGCTTAGTGCAAGTGAAGGCTAGCAAAAGATTGAGGAGCGACCAACTAGAGAGCGACAACGGTCATAAACATGCATTGGGATTAACCAACATTGAGTGCAAGCATGAGTAGGATATAAATCACCATGAACATAAATATCGTGAAGGCTATGTTGATTTTGTTTCAACTACATGCGTGAACATGTGCCAAGTCAAGCCACTTAAATCATTCAAAGGAGGATACCATCCTATCATACTACAACACAACCATTTTAATTTGCATGTTGGCACTCAAGACAAACCATTATAAACTCCTAGCTAATTAAGCATGGCATGAGTAACTATAATCTCTAATTTTCATTGCAAACATGTTTCATTCATAATGGGCTGAATCAAGAACGATGAACTTATCATATTTACAAAAACAAAATAGGTCGAGTTCGTACCAGCTTTTCTCCATCTCAATCATTTCATCATATATCGTCATTATTGCCTTTCACTTTCATGATCGAACGGTGTGAATAATAATAAGCGTGCATGTGCATTGGACTAAGATGGAATCTGCAAACATTTATTCAAAGGAGAAGACAAGGTAATATGGGCTCTCTGTTAGATCAACAATAATGCATATGAGAGCCACTCAACATTTTCATTGTGGTCTTCTCCTTACGACCCAAAGAAAAGAAAAGAATTTCAAAGAAACACACTGAAATATTTTTGGAGTTTTTGTTTTTCTGAAGAAAGCAAAAACAAGAACAAGAAAAACTATTTACACGGGAAAGCTCCCAACAAGCAAAAGAAGAATGAGAAATCTTTTTGGGTTTTCTTTTAATACTACAACTAAATAAACATGGAAAAGAAAACTAAAAAGAAGCTACAACTAATTTTTTTTTCTCAAAGTTTTTCAAACACACAGGAAGAAAGCAAGAAAAAGAAATAAACTAGCATGGATAATACAATGAAAAAGTATGAACACCGACAACTGGAATATGTGTGTGAACATGAATGTAATGTCGGTGAGAGAGACGTACTCCCCCAAGCTTAGGCTTTTGGCCTAAGTTGGTCTATGCCCACGGATCAAAGTAGCCCTCTCCTGGGTACTGAGGGGGATCCTGAGGGTTCCACTGGTTAGCGAGCTCCTGTGACTCCCACTGATAAATAGACTCCTCGTACGGATCAGGTGATGGTTCTAGTTCAGGAACTAGGGATCGCGTCCGCTCCCAGTATGCATAAATGTCCTCGGGCATGATGAGGTACCTGCCTGAATGAATATCGAACAAAGAAGGTGCAGGCAAAGTAATAATCTGACAAGTACCCTGACTGAACACTAGGTTATAGAGGAGCCTCTTGTCATCATCTTTAGAAATAAAATCATGTGCTACCATACTATCATAGTCTAAATATCTAGTGGGTAGCAGCATTTCTTCCCTTTCATCTAGCCTAATGGGTAACTCAAAATGTTTAGCAAGGCGAGAGGCATAAATACCTCCGAAGATAGGACCCCTCGAACGGTTTAAACTCAACCGTCGAGCAACCATATGATGTCTACTATGCAACTTCGTTCTTGTAGACACGTGTTGGGCCTCCAAGCGCAGAGTTTTGTAGGACAGTAGAAATGTTCCCTCAAGTGGATGACCTAAGGTTTATCAATCCGTGGGAGGCGTAGGATGAAGATGGTCTCTCTCAAACAACCCTGCAACCAAATAATAAAAAGTCTCTTGTGTCCCCAACACACCAAATACAATGGTAATTTGTATAGGTGCACTAGTTCGGCGAAGAGATGGTGATACAAGTGTAGTAATGATGGTAGATATTGATTTTTGTAATAGGAACAATAAAAAACAGCAAGGTAGCAATTGATAAAACGGAGCACAAACGGTATTGCAATGCTTGAAAATGAGGCCTAGGGTCCGTACTTTCGCTAGTGCAATCTCTCAACAGTGCTAATATAATTGGATCATATAACCACCCCTCAAAGTGCGATGAAGAATCACTCCAAAGCTCCTATCTAGCGGGGAACATAATAAGAAATTATTTGTAGGGTACGAAACCACCTCGAAGTTATTCTTTCCGATCGATCTATCCAAGAGTTCGCACTAAAATAACACCAAATAATTTCAGATTCACAATACTCAATCCAACACAAAGAACCTCAAAGAGTGCCCCAAGATTTCTACCGGAGAAACAAAGACAAGAACGTGCATCAACCCCTATGCGTAGATTACCCCAATGTCACCTCGGCAATCCGCGAGTTGAGTGCCAAAACATATATCAAGTGAATCAATACGATACCCCATTGTCACCATGAGTATTCATATGCAAGACATACATAAAGTGTTTTCAAATCCATAAAAGTATTCAATCCGATAAAACGAAATCTCAAAGGGAAAACTCAATTCATCACAACAAGATAGAGAGGGGAAAACACCATATGATCCGACTATATTAACAAAGCCCGCGACACATCAAGATCGTGACATCTCAAGAACACAAGAGAGAGAGAGAGAGATTAAACACATAGCTACTGGTACAAACCCTCAGCCCCGAGGGTGGACTACTCCCTCCTCATCGTGGTGGCCGCCGGGATGATGAAGATGGCCACCAGAGATGATTTCCTCCTCCAGAAGGGTGCCGGAACGGGGTCTAGATTGGTTTTCGGTGGCCGCCTGCGGCGGCGGAACTTCTGATCTAGGTTAACCGCCAGGGTTTTTGGAATATTTGGGAATTTATCGGGTAAAGAGGGGGTGCGGGAGGCCACCGAGGTGGGCACAACCCACCTGGGCGCGCCTGGGCCCCCAGGCGTGCCCTGGTGGGCTGTGCCACCCCCCAGGTGCTGCTCTGGCCCATTGGATGTCTTCTGGTCCATAAAAAATCCACAAAAAGTTTCGCGGTGTTTGGACTCCATTTGATATTGATTTCCTGCGATGTAAAAAACAAGCAAAAAACAGCAACTGGCACTGGGCACTGGGTCAATAGGTTAGTCCCAAAAAATGATATAAAGTTGCTATAAAATGATTGTAAAACATCCAAGGATGATAATATAACAGCATGAATACTTCATAAATTATAGATACGTTGGAGACGTATCAGCATCCCCAAGCTTAATTCCTACTCGTCCTCGAGTAGGTAAATGATAAAAGAAATAATTTATGAAGTGTGAATGCTAGCAAAGTGCATAAGTTTGATCAATGATAATTTCAATCACTTTCCTAGCATCATAATAGCAATTCTTTCTCATAAAACTTCTCATGTTAAAGTAGCAACCAATTCACATGTTAAGGTTCAAACAATGAATTCTCTTGAAACTCAACAACCTATGTTCTCAGTCACCAAGCAATTGCAATTCAACTTATTCAACAAAGTCTAAGTAAGAGCTCCACATACTCAATCATCATATAGTCTTCCATGATTGCTACTACTCAAAGCATATTCTTAGAACAAATGCATCCATCGAACATAGAGAAAGATAGGGGCTTAATATTTCGCCTCCCAACTCATTTATCATAGAGATAATTGTCAACAATAATAAATCATGATCAAATATATTTGACTGGTCATATGTGACTAGATCTTTCCCCACCACATGATGCTTGCCAACTAGAGAATAATTGAGGTTGAAATGAGAATTTATACTATTGACTCTTTGTATAAAAGTAAATACTGAAAAGTAAAAGATAGACCCTTCGCAGTGGGAAGCAGAGGTTTCCATGCGCTTTTTATTTGGATGCCCAAGCTCTTAATGCAAAGGAACGTCACGTTATATTGCCCCTTATGATAGCAACCTTTATTATGTAGTCCGTCGCTTTTATTACTTTGCCATCACAAGTTCGTACAACGCTCAATTTTCCCTTACATTAAAATATCAAACATATTTAGGAGCAATTTTTATTGCTTTATGCACCGATGACAACTTACTTGAAGGATCTTATTCAATCCATAGGTAGGTATGGTGGACACTCATGGCAAGAAATTGGGTTTAAGGGGTTTTGAATGCACAAGTAGTATCTCTACTTAGTATGAATTTTTGGCTAGCAAAAGATTCTAGGCAAACACCACATGTTGGAGGATCCATGACAATATAACTTCGATGCAAATATACCCAAACATAACTCATTATGTTGTCTTCCTTGTCCAACTTCAACTAATTTGCTCAAGTTTGAAAATAATTAATGGGTATTCAAAATCATAGAAGATGTCCAAGATAATATATTTGCATGTGAAAGTTCTCTTCCTTATAGTAATCATTCATGAATTGCTTGTATGACCAATATTGTGATTGTCAAGCTTCAAAAGATTTCACTTTCTAAACCCAATGTGAAGCTACCACTAGGCATGATATGAACATATAATTTCAACTTCATGATATTCAATTCATTCAACAATTTACTTATAGGATACAAGTGAAGCACAAGAGTAAATGATAAGCTACTCCAAAAAGATATAAGTGAAGATCAAACGAGTAGTCATGTAAATGGGTAGCTATTTGAGAACTCTATTTTATTTAAAAACTTTCAGATCTAAGTATTTTATTAAAACAGAAAGCAAAACAAAATAAAATCACATTCCAAGAATAGCACAACTCATGTGAAGAAGCAAAAACTTAGGCTCAACCGATACTAACCGATAATTGTTGACGAAGAAAGGTGGGATGCCTACCGGTGCATCCCCAAGCTTAGATGCTTGAGACTTCTTGAAATATTATCTTGGGATGCCTTGGGCATCCCCAAGATTATGCTTTTGTGTCTCCTTAATTCCTCTCATATCATGGTTTCCTAAATCTCAAAAACTTCATCCACAAAAAGCTCAACAAGAACTCGTGAGATAAGTTAGTATAAATCAATACAAAACCTTATCATTTTCTATTGTAGCAAATCACCAAAATTATTATTCAACATTTCATACTAAATGCCTCTTCATATTTAATACTCCTATCCTCAAATAGAATCATTAAACAAGCAAACATATGCAAACATAACAGCAATATGTCAAAACAGTACAGTCTGTAAAGAATGCAAGAGCATCAATACTTATTCAACTGAAAAAATTCTGAAAATTTAACACACAGTAGAAAATTTATCAGAGCTTATTTTTCAAAAAGTTTCAACATTTTATCACATTCTGACTTTTCTAGGGAATTTTTGCAACATCGATAAACTTTCTGTTTTGAAACAGCAACTTATATACTTGCAAAATAAGCATGGTAAAGGATATCCTTGCCACTTTTATTGAAATAAAAGATACAAAACATTATTCTAAAGAAAAGCAAGAAAATACTAACAAAATATAATGATGCTCCAAGCAAAACACATATCATGTGACGAATAAAAATATAGCCTCAAGTGAGATTACCGATATTGTTGGAGACGAAAGAGGGGATGCCTTCCGGGGCATCCCCAAGCTTAGTTGCTTGGATATTCCTTAAATATTTCCTTGGGGTTGCCTTGGTCATCCCCAAGCTTAGGGTCTCATCACTCCTTATTCTCCTCACATCGATATCTCACCCAAAACTTGAAAACTTCAATCACACAAAACTTAATGGAACTTCGTGAGATGGGTTAGTATGACAAAGACAAATCATTCACTTTGGTACTGTCAAGATAGAATTCATAATTGTTCTCACACAATGCCTACTGTATCCTATCATTTTTACAATTTATATTGAGCAATATAAGCCATAGAAACTAGAAAACAAGCAAACTATGCATTGAAAACAGAATCTGTCAAAAACAGAACAGTACGTAAAGATCTGAATTAAGGTGATACTTATGTAACTTCAAAAATTCTGAAAAATTAGGAAAACGTAGACAATTTGTATACAGATCAACTGTAACAATTTCAGAATTTTTCCACGTTCCAGTAAAAGATAAGAATTTCTGCACTGGACGCAAAAGTTTCTGTTTTTGCACAGAATCAAGTCAACTATCATCCACACTATCCCAAGGGCTGTACTTGGCACTTTATTGAAACAAAAATAATAAAACATGATTACTACAGTAGTATAATCATGTGAACACACAAAAACAGTAGGTAAAAGTTTTGGGTTGTCTCCCAACAAGCGCTTTTCTTTAATGCCTTTTAGCTAGGCATGATGATTTCAATGATGCTCGCATAAAAGATAAGAATTGAAACATAAAGAGAGCATCATGAATCACATGACAAGCACATTTAAGCCTAACCCACTTCCTATGCATAGGGATTTTGTGAACAAACAACTTATGGGAACAAGAATCAACTAGCATAGGAAGGCAAAACAAGCAAAACTTCAAGATTTTCAACACATAGAGAGGAAACTTGATATTATTGAGATATGTAGAAGCACATGTTCCTCTCCCATAATAATTTTCAGTAGCATCATGAATGAATTCAACAATATATCTATCACATAAAGCATTCTTTTCATGATCCACAAGCATAGAAATTTTATTACTCTCCACAAAAGCAAATTTATTCTCATGAATAGTAGTGGGAGCAAACTCAACAAAATAACTATCATGAGATTGAAAATTAAAATCATGATGACAAGTTTCATGGTTATCATAATTTTTATAGCATACATGTCATCACCATAATCATCATAGAGAGCAACTTTGTTATCATAGTCAATTGAAGCCTCATCCAAAATGGTGGATTCATCACTAAATAAAGTCATGACCTCTCCGAATCCACTTTCATCTTTATAATCATCATAAATAGGAGGCATGCAATCATTATAACAAATTTGCACATCAAATCTTGGGGGACTAAAAATATCATCTTCATCAAATATAGCATCCCCAAGCTTATGGCTTTGCATATCATTAGCATCATGGATATTCAAAGAATTCATACCAACAACATTGCAATCATGCTCATCATTTATACCAAACATTTTATAGAATTCTTCTTCTATCAATTGAGCACAATTTTACTTTCCATCATTTTCAAGAAAGATATTATAAAGATGATCAATAATATGATGCAACCTCAATTCTATTTTTTAATGTAGTTTTCTTTTATAGACAAAACTAGTGATAAACAAGAAAATAAAAGATTCAATTGCAAGATCTAAAGATATACCTTCAAGCACTCACCTCCCCAGCAACGGCGCCAGAAAAGAGCTTCGTTGACGGGATGTGAGTGCCGCTTACCTAGCCTCCCCGGAAACGGTGCCAGAAAAGAGCTTGATGTCTACTACGCAACTTTATTCTTGTAGACACGTGTTGGGCCTCCAAGCGCAGAGTTTTGTAGGACAGTAGCAATTTTCCCTCAAGTGGATGACCTAAGGTTTGTCAATCCGTGGGAGGCGTAGGATGAAGATGGTCTCTCTCAGACAACCCTGCAACCCAATAATAAAAAGTCTCTTGTGTCCCCAACACACCAAATACAATGGTAATTGGTATAGGTGCACTAGTTCGGCGAAGAGATGGTGATACAAGTGTAGTAATGATGGTAGATATTGATTTTTGTAATAGGAACAATAAAAAACTGCAAGGTAGCAATTGATAAAACGGAGCACAAACGGTATTGCAATGCTTGAAAATGAGGCCTAGGGTCCGTACTTTCGCTAGTGCAATCTCTCAACAGTGCTAATATAATTGGATCATATAACCACCCCTCAAAGTGCGATAAAGAATCACTCCAAAGTTCTTATCTAGCGGAGAACATAAGAAGAAATTATTTGTAGGGTACGAAACCACCTCGAAGCTATCCTTTCCGATCGATCTATCCAAGAGTTCGCACTAAAATAACACCAAATAATTTCAGATTCACAATACTCAATCCAACACAAAGAACCTCAAAGAGTGCCCCAAGATTTCTACCGGAGAAACAAAGACAAGAACATGCATCAACCCCTATGCGTAGATTACCCCAATGTCACCTCGGGAATCCGCGAGTTGAGTGCCAAAACATATATCAAGTGAATCAATACGAGACCCCATTGTCACCACGAGTATTCATATGCAAGACATACATAAAGTGTTCTCAAATCCATAAAAGTATTCAATCCGATAAAACAAAATCTCAAAGGGAAAACTCAATTCATCACAACAAGATAGAGAGGGGAAAACACCATATGATCCGACTATATTAACAAAGCCTGCGATACATCAAGATCGTGACATCTCAAGAACACGAGAGAGAGAGAGAGAGAGATTAAACACATAGCTACTGGTACAAACCCTCAGCCCCGAGGGTGGACTACTTCCTCCTCATCGTGGTGGCCGCCGCGATGATGAAGATGGCCACCGGAGATGATTCCCCCCTCCGGCAGGGTGCCAGAACGGTGTCTAGATTGGTTTTCGGTGGCTACAGAGGTCTGCGGCGGTGGAACTTCTGATCGAGGTTAACCCCCAGGGTTTTTGGAATATTTGGGAATTTATAGGGTAAAGAGGGGGTGCGGGAGGCCACTGAGGTGGGCATAACCCACCTGGGCGCGCCTGGGCCCCCAGGCGCGCCCTGGTGGGTTGTGCCCCCTCGGGGCACCCCCAGGTGCTGCTCTGGCCCATTGGATGTCTTCTGGTCCATAAAAAATCCACAAAAAGTTTCGCGGTGTTTGGACTCCGTTTGATATTGATTTCCTGCGATGTAAAAAACAAGCAAAAAATAGCAACTGGCACTGGGAACTGGGTCAATAGGTTAGTCCCAAAAAATGATATAAAGTTGCTATAAAATGATTGTAAAACATCCAAGAATGATAATATAAGAGCATGAATAGTTCATAAATTATAGATACGATGGAGACGTATCACCATAGCGCCCAAACTAAACGTTCTATCACGGAGTAAAGCATGGCACAAAATAGCAAGGTCAGGGGCACTAAGGCCTCCACTCTCCCCACGATCAATCAAACATCTCCCCGCAAATAATGAATAACAACATAAGACAGGAAAATGTAAGCTAGCCACTCTCGCTTCCGACACCCCTCTCTCTTCCTCTACGGTAACTTCATCAATAAAATCTCCCATATCCACTACAAAAAAAATACACTTCCGTGATGATACGTGTTTGTCACAGTAGGTCACCTTTTCTGTCATGTATGTACATCCATGATGATTTTATGACAGAATCAAGATAGTCATACCTTTGTTGTCGTAGAAGTGTTCCATGACAATACCAAAATTATCATCACGGAAGTGTTCACTTCCATGACGATAAATGACGCGTCATGGAAGTGCTTTCGTCAAGGGTAACCAACACATGGCATCCACCGTAACGGGTCGCCGTTAAGCTATCGGGTCCGGTTTTGGATCCGATAACCCGTTAACAGCCCGGACCAATGGCGATTTTCCACGTGTAAAATTCTCATTGGCCGAAGGAAACACGTGGTAGCTCGTCATTGGGTCAGATAGGCGCCTATGATATGTCGACATGTGCGATGGCCCACCACTGGCCCATTTAGCTTACAAAGGCCGACCCGTTTGACTTGGTCAAAAGTTAGCGGGCCGGCCCATGAAAAGCCTGTTAACGGTCTGTTCGCAAATAGCCCATTTTACGGCCCGGTAACTCACGACCCGTTAGGGCCTTCCCGAAATCGGCCCAACAGCGTCATGTGGGCCGTCGAATATAACACCAGCCCATTTCACTTTTGGCCCATGTAAGGCCCAGGATGTCTTTCGGCCCATATGAGGCATTTCGTATCTTTAGGCCCTTTAGTGGCCCACGGTGACTCTAGCCCATAATGTACATTAAATTTCTTTGTACCCATTAATGGCCCATGATTCACATGGGTCGTTTCCAGTCCGTGTTAGCTTTCGGCCTACTGACGGCCCATACGCTCTTGGGCTCCTTTCCGGCCCTCGATTACTTCCGGCCCGTTACTGGCCTGTTCCACTAATGGGCCAAATTCGGCCCGTGGCTAGAATCGGCCCGTTTGTGGCCTGTTAACCCGTTGCGCCGTTTCCTGCCCGTCCTATATTCTGGACCATTAACGACCCGTTGTTCACGTGACAGAATTAAGCCTTTGCTGTCTTCTGCCCTGTTAACGGCCCGTTACCGTGCTGGCCCGATACCAATTACGCTCGTTTACGGCCCATGTGGACCCATTTATCCGACGGCCTGAGGCCCACCATTTCTACGGCTTATTGGAGGCCCATTTATCCGACGGCCCGTAGGAGGCCCATGGATCCTACGGCCTGTAGCAGGGTCAAGGTTACCACGGTTCGTATACGGCCCATGGTTGTTGCGGCCACTAGCAAATCAGGGAAAAAGAAGACTAGGAAATAAATAAGCCCGAAACTAACGCTAGGCTATTAAGGCGATTGCTCAGATTACATCCACTGGGCATCAAAGTTCGCCACCAGTGCAAATGTAGGGAACACCCTACACTATACAAAAATGGCTTGTTGTTTTCTTCAGCCGGTGGCTGCACGTTAAGAACAAATTTTGTATCGCAACAAAACAAATTACAACCATAAAACAAAAGGAAGGTTGGCATAAAAGTTAACAGCCTGGCAGATAAATGCACCACCAGAAGTTCAGAAGCTCAGTTCATTTGACCTGACTGTTACATTTTCATGCTGTATTGTCTGATGGAGCACCATAACCTTCGCCTTCATTTCTCCTAGGCTCCTGAACAACATAGCAAATGTCTGATAGTCTGGTTTCAAAACCATGCATATCTTGACGACATCGAACAATGGCTGTCCTTGTTTCACAAAGGGTCTCTGTTAGGGAATGGACTTGTGTCTGGAGCGCAGATATAACATTGTTTTGAGCTTGCATATCTTGATCATGAGGCAGTTTGGACGAGATTGCCTTAACAACCAACCCAGTATTACGCAGGAACGTGCTTTTGGCACTGTTAGTGGACAGGTATTGACCCACTACAGCAAGAGGTGACATTGCGGTTATAGTTGCCTCGTCACCTTCAGAAGGTGGCGGTTCCACCATTTTTTCCATAGCTTGCTGAAAAGTTGAGTTTTTACATTAGTAGTACCAGAACAAAAGATATTAAGGAGGCAGCAAAACCAAACAAAATAGCTTTGGTCTATATACAGAACTTATTCTGGTGAACCCATGTAAAATATTAGTTGTATTTTACTGCAAAGTACATAATAAAACCAGGTTCCAAACATATGACCATGTACCATGGCTAATGTATTGTCTATTTCTTCACATTGTATTGACAGCTAAGGATAAAGAGACAAAGTTTATAATACGGTAAGCATAGTATGACATCATTCATATCACAAAACAACTGAGAACAGACAAACAACCAATTGTAACATTGTGTGGGCAAGTCCAGCACGGAACTAGATTACAGATCAAGATCAAAGGAACATCACTCCTCTCTTTTAAACCTTGTAAGGTGCAATGATACGCTAAGACAATTGTGTATAAAATTGAAAAGAGTAATAGACATTGGCTGCAAACCATGCAGTTCAATGCACAAGTTAGAGTAAGTAGTAGTTAAAAGGCATGAGGATTAAGGACTTACAACAGCAGCTTTGACTGGTGTAGTCATGCCCTTCGTCTTGCTGGTGTGACAGTCCTTGAAGATTTCCACAGCATTTGGTTCAGGTACTTTTTGGTCCTTGCGGGCTTTCCTCTGCATTTGTAACAAGTCAATATAGATCTGATAATATGGTACAGCAAAAAGAGTGAAACAGCAGCTAATTACAAGAGCCTCGCAGTGTGCAATATAGCTACGAGATCCTGTCGTTTGTTGGAATTTCACTTTTGTACGATTGGCCTTGTTCTTTGAACAGTTCACCTACAACAAGATAGATTTGTGAGGCACACGCGTAAATAGGAGTTCAACATGTGATCTGATCACATACATATAACGTACCTAATACTTTCGATCAGACCAGTGTTTAATGAGGCCTCTCTAGTCTTCATCCGATATATTTTTCACTGGAGATGTTTGGGCAAGTTCACTGTTAGCCTTGCCTTCAAAGTGAGTTTTCCTCAAGTTATACCGATACTGTCCAGAGCAGACATGAAAACATGGGTGCAAGCTTGTCTGGTTGCATCATCTTGGCTATCCAACTTGAACCTCATCTGTTGAAAATTATGGGAGTCTCATTATCAGTAACCTAGAAAGTATGGGACAGAGCAAGATGATATTACTAGTTTCCATACATAACCATACTTACAGATAAATGGTCGAGGAAGGTGTTAAACTGGGTTTCGTCTTTGTCATTCCTGTACTGAATCCATGTTGGGAGGATACGTACATGACACCTAACGGCAACCGCTGCCTCTGATACTAACTTGGCTGACTCTGTAGCATCACGTGGCCTTTTTAAACTTGCCTCAAAACAGATCTCCATTCTTCCTCCTCTAGATTTAGTTAACCTATCGAGCATTATCCCTGATGTTTGTTTCCTCTTGTGCCTAGGTGCTAGTCCAACAACGAACATAGGAAGTGTTAGTGTACATCAAACTATGAGACTACATATAAAGAAGCATGCAACTGTAAGTTGACTCCAGCAACTACCTTCTTGCTGTTGAAGCTCACAAAGTTCATCTGATCTTGCCAACTCATCTTGTGTCAAGAGTGCTTCGGAAGTAGTGTCAGGTGGCAAGGGAGCTTGGGAACGTGCTGCTAGCTGAGTTGCCGAATGAGTAACTCGTGCGGCTGGTGGTACCGTGGAAGGTGTTGCAACAACTAGGGCTGTCTCTGCTTGTTTGGTGGAAGCTATTGGTTTCTGTTTGGCTTGTTCTGCAGCTCGTGTAGCACGGGATACCCCATTTGTACAATTTTCCGCTGGACTTTGACCTTCTATTGCACCATCAGTACCAGCAGAATCTGTAGGATTCTCCCGCGTCAATTTCCGTGTGTCCTTAGTACTAACACCATCCCCTGTTATTTTGTGTTCCTTCCTCTTTCTCTGTGCCATGTTAAGTCAAGCCGACAAGAAAAAGAAATAAAAATTTAGTTCTTCAGAAAAAATTGATGTGTGATACAGACGAACTAAACTTTGATGTTAGACAACCACATGATAGGAGGATGTAATATGTACGAAAAACAGGACGGCATGAGATAATCAGAACTATGATGTGTAAACTAAGCAGAAGACATTTCACTAAATTAGAAGCAATGCAATGGAAGGTAGACACCATATGAAAGATGCTACAAATATCGCTCTGCCAAGTTAACAATGTCTCGTCATAACTGGCGTTTAAACAAATGTGAAGCAGTACAAGAAATAAATCATATGCAAGATGCAAACAACATCACACTACCAAGTTAAAGGTCTCTCGTCATTAGTGCCATTGCATATTCACAGCTTATGATGTGTAAACTAAGCAGAAGGCATTTCAACAAATTAGAAGCAATGAAAGCTAGACACCATATGAAAGATGCAACGAATATCACTCTACCAAGTTAAAACTGTCTTGTCATAAGTGCCATTTCAACAAATTAGAAGTAGTACAAGCTAGAAAGAATGCGAGATGTAAGGTAAACACATGATACCAGGATGAAATATGTACGAAAAACAGGACGGCATGGCATATTCACAACTGTTTGTGTAAACTAAGCAGAAGCCATTTCAACAAATAAGAAGAAATGCAAGTTAGACACCATATGCAACATGCAAGACAATATCACACTGCCAAGCTAGAGAAAGCACCTGGGATGCCGGTTTTGCCGGAAGACCGCCATCAGTCCCTGCCTTATTTTTTTCCTTCCTCGTTCTTAGTTGTATTGCCTTGTCAAGTCAAACCCACAAGAAAAATGAATAAAAATTTGCTTTTCAGAACTCATTGATGCAGGATGCTGATGAGCACTACTTTAATGTAAGGCGATAGCATGATAGGACGATTGAATGTGTAAGAAAAAAGGACATCATTGCATATTCACAGCTATGATGTGTAAACTAAGCAGAAGGCATTTCAACAAATTAGAAGCAATGAAAGCTAGACACCATATGAAAGATGCAATGAATATCACTCTACCAAGTTAAAACTGTCTCATCATAAGTTCCATTTCAACAAATTAGAAGTAGTACAAGCTAGAAAAGAATGCGAGATGTAACCTATATCACACTCCCAAGTCAAACGTGTCTTATGATAAGTGATTGTTGCAGGTTACACAACAGTAGTACTTTGATGTAAGAACATGGTGTTATTGACAGATATTGTATGTTCTAGAAACAGGAACACGTGTCTTATTCACAAGTATAATGTGTAAAGTAAGCAGATGGAATTCAACAAAATTAGAAGCAATACAAGTTAGACATCATACATAACATGCAACCACATATAATAGTGCCAAGTTAGAGGGAGCACCTCTGATGGTGCACTAGGGGATACGTGCTCATCATCAACACAGCTACGTTGAGTGTCTATGCATGTGTTGTCTTGCAAATCATCTTGGGGGGTGGAGGAGTAGAATATGTAGAGGCCCTCCGTTTGGAAGGAGCACCTTTATCCGCTGCCTTGCTAATTTCCTTCCGTTTTATTAATTTTGAATTGTCAAGTAAAACCAAAAAGAAAAAGCAATAAAATTCACTCTTCAGAACTCATTCGTGCATGATACTGACAATCACTACTTTGATGTAAGGCAAACACATGATACCAGGATGGAATATGTACGAAAAGCAGGACGGCATGGCATATTCACAACTGTTTGTGTAAACTAAGCAGATGCCATTTCAACAAATAAGAAGAAATGCAAGCTAGACACCACATGAAAGATGCAACCAATATGACTCTGCCAAGTTAAAAGTGTCCCATCATAAATGGCATTTCAACAAATTAGAAGTAGCGCATGCTATAAATCATATGAAAGATGCAACTAATATCGCCCTGCATATACTAAAGGTGTCTCGTCATATTGATTGATGCGGGATACAAAAAAAAACCAAAAGTTTTATGTAAGGACATACTTAATAGACAGATGTACTATGTACTAAAAATAGGAAGGCATGTCACATTAACAGGTATAATGTATAAACTAAGCAGAATAGCACATGCAATTTAACCAGATTGGAAGAATTACAATCTAGACACCTTATGCAACATGCAACCACATATCACGCTGCCAAGTTAGAGCAAGCACCTGCGATGCTAGTGTAGGGGATATGCGGTAATCAACTACAGAGCTACGTTCAATATCTTCATCTAGCCTTGCTGTTTCTTGAGAATCATGTGGGAAGGCTGACGCTGCATTCTTTAAATGAGGATATTTTCTCACAGTAGTCCACTGGCCTGACTGCCTCATCATAAGTGATTGATGAGGGATACACAATAACATTAGTTTGATGTAAGAACATGGTTAATAGACAGATGTACTAGTATGTACCAAAAACAGGAAGGCATGTCATATTCATGTAGGGTAACGCAACAGAAAACAAAAATTTTCTGACCTATGCACCAGCCTAGGACCACTATTGAGACTGCATACAAGGTTTGATCATTTTCGTTACCGACTCGTAGCGCAGCGGAAGTAGAGTCGATGACGATCGGCGGTGCAGATCCCCGCAGCTAGGATTTTACAACCTCCCAACCACGAGGATGTACTCCCTCATCTGCCCCTCGGACAGCCCTCTGGGAGGCGGTCGGACAGTCCCTCGGACAGTGTCACGGACAGCCCTTCGGGAGGACCCTCGAAACTCGGACGGTCACTCGGACAGCCCTTTGGGAGGACACTCGAATAGCCCCTCGGGAAAAAGGATGAAACTACGACCTCTCTACGGGGTTGCACACATACGATGTCATCTATCCGGCAGGGCTTCACCATCCAGAACTAGTTCCCACCGGAACCCAGACAGCCTTTCGGCACTACGAAACTATTTCGTGGGAGGGAGAGAGAATGCCAGATCATGCATGGCTTGTGTGAGAGAGTTGGAGTGGGGTTGGAGAGCACCTCTCCTCCTCCTTATATAGTGGTGGAAGGGGTGAAGGGGGGGGGGGGCTGAAAATCAGCCCACAAAACATGCACCCACCAAACAAGGAAAACATGTTCCCACCAAACATGGAGAAAACATGTTCCCTTGTCCATGGTGTTCCCCCATGTGGCCCCACCTTCCTCCCAACACTTTCCACCATTTGTGGGGGCTGCCCCCCACCATGGGCCCCCCCAACATCTTTGTCCAGCCACAAGGGGCTGCCCCCTCAAGGGGGGCGCCCCCAAAACAGCCCAAAACAGCTCCCCACGATCCGTGGGATCTTGTCCCCTCACGCTGGGACAAGATGTTTTCCGCGACTATTACTTCTGAAAAATTCTGAAAGGTCTCAGAACATTTCCGGCACCCTCTAAAATTATCTGGACGTGCTCCGGAACATTTCCGGTATGGTGGTTTAATTTAAAACCATCTTCGTTTACCCGGTAAACAATTCCGGCAGCTCTGAAAACTTTTTTTCGGTTTTTTCTCCGAAAAAATTCCAGAAATTACCAGACCAATCTGGCAACCTCCAAAACATTCCCTGTGCTTGCCGAAACCTTTTTGGATCAATGGTTCTATCCGAAACAACTTTTCGGTTTTACCGAAACTTTTTCGGTGTTCTCTCCGAAACTTTTTCGTTGTCTCTGAAACTTTTCCAGTGACTTTCTCTCGGACTCCTTGTCTAGTATTCAATAGATAGATGACCCTTAAGCGTGTGACCCTATAGGTTTGGTGAAACATAGACATGACCAGAACACTTTCCGATTAATGATCGACATCGGAGCCGTGGACACCCATATTGACCCCTATACCCACCCGAATGAATATTCGAGTGAACCTCCAGTTGCCGTGAGCTATTCCTGTTGCTTCGCGATATGTTACAAATACCCGAGGTGAGACATGTTGGCATCCATGTGGATCAACAACTTGTCCACTAAGCCAGTTACCGGTATTGTTCTCTTTTCTTGTTCCCGTGTTCCGGCATCCCGTGATCAAATCACAAAGTGTCTGGCAAGACAATGATGGATACCGTAACACCGAGAGGGCCCAGAGATATCTCTCCATTGCCGGAGGAGCAAATCCCAGTCTTGAGTTATCAAGTTACTTGACACACTTTTCCATGAACCCGTAAGCCGCCGTAATAGCCACCCATTTATGGATGACGTTTAACAAACCCCAAAGTTCATGAATCAAGCATGAAGAAACTCGATACTCTCATGGTCTGAGGAATCATGCAAACATTAACCATCTCTGTGTTATTAACCATTAACTTGTGACGAATGAATCTCATAGCATAACATCAATCGGGTCGATTCAACACAAATGTTCTTCTAACATTGTGCCCTCAAAGTTGCTGGCATACACATGCCCATGATCAGGAAAACAGAACCATCATGCAACACTTGAGCTAGTCTTAGAGGCTAGACTAGGAATACATTTTACCGTTTATTATCCCACACGTGCACATGAGTTTCCCTCCAAGCCTCGTTTTATTTGTAGACTCGAGAATCATTGCAGTTATAGCATGGAACATAAACATAATTATGAACATGGAGATAAAAAATAACATTTATTATTGCCTATAGGGCATATCTCCTACAGACTCCCACTTGCACTAGAGTCAATAATCTAGTTAATGCTAACGCACTTCACACCTGTGGCACACCGGTGTAAATATGCTTCGCTTGTGGTATAGCCTGATGTCCAACAGATCTGATGACTTCAGCTCCGTGTGTATCTTTGCATATCCTCGCGTTTTCACGCTTTCACAAAATTCATATTTTGTGTGGACTTGGCTTGGTATGTATGCGAATCACAGGTCGAACCTGGATTCCTCAGACTGAGTTATGGAGCAACTACTTGCAGTAGTGTCCCATTGACAAAAGCCATCTTGGAACCATACTAAGTTCATGAATGAACTATATGATTCAACAACTTCTTTGTCGCTTCTAAAGCGTCAACATACTTAGTCTTTGTTATAGAATTCGCCACAATATCTTGTTTGGAACAATTTCCAACTACCGTGCCACCATATTGTGTGTTATACAAAACCCTTAACTTAAATCAAAAATCGCATGGAGCATTGATGAAGACTGTATCGATGTAATTACTTACAACGAGCACTTCATAATCTCTGCTTGCGAGAAAACATGTCATCAATACTACTCTAGTACTCAATGACATCTTTCACTGTTGTCCCATGATCAGTACTTTGATCACTTTGGTATCCATACTCGCAACATCTTTGGAGTATTGGACATATCTGGTTGTTTTACATACCATGGAATACATGATTAATCCAAACACGAAGGTGTGTGGAATGTCCATCATGTATTTTGCTCATCAGTGTTTTTGGGACACTGAGTCTTGCAAAAACTTTTTCCATGTGACTTCGGCAAGAATCACTTCTTGGCGTTTTGAATGCTAAAAAGTTTTAGCATCTTGTCAATATGTATTCATTGCTTAGCCCCATTAGGTAAATCTATCTCCATAGATCATCATGCCTAATATTGAGGCTATTTAGCCTAAGCACTTCATCGAAAAACTATTTTCAAATGAAGTCTTAATTCGTGTTAAGAAATTTATTTCCAATGAACAATGTGTCAAGCACACAACATTTTTAGAAATATTATTATGCTCCCACTTACTTTCTTGACTCACAAGCATCTTCGTTACCCATTGATGAAGTCAAAACTCTTTTGACCATTTCATCAAAACACGAAGATTCCAACTCCATTTTGCTCTCTTCTGTCCATCGCTGGAACTCTGATGTAACATCCCAAATTTTCAATTTGGAATGTTATACATAGGTCATCATATGCATATCATATTTTATTTGCATTTCGTTTGTGATCCTAGAAATCTTAAGGAACTCAAGGACCCACGGAGAGAGTTGGGGATTTCATTTATTTTCATATTTGAATTTTTCTCAAATTTGAAAAGAGGATCATTTTGGTTTTAATAATTTTTCTCTCCAAAATAATTCCAATATCAAAACTAAAAGAGAGGAGATAAAATGACTTCTCCAAAATAAAAGAAATATTGGAGGAAAAATGTTAAAATCAAATAAATAATTTTATTTGGATTCTATTGCTATTTTATTTGAATTAGAAAAAAATATGCATTTTTGAAAATTGCATTTTAGGCCAGAAAAATGTTCACTTTGTTCTAAATATTTTATTTAGACGGCGAAAATTGTTTTTGGCATTTTCAGATTTTTTTTTATTTTATTAGGATTTTTCTTCGGCGGAATTTATTTATTTAAAAAAAAAGAAGTTTCGTCGCCCGACTGGGCCGAAGGCCCAGCCAAGCCAGGCCGCAGCACACGTCGCCCCGCCGCCTTCCTCCCGAGCGGGAGGAGTCCGCGCCGCCGCCGCCGTCCGAGTCCGGCCGGAGCACGCCTCCCGAGGCCGACCCCGACCCGGCGCCCCCTCGCCCAAGTCGCCGCCCCCCTCGGGCCTTTAAAAGCCGAGCCCCCCCTCCACCTCCTCATCACCGCCGCCGTAGCCCGCCTCCAGCCGAGCCGCGTCGCCGCCGCAGCTCCACCGCCGACCCCGCAGCCCGCCGTCGCCGCCGCCGTTGACTTCGTCGCCGCCACCGGTTTTTGTTCCGGTCCGTTCGTTTTTTTAAAAAAAAACCGTAGATCTACTCCGGTTTTTTTTACCTATCGGTTTTCTCGGTTTTTTCTCGTATTAGATCTAATATGCGAACGTTCGTTTGTTTAGTTCTGTAACGAACGAATTCGTTCATTAGATTCTGTTAGCGAACGTTCGTTCATTAGGTTTTTCTTTTTTCTGTTTTATTTTCGCCAGGGACCTATCCGCGATTGTTTTTATCGTAGATTAGCCCCTGATCTTCAAACCCTCGCAACTTTTCAACCGTTCGTCCAAATCCAGTGAAACCAACGCCAAAACCTTCGTCTCGAACCCCTCTTTCTGGTTAATCAACTTGAACATGGTTTTGACAATTTAAAATTTGGTTTCAAGCAGATTTGAATTCGAAGTTCTTTTGACCGTAGTTTCAGTTCCGTAGCTCCGATTCGTTTGATTCTTTTTTGCAAATCGTAGCTTTTCAGTTGAACTTTCAGATTTGATCTTTCTCATCTGAGTTTTACCCTTGCATCTATGATTGAGTGCTTATGTATGCTATTGTTTGTTTGCGATAGAATTCCCGGAGTGCGAAGCGTGCTACTACGAGTCTCTAGGGTTTGCAGATCGTCAGCAAGGCAAGTAACACATTGATCAAACTTCCTTATTACCAAGTTTTTATGCATTAGTTACAATCGTCAAACACTGCATGATTAGGATGTGATTAACTTGTGGGTATTGGGAAGTAGATGTTGAGGTAGAACCTATTGCCCTTTATTATCAAACCTTGGGTGTTACTTCTAGGTTATGCTTATATTGCTATGCTATGCTCGTAGACGTGGTTTGGTTGAGTGTATCCATGACAGATCTGAGATTATTTATAAACTAAGGGTTTATTTAAGGTGGCTACTTTAACACACATCTGGGTGGATTGTTTGCGGGCGGATTGTTTGTGGGCACTAGGGGAATCCAGTGTTGTCCAAGGAGATCCCGGGGCATCCGTGTGATCATCCTATGGTTCGCCACCCAGGCTCAAAGGGATCATAAGATTATTCAAGCTAGAAACTTCCGTGTGCAGCCACAAGCCATTATGGGCTCTGGCATAGTTGAGTATGTTGTGTAACCTCTTTCAGTGGTAAACTAGCAGATGTAGGGGATGTAGGTGGGACGGTTTACCCGTCGAAAGAATTAATGCTTCTGAAAGACTGTGTCTCGGTCATCCATTTCTCAAACACCATGTAGTGCGAGAAATCCAACGGAGGAGATCGAGTCTTGTGGGGAAAAGTGCGCAAACCTCTGCAGAGTGTACAAACTAATCATGGTTAGCCGTGTCCCCGGTTATGGACATCTTGAGTATCTGGTTCTTGGATTATCATCTTGATCTCATCAATCTTAATTAATGTTGCTGGGTTGTTAATTACTGTTTAATTAGGATTGAGATGGGGTTACCATTCTCAATGTTTATCAACTACCATGATAGTTAAATAAAATATATTCCTTTGTTGTAGGGAAAAAATAGCTTTACGCAAAATCATGATAACCATAGAGCCTCCACCAGCCACATATGCATGTAGTGATAGCATTTACTTTGTTCATTGCTCTACTGTGTTATTTTGCCAGCATATTCCATGTGCTGACCCATTTCGGGCTGCAACATATCATGTTGCAGACTTTTCAGACGAAGAGTAAGGTGCGCTAGGTCGCCGTCGTGCACTCAGCTATGCCGTTGGAGTTGATGGACTCATTTACCTTCGATGCTTCCGCTGTTACTTTATTTAGATGGCCTTCAGCCATATTATTGTAACAAGTTCTCTTTATGAGGATTTCAATGTAATAAGTGTGTGATTGAACTCTGTTATAAATCCAAGAGTACTGTGTGTGTCAGCATACCGATCTAGGGATGACACTTATGCACAGAGATTTGACCGTTTGAGGTCAGATCGCTACAAAGATGGTATCAGAGCACACGCTGAATGTAAGACATGACCACTAAGAAAAGCCATATGTCACTCTTCTCTACTCATTTCTGACTCTCCCCATCTTCTACTCTATAGATGACGGACTCAAGGAACAAGTTTGCACAACCGGATGAAGACACACCTTTTGGACGACACTTGAAGGAAGTTACTAGGTACCTGAACCTCGGAATACCAAGCTTCACTGGGACCTACACCGCCACTGTACCAGAAGAGGAGCGTTGGATGATTCGAGTTCAAGTTCCAGGGAGGACATTCACGCCAGTTACTAAGGCCATAGAGTTTTCCTTTGATGCACCAACCTGGAGTCTAGGAAAGAGCATGGCAGCCCACATCGCCATGGGACGCATCGGCGAAGTTTATCACGAGGATCTTAAGGACACCATCTACCAGATATGTGGGCGCCGAGATGAGCAATGGGAGATGATCAGCACCAGGAGGGACAGGTCCATTGCAGCTTTCATCCAGGAGTTAAACCAGCACATTCGTCAGCAGGAGAACCAAATTTGCGCAAGCATGATAGATTTGAAGAAGGTGATGACCAGGAACGTGGAGCTAGAAGAGGAACTCAAGTCTACACGTGATGGATACGAGGAGGAAATCTCAATACTAGTGGAGAAGAATGACGACCTGACGATGAAGCTAGGAGCATTCATGGGAGACCCCGCGCCACGAGGAGATGACGACCATCCCGACGACATTCGTTCTGAAGACTACATCATCATCGACGACACCGACTCCGACCCTGACAGTAGTGATGATGATTATGAAGACGAAGCTGGAGCGGATATCATGGAGTCTTCCACCAATCAAAATTTCTAGATGACCACCATATTATCAGTAGTATTTTCCCCATGTATATAGTAGTAGTCCGAGAACTTTTGTAACGGTAGTTAGATCGTTTGTATGCCCTTGTTTGAATTGAGTGGTGTGTTATGAATGTGTTTGTCTCATGTGCATGTGGGTAGTGCTTTCTCACTAGACCTCACTCTATTCTAATCTCTTCCCTCTAAACCCATCAGATGCCTCCGAGACGTGACCCCGGTTTTGTCTTCCCACCGGAGCTCACTCAGTTGATCCAACAGCAGAATGCCCTGATGCAGCAACTAGTCTAGAACCAAGGCAACAATAACAACAACCCACCGCCACCACCTCCAGTTGACAACTTAGCTCATTTTCTGAGGTTGCAACCGCCGGTGTTTTCCAGTAGCACCGAGCCGATTGTTGCTGATGACTGGCTACGCAGGATTGGAAGGGAGTTGACCACCGCAGGTTGCACAGATGCTGAGAATGTGCCTTTTGCCGCACATCAATTGGATGGACCCGCAGCCTCATGGTGGGAGAATTACACAGCCACTTTCCCCATAGCCAATGTCACTTGGGAGCAGTTTCAGCAAGCATTCCGCACTGCACATGTCTCAGCAGGAGCTATGAGCATGAAGAAGCATGAGTTTCGCTACTTACGCCAGGGAAATCGTACTGTGGGGCAGTACATGGATGAGTTCAGTAAGTTAGCTCGCTATGCCCCGGATGATGTGGCCACAGATGCCGCGAAGCAGGAGAAGTTTATGGAAGGGCTGAATGATGAGTTGAGTATGCAGTTGATGGTGGCAACATTTTCTAACTACCAGGAGTTGGTAGACAGGGCTCTTATGATTGAAGGGAAGCAGCAGCAGATAGAAAGCCGCAAAAGGAAGTATGGACAAGGGAAGTATACCTCTGGAGCAACACAGAAGCCTCGTTTTACTCCTAACCCGGGAGGATTTACCCATAACCATGGAGGACACACTCACACTGGAGGAAGTTCCCATAACCACAGTGGTCCCAGGAATGGAAATGGGAATGGAGCAAGCAGTAACCAGAACCGTTCCAACCCAGCCGCACTCGCCAAGAAGGATCTGAGCCATGTCACCTATTACAAGTGCGGGAAGACTGGGCACTACGCCAACGATTGTTCTGAGCTGAAGAATGGCAATGGCAATGGAAGCTCTGGGAAGAAGCCCAATCCCTTCACCAGAGGTCAGGTGAACCACGTTAACGTGGAGGAGGTTGAGGAGCAGCCTGATGCAGTTATCGGTAAGTTTTTGGTTAAGTCATTTACCACTCTCGTTCTTTTCGATACTGGTGCATCGCATTCATACATATCAAGGGGATTTGTGGACAAGTTTAAGTTACCCACCTTAGCCCTTAGGTCACCCATGTTAGTAAGTTCACCAGGTGCAGAGTATATGGCCAGCCGATGGTGTGATCGGTTACCCTTAACCATTGGTAGCCATGTATTTCCCTCAGACCTAATAATTTTGGAGTCACAAGGATTGGATATAATACTAGGCATGGATTGGCTGTCGAAGTATGGAGGGAACATTGACTGTGCTAGTAGGTCAATTCTGCTCACCACCCCGGAGGGAAAAAGGATTAAGTATGTATCCAGGCATGCGCCAAAGAGGACACAAGTAAATCCCTCTCAGGAGTTGTTCAGGAGGAAGTGCCTGTAGTGAAGGATTACCCGGATGTATTTCCAGAGGAACTACCAGGCATGCCGCCGGATCGAGACATTGAGTTTTTGATAGAGCTGTTGCCAGGCACCGGACCGATATCGAAAAGACCATACCGGATGCCCGCAAATGATCTGGAGGAAATTAAGAAGCAGATTAAGGAGTTATTGGAGAAAGGTTACATTCGACGAAGTTCGTCACCATGGGGAGCCCCAGTGCTCTTGGTTGAGAAGAAGGATGGATCTTTGAGAATGGTTGTTGATTATCGTGCATTGAATGAAGTGACGATCAAGAACAAGTACCCACTACCAATGATCAACGATTTGTTTGACCAGCTGCAAGGAGCTAAAGTATTCTCCAAGATCGATCTGCGATCAGGATACCACCAGCTGAAGATCCGAGAACAGGATATACCTAAGACAGCCTTCACCACAAGGTATGGGCTATATGAGTACACGGTTATGTCATTTGGATTGACTAACGCTCCTGCCTATTTTATGAGTATGATGAATAAGGTGTTCATGGAGTTCTTGGATAAGTTTGTTGTGGTGTTCATTGATGATATCTTGGTATACTCGAAGAATGAAGAGGAACACAAGGAGCATTTGCGTCTAGTCCTCGAGAAGCTCAGGGAACATCAACTATATGCCAAGTTCAGCAAATGCGAGTTTTGGTTGAAGGAAGTTGGATTCCTTGGACATGTTATATCAGGAGAAGGTATAGCCGTAGACCCTACCAAGGTTCCGTCTGTCACTGAGTGGTTGACACCCACCTCAGTTGGAGAGATCCGCAGCTTTCTTGGACTCGCGGGATATTACCGGAGATTCATTGAGAATTTTTCCAAGATTGCGAAGCCTATGACGGAGTTGTTGAAGAAGGACACCAAGTTCAAATGGACAGAGGAATGTGAGGCAAGTTTTCAGGAGCTGAAGAAGCGTTTGGTTACAGCCCCAGTGCTAATTCTAACGGATGTACGCAAGGATTTCCAAGTGTATTGCGACGCTTCTCGCTTAGGACTTAGAGGAGTACTTATGCAAGACGGAAGAGTTGTTTCGTATGCCTCATGTCAGCTTCGACCGCATGAGTTGAATTATGCCACACATGATTTAGAGTTAGCAGCTGTAGTGCATGCACTCAAGACTTGGAGACACTTTCTTATTGGAAACCGTTGTGATGTGTACACGGACCACAAGAGCTTGAAGTACATTTTAACACAGAAGGAGCTGAATCTCAGGCAAAGGAGATGGTTGGAGCTTATAAAGGATTATGACATGAAGCTGCATTATCATCCAGGAAAGGCCAATGTCGTAGCAGACACTTTGAGCCGGAAGAGTTATGTCAATACCCTCGAAAGCGGAGGATTACCAAAGGAGTTAGCCGAAGATCTCAGGGAGCTTCATTTGGAGATAGTCCCTAGAGGTTTTGTCGCAGCAATGGAAGTTTAGTCAACATTATTGGGGAAGATTCGAGAAGCTCAGAAGGATGACAAGGAGATTGCTGAGATAAAGGAGAAGATGAGCAAAGGAAAAGCCAAAGGTTTTCGTGAGGATGAGCTCGACACTTTATGGTTTGAGGACCGTGTATATGTACCCAATAATGCAGAGATCAGGAAGTTAATACTTCAGGAGGCCCATGACTCGCCATACTCGATACACCCCGGAAACACCAAGATGTATTTGGATTTAAAAGAGCGTTTCTGGTGGACTGGTATGAAGAAGGATATTGCCGAGTATGTAGCCGTATGTGACGTATGTCAGAGAGTGAAGGCAGAACATCAGAAGCCAGCAGGATTACTGCAGCCTATGCCGATGCCCGAATGGAAGTGGGATAAACTTGGCATGGATTTCATCACCGGATTGCCTAGGACCCGATCGGGATATGATTCTATCTGGGTAGTAGTGGATCGTTTGACCAAAGTGGCTCACTTTATCCCAGTGAAAACCACCTATACGAGTGCGAAGTTGGCCAAGATATATATGACCAGGATCGTGTGTCTGCATGGAGTTCCGAGGACCATCGTATCAGGTAGAGGGACACAGTTTACTTCAAAGTTTTGGCATCAGTTGCATCAGACTTTGGGGACCAGGCTAGAGTTTAGTACAGCCTTTCATCCGCAGACAAATGGACAGACCGAGAGAGTCAATCAAATTCTGGAGGACATGTTCAGAGCTTGTGCGCTAGATTATGGATCTAGTTGGGATGACAATCTGCCTTACGCGGAGTTCTCATATAACAATAGTTACCAAGTAAGTTTGAAGATGGCACCTTTCGAAGCTTTGTATGGAAGGAGGTGCAGGACACCGTTAATGTGGGATGAAGTTGGAGACTATCAGTTGTTTGGACCAGATTTGATCAAGGAGTCCGAAGAGAAGGTTAAGTTGATTCGAGATAGACTGAAGATAGCTCAGTCTAGGCAGAAGAGTTATGCCGACTCAAAACGCAAGGAGGTAGTCTATGAAATCAGAGACAGAGCACATCTTCGTGTGTCACCTCTGCGAGGAGTTAAACGCTTTGGAGTTAAGGGAAAGTTAGCCCCGAGATTTGTAGGACCATACCATGTTTTGGAACGTATGGGTGAAGTTGCCTACAAGTTGGAGTTACCCGAAGGACTGTTAGGAGTTCATGATGTGTTCCACGTTTCTCAGTTGAAGAAGTGCCATGCTGAGATGGCCGATATTCCTCTGAGAGATACAGTGCCCCTGGAAGCTATTCAGTTGGATAGTGACCTAACCTACGAGGAGAAACCTGTCAAGATTCTCGAGTTTGCCAGCCGAGTTACGCGCAGCAAGGTTATCAAGTTTTGCAAAGTTCAGTGGAGCCACCATACCAAGGATGAAGCCACCTGGGAACGAGAGGAAGACCTATGGAAAGACCACCCACACCTATTTTCTAGCCAACCCGAATCTCGAGGACGAGATTCATCTTAAGGGGGGTAGGTATGTAACATCCCAAATTTTCAATTTGGAATGTTATACATAGGTCATCATATGCATATCATATTTTATTTGCATTTCGTTTGTGATCCTAGAAATCTTAAGCAACTCAAGGACCCACGGAGAGAGTTGGGGATTTCATTTATTTTTCATATTTGAATTTTTCTCAAATTTGAAAAGAGGATCATTTTGGTTTTAATAATTTTTCTCTCCAAAATTTTCCAATATCAAAAATAAAAGAGAGGAGATAAAATGACTTCTCCAAAATAAAAGAAATATTGGAGGAAAAATGTTAAAATAAAATAAATAATTTTATTTGGATTCTATTGCTATTTTATTTGAATTAGAAAAAAATATGCATTTTTGAAAATTGCATTTTAGGCCAGAAAAATGTTCACTTTGTTCTAAATATTTTATTTAGACGGTGAAAATTGTTTTTGGCATTTTTAGAATTTTTTTTTATTTTATTAAGATTTTTCTTCGGCGGAATTTATTTATTTAAAAAAAAAGATGTTGGGCCGAAGGCCCAGCCGAGCCAGGCCGCAGCCCACGTCGCCCCGCCGCCTTCCTCCCGAGTGGGAGGAGTCCGCGCCGCCGCCGCCGTCTGAGTCCGGCCGGGTCACTCCTCCCGAGGCTGACCCCGCCTCGGCGCACCCTCGCCCAAGTCGCCGCCCCCCCTCGGGCCTTTAAAAGCCGAGCCCCCCTCCACCTCCTCATCACCGCCGCCGCCGCAGCCCGCAGCCCGCCTCCAGCCGAGCCGCGCCGCCGCCGCCGCCTCCTGCCGCCGCTGCTCCTCCGCCGACCCCGCTGCTCCGCCGCCGACCCCACAGCCCGCCGGAGCAGCCGCCCCGCCGCCGTCGCCGACGTTGACCTCGTCGCCTCCACCGGTTTTTGTTCCAATCCATTCGGTTTTTTTAAAAAAAAAAACCTAGATCTACTCCGGTTTTTTTACCGATCGGTTTTATCGATTTTCTCGGTTTTTTCTCGGATTAGATCTAATATGCGAGCGTTCGTTCATTTAGTTCTGTAACGAACGAATTCGTTCGTTAGATTCTATTAGCGAACGTTCGTTCGTTAGGTTTTTCTTTTTTCTGTTTTATTTTCGCCAGGGACCTATCCACGATTGTTTTTATCGCAGATTAGCTCCTGATCTTCAAACCCTCGCAACTTTTCAACCGTTCGTCCAAATCCAGTGAAACCAACGCCAAAACCTTCATATCGAACCCCTCTTTCTGGTTAATCAACTTGAACATGGTTTTGACAATTTAAAATTTGGTTTCAAGCAGATTTGAATTCGAAGTTCTTTTGACCGTAGTTTCAGTTCCGTAGCTCCGATTCGTTTGATTCTTTTTTGCAAATCGAAGCTTTTCAGTTGAACTTTCATATTTGATCTTTCTCATCTGAGTTTTACCCTTGCATCTATGCTTGAGTGCTTATGTATGCTATTGTTTGTTTGCAATAGAATTCCCGGAGTGCGAAGCGTGCTACTACGAGTCTCTAGGGTTTGCAGATCGTCAGCAAGGCAAGTAACACATTGATCATACTTCCTTATTACCCAGTTTTTATGCATTAGTTACAATCCTCAAACACTGCATGATTAGGATGTGATTAACTTGTGGGTATTGGGAAGTAGATGATGAGGTAGAACCTATTGCCCTTTATTATCAAACCTTGGGTGTTACTTCTACGTTATGCTTATACTGCTATGCTATGCTCATAGACGTGGTTTGGTTGAGTGTATCCATGACAGATGTGAGATTATTTATAAACTAAGGGTTTATTTAAGGTGGCTACTTTAACACACATCTAGGTGGATTGTTTGTGGGCGGATTGTTTGTGGGCACCTGGGGAATCCAGTGTTGTCCAAGGAGATCCCGGGGCATCCGTGTGATCATCCTATGGTTCGCCACCCAGGCTCAAAGGGATCATAAGATTATTCAAGCTAGAAACTTCCGTGTGCAGCCACAAGCCATTATGGGCTCTGGAATAGTTGAGTATGTTGTGTGACCTCTTTCAGTGGTAAACTAGCAGATGTAGGGGATGTAGGTGGTACGGTTTACCCGTCGAAAGAATTAATGCTTCTGAAAGACTGTGTCTCGGTCATCCGTTTCTCAAACACCATGTAGTGCGAGAAATCCAATGGAGGAGATCGAGTCTTGTGGGGAAAAGTGCGCAAACCTCTGTAGAGTGTACAAACTAATCATGGTTAGCCGTGTCCCCGGTTATGGACATCTTGTGTATCTGGTTCTTGGATTATCATCTTGATCTCATCACTCTTAATTAATGTTGCTGGGTTGTTAATTACTGTTTAATTGGGATTGAGATGGGGTTACCATTCTCAATGTTTATCAACTACCATGATAGGCAAATAAAATGTATACCTTTGTTGTAGGGAAAAATTAGCTTTACGCAAAATCATGATAACCATAGAGCCTCCACCATCCACATATGCATGTAGTGATAGCATTTACTTTGTTCATTGCTCTACTGTGTTATTTTGCCAGCATATTCCATGTGCTGACCCATTTCGGGCTGCAACATATCATGTTGCAGACTTTTCAGACGAAGAGTAAGGTGCGCTAGGTCGCCGTCGTGCACTCAGCTATGCCGTTGGAGTTGATGGACTCATTTACCTTCGATTCTTCCGCTGTTACTTTATTTAGATGGCCTTCAGCCATATTATTGTAACAAGTTCTCTTTACGAGGATTTCGATGTAATAAGTGTGTGATTGAACTCTGTTATAAATCCTTGAGTACTATGTGTGTCAGTATACCGATCCAGGGATGACACTTATGCACAGAGATTTGACCGTTTGAGGTTAGATCGCTACAAAGATGGTATCAGAGCACACGCTGAATGTAAGACACGACCACTAAGAAAAGCCATAGGTCACTCTTCTCTACTCATTTCTGACTCTCCCCATCTTCTACTCTATAGATGACGGACTCAAGGAACAAGTTTGCACAACCGGATGAAGACACACCTTTTGGACGACACTTGAAGGAATTTACTAGGTACCTGAACCTCGGAATACCAAGCTTCACCGGGACCTACACCGCCACTGTACCAGAAGAGGAGCGTTGGATGATTTGAGTTCATGTTCCAGGGAGGACATTCACGCCAGTTACTGAGCCCATAGAGTTTTCCTTTGATGCACCAACCTGGAGTCTAGGAAAGAGCATGGCAGCCCACATCGCCATGGGACGCATCGGCGAAGTTTATCACGAGGATCTTAAGGACACCATCTACCAGATATGTGGGCGCCGAGATGAGCAATGGGAGATGATCAGCACCAGGAGGGACAGGTCCATTGCAGCTTTCATCCAGGAGTTAAACCAGCACATTCGTCTGACTCCTTGAACTTGTTATTGCAACAAGTCGAGCTTTATGGATAAAACATTTTTATCCGTATCAGTTTTTAGTTCCATAAATATTCGTCAGACTCTAAGTCTTCCGAAAGGTGTATCAAGATTTTAATCTTGAATCACTTATATGGAAACTAGCTCGGATTCTATTGGCATTTAGCCAATTCTGGAGTCAGGGCCCATCAACGCTTCCTAGTGTATCGTAGGTATACTGTTGTCTAACAACAATATCTCGTTTGCGCACCTGAGAGGTTTGCACGAGCCTTGCCTATGTGGTTCAGCTGCAAGTTCGACTGAAGTCCATACATTTTATTGTAGAGACTTCCGTATCAGTCGTAGTAGGAAACTCTGGAATTACTTCCAATGTCTCTTTCCTTTGAACTGATGACGAAGATACTGTTATCTCGTCGAGTTACACTGTTCTCCCACTCACCTTTTGAAAGAACCATTTTCTTCAAAAAGCATACTGTTCTTTGTGGCAAACCTATTTGCCTCGGTATAGTTAGGGAGGAATACCCAATTGCTTGGGATAACCTACAAAGTAGCACTTGTCTGATTTGGAATAGGTTTGTAACCTTTTACACAAGCCCCATATTCCAAATGTTTAAGAAAAGATATAACATGGTTGGGTATACCATACCATGGCGTCATTTCAACAGACCTGATGGAGCTCTTTTCAGTGTAAAAGTCGCAGTCTCTAAAGCATCACTTCAAAAGGGATAATGGCAAATTTATTTATGTCATCTTTGATCTTACCATGTCATAAATGGTTCGATTACATCTTCACGGACTTTCCCCTTGTAGTGGTCTTCCGGGAGGTGCAAGTTATGAAACCCCTTTCACAACTCATCAGACATTCGCTAAACTTGTAACTCAAATTTTCCTTTGCGCAATCGAATTGCAGAAACATAATTTTCTTATTACAATAACTTCTACTTCTTTTGAAAACCTTTCGAATGATTTCAAAAGATCCAGACTTATGTCTCATCAAGTAAATATCCATATATCTACTTGAGTCATTTTTGAAGATAGATAAATCCACTACTTGCAACAACATTTATTGAACTACACACATCAAAATGTATGATCGCCAATAAGTTTGTTGCTCGTTCCTTATGGCCTGTGAACGGTATTTCAGTCACTTCACTTTTCGGAGGAAAGTTGCAAGTGTCAGATGATTCAAAATCAAACGACTTAAAAATCCATCATAATGGAATTTTCCATGCGGGTTTCTCCAATGTGACCAAATGCAGTGCCACACTTGTGTGGTATTCTTTTAGTCTTACGACATTTAGCGTCAGTGTTATGGATGTATCATATTACCATCAATATTCATAACATACGTCCCATCGATGATGGAAGTATGGCCCTCATGTTAGTCATAATACTGAACAACAATTGTTCTTCTATGAACAACCCTTTTGCAACAAACATTGTGTAACGGGCTAGAGTGTGTAAAACTCTAAAATGAATTATGAAAGTAAATACTGAGGTAATGTATTATTATCAATATTCATAACATACATCTTATTCATAATGAAAGTATGGCCCTTATGTTATTCATAACATCGAACATACAAAGTTCTCTTATGAACAACTTTTTTGCAAGATACCTTATGCAAAGGGCTAGAGTGTATGAAACTCTAAAATGAATTATGAAAGTAAATACATAGGGAATACACCGATGGAAGGTATAGTAACTATTACTATGTTCCCAGCGTGTATCAAAATCTCATTCCTGGCTAGTCTTTCAGGCCCTAGTAGTTCTTACATCGAGTTGCAACAGAATGCAATCGAGCGGGTATCTTTGTGATTGTCTCACAATACCCAAGAATTAGTGATTAACATGTTTAACCATAATTCCCAAGAACTATATCTTTGACCAGCCTTCTATACATCAAAAACTTGTATGACATTCATACATGAGCTGGATATTCCAGTCTTCTTTCTTTCTGCCTTTATACTTCTAATAGTTTAACTTTTAGTATTTCTCCTACTCCCAGAAGAAGCACTCAACCTAAGAGTGGCGTTAGCCCCGGACTTCCTAGGCGTGAAAGTTTCACCAACACCCTTCGGACACTTCAGTTCTCTTTAAGTTGTTGTTTTATTCACCTTTCATCATATGACATGCGTTCTTCTGGATCCCTTTCTTGTCAGTCTAATGCATTGTAAAAACCTTTACTAATAGTTTGCAAACAAACATTGCTTTGTTTGTATCTGAAAATGATTTTCAGTTCAATGAATATCACATAACTATCCCAAACTTTTGAAGTCCGGGTCTCATGGAAGCAATCATATTGCACTTGACCGTAACGGAATTCTAGCTTTTGGATCGAAGGACGAGAGTCTCATCATCCATAGCATAAGCGAGAGAATACCGAAAGTATGCGATAGGACAAAGTCCTTCTCGGCACTCTTGAGGACAATCCTCACATTATGTTACCAACCGTAAAGTTTCAACCAGATATTTAACAGCTATTCCATTTTAATAGGGAAGGTGGAAACACGAGCCATTATTCTACAACTATTTTGCAAATCACGCTTTAGACAGTGTTCAAAATTAATTGCACTGAGAATTAAACAAGTCAATTCTACAGTGCACTCCCACTCAAATCAATATCTCTCATAATTGATTATGAGTGATTCAAGACACGAATTTCAATTCAACGCCATTGATGGTGAGCATCACTGATGACGAGAACTTCAATCGTTAGGCAAACTTGCCAATCACATCTCTATGTGACTCTTGTTCATCTATCGATGCGTGTGTTTCGAGCTCATGACTTTCATGCCTGAACGTCAAGACAACCAAGTGACCTCGCTACGAGGTCTTAACTCACCCGCCTCACACATCCCTAATCGTTCGTACCCATGTCAGCATGGCGCACCCCGAAAAGTTAGGTGTCGTGACGGTGCTACACTTCGGAGAACACTAACTACTTGATATTTTTGTGAGAGATCATCCTAATAAAAGCGACTACCGCGCAATCAAGAAGGGTGCATCATAAGGGATAAACATCTCAGGCAATTCATAATAGCATGATATGGTATAGCCCTTTCTGACGGAGAAGTCTTGTATTTCTTCATCTTCGGCATTCGCGTCGGTGTTCACCTTCGCGAAGATTGCCACCACCTTGTCGATGCACCAGATAATATTGCTATCTCTATAGCTAATAAAATAATGCATTACTTAAGGTTGACACGCAGGTCATTAAAGTGACAATCATATGGCTCCAGCCATCATGCCAAATCATGACACGCAGGTCATGTTAATTTACATTGTATAGTCATCTCATACATAATCAAATTAATATGAGCACTGCTATACCACAACACATGCAAACCATCCTGCAAAACCAAGTTAGATGCCTCTAATTGGTTTATGCAAAATTTTATTTTTCGTGGCTTCTAAGGTTTCGAAACAAACCGAAGCTACCAACGTCCATCATCAAGCATGATAATCCAAGTTGCTAGATTAACATCGCGGGGTGTATGAAACACGAGATAATAAAATCTCGAGCCCCATACTGAACTTCCTCATATGCATGACCCCTGTGCAGATCATATCTGCATTGCCCTTTCGTCTGTGAAACATCCATCTTTCTTTAACTATGGTGGAACCCAAAGAACTGTTAGCACTTCATTGATCTGTCAATCAGCATACTAAGGAGCAGCATGAAAGGATCGCGGATTGCCAGAACTTTGTGAGATTCCACCATGCCGTCAAGATCAGGATTATGCAAATTCAAGGGAAGCAACAGGAACATCGGGTAACAGATTTCATCTGCTACCCGCGAAAATAATTTTCAGTAATAGAACTCATCTACTACCTAATTATATTGTGCAACACCCATACATCTCTATGTATTCTAGATCGCAACCTGCATCTATGCATAGCACGGCTCATGATGCCACTGTAGGATAACGCAGCAAAAAACAAAAATTTTCCGACCTACGCACCAGCCCAGGACCACTATGGAGACTGCATACAAGGTTTGATCATTATCGTTACCGACTCGTAGCGCAGCGGAAGTAGAGTCGATGACGATCGGCGGTGCAGATCCCCACAGCTAGGATTTTACAACCTCCCAACCGCGAGGATGTACTCCCTCATATGCCCCTCGGACAGCCCTCCGGGAGGCGGTCGGACAGTGTCACGGACAGCCCTTCGGGAGGACCCTCGAAACTCGGACGGTCACTCGGACAGCCCTTCGGGAGGACACTCGAATAGCCCCTCGGGCAAAAGGATGAAACTACGACCTCTCTACGGGGTTGCACACATACGGTGTCATCTATCCGGTAGGGCTTCGCCGTCCAGAACTAGTTCCCACTGGAACCCAGACAGCCTTTCGGCACTACGAAACTATTTCGTGGGAGGGAGAGATAATGCCAAATCATGCATGGCTTGTGTGAGAGAGTTGGAGTGGGGTTGGAGAGCACCTCTCCTCCTCCTTATATAGTGGTGGAAGGGTTGAAGGGTGGGCTGAAAATCAGCCCACAAAACATGCACCCGCCAAACAAGGAAAACATGTTCCCACCAAACATGGAGAAAACATGTTCCCTTGTCCATGGTGTTCCCCCATGGGGCCCCACCTTCCTCCCAACACTTTCCACCATTTGTGGGGCCTGCCCCCCACCATGGGGGGCCCCCCAACATCTTTGTCCAGCCACAAGGGGCTGCCCCCTCAAGGGGGGCGCCCCCAAAACAGCCCCCACGATCCGTGGGATCTTGTCCCCTCACGCTGGGACAAGATGTTTTCCGCGACTATTACTTCTGAAAAATTCCGGAAGGTCCCAGAACCTTTCCGGCACCCTCTAAAATTATCTGGACGCACTCCGAAACATTTCCGGTATGGTGGTTTAATTTAAAACCATCTTCGTTTACCCGGTAAACAATTCCGGCAGCTCCGAAAACTTTTTTTCGGTTTTTTCTTCGAAAAAATTCCAGAAATTACTAGACCAATCTGGCAACCTCCAAAACATTCCCTATGCTTGCCGAAACCTTTTTTGATCAATGGTTTTATCCGAAACAACTTTTCGATTTTACCGAAACTTTTTCTGTGTTCTCTCCGGAACTTTTCCGTTGTCTCTGAAACTTTTCCAGTGACATTCTCTCGGACTCCTTGTCTAGTATTCAATAGATAGATGACCCTTAAGCATGTGACCCTATTGGTTCGGTGAAGCATAGACATGACCGGAACACTTTCTGATTAATGATCAACATCGGAGCCGTGGACACCCATATTGACCCCTATACCCACACGAATGAATATTCGAGTGAACCTCCAGTTGCCGTGAGCTATTCCTGTTGCTTCGCGATATGTTACAAATACCCGAGGTGAGACATGTTGGCATCCATGTGGATCAACAACTTGTCCACTAAGCCAGTTACCGGTATTGTTCTCTTTTCTCGTTCCCGTGTTCCGGCATCCCATGATCAAATCACAAAGTGTCTGGCCAGACGATGATGGATACCGTAACACTGAGAGGGCCCAGAGATATCTCTCCATTGCCGGAGGAGCAAATCCCAGTCTTGAGCTATCAAGTTACTTGACACACTTTTCCATGAACCCGTAAGCCACCGTAATAGCCACCCATTTATGGATGACGTTTAACAAACCCCAAAGTTCATGAATCAAGCATGAAGAAACTCGATACTCTCATGGTCTGAGGAATCATGCAAACGTTAACCATCTCTGTGTTATTAACCATTAACTTGTGATGAATGAATCTCATAGCATAACATCAATTGGATCGATTCAACACAAATGTTCTTCTAACATTGTGCCCTCAAAGTTGCTGGCATAGACATGCCCATGATCAGGAAAACAGAACCATCATGCAACACTTGAGCTAGTCTTAGAGGCTAGACTAGGAATACATTTTATCGTTTATTATCCCACACATGCACATGAGTTTCCCTCCAAGCCTCGTTTTATTTGTAGACTCGAGAATCATTGCAGTTATAGCATGGAACATAAACATAATTATGAACATGGAGATAAAAAATAACATTTATTATTGCCTCTAGGGCATATCTCCTACAATTCAAAGGTATAATGTGTAAGCTAAGCAGATGCAATTTAACCAAATTGGAAGCAATACAAGCTAGACATCCGGCTGGAGTGGTGAGCATGATCATCTAGGACCTGAGAGCCTGGTGGGAGGCGGGCTGCTTCGTCACCATCGTGGCTTTTTAGTTGGCTTCCAGGTGATGCCTGTCTGTGCTGGGCTTGTCTGTGGCTCGGCCAGTGCCCTGACTAGCTATTTGTCTTCTGGTGCTCCCAGGATGGTGGTTCATGTAAAAAATATCTTTCCTTATCTTAATAAAGACCGACTTCGGCCTTTCGAATACAAGCTAGACACCATATGCAACATGTAACCACATATGACACCGCGAAGTTAAAGCAAGCACCTGGGATGGTGGTTCACGGCGAGCGAGATCATCAACTCCAGGGCTACGTTTACCGTCTCTGTCTGTTGAACATCCAACCTTTAAAGCCTGGAAACGTGTCTTGCCTGCCCACAAAGCAAGCAGGAGCGACTTCTCTCTTTTCTTTTCTGCTTCTGTCAAGGCAGAGTCTGAAATACCCTTGCATAAAAACACAATAGTGAGACTATGGGTGAAGTGTGTGCAGAGCTAGTGCACTGTAAAAGTAGCAGATAGCAGGTGGCTGAAAAATAAATGACAGGAGACATATGATAGCTCTACAACATTGCATGGCGAACAAAATTAGATTTTACTCCGTATGATTTTGTAATATATGAGCACAGGGATGGCTGGGAAATGCAGGTACTCCTCCAGCACACCACCACATGTGGTCCTATGAAAATAATAGTCGACTGAAAATAAATAGGTCAGTCGATTTTTTTATGAACCGTCCGATCTATAAGGAACGGGCAGATGGCCTTTGTCTACCTCCCACCAGTCACCGTTGACGATCTTTCTCGAACCGCCAGCGACCACCGGCCCAGACCCTTGCCTCCGCCGCCCCGCCCTCCCCTCGACCTCACGCCACCACCGTGCTTGGCAGCACCCCCCGGCCATTCCTTTAATCCCAGCCGACCTCCAGATCGGGCGCCAGCAGCTCCTAGGCCCCACACACCCCTAAGATAAACACCGAGGCGCTGCTTCCCCGGCGTAATAGTCGGACTAGCACCTGTTACGCCGGGGAATGCTTCCTTTAATTGGGAATCAACTGACCAGGAATTGAAATCCAGGGGGGCGACGGACCTCTAGCTAAGGTGAAATAGTATATGAGGAGAAACCTTGTGCATCGTGAGTTACTAGGAACATCTAGTATCAAGAAGAAGCGGTCAACTAGTGTCTTCTATGGGATGGATACCATGCAAGGAGACACGTAAGATTTGCACGAATAAGGGAAGAGGAGTACCATTTCTGGTTGCCAGTGCTGGGTCCTCCGGATGTCGCGGCGATTTTCTTGGTTTTACCTAGGGAACCGCTGTTTTGGAGGAGGGTCGAGCCTTGGACGAACCCATGGCCAAATTGTTGAATGTGTTGCAGTGGCCGTCTGTCAGCGGAGGGGAAGCAGATCCGAGGCGGTGAAGGATGGTGTAGTGGGAATAGCTCCAGTGCGGTGGACGGTGGCGAAGTTGGAGCGGCAGCGGTGAGGCGCAGGACGGCGTGGTTGAACTGGCTCTGGTACGGACACCTCGGCCTCGGCTTCAACTACTAGCCGTGGAGGGCGTTGCGGTTGCGGTGGACGACGACGTCGTGGTATCGGCTCCGGTGTGATGGAGGTAGGCGGCGGTTGATGGGTGGGATGGGGTGGCGGACGGAGGACGCCGGGGTTTCGCGGCTGGTGGAGAGGTAGTTTTTCTGACGACCCCAGCTTAATCGTGCACTAATCATACACGCAAATGCACACGATCAAGCCTAAGGACTCACTTGAAGATATCACAACACAACTCTAAAATATAAACAAAATCATATAAGCATTTATTACAAGCCAGGGCCTCGAAGGCTCGAATACAAAGCTTGATGACAACAAGCATTAGCGGAAGCGTTAGATATCTGGGTACAGATATAAAACAGAAACAGAAAAGCCTTTAGAAAGGCGGGACAAAAATAAAACACTACGATCGAAAGGCGCAGGCCTCCTGCCTGGGACCCTCCATTCCTACTCCTGGACGTCGGCCAACTTGTAGAAGGATCCACCCTCGGGGAAGTAGTGGAAGTCGTCGGCGGGGCAGCTGTCTCAGGGGCTCCATCAGCTGGTTGCATCAAATGAAAATGGGGGAAAAAGAAAGTAAAGCAACCGTGAGTACTCATCCGAAGTACTCAGCCAGCCAAGGATCTACACTACATATGCAACATTATCAAAGGGGGGCTATATATGTGGACTGGGCTGCAGAAATGCCAGAATAGAGGGGGAAAGCCTAGTCCTAGCGAAGACTAGCATCTTCATCGGTCTTGCAGCATTAGAAGAGTGCAGATCAGCATAATGTAAAGTAGTAATAGTATCAAGTAACAGTCTCGCCCAGAGATCCTTCCTCGACTCCCTGCGAGAAAGCGATCCCAGAGCCACATATCCAGGTATCATCTCAAGTTCTAGCTGTATAGATCGGGATACAACTCCGAGTGTCCTTTACCGTAGGACCGGCTATCGATAGATGTGTTCTTCCCTGCAGGGGTGCACCAACTTACCCACCACGCTCGATTAATTCCGGCCGGACACACTTTCCTGGGTCATGCCCGGCCTCGGCCAAATGATACACCACAACCCTACCTACAGCTCAGCAGAGAGGTCCCCGCCGGTCTACCTCCTAAGCGCAAGGGGGTCTTGGGCCATCGCCCCTCGCCCTCCGGGTCGTTGTGTGCAGGGTGGATACTAGCACCTCCTCGAAAGGCCGATACGATCCGACCGTGCCACAATACTGAACTGGACATCTGACAAAGCTTTCGGCTGATGCTACGATGTAGAACGCCCATACTATGCCCACGTGATGGTTAGTGCTATCAGGCCAGAGGCCTGCTCGGATCAAATATCCAAATCGTTAGGACTAGGGGCTTGTGGAAACAAGCAGAGACTCATGAAAGATGTGACCCCGTCGCCCTGTCTCGAGGACTTGCTGCAAGGGCTAAGAATGCCCGGCCGCGCCTCGTGGAATAACTCACGGGTATCTATCCATCATTCGTAGGTAACCCTCAGGGTCGACCCGCCTTTCCAAGCATTAGTGTCAACAGTAATGTAAGGCATCCGTGTGGTCACCATATCAAGGGGAATCCGAGGCATCACCCTCGTTGGACTCCCACCTGATGTAACATCTAGATGGACGTAGGAGGCATCACCCTCGAGGTCCACACGTGGGGTGTTGCGCTACTTTGTCAGTATCGGGGGTGGTGTAGGAGGTATCACCCTCGCTTAGCACGATCGATCAACTAACCTACAAGGTTATCATCAGAAGTGCTGACGAGGTATCACCCTCGGCACTCGATAGTAACCCAGTAGTGTCGAGCAACTAAGGGGAAAGTGAGGTGCGGTGCCGGGGTCTGGTCTTCGATCCCGTTGATCGGGTCTTCTGATACTCCAGCGGGGCAGTCGGGATAAAGTGGGGTCTCTGATGGGTCTCTACCCAGCCTGTTCTAAACAGTTTAGGATAACAGTAAGGTATCAACAGCAGGTTACAATAAACAGGCTATGCAGCAGATATAGGATAGCAGTAACAGTAGCAAATTCTAATGCAAGCATGAGAAAAATAGAATAGGCGATATCGGGATGATCAAGGGGGGGGGGAGGGGCTTGCCTGGTTGCTCGGCGGCAAGGGCAAGGTCATCGGTGGTGTAGCCAATCACCAGAGCTGCGTCTGTCTCGGAGACTACGTCAGTACCGAGATCTACCGAGAGAGAAGAGGGGGAGGAAACAGTAAATACAGAGCAAACAAGTGTTATTCAATGTATGACATGGCAATACGAAGTGCCGGGTGTGTCCTAACGTATGGTTGCACGTCACCGAGGAAGGAGGAATCCATCCGGGAATGTTTTCCCGATTCCAGACATTTGTCAGATAGATGACCGGAGGGGATCGGTTCCATGTTCGGATAGTTAGGGACGTGTGACGGATGAACAGACCGCGTATTCGGCTTCGTCTCGTCGTTCTGAGCAACGTTCATGTTTTAAGTTTTTCGATCCTAGCTACGGTTAATTTTCTACGAACTTCTAAAGATTTAAATATTTTTCTGAAATTATTTCTATTTAACAGAAAAGGATATATGACATCAGCATGAGGTGGAGATGACGTCAGCGGTCAACAGACGCGTTGACCAGAGTCAAATCTGACATGTGGGTCCAGTGGGACCCACATGTCAGTCTCTGTTTAGACTAATAATGGATTAACCTAATCAGCAGGATTAATTAGGGAGTGGACCCCATCTGTCAGTGAGAGATTAGTGATTAGATTTATTTTTAATAACCTATTTAGTTAATTAAGCGTGCGGGCCCACTGGTCGGTGTCGGTGAGCGCCACGTCAGCCACGTTGACTCGGTCAACGAGTCAACGGTGGCCCTCGGGCCCACTGGTCAGCGTCTATAGGCGGGCCCCACACTTGCCACATGGGCGTCGGCCCGGAATCCTCTCCGGCGAGCTCCACAGCGGCGGCCGAACGCCGGCGGGGCTCGGATTTCTGCCATAGTGCACCAAATTGGTCGTTTTCGGTCGCGTTCGAAAGAGCAAAGGGTGCCGCATCCAACGGCGGCAATCTCGCGGGCTGGGGTGGTCGGAGCTCGCCGGAAACAAGCTCGAAGCGGCAGCCGAAGTTAGGAGCTCGGCGCGTTTCGCGTTCCGTAGCGCTAGCGCGCAAACTAAACCTCAGAGGGGCTACGCTAGGCCACCCGAAGCACGAAAACGTGCTTGGCCAGCTACGACAGGGCCTAGGGTGCCGATGACAAGCACGACGGCGGAGCCGGAGCTACGGTCATGGCGGCGGCGACGTGTACAGCTAGCTAGGGCGGCGTAGCAGTGCGTTGCGAAGGAGGAGAAGGAGCAGAGCTTACAGCGCGGGCACACGTAGGCCCTTCGGGAAACGGGAGCGCAGAATGAAGCCGAATTCGGCGGCGGCGTCCACGGCGGCCGGAGATGGGAATGAAGGCGGACGGCGGCTGCTCAGCTCCCCGGCCTCGCCTGAGATCACCAGAGGAAGAAAGATACCGCGGCGAGTCCACCGGACTTGTCGGGAAGGCGCACGGGCGCCGGTGGCCGCGTCGGAGCAACGGCGCGGCGGCGATCTGTCGGGACAGGGAGATGAGAGAGGGAACGGCGAGCGCGTGAGTGAGGGAGAGAGAGGGAAGAATGGAGGGAGTGACCAGGGGGACTGGATGGGCGTCGTTCTTATCCCCTCGATGGCCCCTGTCACGCCGCGGTGTCGACAGACGACCGGAGTGGCGAGCCGTGGCCATGGAGACGACGACACAGCAACGAGGAGCAGGTGAGGGAGCGGGCTGGGCCGGCTCAGCCCAGCGCCAGGTAGGCTTTTTCTTCCCTTTTTCTATTTACTGTTTTAACCTTTATTTATTAACAGAGAGGGAGAAAGGGAATTATTTGGGCAACTATTTCACCTAGAAAGAAATATGGGGAGTGTCCCCATAAATCCCTGGTGATTTTAGACAGTGCCACAAAAAGTTTGAGTATTCTTGGAACTGAGTTGAATTTTTCAAAAATGAATATGGCATTTAAAAAGGGCGGTTTGTTACTGTTTGAGGTTGTTGGAGTTGCTTAACTAATTCCAATATTGTGGTTTACAATTTTATACATGCCTCTGAATTATTTGTAACATTACGTACATTTTAGTTTTCAAACTTGAACAACTTTTATTTTCATTTTGAATTTGAATTTATTTCAGGGAGGAATTTGAAATGAAGTGTTCAAACTTTATGATCAAGCACTGCAAATGGGTATAACTTGGCACGATTATCATTATGTCACAGTGCTTATCACACAGGGGGTGTTACAATTCTCCTCCTCTAAAAGAAATTCTTGTCCCGAGAATGAAGAAGTAGAGGGAAAAAGATCGGGATATTCCTTGCGAAGATGATCCTCGCGTTCCCAAGTGGCTTCATCTTTTGTATGATTAGACCACTGCACTTTAAGGAACTTAGTAACTTTCTGACGAGTTCGATGTTCAGCTTCATCAAGAATGCAGATCGGATGCTCCTTATAAGATAGGTCATCTTGCAAATCAAGCATCTCGTGATCCACTGCGTGGTGCGGAGATTCTTTGAAGCATTTACGAAGCTGTGACACGTGGAAGACGTAGTGGATATGAGAGAATTGCGGCGGCAACTCCAATTTATATGCCACATGTCCATGTCTGGCAACAATGCGAAAGGGACCAATGTAACGGGGAGCTAGGTTGCCCTTGATTCCGAAACGGTGAGTGCCCTTCATAGGAGTGACTCACAGATAAGCCTGATCACCAGGTTGATAAGTCAAACCCCATCGTTTGCGATCATAGTTGCTCTTCTGGCGGTCCTGAGCTGCCTTGAGATTTTCTCGGACAATATAAACTTGTTGTTCTGTGTGTTGAATAATGTCCGGTCCAACAAGAGGTCGTTCCCCAGTTTCTGACCAATTCAGAGGGGTTCGACACTTACGTCCATAAAGCACTTCGAAGGGGGCCATTTTCAAGCTGGCTTGATAGCTGTTGTTATAAGAGAACTCGGCATACGGGAGAGATTCTTCCCACTTCTTACCGAAAGAAATAACACAAGCTCGCAGCATGTCTTCAAGCATTTGATTTACTCGTTCGACTTGGCCTTGGGATTGAGGATGATATGCTAAACTCCAGGTGATATGAGTTCCCATAGCTTGTTGGAAACTTTCCCAGAACATGGAAGTGGAAAGGCCGCCACGGTCCGAGCTGATCTCTTTTGGAATACCATGGAGTGAAACAATTCTGGAGATGTATAATTCTGCTAACTGACTAGCAGTGATCGTCTCCTTGACAGGCAGAAAATGTGCAACTTTAGAAAGTTGGTCGACGACGACAAGAATAGCATCGTGACCCTTCTGTGACTTGGGAAGACCAGTAATGAAATCCATTTGAACCTTATCCCACTTCCACAATGGAATAGGAAGTGGTTGCAGAATTCCGGCAGGCTTCTGATGTTCTGCTTTTACGCGACGGCAAACATCACATTCAGCAATGTATCAAGCAATATCCTGCTTCATTCTAGACAACCAGTACCTTTGACGGAGATCACGATACATCTTGGTGCTACCCGGATGAATAGACAACGGTGTATCATGTGCCTCCTTCGTGACCTTGTCAGTCATTAGCTCGAAGCGAGGTACGACAATGCGGTCTCTGAAATACAAGGTTCCATCTTCAGACAGCGAGAAATCCCTGTACTTTTCCAGGTGAAGATCTTTCTTCATGAGATCAATTTCAGCATCTTTAGCTTGCGCACTCTTAACGGCCTTCTCAAGGTCTGGTTCAACAACCAAGGTTTTTAGGTATCCTTGAGGATATATCTCGATATTTAGCTTTCGAAGCTCTTCATACAGGAGTGGTTGCTCTAGATGGACTTCAAGTTCGCAGCAATAGGATTTACGGCTCAATGCATCAGCCATTACATTAGCCTTGCCAGGGGTATAAGAAATACCCAAATCATAGTCTGCAATGGTCTCCATCCATCTTTGCTGATGGAGGTTTAGAGATGGTTGAGTGAACAAGTACTTCAGGCTTTTATGATCCGTGTAGATCTCGCAATGGTTACCGAGGAGGTAATGTCGCCACAACTGCAGTGCATAGATGACAGCAGCTAGTTCTAGATCATGTACCGGATAGTTCTCTTCATGTGGGCGCAACTGACGAGAGCCATAGGCAATCACTTTACGCTCTTGCATTAGGACACAGCCTAATCCTTCACGGGATGCGTCACAATAAATCATGAAGTCTTTGCGAGAATCTGGAGGAGCAAGTACGAGGGCGGATGTCAGCTTGTCTTTGAGTGTTTGAAAACTTTCCTGACATTTTTCTGTCCATTCAAACTTAACGCCCTTGTGAAGCAAATCTGTCAAAGGCTTAGCAATCTTTGAGAAATTCTCGACAAAGTGACGGCAATAGCTTGCAAGGCCGAGAAAACTTCTGACTTGCTTGACATTCTTCCGTGGAGTCCATTCAAGAATAGCCTGAACTCGTTCTGGGTTAACGGCAATACGTGGGCAGGTAGTCAAAGAGATTGACGATGATAACACAGATCCGTGAGGGCAAGGATGGCATTGCCGTTCTTGAATTCAATTAACATCTCGGAAGAACTCAAAATGTTGACGCTGAACATGACACATTTTTCCGGGAGATTCCAAAAGTGTCGAATGATGGTAAGCGAGGTATAAGATAACTTGGAAAGAAAAGGTTAAACAACCCAATAGAAAGGAAAATGATTATCAGACTAATCAGATCAATGGTAAGGAATAAGCACGGATATCCAGCTCTCCGGGTAGACGAGATTTACGAGATCCTAATTGTCGGCGTTAGTAAAATTCATTTAACCCAGAAAGAAGAGAGGTCAGAGTCCCAGAGTAAAGGTCGAGGAGTAAAAGATCCTAATACCACTCATTCGGCGACGTGGGCCCGTAAGCCACACAGCCAAGTTAGTAAAACAGTTTTCGGACCACTAGACTCAACTTCGGCCAAGGAGTTGGAAGGGGGTTCCTACAGGCAGTCGGCTCTGATACCAACCTGTGACGACCCCGGCTTAATCATGCACTAATCATACACGCAAATGCACACGATCAAGCCTAAGGACTCACTTGAAGATATCACAACACAACTCTAAAACATAAAAAAAATCATACAAGCATTTATTACAAGCCAGGGCCTCGAAGGCTCGAATACAAAGCTTGATGACAACATGCATTAGCGGAAGCGTTAGATATCTGGGTACAGATATAAAACAGAAACAGAGAAGCCTTTAGAAAGGCGGGACAAAAATAAAACACTATGATCGAAAGGCGCAGGCCTCCTGCCTGGGACCCTCCGTTCCTACTCCTGGACGTCGGCCAACTTGTAGAAGGATCCACCCTCGGGGAAGTAGTGGAAGTCGTCGGCGGGGCAGCTGTCTCAGGGGCTCCATAAGCTGGTTGCATCAAATGAAAATGGGGGAAAAAGAAAGTAAAGCAATCGTGAGTACTCATCCGAAGTACTCAGCAAGCCAAGGATCTACACTACATATGCAACATTATCAAAGGGGGGCTGTATATGTGGACTGGGCTGCAGAAATGCCAGAATAGAGGGGGAAAGCCAAGTCCTAGCGAAGACTAGCATCTTCAGCATCTTCATCGGTCTTGCAGCATTAGAAGAGTGCAGATCAGCATAATGTAAAGTAGTAATAGTATCAAGTAACAGTCTCGCCCAGAGATCCTTCCTCGACTCCCTGCGAGAAAGCGATCCCAGAGCCACATATCCAGGTATCATCTCAAGTTCTAGCTGTATCGATCGGGATACAACTCCGAGTGTCCTTTACCATAGGACAGGCTATCGATAGATGTGTTCTTCCCTGCAGGGGTGCACCAACTTACCCACCACGCTTGATTAACTCTGGCCGGACACACTTTCCTAGGTCATGCCCGGCCTCGGCCAAACGATACACCGCAACCCTACCTAAAGCTCAGCAGAGAGGTCCCCGCCGGTCTACCTCCTAAGCGCAAGGGGGTCTTGGGCCATCGCCCCTCGCCCTCCAGGTCATTGTGTGCAGGGTGGATACCAGCACCGCCTCGAAAGGCCGATACGATGCGACCGTGCCACAATGCTGAACTAGACATCTGACAAAGCTTTCGGTTGATGTTACGATGTAGAACGCCCATACTATGCCCACGTGATGGTTAGTGCTATCAGGCCAGAGGCCTGCTCGGATCAAATATCCAAATCGTTAGGACTAGGGGCTTGCGGAAACGAGCAGAGACTCACAAAAGATGTGACCCCGTCGCCCCGTCTCGAGGACTTGCTGCAAGGGCTAAGAATGCCCGGACGCGCCTCGTGGAATAACTCACGGGTATCTATCCATCATTCGCAGGTACCCCTCAAGGTCGACCCGCCTTTCCAAGCATCAGTGTCAACAGTAATGTACGGCATCCGTGTGGTCACCATATCAAGGGGAATCCGAGGCATCACCCTCGTTGGACTCCCACCTGATGTAACATCTAGATGGACGTAGGAGGCATCACCCTCGAGATCCACACGTGGGGTGTTGCGCGGCTTTGTCAGTATCGGGGGTGGTGTAGGAGGTATCACCCTCGCTTACCACGACCGATCAACTAACCTACAAGGTTATCATCAGAAGTGCTGACGATGTATCACCCTCGGCACTCGATAGTAACCCAGTAGTGTCGAGCAACTAAGGGGAAAGTGAGGTGCGGTGCCGGGGTCTGGTCTTCGATCCCGTTGATCGGGTCTTCTGATACTCTAGCGGGGCAGTCGGGATAAAGTGGGGTCTCTGATGGGTCTCTACCCAGTCTGTTCTAAACAGTTTAGGATAACAGTAAGGTATCAACAACAGGTTACAATAAATAGGCTATGCAGCAGATATAGGATAGCAGTAACAGTAGCAAATTCTAATGCAAGCATGAGAAAAATAGAATAGGCGATATCGGGATGATCAAGGGGGGGGGGGGCTTTCCTGGTTGCTCCGCGACAAGGGCAAGGTCGTCGGTGGTGTAGCCAATCACCGGAGCTGTGTCTGTCTCGGAGACTACGTCGGTACCGAGATCTACCGAGAGAGAAGAGGGGGAGGAAATAGTAAATACAGAGCAAACAAGTGTTATTCAATGTATGACATGGCAATACGCAGTGCCGGGTGTGTCCTAACGTATGGTTGCACGTCACCGAGGAAGGAGGAATCCATCCGGGAATGTTTTCCCGGTTCCGGACATTTGTCAGATAGATGACCGGAGGGGATCGGTTCCATGTTCGGATAGTTAGGGACGTGTGACGGACGAACGGACCGCGTGTCCGGCTTCGTCTCGTCGTACTGAGCAACTTTCATGTTTTAAGTTTTTCGATCCGAGCTACGGTTAATTTTCTAAGAATTTCTAAAGATTTAAATATTTTTCTGAAATTATTTCTATTTAACAGAAAAGGATATATGACGTCAGCATGAGGTGGAGATGACGTCAGCGGTCAACAGATGCGCTGACCAGAGTCAAATCTGACATGTGGGTCCAGTGGGACCCACATGTCAGTCTCTGTTTAGACTAATAATGGATTAACCTAATTAGCAGGATTAATTAGGGAGTGGGCCCCATCTGTCAGTGAGAGATTAGTGATTAGATTTATTTTTAATAACCTATTTAGTTTATTAAGCGTGCGGGCCCACTAGTCGGTGGCGGTGAGCGCCACGTCAGCCATGTTGACTCGGTCAACGAGTCAATGGTGGCCCTCGGGCCCACTGGTCAGTGTCTACGGGCGGGCCCCACACTTGCCACGTGGGCGTTGGCTCCGGAATCCTCTCCGGCGAGCTCCACAGCGGCGGCCGAACGCCGGCGGGGCTCGGATTTCTGCCATAGTGCACCAAATTGGTCGTTTTCGGTCGCATTCGAAAGAGCAAAGGGTGCCGCATCCAACGGCGGCAATCTCGCGGGCTGGGGTGGTCGGAGCTCGCCGGAAACGAGCTCGAAGCGGCGGCCGGAGTTTGGAGCTCGGCGCGTTCCGCATTCCGTAGCGCTAGCGCGCAAACTAAACCTCAGAGGGGCTACGCTAGGCCACCCGGAGCACGAAAACGTGCTCGGCCAGCTACGACAGGGCCTAGGGTACCGGTGACAAGCACGACGGCGGAGCCAGAGCTACAGTCATGGCGGCGGCGACGTGTACAGCTAGCTAGGGCGGCGCAGCAGCACGTTGAGAAGGAGGAGAAGGAGCACAGCTTACAGCGCGGGCACACGTAGGCCCTTCGGGAAACGGGAGCGCAGAATGAAGCCGAATTCGGCGGCGGCGTCCACGGCGGCCGGAGATGGGAACGAAGACGGACGGCGGCTGCTCAGCTCCCCGGCCTCGCTTGAGATCACCAGAGGAAGAAAGATACCGCGGCGAGTCCACCGGACTTGTCGGGAAGGCGCACGGGCGCCGGTGGCCGTGTCAGAGCAACGGCGCGGCGGCGATCTGTCGGGACAGAGAGATGAGAGAGGGAACGGCGAGCGCGCGAGTGAGGGAGAGAGAGGGAAGAATGGAGGGAGTGACCAGGGGGATTGGATGGCGCCGTTCTTATCCCCTCGATGGCCCCTGTCACGCTGCGGTGTCGACAGACTAAGGAGCGGCGAGCCGTGGCCATGGAGACGATGACACGTCGACGAGGAGCAGGTGAGGGAGTGGGCTGGGCCGGCTCAGCCCAACGCTAGGTAGGCTTTTTCTTCCCTTTTTCTATTTACTGTTTTAACCTTTATTTATTAACAGAGAGGGAGAAAGGGAATTATTTGGGCAACTATTTCACCTAGAAAAAATATGGGGAGTGTCCCCATAAATCCCTGGTGATTTTAGACAGTGCCACAAAAAGTTTGAGTATTCTTGGAACTGAGTTGAATTTTTCAAAAATGAATATGGCATTTAAAAAGTGCGGTTTGTTACTGTTTGAGGTTGTTGGAGTTGCTTAACTAATTCCAATATTGTGGTTTACAATTTTATACATGCCTCTGAATTATTTGTAACATTACGTACATTTTAGTTTTCAAACTTGAACAACTTTTATTTTCATTTTGAATTTGAATTTATTTCAGGGAGGAATTTGAAATGAAGTGTTCAAACTTTATGATCAAGCACTGCAAATGGGTATGACTTGGCACGATTATCATTATGGCACAGTGCTTATCACACAGGGGGTGTTACAGTTTTGGCGCCCACGGAGTACGAATGGGGAATCGAACGGGGGGCGGGGGCGGGGGGAGCTATGGGAGAACCATGTTTCGGTCTGGGACGCGCTTGTTTTTGGTTTTTTTTAACAAATGGGACACACTTTCTTTGAAATTTGGGGAAAGTACAAACTTTGCCCCCCTCTTAAATTTCGGACCTACTGCAGGTCGGGGGTAGGATGGTAATCCCAGGTGTCCCAAATAGTGGGCGGGAGCGATTTCAGCCATGCGCATGTGTGCTTAGGCGGCCATTGTGTATGAATGTTTTTCGGAGGCGGTTGCGTGGGTATAGATGAAGCTACAAACCTACCCCGGTTTAGACCTTTGGACGTCGGGCCGGTAGGTTTCATGGGTCAGAGTTAGAAAAGTAATTTCCTTCTACCAAACATTGATCTCATGCGGTTTCGGGCGAGTAGAGGCTCTTTTGGCGCTTTGTTCGAAATTTTGAAACAAAAGCATTCACGTTTAGAGTACTCTTGAACTTTGAGGATTGACCTAAATAGACAACGTTAAATTTGACCTTGTATGTTTGAAAACCTCATTAAATTATGCGCTTCTTTTTGAAATTTTGACACTTGAAAATCCTATAACTACTATTATTTTGGAATGGAGGAGGTAAATTTGAATCTATTTTGTACACGACTATATATGCTATTATGTACAAAAGCAGAGCAAAGATTGGTGCCCCCATAATTTAGGTATGATTTACAAATGCCATGATATCGAATTCAAGTAATTGAATGGACTTCATGTTGAATTCGAATTTTTTAAACCACCTTAAGTTGAATTCAAATGTATGCTAGTTCATATCTAGCTATTTATAATGTTCATTGTGTAACTTTTGTATGTATAATGTGCTTTACACACACAACATGAACTATACTCACGTTTATATTCGATTGCTAAAGCAATGCATTGTCTAGAGTTCAAAATACTAACTATGAGGATCAATTATGTCGAATAATAACATAGACATGCTCAAATTCGATAGAATATAGATGTCTGATGGATCAATGACCGTTCCTTACGCGAATTGCAAATATCATGATCCCATCCTAATATTTGGATACAATTTATATTTTTAATCAATGTGTACATCAGTCTTTTACGTGTAGTTTCACTCTCCATCGGTGGTCTCTCACACATGCTCACACACTCTCTCCCGAGGTGTCTTTCTCGCAGACATGCTCTCGATATAACCCTCCCTCCCTCTCGTAACCATTTACGACTGTTTTCACTAACCTTTATCACAAGCACTCTTCCTCTCACAAGCATACACATGCACAATCCCCATCGACCCTTTCTATATACATAGACCTGCCTACGTGTCTCCCGTACGCACATTATCTTTAGGCATGTCTCTCAGGCATTGTCTCCACCTCTCTTCCTAATCGACGAGTATGATTCTAGCAGAGCATTCTATAGGATGCCCCTTAAAGTTAGGTTGGATGAATAGTAATATCAGAGATAAGGGGTTACCTTAGTCCGAGGACCTAGGGTTACAAATCCTAGCCGGCTTTGTCAGTGGACACAGAGTCCTTCACGACTCTGCTATCTTTGTCTTGTACGACTAGTCCTCCATGGGTCTCCCTAAATGCGTCACGGGCCGACCAATGTGGCGCAGGACGGAACCGAACCAAGGGCCTCACATCGGCCCACCGGACCTCACGCGGTGACACACCCTCTGCCCCCAGGTCTCGTTATCTTCTCACACCCACACATACCAACACAGACACCACACAAAAAAAATTCTCCTCGTGTCTCTATCCCCTCCCCCCTTGCATATACACACTCAAGGGCATCTCTCGCCGTGAACATTCATATTCGTCTCTCTATCTCTAGACCTCTCCATTCTCGGGCTATCTCACCACGTCCCCCCCCCCCCCCCCCCGCAGGCCCCTCTATCCATGCCTCTCTCGAATACGTAATACACACACATACATCTCTAGGCCCTGCCAAATACATCAACTACGCATTCACACATGTTACATCACGTACCCCATTGAGCTAAAAAGCCCTCTCTTCACGTTTATTTCGCATACAACATTCCTTTTGAATAAAGTGTGGGCAAAAAATTATTTTAGAATTTCTACATATATGCAACATTACAAAGTTATATGGAGGAGTATGAACGTTAATTTGCATTGCATGGTGCCCACAATGATATTTATTCCGCACTGTGAATTTTTATATTTTTACACTATATATAAAGTTAGTCATAATAAAGAGAAACGAAGAGCATCTCTCTCTCCATCGCATACACCCCCTCTACGCCCCTTTCATGCGCACACAAACTATCTCCAGGTCCTCTAAAAATACGCCCCAGCACATTCACGCATGTTTCATCTTTCTCTCGCGATATATACAGTGACGATCATTGTATTTGAAGCGAAAGCACGATACGTACATTGGACTTCAGAATCCACTCATTACAGTCACCATTTACGTTTTGTGGTTATTATACAGTCACGGGCTCACCGTACAGCTCTGTATTTGCTTAAGACACGACTAGTTGACCAGTTAAACGGTCCACATGGCACCTCTAGTGTTGCATCACATTATCTCACTAACATTGGGCCCACCTGTCGGTGTGTATCTACTCTACACTCTTATAAAAAACAGAGTTGGTGATGATGGTGTGCCTGCCATCCTGCAATATAGTCCGTCCGATTTATATCTGACGGATAGGAAGGAAACTATGGCAATTTTGCAAAAAGGTACCCACACACCTCTCCACATTTGCAAATAAGGCCTTCCCTCGTTCATCCTTTTCTCTCACAAGATAAACTACTCATACAAATCCATCTTGATGTTACGTGCAATGCATGGGCATCTTGCTAGTAAAAAGTAAAACAAACGATAAAAAAATATTTGACGGTGGTTCGAAGTCATTACCACGGACACAGCGGACAAGGTGGCCTTGTATTGGTATGCTGAGCCGTCTGTTTTAACACACAGGAGCTGGTGTGGTGATTATACACACACGCACGCATGCACACGAACTGCATGCACGCAACACTCACACGAACACACGCAGTCACACACGCACGCAACACTCACACGTACACACGCAGCCACGCACGCACGCATGCATGCACACACCACACGACCAACACACACTCTCACGCTCAAGTGCTCAACCTACACGTGCATGCGCACACATCAGGCCCTGATAGACACATACACAACCAGGTTGTTCCCGCGCACGGGTTGGAGTCTTGTCAAGCCTGCGTAAATTTGTGTTTATCTGACCTTTTTCCTATGCGAACTGACAGGTGGGACCCACAAGGAACATGGTCAATTTAACTAGTCAACATAGTGCCACGCAGACTATTTGGCCGGTCAACAGAGTGCAATCCGATGTTGAACAGTGAGCAAGTGACCGTACAATCACCGCAAAACATATATAGTGACCGTAATGAGCGTATTCTGAAGTCCGATGACCGTATTACGCTTTTCTCTCTATAGGCCCTCCAAAACTACATCTCTACACGTTCTCGCATGTTACATCTAACAACTATGCAATACAACACTACTACTACACTCTAACACAATAAATCATATGTGTTTTTAGTTTTACTAGATCTCATATTGTTACTTAATTATTCAGTTTGCATACATTAAAATTGCCTTTGAAATGTATGGCCAGTATCATCTACCGTGCGGGAAAAATCCTGCCCTTTCCTGTTTAATCGGGTTTGTATCGATGGATCGTGCGAAACAGCAAAACTATAGTAGTACCACAGTACAAGTAACAGTTCACTGGGCCGCCGTGTCGTGTACTCCTCCGTCGTAAGAGTGGAGCGCTCGCTTTCATAAATGTTCTAGTCCCTTTCGCCGACATGTGGGACATCAAGCTATCGGGTCCACGTGCCATACCGAAATACAGTGCAGAGCAGCAGGGGTGAAGCACCCCAGTCATGGCGCCGGCGTAGTAATGAGCAATGAGGCGTCAAATCACAAAGTTGCACCTTTCCCGCAGTTAAGTTGCAGGGACGAAGTAATAATGCTAAAAAAAGAAGTTGGAGGGACGAAGCAACCATCATTTCACTCTTTGCTGAATCTGCTTCTCCCTCATCTTCTTCAAGTTAACCACGTGTTGCTTCTGCCGTTGTTCTGCCTCATGTGGGACGCGGATCGACTTGGTAAAGCATTGACACGTGGGACCGCATGTTAGCAAACCGCCAGGCCAACGTCCTCTAAAAATAAGAAACCTTCCCCGCCATCCGCGCGGCAAAATCACCTCCTTTTTACTAATCTTGATACTATAATTTTTTAGATTAATATAATTGAGATTTGTATAGATAGCACACAGGAGCAAAACCAAGTGGTACGGTTAAGGGCATCCACAATGTGTAGACAAATGTGAAAATAGCTTTTGGCATCGATGGGAACCATTGTGGACGGTGCTGCCAAAGCCAAAAAGATGGAACCGAAGCTCCCTAATTGATTGATTGAAGGAATAGAAAAATGCAACGTCTCTGCTCTTTCTCCCGTGCTTGGACGCATGTACAGTATAGAGCACAGAGTCTACTCCCCTGTCCCTTCTATCACAAATCACAAAGCAGTGAGGCATCAAATCACAAAGGACGGACGAAGCAACCATCATTGCACTCTTCGCTGACTCCGCTTCTCCATCGTCTTCTTCGAGAAACCACCTCACCGCACTAAGCTGGATGGACGACGCTATTGTGTAGTACTAGTACATTTACGCGTCCTTTGGTTCAACGGACTTCCTAGATGCAAATAAGGTGGTTGTCTCGGCTTGCAGGCGGTACTTGCAAATGACTTACCGTGGTCTCCCTCAATGGTGTTCTTCGTCGAACGCACTTCGCCAAACCATAACGTTCGAGATATTGTCGACGTCACCGCAATGGGGAAGGAAGTCAAATAGTTACTACCTCCATTTTTTTGTACACAAGGCCAGTATATCAAAATTACAATTTGCAGAAGGCCAATAACACTAATCGAGGGAAAATTGATGGGGTTTGCCTCGTACTAGCAACCAAGGACATTAATATACTCTTGCATGCATGCGGAAGTGAGAAGGTGGGTTTGCATGGCGCTGCATTAATCAAGCGATGAGGAGTGAGATGGTTAGCTCGTTCGGCATTGGAGAAAAAAATACGCATTAATTGACACGTCAAACGAGGATTTGTATCGATCAATCCTTTGAAGGAAAACCCCGCCTTTCTTTTTTAACACAAGTAGTACTCCTACGTACGTACTTGTATCCTGTTTGGGTCTAGTCCTTGCATTGCCATACTTCGCCACACATTTTTGCCAAGCTTGCCTAAAGTTTTCAAAATGAAAAGGAGGTACACTTGCGCATGGCTGTCGCGGTCGCACCGCACCCTCACACAGTCGCTCCTGCACGCCGCGGTCGCAGCGCACCCTCACACAGTCGCTCCTTCACACCGCAAACCCAACCAAGGGAACGCACCCTCACTGACACGTGCTACCGCATGTGATCAAACCAAACTCAGCCATCCTACCGCTGACACATAATTTTCGTTCATACAGTATGTTTATCAAACCGCATGTTGGGGAAGATCCTTACGGCCCGTGTGGTGGTCTGTTGGGGAAGAAGAAGAGGTGAGGAAGAAGGGTTAGGAGACGTAGGATATTCATCCAACCGCCTGAAATGGTCGACTGACCCAAATGATGAAAGTCAGGCGACTTGCATAAATATATGTTTTTACACAGCAAAAGATCCCTAAAAACAACAACATAAAGAAAAACTATCACTGCTCGCGGAACGAGACGGCCTCGTCGTCTTTGGCTGCCGGCGCGAACCAGCCGTAGCTGCCGATGTGTGTCTCCGCACCATGCTTGTCCTCGGCCTCAAGCTACTCGTTCATGCGGAGTGTGCGAGCGCTCTGCACAGACAAGAGCACCGCTCGGTTCAAGTCCAGGATGTCCGGTTCCGCCTGCAGGAGGGCCTCGATGGCGGTGGCATCCGCGCACTATGCGTCGAGTTGAGCCTCCGCCGCCCGGTTCAAGTCCAGGACGTCCGGTTCCGCCTGCAGGAGGGCCTCGATGGCAGCGGCATCTGCGCGCTCCACGTCGAGTTGAGCCTCCGCCGCCCGGTTCAAGTCCAAGACGTCCGGTTCCACCTGCAGGAGGGCCTCAATGGCAGCGGCATCCGCGCTCTCTGCGTCAAGTTGAGCCTCCGCCACCCGGTTCACATACACGACATCCGGTTCCGCCTGCAGGAGAGCCTCGATGGCAGCGGCATGTGTGCGCTCCGCGACGAGTTGAGCCTCCGCCTCCCGGTCCTCCTTTAGTATCGCCAGGTTGAACCGCTGGTCCGCCTGCACCATGGGGGGCCCGGATGCCGGCATAGAGTCGATGTCCATCATCTCATACGCATCGAGGGCCTTCAGAGCCGCGACCTCCGCCATGAACATTGGATCGGCTTCCTCCTCCTCGGAGCTTGGCTCCAGAGAAGTCGGGGATTGGCCCGCCGCAATGCGAGCTTGGGAACGGAGGTCTGTGGCGCTGACCGCCGCCGCGATTTCTGCGCGGCGCTCCGGCGTCAGCGTCTTGTAGTGTGTGATCTTGCGGTGCACCATGGCTTTCCGGCGAACTAGGGGACGCTTGATGCGGGCTAGGGGATCGAAAGGTGGGGGAATGGGTTGGAGAGGAGGTGCGGTTTTGGGGCAGTGGCTGGCGTAGGCCGAGTAGCGAAGGTTCTGTTGTGAATAGTGGTTCCGGTGACGACCGGTCAATCGGTTTTGACTGTACATCACTCTTGTCGCGTTCGCGTTGCACCCCGGCACGCTGGACCCGCCACGTCGCTCACCAAATGGAACGCGCTTCGTCTTGCGTTTTCGCTCGCTTGTGGGACCGCAGTTGAGAGCAAACCGACATCCCTCCCCCTCCCCCGCCCGCGTAATTTTTACTACTACTCCCTTCATTTTATGCGGAGTAAATAAAAACAGAGGGAGTATACTACGGATGAGGATCCCCTAACGTGGCCGAACCCATTGAGTAACTAACATGCGGGGCCTAGCAAGCATGGGGCCCGCCAGTCAGTGACCGAAAGGCAGGGTAAGGCAGGGATACCTACGTCAGAGGTTCCACTTCCACTACTACTCCCTCCTTCCATCTATACAGGGCCTAATGCGTTTTTCGAGGCTAACTTTGACCAAATGTTAGAGTAATAATATATGACATGCAACTTACACAAATCATAATGTCAAATTCATATGTGAAAGGAGCTTCCAATGATATAATTTTCACATTATACATCTCATGTACTACTATTAATCTTGTCAATAGTCAAAGGCGGTTTTGAAAAACGCATTAGAGCATGGTTAATAATGTAGCCGGCTGTTGGCTATAAAGAGATGCCACCTCACTTAGAGCCATCATAAAAAAATACTCATATAAGTAATAGGTTGGCTCTTAGAATGGCTATTAGGTTGGCTCTAAGCATTTAATATATGCATGAGCAAGGTATATGATTGGAAGAGAGTTGCATGCTATTTTTTCTTGATCTATGTGTTATAGCCGGGCTGTTGAATAAGAGCCCGCTTCACTCTCTCTCCTTTCTTCTCACTCCTCCAAGTAGGATTTTAATGACATGGCAAGTCCTGCTGACTAGGCCTTATTGGACTTGCTCTTAGGCCCTATATAAATGGAAGGAGGGAGTACTATGAGCACTGCATACTCTACTACAGATGTTGTCAGTACTCCACTAGTACTATCGGATAGGGAGCTAAAAAAAGTTACTATTGGACTGGCTATACGTGGCGAAATCCTAGTAGGAAGAGCATGAGCGAGAACACGCGCATTCACGTGTTTGAAAACAAATTGGAAACCATCTCTGTTTGAATACAAATCTAGGAGTACGTACGAATCTAACAATATTGATTGGGCGTTGTAGAATGTTGATACTTTTTTCTGTAAGTTTGATCAAAGTAGAGATACTTTGACTACACATAAAACTTATATGTAAACTAGAAAGGATCGGAGGGAGTATATTGTACGTTCAAAAGCGAAACGAACATTGAATACCCTTTATATATGATTTGCGGATGCTATGATCACCAGTTCAAAATTTTGAATCCGCCTTAGGTATCACACATGCACCCACTCGTTCTCTCTCGGTTTCATCTCGGGGTGGGTACAATACATTCGTTTCGCTTATGAATGTACAATATACTCCCTCTGATCCCCACAGACGCCCCCCCCCCCCCCCCGCGGGTCATTTCTATCATAGAAACAGACCAAACCTTTATCTCCTTGCACGACACGCAATTGATCTCTCAACATCAATCGATCTCATCAAGATGTGTTGGGGCACAAACCGAATGGGATGTCAAAACTAAGACGGGAAGCGACAAGTAGTGGAGGCAAAGTGAAACTTTAAACGAACCGTTTGTTTGTATGCATGTCGGACAAATTACAACATTGGAAATACAAGCATGGTCTAGGCCCAAACGCTCATCGTCGCTGGACACGGCCGGCTTCAGTGTGCCGAGGGTGGCGTTAGCGCTGTGGCACAACCAGCAGATCAACACCCGGCTCGTCGAGGATGCACGGGGCGCCGAAGTGCGCGCGCGCCGCGACGCATCCGCAGAGTGGTGTAGCGCGGCCAACTGCATCCCCAGGACCTGAGACCATGCCGGGTCATCTTGCTTTTTCAATGACATGTGGGGATCGCATGTGAGCAAAAGGCATCTCCAACATTGCCACGACCGCAGCTGACTACCCTGGCACACCAAAAACCCTTGTCCCTCGCGTCATCGCGCGATGCATTCCCAGCCGGCGCTAGCTGCCCGCATTCCTGCCATCCGTTCGTATGCCATCATTAAGAGGCTAGGTGCCCGAGGAACCAACTCCAGTGACTTAATGACGCACCCGGACGCTTGGCCTCACCGGAATGCGCTACTTAAAGCGGCAACGCCCAGCTAAACTCCACACTATAGCGCATCGTCCTGCTACCTGGCACCACATCCGCCATGGCCGCGAGCGCGAACGCTCTGCGGGAGAGCTTGTCTTCAGGGATGAAGCTCGAGGTCGCCGCCATCGCTCAAGTCGCCGCTCGCAACGCAATAGCAGCATAGCCGGACACGGACGCGACCGCACAAGCGGTGGCCATGCTGGCGGCCGACAACGGGAGCACCGTCAGCCACGCATCCTACTTGCCGCCGTCCAACGTCCGGCACCGCCGAGGTCGAGGACTCCTCCGAGGATGAGTAGGGCATGGGAGGCGGCAGGGCATGGTGTGCCAACTGGCTGGTCCGTCTCCCGTGTTCTACTCTTCCTCGCCGTAGACCGCACCTTCGCTACACGGGTCTTGAACCCCGCCCCCGTACATGGAGATCGCAGATGGAGGACGTCGGTTGCCGCCATAGAATAGGTTTAGGGTCGGGTTTCTTTTATTTTTCTGTCCTATAAAAGTTCAAAATGTAATGAAAATCTGCCGTGTTTGCATTAATCTCGTCCGGTGTATATGAACTTTCACAATAATAGTAAGATATATTGTAGGAGTATATGGAATGATGATTCGTTTTTGTGTGTATAAACTTAGAAGGTTTGACCCGAGACAAAGCTAACATGCGAAGTAAATAAACACATAGGGTCTACATACACAATTTATCTTAGGCACTCCAATAGTACGTCCACTAGACATTCACGCATTTCACATCTTTCTACATCTACGGGAACCTACGAAAGGGTTAACGTAAATAGCCTCTCTCTCTCCCCCCTGATTTTCATGGTGGTGGGCCCCTCCCTCCCCCCAATCTACAATCAACAGCTCACATGTTTCACATTACATTAATTACATAACTGGGATTACGTAGGTGTAGCATTACTCGTCCTAAAAAAACCAACTAAGCCAACCTCCCAGCATATTGCACGGGAAAAGACCCGGCCGCGCCGTTTTAGTCGGGATTACCGGATTATTAGTAGTAGTATCGATGGATCGCGCAAAGCACCAAGTTTTTTTTGAGGGGGCGAAGCACCAAGTTTAAAAGGAAAAAAGGCGGTACACTCATAGCACCCCTGTCGCGGTCGCATTGCACCCCACACACGGTCGGTCCTGCACACGGCTCACGCAAATGGAACGCGCTTCGGCTTGCCTCTTCACTGACACGTGGGACTGCACTTGGAGAAACTGACCACGTGCCAAACTCCCCCCCGCCCACCGCGCGAAAATCCCCCCCAAAAGTTCCCCCCAAATCCCAAATTTAACTGCCCTTCGGCCAACTAGCTAATAATATTCCCCAAAGCCCCTCCCCCCGGCCCCCTCCACTCCATTCGCTCCACCAAAGCCGCCCTCCCCGCCGCGCCGATACGTCGGCGCCGCGGTTCATCAAGGGGACGCACGGCGATCCTCTCGCTCCCACAGTACGCTCTCGTAGACTGCCGTCCTCTAGCCGCGCCGCGACCGCTGGCGACGTTCTTGTGGAGACGCACGGTGGTCAGCGCCACCACCGCTGGCGACGTTCATGTGGAGACGCATGGCGGTCAGCTTCTCCCATGGTACGCACATTCTAGACTGAGGCCCCATGCATGTCGGTGTAGCACTGAATGTTAGCTGATAGACGCTGTTAATCTCACTGTTTGCCGAAGTAGTTTATAGTCAATATGCTCTGCTTAAGAAGCTTCCTTGCCCTGTTCTGCACTCAATCTGCTTAGCTGAGATGGCATGCCAAGCCCGATTAGTTGCTAAAATATCCTGCCATATATTTATTGTGACGTAGATTGCCATGGTCTAGTAGCCAATCTATTAGGTGAAATAGCTCTACACCATTTTATACTCGATCTTTGTTGCTGAGATGGCCTTCGATAGTTCGATGGCTGTGTGCTCGGCCTCATTGACTGCTGAAACAGCCTGCCATAATTTAGCACTCAAACCTGTTGGCTGAATTAGCTTTACATATATTTCGTTACTTAGATCTGCTTGTCCAAATATCTTGCCATAGCTTTAGACATCGACCTAGGTATTTTTTCTGGACTTCATAAAAAAGCATATATGTTTTTCCTGTAATATCTAGTAGAAGAACTAATTTGTATGTCTAACAGATGGACTGGACTTGGCTAACCTCTGCTCGAAGATTCTCCGCTGCATATGTCGAGGGGGTTGAAAACTTCATGAACTTTATTAGAGCTGAGTACGGTGGTCCAAAATCAGATGTGCTCTGCCCGTGTAGCAGTTGTATGAATTCAGTTACAAGACCCCAGTCAACTGTGCGAAATCATCTACACTTGTTTGGGATGTCGGTCACATATACTATGTGGGTTCATCATGGTGAAGCTGTGAATGTCAATGTTACTGACTATGTGGAAGCAGCAGATCACCATCTTGATCTGCCTGATGCTCAAGTGGTAGAGGAGGAGGAGGTGGTGGTGGCGGAGCCAGCGAGTTTGACCAACATTGAAACAATGCTACGAAATGCTCATGCATTTCATGAACTTTCACCTGCAGAAGAAAAATGGTGGGCCCGCATGTTGGAACAATGCAACGTGGCTGTCACCCCAGGAAATAAGCTGTCAGTATTCTCAGCTATGGTCACCTTTCTTCAGGTGAAGACATCTGAGCGGATGACCAACAAATCATTTGATGCGATGTTGGCTGCTTTCCGCAAATCTTTCCCAGATGCGTCTGAGCTGCTACACACCTACAGTAAAATGAAGAATTTCCTTCATGCAGTTGGAATTGGATATGATATGATCCATGTTTGTAAGAATAATTGTGTTCTGTTTCGGAAGGATTATGCCAACTTAAGTGAATGCCCAAAATGCAAATCATCAAGATGGAAAGATGGCGATGCTGTGAAGAGGATTCCTCATAATGTTCTGAGACATTTTCCAATTATACCAAGATTGCAGAGGTTGTTTCATGATGCTGAAACAAGAGAGGATGTACCGTGGCATTCTAGGAACTAGGAGTACGGAGATCAGAATGTAATGAACCATCCATCTCATGGTAGTGACTGGAAAAGCTTCAATCAGAAACACAAAAAGTTTGCTGCTGACCCGAGAAACATTAGACTTGGCTTAGCTTCAGATGGATTTAACCCATTTGGCCACCAGAGCGCCACATATAGCATGTGGCCAGTGCTTGTTATCCCTTACAACATGCCTCCAAATGTCTGCACCAAAGAATCAAACTACATGATGGCCTTGCTCATCCCAGGTCCAAAAAGTCCTGAAAAGGATTTTGATTTATTCATGGAGCCTCTTGTGGAGGAACTTCAACAGCTATGGAGGGGTGTTCTCACTCGAGACCTATATAGCAGCCCACCAGCTGATTTCTTTCTGCTTGCTGTTATAATTTGGTGCATCCATGATTATCCGGCTTTGGGCACTATGTCAGGGCGAACGACACATGGTTACAATGCATGTGTTCGCTGTGACAGGAATCCGCTGTCATACGCAATACTTAGTGTCGGAGTAAATGACCACGGGTAGCCTCATCAGCTCCCCTTGGTATTTCAAGACATCGGGGCAGGCTGTGCCCCTCAAACATCAAAGACAAAGGAACGCCTTCTTGGGGCCGGCTGGTCCAAGCGGCCGGTTGCCAGGAGGCGGCGGAATCCAGAAGATGGCCATGAAGTGGGCCGACTCCTAGCAGGCGGCTTCTTGGGAAGCCGGATCCTAGCAGGCGGCCCCTCGTGCCCTCAAAGTTAGCACCCACATAAACACGACAAGACGGGGCGTGGCTACAATACAAGCCTGCCATCCCCCGAATCCAGGGCAGAGCGTGGCCACAGTGCAGCGTACCAAGCGGACATCCCACGCCCGACGCGGCACTGTTGCCATGCTGCCCATGATATCACCCATGGCACAGGACGCCATGCTCCCACGATGGGCTGTCGGTACGGCCCGCAGGCGGCGGGCCCTACCTGTCTGTGAGAGGCCAGGAGGCGGCGAGCCCTGACCAGTCGGCTCAGGGGAGGCCGGCTCCTAGCAGGCGGTCCTCCCCCTTCCTTGAAGTTTGTGCGCCATTAACCAGAAGAGACGGGGAGTGGCTACAATGAAACGCCCGCCAGGCGGCGGGACAGTAGCCACGCTCTCCCCGACCAAGCATGCATCATCAGTGGCACGGCTACAGTGCTACGCAGCCGACAGGACCCGCAAGCAGCGGGCCGGCTTGTCGGCCCAGTACGAGACAGCTGGGGGGACCCACCAGGCGGCGGGCCCCTGCAGTCGGCGGAAAAGCCGGTGACCAGAGACACTGACGGCCGGGTCCTATGCTCGGCCGGATTACCATTGTATCCCTGGGGGGTAGGCCTATATAAACCCCCCAGGTCACCCCATGCAGGGGGTTGGGAGCTGAGTAGAGAGGAGAAAGCCTCCTAAGTTCAGCACTCACACAGACACATAGGGAGAGGAGTAGAGCTAGCCTTGCCCTCCTTCCTCCCCTAGCAAAACAGCTCAAGGAGCAAGTTTGTAGCTACTTGTTAAGGTAGTGATCATGCGGAGACCCCGCAGAGCAGGACTAGGGGTGTTATCTCCAAGGAGAGCTCCGAACCTGGGTAAGATTCGCAGGCGTATGCGGTCTCGCTCATTCCCGCTTCCAGAGCCCGGCGACGTACTTTTGTCCCCATCCATGATAAGCCATCCTTTGGCATATGTCGCACGATACCCCCGACATTTGGCGCCCACCGTGGGGCTAGGTGCACCGTCGTCCGGAAACACGTTCTGGACGGGAACCCTCTTCCTTCCTGGCGAGCGCAGCCAGCCCGGCACGCCTGACGATGTTTGTGCTGACACGCTGCGCGGCACGAAAGTTGCTTGCGCCGCCATCAGCTTCGCTGACCTCACCAGCGGGATCCGCCTCTTCGACGAGCCTGCACTCGTCGCGGGTGCGGCCGGCCTCGAAAGCTGCCTCATCAACTCCCTCGGCAAGCTTCACATCGCCAACGAGCCGGTCTCCGACCTGGAGTCCGTTGGCTCCACCGACCCGTCCGACGACATGGTCATCGACGCCGACGTCGCGCTTTCTGATGCCTTCCCCGATGACGTGGTGATCTTCAACGACCCGTTCCCTGCTGCAGATAGCAGCGCCAGCACCAGCACCGTCATCGGGGTGCTGGTCGTCAGCCACGACGAAGCCTCCGACCATGCCGGCCGGGACCCATTGCAGGCGGCAATGCGGGACCTGTTCGCGCCCGTAGCGCCTGGTGTAAACGGCGAAACGCTGGAGGCGTGCCGTATCGCACTACTCGACAGCGCCAACAAGTTGGCGGCCATGAGACGCCTCACCGAGGCCTACCACCGCGAGATCGACCATGTCGTCTGCGGCACGCCGGCTGCTGGCGAACCCAGCCATGCGGGCACGGTTCGGCAACGCGGCACAGCCATCGCCAGCATGTTGGGGGCCAACCGCCCAGTCTATGCTACGCCGATGGAGAACTTACGCGCCGCCCAGGCAGCGGCAGACGAGCTGGACCACCTGGAGGGCGACGAGCGTCGCTGCATGACGGGGCGCGTCCAGCAGCTCATCGATGCGGCCGCCGCGCAGCAAGAAGTTGGCCGCCGTGTTGTGGAACCCGGCTTGCAGGCCGGGAACCTTCCCCCTCGCCAGAGCATGGCGCGACCTCCCGGACACCGACAAGGGGTGCCCGCGACCAAGAGCCGGTTGCTAGCCACAGCCGCACCCGCATCTCCATCGAGCGCGACCAAGACGGCCGCCCACGAGCAGTGGAACGGCGGGACGGTCGTCCGCCTCTCCCGCGCAGGGAGAGGCACGCCTCCCCGCCACCTGTTGAGCATCCGACTCTCGGAGGCCGGCTGGGCCCCCGTGAAGGAGTTGGAGATAACGACGCCCGCCACCGGATCGACCGCTTGGCTAGATCCCTGGCGTTAGAAGAAGAAGACGCGATCGGCCCGCCTTGTTTCGGCCCCCGCATTCGCGACGAGCCCTTCCCCAAAGGGTTCTCGCTCCCTCGGGACACCCCCAAGTACAACAGCTCTGTGAAGCCGGAGGACTGGCTGGTGGACTACTCCACGGCCGTCAGCATAGCGAACGGCAACAAGCGCGTTGCCGTAAAGTATGTTCTGCTCATGCTCCAGGGCACGTCCCGGACATGGCTAAACAGCCTCAATCCCTACAGCGTCAACAGCTTGCTAGACTTCACCGAAGTTTTCATCCGCAACTTCACCAGCACCTACAAGCGACCGCCCAAACCTCGCCAGCTCTCTCTATGCGTCCAAGGCCCGACTGAGTCTACCCACGACTACTTCACGCGGTGGGCTGAACTGCGCAACTCCTGCGAAGGGGTGCATGAGGAGCAAGCCATAGAATACTTCACTGCTGGGTGCCAGGAGGGCACCCTACTCAAGCACCGACTCCTCTGCGACGAGCCGGCCACCCTCGACGAGCTGCTAATTATAGCAGACAAGTACGCCACTGCTGACTCCTCCATGAAGTCGGAGCTCCGAGTGGACGCATCAGGAAAGATGCTCCCTCCGGCCCCTCAGACGCCGGCTGGTGATTCCAGTCGGCACCAACAGCCAAACAACAACAAGCGCAAGGCCCAGCAGCCGGCTACCACCAACCGGCAGGTGGCGACGGTTGAAGACCAGCAGCCAGGAGAGCAACCCGGCCCCAAGCGCCAGAAGGGCGGCAAGCCTGCCTGGTTGCCCGCCTTCTCGTTCTAGCAAACCCTTGACGCTCCCTGCAAGTTCCACAGCGGCGCGAGGCCATCCAACCACACCACCCGGAAGTGCCATTGGCTCGCCCACATCGCCAAGGGCGAAGGACTGCCTCCCCCGCCTGTTGGCCCGCCGCCTCCGCCTCCCCAACAGCCGGCGGTCCGGCCGGTCGGCGCAATCCAAGATGAGTTTCCCGAAGAGCATGGAGCTTACATAGTCTTCACCAGCATGGCTGACGACAGGCATAGTCGGCGTCAGCAGCGCCGAGAGGTGAATGCTGTCTCCTCTGAAGCCCCAGAGTTCTTGCACTGGTCCGAAATGCCGATCAGTTGGAGCCGAGCTGACCACCCGGAGGTGATGCCTTCTCCGGGTTCCTATGCTCTGGTGTTGGATGCCACCTTTGAAATAGAGAGGCGAGCCGCTCGTTTCTCCCGGATTCTGATAGACGGCGGTAGCAGCATCAACATCCTCTACCGCGACACCATGGAGAAGCTGTGCATCAAAGAGAAACAGCTCCAGCCCAGCCGGACTGTATTCCATGGCATTGTGCCTGGCCTTTCCTGCTCACCAATCGGCAAGATCAAGATAGACGTCCTCTTCGGAGACAAGGATCACTTCCGCTGAGAGCCAATCTGGTTCGACGTGGTTGACCTTGAGAGCCCCTACCATGCGTTGCTTGGCCGGCCTGCCCTGGCCAAGTTCATGGCGGTTCCCCACTACGCCTACCTTAAGATGAAGATGCCGGGTGCCAAGGGCATTATCACTGCGGCCGGCGACTACCAGAAGTCTGCCGAATGTGCCGCAGCCAGCAGTCGGCTGGCCGAGTCCCTTATGATTGCTGCCGAGAAGCGGCTCCTAGACGGAGTTGTGGCCATGGCCGGCAAGCAGCCGGACCTGTCGCCAGATCCCAAGGAGTCAGAAGCTCGGGGCTCCTTCCAGCCGGCCAAAGAAACTAAGAAGATACCCTTGGACCCAGAGCACCCAGAGAAGTTCGCTGTCATAGGAGCCTACCTTGACAGCAAATAGGAAAGCGAGCTCGTCGATTTCCTCCGTGAGAATCGGGATATCTTTGCATGGTCTCCAAAGGACATGCCGGGTGTTCCGACGGATTTCGCCGAGCACAAGCTACATGTCAGAGCAGATGCAAAACCAGTCAAGCAACCCCTCCGCCGCTTGTCGGAGGAGAAGAGAAGAATTGTTGGTGAAGAGATAGCCCGGCTTCTAGCAGCCGGCTTCATTATGGAATTGTTCTTTCCAGAATGGCTTGCCAACCCGGTTCTTGTACTGAAGAAGAACAACAAATGGCGCATGTGTATCGACTACACCAGCCTCAACAAAGCTTGCCCCAAAGATCCGTTTGCCTTGCCTCGGATTGACCAAGTGATAGACTCCACAGCCGGATGCGAGCTGCTGAGTTTCTTGGATGCCTACTCAGGGTACCACCAGATCAAGTTGAGCCCGGCTGACCGCCTGAAGACCGCCTTCATCACACCATTCGGAGCCTTCTGCTACCTGACCATGACATTCGTCTTGAGAAATGCCGGTGCCACGTTCCAGCGTTGCATGCAGAAGTGCCTCCTCAAGCAACTCGGCAGAAATGCCCACATCTATGTAGACGATATTGTGGTAAAGACGGAGAAGCACGATACCCTCCTGGAAGATCTCAAGGAAACTTTTGATAATCAGCGCCGTTTTCAAATCAAGCTCAACCCAGAGAAGTGTGTCTTTGGAGTACCAGCCAGCCAGCTCCTCGGTTTCCTTGTCTCAGAGCGCGGCATAGAGTGCAACCCTGTCAAGATCAAGGCCATCGAGAGGATGGAGAGGCCCACCCGACTGCGAGACATTCAGAAGTTCACCGGTTGCTTGGCATCCATCAGCCGCTTCATCAGTCGGCTGGGCGAGAAGGCTCTTCCCCTGTACCAGCTGATGAAGAAAACCACTCATTTCGAGTGGAACGGCAAGGCGGACGAGGCTTTCCTCCAGCTCAAGAAGATGTTGACCACGCCGCCCGTTCTGGCCGCTCCGGCTGCAAAGGAACCCATGCTTCTTTACATCGCCGCCACCGGCCGGGTGGTCAGCACAGTCATGGTGGTAGAGCGCCAAGAGGACGGCAAGGCACAGCCGGTCTAGAGGCCCGTGTACTACTTGAGTGAGGTGCTGTCAGCCTCCAAGCAGAACTACCCCCACTACCAAAAGATGTGCTACGGCGTGCACTTTGCCGCCAAGAAGCTCAGGCCATACTTTCAAGAGCACCCCATCACGGTTGTCTGCACTGCCCCTCTTGCGGAGATCATAGGCAGCAGAGACGCGTCGGGCCGGGTGGCCAAGTGGGCCATCGAGCTAGCCCCCGACACCATCTTCTACCAGCCTCGCACCGCCATCAAGTCCCAAGCACTGGCCGACTTCCTCGTCGACTGGGCCGAGACCCAGTACCTGCCGCCAGCTCCAGACTCCACTCATTGGCGGATGCACTTTGATGGCTCGAAGATGCGCACCGGTTTGGGAGCCGGCATCGTCCTCACCTCACCCAAAGGCGACAAGCTCAGATACACGCTGCAAATCCATTTTGCCGCCTCCAACAACATGGCCGAGTACGAGGCACTAGTACACAGACTCCGGCTGGCCAAGGAGATTGGCATCCGCCAGATTCTGTGCTACGGCGACTCGGACTTGGTGGTCCAACAGTCATCTGGTGACTGGGACGCCAAGGATGCAAACATGGCGAGCTACCGCTCCCTCGTCCAGCAGATCAGCGGATATTTTGACGGGTGCGAGTTCCTTCACGTGCCACGGGCCGACAACGAGCAAGCAGATGCCCTGGCGCGGATCGGCTCCAGCCGGCGTGTCCCTTCAGTGCCTCCGCAAGCCGTCTATCAAGCCTTCCCCGGAATCAGAATCCATCTTCGTGCCGGCTGCCCCCAAACAGTCGGATCCGACTCGGGGGCTGCAGCAGCCGGCCCGGGGACTTCGGCAGGCGGCACGGGGACTGCAGCAGTCGCAGCCGGCCCGGGGACTTCGCAACCCGGCCCGAGGGCTGTAGCAGTCGGCCCGGGGACTTCGGCAGGCGGCACGGGGACTGCAGCAGTCGCACCCGGCCCGGGGGCTGCAGCAGCCGTCCCGGGGACTTCACCAAGCGGCTCGGAGACTGCAGCAGTCACACTCGGCCCGGGGACTCCACGACCCGGCCCGGGGGCTGCGGCAGTCAGCCCGGAGGCTTCAACAACGCAGCAAGACGCGGCTGACTTCACCCCGCCTCCCAACCCAACCGCCCTAGTTTCAATGGCCGTAATGACAGTGGATGAAGTCGAAGCACCATCATGGGCGCAGCCCATCCTCAACTTTCTGGTGAGCGGAGAGCTACCAGCTGATGACATCTCGGCCCGGCAGGTGCAATGCCGGGCAGGAGCTTACACGATAGTAAACAGAGAGCTTGTCAGGCGCAGCGTGACCGATGTTTTCCAAAGCTGCGTCGAACCAGAGAAAGGCAAAGCAATCCTCAGAGACATACACCAAGGCAAGTGCGGCCACCACGCGGCCTCCAGATCCCTTGTCGACAAAGCTTTCCGCCATGGTTTCTTCTGGACGACTGCTTTGGAGGACGCCAAGGACCTGATCAAGAAATGCAAGGGGTGCCAGAAATTCAGCTCCAAGCAACATCTGTCGGCTTCTACACTCAAGACCATTGCCCTCACCTGGCCTTTTGCCGTTTGGGGGCTGGACATGGTGGTCCCATTCAAGACAGCACGCGGCGGCATGACCCATCTGCTCGTCGCCATCGACAAATTCACCAAGTGGATTGAAGCAAAGCCAATCAAGAAACTGAATGGTCCGACTGCTGTGACCTTCATCACAGATATCACCGTCCGGTACGGTGTACCACACAGCATCATCACCGACAATGGCACTAACTTTGCCAAAGGCGCCTTGGCCCGTTTCTGCGCGACGCAGGGCATCCGACTGGACTTAGCGTCCGTTGCCTATCCGCATTCAAATGGTCAGGTCGAGCGAGCAAACGGCCTCATCTTATCCGGCATCAAGCCCCGACTGGTCGAGCCACTAGAGCGCTCGGCCGGCTGCTGGATCGACGAGCTGCCGGCCGTCCTCTGGAGCCTCCACACCACCCCGAACAAATCAACCGGCTTCACTCCCTTCTTCCTCGTGTACGGGGCCAAGGCCGTCATCCCAACTAACATCGAGTTCGACTCACCTCGTGTCACCATGTACACGGAGGCGGAGGCGAAGGAAGCACGAGAGGACGGTATCGATCTGCTGGAAGAGGGCCGGCTGTTAGCACTCAGCCTGTCCGCCATCTACCAGTAGAGCCTGCACCGCTACCACAGTCGGAAGGTCAAGCCACGATCCTTCCAAGAGGGAGACCTTGTGCTCCGGCTGATCCAGCGAACAGCCGGCCAGCACAAGCTCTCGACCCCTTGGGAAGGCCCCTTCATCATCCGCAAAGCCTTGGGCAACGACTCCTACTACCTGACCGACGCGCAGAATCCCAGGGCGCGCAAGAGGGACGATTCCGGCAAGGAAACAGAGCGCCCATGGAACGCAAATCTCCTCCGAAGATTTTACAGTTAATACAGTATGTACCATGCTACCTTTTGTATTAAGCGCAAAAATGCCAGGTCCCTCGAAGAGCACTCGGGGGCTACCTCTCTCATCTATATGATAAGTTTCATGCCTATGAATGAGTTTTTTCATTCCTCCGCCCGGCACCGGGTCCGACCAGTCGGCCCGGGGTCTTGCCGCCTTGTACTATGTCGGCGCTACCTGCAGTCGGACAAGTAGTGTGCCAGCATCTAAGCCCTCTCTTGCCATAGGCCGCAGCTCGCAGAGCGACTGTATGGCCGGCAAGAGTCAAAGGCAGGAAATGGTGCCCACATGAAAAATGGCTAAGGATGAAAGCACTCACATAGGCCAAGCTGGCTTCTCGCCTAGCCGGCCGGCTGCTGAGCAGCCGGCCCGCTGGCTTCTCACTTAACTTGCTACGTTCTAAGCGGCCAAAGTACTTGCCTTCCCAAAATGGCAAAATACCTGACCCAGCCAACAGATCGAAGAATGGTTGTCTGGCTGGCAAGGTGGCAGCCAAGGGAAGGCGGCAAAGGAAAAAGCCAAAAGAACGGAAAGCAAGACAAGTCGGAGCTCGGCAAAGCACAGCCTGTGCGAGAATTAAGTTACATACCAAGAGGCCCTCGGTCAGCTTTCAACAAAGTTTGAATACACCCCCAGTGGGTGGAACTGCGCGAATTTAACAAGTTTGTTCTAGAGACTACAAAAGCAGGAAAAGATAAGATGAAGCTGGCAGCCTAGGCCAGAGGAGCAGTAGGCGGGTCCGGCAGGTTGGTGGAGTCGGCGGCACCGGCTGGTGGAGTGGCCATCTGGCAAGTCTCGGCTTGGTCGCTATCAGCAGCAGTCAGTGCACCCGCGCGTGGCTCGTTGCTCGAGGCTCTATCGAGCTAAGGCTGACCGTCCGCTCCGCCCTCCGGTGCGTCGTCTTCATCATCCTCGCCTTCCTCGTCCTCTCCTTCGTCGCTGGAGGCGATTTCTTCCGCCGAGTCCTCGCCGTCATCCGGGTTCAGCCCGAACCAGTCCGGCGGCACCTCGGCACCCTCCTCGTCCAGCTCGGGGAGGAAGACACCGGTCTTGGTGTACTCGGTGATCGCTGCCGCACGACGAGTGGGCGCAGGCCCCACTGCCACCAACTCTTCCCTGGCCTCCTGCCGGAACATGGCCAACTGGGCTAGGATCAGCCCAGGATACCACACCCTGATGAACTCCAGGGCCCTTCGGGCACCTGCCCAAGCGGAGGAGCCCTTCCAAGCCTCGAAGCGGCCGATCGCCACCTCTAACCAGTCGGCGGTCCGACTGGGGGTGCGTGGAGCTCGGACGCCTGGCCAGAGGGTGGAAACTAGCTAGGATCCGGCGCGCTGAAGGCGGCGGAGCAGATGGTGAATCGGCTGCAGGCGCGTCCTGACGGCCAGGAGCTGCTCGTTCATGTTTCGAGGCGCATCAAGCGGGATCTCTAGTCCTTCCCTCCTACGCTGGTCACGCCGCGCCTCGATGGCCTGGCTGATGGAGACGGCGTGTCCAGGAAAGAAGTCTATGCGAAGAAAAAACAAAGATCAGTAGTCGGAAGCCGACTCTCGATGCAGTCGGCAGCTATTCCAAAGAAAGAAGATTACCATCCATCATATCCTCAATCTCGCCGTAGCCAGTGGCGAGGATCACCTCCTTCTCAACCCACTTCGAACGCTCTGTCTCAAACTCGGCCTGGAGGGCGCCTTCTGCCTCCTTGAATCTCTGGAGCTCCGCCTTGTGCTGGTCCGCCAACCTCTTGGCCAGACGGTCGCGCTCCTCGGCCGCCTTGATGCGCTCCTCCTCCTTGGCGCACAGCTTGGTCTGGACCTCGCCCAGGCGCTGCTGCAGTGTGGCGTTGACTCCTGCAAAATAGAGAAAGAGAAGACAATCAACAAAGTTAACCAAAAAGAAAAGTGGTTGCCGAAAGATCCGGCCCGGCTGCTCAGCAGTCGGCCCGAATCTCGGGGGCTACACCCAGCGGGCGCGCTGACGCGCCCCCGCGAGAAAGAAGACGGAATGCTTACTCTGGCTTTCGGTCAGGTCGGCGGTCCACTTAGCCAGCTCCTGGAACTGGGAGTTGAAGGCGGCCGTGCGGATGTTGTGCTAGTCCTGCAACGAAGACAAAAGGAGAGAAAGCAAGTTAGCACTCGGAACTTACCTTAATGTACCCACGGAAGATCGCAAGAGAAAAGACAAAACAAAGCAAAGAAATGTACCCGGACGGCCGCTCGCGTCGCCAAGAATGTCTTTGTATACTGCTGGAGGGCGTGCCTTGGGCCTGGAGCTGGGCCTGAATGTCCTGCGCGGCCTTGTTCAGCACGCCCGTCCCGCCCCCAGGCGTCCACTATAGCGGGGCGGCACTGGTGGCCTCTGCATCTGGGGCCGACGAGCTTGCGGCCCCGATCTCCTGCGCTCGCGGCGCCGAGGCCGCTTTCGCCGCACGCCGGCGCCCCGGAGAACAGACCACAGGGGTCGCCCCCACCACCAGCTCGCCTCTGACTGGCGGCGCCGGTGGCACGTTAGACCGACCGCCGTGGGCCTCGGTAGTCGGTGCTTGCGGGGGCACCTCCGCCCCCGGGACGATGGCGTCGCCTCCTCGCCTCTCCACAACCGGCTGATCGTGGCCGGCTCCTCCAGTTGGCACCGAGTTCTCTGGCGCTGGTGGCGCTGCGTGCAACGGGATGACGAGTTGCGGAGTCCGACCGCGTGCGGCCTCTTCCGCTTGCACCTTGGCGGCCGCGTCCGCCAGGGCCTTGGCTGCGGCCTCCGCCTGGACCTTGGCCTCAGCGTCGGCTTGGGCCTTGGCCGCTGCATCCGCGTCCGCCTGCGCCGCCTTGGCCGCCTCCGCCTTCTGCCGCTCCACCTCCTCCCGCTCATTGCGCGCCTCCTGCGCGTTCCACTCCGTCGCCTCCCGGAGGTCGGCGAGCGGGTCCACGCGGCGGGTGTTGGCGGAGCCCTCCGCCGCCCCGATCACCGAAGTAGCGGTGGACCGCTCAAGAGAGAGCGGGGCCCTCTCCAAACAAGACAGGAGGAAACTCAGAAAGAGTTGCAAGAAAGAAGAAAAGAAAACGCAAGAGAAACCAAGCACTTATGCGGACACCATCGGGGGCTGCTTCGGGGCCTTCTGGAACTGGGCCGCCTTCACGGCGGCCTCCTGCCGCCTGGTCGCGGTGGCCACGTTCTTGGACTTCTTCGGCCGGCTGCCGAACAGCAACGAGCCGGCTCGGCGCTTTGGTGCGCCGCCTGGCGCGGTCGGCACGGCTGAAGAGCTCGCGCCTGCTTTGTCAGTGCCGTGCATGCGGCGCGGCTCGTCCTCCTCCTCATCGTCATCCGGCCAGGACTCGAGGCCGCCTCCTCCTCCGGAGCCGCCTGCTCCACCGCCGCCACCTGTGGCGTCGTCCTCCTCCATGGCGGCCGCCCCCAAGTCGGGGTCGTCCACATCGCTCCTCGTTCGGTTCGGCATGTACTGCTAGCTTGGAACCAGAGCACCGGCAGCCGACTAGGCCGGGAGGACCTGCACCATGGCCGACTGGTCAGACGGCAAAACAAGAACTCGGACCAACAAAAGAGAAAAAGAATTGAAAGACTCACCGCAGGCGGCGGATGTGCGCGGTCGTACGGCCGCTTGCCGAACCACCAGTCCGTCTCCGATAGCTTGCAGTTGGAGAAGTAATTGACCAGCCGGGCCACCTCCACGTCCGACAGCTCCCATTTGCACATCCGGCATGGGTCCTGGTGCCCGCTCATGCAGCTGATGATGTGAGGCCGGGCTTGGAGGGGAAGAACTTGGCACGTCACGAAAGCGGTCAGCAGATCCGAGCCCTTCAGGCCCTCCGACTCCATCATCACCTGAAGTCGGGCGAGGGCGGCGGAGGAGGCGGCTGATAGGGAGCTCGGCCTGTACTGCCAGTTGGCGCGCGGCTCGGCTGGCGGGCCGGCTGCGTAAGTCGGCAAGTTGACGTAGTCGCTCGTCGGGTGGATGTTCTCGACGTAGAAGTAAGATTTCTGCCATAGTTTGGCCGACTGCAGCAGGGAGATGGGCGGGAAGCATTTCCCGGTGCCCGGACGCTGCACTGCCATGCAGGCTCCGCATTGAGCCGCCTGGCCCTTGGTGGCGGTGCCGAGTTTGAGATAAAAGCACTCCCCCCAAAGCTCAAGGGTGGGGAGAGTGCCGAGGTACCCTTCGCACATAGTGACGAAGGCGGCCAGCAGCACCACCGTATTCGGCGTGAGGTGGTGCGGCTGGACTCGGTAGAAGTCAAGAAAGGAGCAAAGGAAGCTGCTCGCAGGAAGGCCGAAGCCGCGAAGAAAATGGGACCGGAAGACGACGCGCTCATCGCCTTCCGGCACCGGTGAGATTTCTGCCTCGGGGGGGACACGTACCCGCACGTTTGTCTCCCGGGGCAGCCGCCGTGTTTGGCAAAGGAAGGAGAGGTGATCCTCATGGACGTTGGAACCATCCCAGTCGCCAGCCCGTGAGCGCGCCATGGGCGAAGGAACTCGTCGCAGGCACGGCGCGGTGGCGAGCGGGCGAAGCCGCGACGGAGCGAGGAAGCGCTTCGGCGAGAAGAAGCTCGATGGCGGTGGGCTGCGGCAGCGTTTCAACAAGAGGAAGAGGCGCTGCGGCGGCGGAGAGGAAGAATAATGGCGACGGGAGAGGAGGGCGCACGTGCGTCTGCCACCCCCCTCCTCCCCCTACTTATAGCCCCAGGCGGCGGAGCCGAGGGGGCGAGAGCGTGGGGGAACATGGGATTAACTGCGCCCACTCCCCCACGATCCCACGATTGCGGCGCCAGTAAAGGCGCGTATTAAATGCCGCAGAAGCCCAACTGTCTACCTCGGCCACAGCGGATCCACGCGCGTGCCGAGGCACTGTGGTGGCGGGCCCCGGCCTGTGGCGACATCCCGGCGCGCGCGTGGGCTGGCAGGCCTGCTTGGCCTGCTAACGCCGTGTGGCCGGCATGCACGGGCGGCGAGCCGGGCGTCCGGCCGCCATGCCGCCTGGTCCCCACCACGGCGTTACAAGATCGCCAGGCGGCCAGCCTGGTCACGGCCGACACCTACCAGTCGGCACTTCGGAAGACGGACGAAGCAGGACACCAGACAACCCGGAGTAAGAAGCTGCTGGGGCTTCTCGCCCTTTCGGCCGCAGCGCCCCACCAGCTTCGGGGACTACTGTCAGAGTAAATGACCACGGGTAGCCTCCTCAGCTCCCCTTTGTATTTCAAGACATCGGGGCAGGCTGCGCCCCTCAAACATGAAAGACAAAGGACCGCCTTCTTGGGGCCGGCTGGTCCAAGCGGCCGGTTGCCCGGAGGCGGCGGAATCCAGAAGACGGCCATGAAGTGGGCCGACTCCTAGCAGGCAGCTTCCTGGGAAGCCAGATCCTAGCAGGCGGCCCCTCGCGCCCTCAAAGTTAGCACCCACGTAACCACGACGAGACGGGGCGTGGCTATAGTACAAGCCTGCCACCCCCGAATCCAGGGCAGAGCGTGGCCACAGTGCAGCGTACCAAGCGGACATCCCACGCCCGACGCAGCACTGTTGCCATGCTGCTCATGACATCACCCATGGCAGAGGAAGCCATGCTCCCACGACGGGCTGTCGGTACGGCCCGTAGGCGGCGGGCCCTACCTGTCCATGAGAGGCCAGGAGGCGGCGAGCCCTGACCAGTCGGCTCGGGGGAGGCCGGCTCCTAGCAGGCGGCCCTCCCCCTTCCTTGAAGTTTGTGCGCCATTAACCAGAAGAGACGGGGAGTGGCTACAGTGAAACGCCCGCCAGGCGGCGGGACTGTAGCCACACTCCCCTCGACCAAGCATGCATCATCAGTGGCACGGCTACAGTGCTACGCAGCCGATAGGACCCGCAAGCGATGGGCCCGGCTTGTCGGCCGAGTACGAGACAGCCGGGGGGACCCACCAGGCGGCGGGCCCCTGCAGTCGGCGGAAAAGCCGGCGACCAGAGACACTGATGGCCGGGTCCTACGCCCGGCCGGATTACCATTGTATCCCTGGGGGGTAGGCCTATATAAACCCCCCAGGTCACCCCATGCAGGGGGTTGGGACCTGGGTAGAGAGGAGAAAGCCTCCTGAGTTCAGCACTCACACAGACACATAGGGAGAGGAGTAGAGCTAGCCTTTCCCTCCTTCCTCCTCTAGCAAAACAGCTCAAGGAGCAAGTTTGTAGCTACTTGTTAAGGTAGTGATCATGCGGAGACCCCGCAGAGCAGGACTAGGGGTGTTATCTCCAAGGAGAGCCCCGAACCTGGGTAAGATTCGCAGGCGTATGCGGTCTCGCTCATTCCCGCTTCCAGAGCCCGGCGACGTACTTTTGTCCCCATCCATGATAAGCCATCCTTTGGCATATGTCGCACGATACCCCCGACACTTAGCAAGATCTGTTACATTGGACACCGCCGTTTCCTTACCAAGGACAAGCCGCATCCTACAAAATACTGAAGACATGTGTTCAATGCAACGCATGAAAACTATGATGCGCCAAAGAGGCTCACCGCCGATGAGTTGCAAGTGGAATTAGAGAAGGTCAGGCATATTACACCCGGAAACCATCCTGATAATGGTAGCGGGAAAAGGAAGCATGGCAAGGCAGAAGAGAGATTATTGTTTACCGGCAAGTCCACTTTGTGGGACTTGGAGTATTGGAAAGATTTGGATCTGCGGCATAATCTTGATGTGATGCACATCGAGAAAAATATATGTGACAGCATTATCGGCACACTTCTTAGTATTAAAGGAAAGACGAAAGATACCTTAAAATCTAGGATTGATTTGACACACCTGGGTATCAGAAAGGATTTTCAGGTGCAAGATGAAGGTAAACCACGGGATATGGCACCAGCTGTGTACGTCTTGGACAAGGTAAAAAGAAAAGAATTCTGCGAGGTCCTGTCACGTGTGAGATTCCCACATGGATTTGCTTCCAACCCTGAAAGGAGAGTCAGTGTAGATGGAAACAAGGTACAAGGGTTGAAAACTCATGACTGCCACGTCCTACTTCAAAGGGTTTTACCTGTTATCCTTAGAGTATTGGGCCGCCCTGACTTATACAGAGCAGTAGCAGAGTTGGGACAATTCTTCAGGTAACTCTGCAGTAGAAATATCAGGATAGATGCTTTGGAGGTCTTAGAGACAAGATACCAACTATCCTATGTGACCTTGAGAAGATATATCCTCCAGCCTTCTTTGATGTGATGGTGCATTTGGCTGTTCATCTACCTGATGAGGCACTACTTAGAGGTCCAGTACAGTATGGCTGGATGTACCATATTGAAAGGCGGCTAGGCACTTTCAAGGGCTATGTTAGGAACAGATATAGACCCGAGGGTTCCATTGCAGAGGCCTACATTGCTATAGAAGCGTTGACATTCTGATCAAAATACATTGAAACAGCTGATCAGCTTAGCAAAGAGGTGGGTGAAGACAATCCCGGGCTCAATGTTTTTGATTGTTCTGTTCGAGTTACAGGGAAGAGTCGACAAGACGACAAACCTAAAGATTTGGACAAAATGGTTTGGTATGTGTTGAATAACTGTCCTGAGATACTACTTTATATCAAGTAAGTGCTAAGTACTGCAGCTTATACATCGTAATCTACTAAACTTGCAGCACATTCTTATATATTTAGATGTTTGACGCGATCACTATGTTGTGCAGCATCTACAAAAAGGAGTTACTGCCACAAAATCCAAGAAACATTGACAAACTGGTTATGGCAGGATTTGCGAAATGGTTCAAGAGCCATGTAATCTTTTGAATTGCACTGTCAGTTTTTTTTAATATATTGAGTACATAAGATGATCAGCTTGTCTATTTTCTAACCATAGGTTAAGAAGATGCGGGAGGATGGGCAGGCAGTTGATGATGCCCTTTACGCACTAGCAATGGGTCCTGATACTCGGGTAAGACATTATGAATCTTGCGTTGTTGGAGATGTGCGCTACAACACCCTTGCACGCGACGAAGGCAGGAAGACACAAAACAGTGCCATCATGAGCATGGATACGTACGGCAGAGAGACAACTGAAATATATGCTAACATAACAGACATTGTTCAGTTGCAGTATATCTCCAGTTTCGAGGTTCATTGGTGTGTGGTTCTGTTGTACTGTCATTGGTATAACCTATTTTCCAGGATCGCAAAACCCAGAGCTGATGATTATTTCAAATCCATCAATGTCAAGGCGGCGTACCAGACCAACGAGCCTTTTATTTTGGCAAATCAAGCAACACAGTTATTTTTCTTGGAAGACACATTTGTACGTAGCGATGACTGGAGAGTATTGCCAAGGTTTGAGCAGAGGAATTCATTTAATGAAGTTGCACAACAAGATTATGCTTACATTGCTCCTGATGTACAAGATTCCATAGATGTTCCTAATATCTTTGAGAACCATCACGTCAATGACGCTGGCGAAAAGATTGCCTGTCGGGCTGTGGACATACAAGAGTTGATCAAGAAGAAGCCAACGTTCGAGGACATTGAGGATGAAGAAGAAGATGACACTGTGGGGAATTATGATTCAGACCGATACACATGGCGAAGATGTTGACGCTGCTGCTGCAGATGATGATTAGATTGCTTTTGTCGTATTTGCCTATCAGAAGACATTTTTTTTATCTACTATGTGAAATTGTGTTTGCTATGACAACTAAAACCTGATGAACTTGTTGTTTAGTATTTTAGTGTGAGAACATCACTTATTATGTATGTTGATTTGTGTTTGGTGATTGTATGACAACTAAAACATGATGACATTGTTGTTTAGTTGTACACATATTTGGCTATGAAACTTGAATTTGATGACATAGTTTGTTGTTGGACTACAATTTGCTCAACGTCTTCGAATGGGAACAAAGCTTACCCAACAGGGCCTCTGCTAATTTATTTATTTATTAGCAAAAGGGCCTCTGCTATTTATTTATTTATTTATGAGCAAAAGGGGATATCCCCCGATTTCGGTTAATAGAAATCATTAGATGTTCACAACACTACGCCCAGCCTGCTAAACAGGTTTCATTCATTACTAGTTTCAGCAAAGTGCTCATGTCATAGCCACTGAAAACATCATGAGTGCTACATACACTGCAAATAAAGAGACAATCATCCTACAGAGCACATCGATTTTGCCCATTATCTTCACAAGCTCTTTCATCTCCTCATTGCTGTCAAGGCCGTTCAGCAGCTGTTGCTTGGCCATGATCAGAGGAACTGCATCTTTAACCTTCTGCTCTGCATCTTCCTCTTCTGTCGTTCCTTTAGTTACTTGTCCAACACCCCAACCTACTGGTATTGGGATTCCTCGGCTAACCAAATAATCAGCGTAGTTGCATTCCCCCACATCAGCAACTTCCCAGAAATACAAATCACACGAATCTTCCCTTTTCTGCACGAATCAAATTGGAAGATCATCAACCAAACTATTAAAAAAATCAGCAACTAAAAGCAGCAGAACAACACTTAAACATATTATTACCCCATGATTCGGGCATTTGTAGAAGACTCGGCCAGGGTTGAGGATTGTGGTTGAGATGCAACGGATGACTCTACGTGATTTGCAGCAGTGGCACCACACCAACAGCAGCGGGTTGCGATGAGCAACCGGCTGCGGTGCGTGTGCCGGCGATGGTGTGATGAGACCCACAGGCGATGGTACGGGTGGCGACTTGGCGCATATCTGGTTGTTGCCTGCTGAAGAGTAGGTGGACGAGCAGCCAGCGGACATGGTTGCTGCGGCCAGAACTTCTGATGCTAGGCAGAGTAAATAGAGAAGAGGAGAAGCGAACGTTGGATATGTCAGTTTCATTACTTGCAGAGTAGCATAGCACCATATATAGTCATAGTCTAGGTTTGGATTCGAACCAGCTACAGGAGCACATCTCTCTTTTTTCTAAAACTCAGCAACGTCTCTTTACTGGTGCACTAGCTTGTTCTGTACGCCTTCTCAAGTCTTTGATTTTCTTTCTTTCTTTTTTGCGAGGAAGGAAGGAGGATAAAATTGAGAGTTCCAGGGACTCGAACCCAAGACCTCTCGGTTGAAAACCAAGGGTGCTAGTCACTTATGTGGCGAACGTTCCCTGGGAGAAGGACGGCCGACAAACGCATTTTCCTCGCAGTTTTAGTTGCGACGTAAGATCGAACGGTCACAGTTTCGGGAATGTTATCAGGCGAACGAGCCCAGTTTTTCTTTTATTCCTATATATAAAAAAGTATGCTACTTGGTGTCGGCTTAGTCAACAAACGATTGTGCCAACCTTGACCGTTGGATTGACATTCAACGTCTGTTATGTTTCTTCAGTCTCTTCTTCCTCCAGCCGCCAAAGCCAAACCAGCGCCGACGGGACCACCTGCTCCCGCCTCCCACGGCTGGCTGTGCCGTCGCGCATGCATCGTGGCCACATCGCACCCTAAAACTCTGCGCATCTTCCCCTGCTCCTGTTTGTTCCCGTCAGAGGCCTCACCATCGTCCTCCGCCTTGGTTCGCTCGCCGCAGCGCCGCCCTCCGGTGTTGTCAACATGGTCAACAACCGAGAGGAATAAGGAGATGACTGTACATGGTGAGGATGACAGTAGGGACCCAGCAGCGCGCGCAGTAATTTTTTTTTGGGGACGGAGAAGGGTATCAACTGGGTTGTGCGGGAGCTGTGACCCATCTAGCCCAGGCTTTTATTTCATATGTTTACCACATGACCAGCCCAGTTTGTTTTTTTCCTTTCTGAAAATGGCTAGCCCAACTATTTTGTTTTTTGCAGAATAACCAACGTAGGCCTACTTGCTTTTCTACGCCCTGCTGGGCCGAAAATCTTTCAAGACGAGGAGGGATGCATTCGGGCTTGCCCAGATAATGGGCTATAAGTAATAAGAAATGGGCTATAAGTAATAATAAATGGGCTGCAAAATGAAAAAATACAACAAACAGGCAATTAGTTCCAAAATACTTTTTTCTTTCGGATTTTGATATTTTAAATTTCATTGTTTTTGTCCGGGTAAAATTTCATTGGATTTAAATTAAGGTATGTTTAGTTTTTAAATTAATTTGAATCTGGCTAGAAATTTCGGGCTATATGCTGTTTGGGACAGATTTGGAGGCTGACTTTTGGGTCTACTAGGTTGACGTGTACGAAAGGCTTTGTCAACTTAGTCCACAAACAATTCTAGCAGTAGTGACCGTTGGATGTTAATCCAACGGCCGTCCTGCTGCTTCAATATCTGATCTTCTTGCTCCAGCTACCCAAACCAGCGCCGGTGGGACTGCCTGCTCCCGCCTCCCATGGCTGGCTGTGCGGCCGCACAGGCCGCACCGCCCCACCCTACTCCATCGCTGGCCAGGCCATTCCTCTACTCACCCACACCTCCTGTTATTTTCCAGCGACGGCAGCCGAACTAGTAAACCCTCGTACCCCCCACCGCGTGGGCAACCACTACCGAGTCTTCCCCGGCTTTGTGTTGTTCCCTTCCTAGGCCTCGCCGTCGTCCACCGCCCTGCTGCTCTCGTCGTGGCATGGTCAACGTGGTCAATGAACGACATCCATCGGAAGTGGACTGTACGCGGAAAGGCTAACAGCTGGGTCCACGGCCGCACACAAGAAAATGCCTCCTTATTACACGCAAAATAATTATTCCTCCACCTGATAGCTGGGACCCACCGGAAGGGCCTCTGTATTTCGCAAAAAAAAATGTTCCCCCCGCTGTCAGCTCGGACCCACCAACTATATCTTCGCACGCAAGGAAGTGCCTCCTTATTACACACAAAAAAATGAATACTCCCCCTGCTAGCTGGGACCCACTGTAGTGAGAGGCTGACTTGTGGGCCTACTAAGTTGACAGGGACGGAGGGCTTTGTCAACTTAGTCAATATGAACGATTCTAGCTCCAGTGACCGTACGATGTCCATCCAACGGCCGTAGTGCTTCTTCAACCTCTGGTCTTCTTGCTCCAGCCGCCCAAACCAGCGCCGGTCGTGCCGCCTGCTCCTGCCTCCCGTGGCCGGCTGTGCTGCCGCGGAGGCCTCACCGCCCCCTACTACTCCCACCGCTGGCTAGGCCATCCCTCTACTCACCCACACACCCTTTTATTCTGCGGCGACGGCAGCCTCACACCGCAGCCGAACCAGTGAACCCTCGTACTCCTCTCCGCGTGGGCATCCACTGCCGCGTCTTCCCCGGCTCCGCGTCGTCCCGTTCCTAGGCCTTGCCGTCGTCCACCGCCTTGGTTCTCTCGGCACGGCGTGGTCAATGTGGTCAAGGAATGACTTCCATCGGAAGAGTACTATACGTGGAGAGGCTGACAGCTGGGTCCATGGCCGCAGCAAGGAAGTGCCTCCTTATTACGCGGAAAATAATGATTCCTCCACCTGACAGCGGGGACCCACCAGATGGGCCACCGTATTTCACGAAAAGATGTTTCCCCCCTGACTGCTGGGACCCACCAGCTACATCTTCGCACACAAGGAAGTGCCTCCTTATCCTCCCTGGTCGAAGCGTACGTAGCGTTGTCATTCTGGTCGCGAACGTGTATGTACATACGATCGGTCTGTCTGTAGGCTGCAGCGATGAACCGTGGCCGAGTAAGGAAGGGCACGTGTCGTAGTAGAGGCGCGCACGTAGCATGTCACACAGTCCCGTTAATATCGTGTACACGTACGTACAGCCAGGGTGCAAGAAAGTAAATACGGCCACATACGTACATATGGGCGGGGTCTCGAATGCCTACTTGTGCATATGTACGGCCAGGGCTCGTGTACATGGAGAGGCAGCGATGACGTCCTGCTCATCGGCAGCCAACCGTCTGGGTCAGAATGGAGGAAACAGCGTCGTGTTCACCGGGAGTCAAGTGACTGGGTCAGAACGTGTCCTGTTCATTGGGAGCCAACGGGCTGGGTCAGAATGGGTCGTATTCAATGGGAGCCTACTGGCTTGGACGGAACAGCCGGAACGGGGTCTGGTGTACCGCAAAATGGAGGAAAACAGCCTTGTGTTCGACCGCGTACGGTCGAAACGGGGTCCTGTTCATCAGGAAGGTCTGGCGTACCGTAAAACGGAGGAAACAGACTTGTGTTCGAGCTCCTACGGTCGAACCGGGGTGCTGTTGATCGGGAGGGGTGTGGCGTACCGCAAAACGGAGGAAACAGACTTGTGTTGGAGCGCTACGGTCAAAACGGGGGTCCTATTCATCAGGAGGGGTGTGGCGTACCGCAAAACAGGAGTCCACAGGCTACTGTTCATCTCCACCGTCGACCTCCTCCAGCCTCCACGAGCTACTGTTCATCCACCGTCGACCTCCTCCAGCCTCCACCTGCAACTGTTCATTCACGGGCTCCTGTTCATCCAGCCTCCACCGCTCCTCCACCGGCTGCTGTTCAACCAACCCTCTCCACGGGGTCCTGTTCAACCACCCCTCCACGGGGCTACTGTTCATCCAGCCCTCCACCGGCTACTGTTCAACCAGCCCTCCACGGGGTCCTCTTCATCCAACCCTCCACGGGGTCCTGTTCATCCACCCCCAACCGGCTCGATCGATCGGGGTCCTGTTCATCCAACGGCAACGGCCTCTACTACCACGGGGTCCTGTTCATTCAACCCCCACCGGGAACTGTTCATCCAACCCCCCAACAACGCTCACTGTTCATCAAGAGGGAGCATGTTCGATCGGCTTCAGTTAGCAGTAGTAGCGAAGGAATCGCTCGATCGGGTTCAGTTAACAGCCAGATCGATCGATCGCTCGGGTTCAGTAACATGTAGCCTGCAGTGCAATCGCTCGGGTTCAGTAGGGGAATGCCTCGCTCGGGTTCAGTTAGAGCCCAACGCCTTGCACCCACGCGCGTACGTGTACGAGAGAAACGTGCATCGCTCGGCCCCGACCACCCACCGTAACCGGGAACTCCCCGATATTTTCCTCGCCCTCGCTTCTACCACGGTATTTTCCGTGATGGACGGCCCAAAGAATGTCATGCAACTGCGTCTCCGGCCCGCCCAGGACGAAAAGTCCATTTTTTGTCATAGAAGTAGGAGCCCACCACATCTATGATGATACCGGGTTTTGTCACAATTATCGTCATAGAAGTGTCATAAGCATGACAGAAAAAAAATTCGTTCGGCCCAAAATGTCATGGATGAGTCTTTTTTTTGTAGTGATCTCTAGGGCGTGGTTCACTGACGCTGCCCTCATAAGGTACTTTGCAAACATTGCAAAAATCATAAAGAGTCATTCTCTTAGGCACATCATATAAGTGAAATTCTACCATAGGAGGATCTTTCCTATAACGAAAGTGAAAATTTTGCACAAAGTATTAGTGAGTAGGAGGTATTGGTCACACTTATCATGGAGGAAGTCGGTGATGCCTGCATTCTCCGCTAAATAATAAAAATCATCATAAATTCTGGCAGCCCCTAAGAATGCATCGCTTGGCCATTCACACGGCCGAACCTCCGCGGTGCGAGGAAGGTTGTACTTGGGCTTCTTCTTCTCCTCATTCTCATTTTCTTTAGAACCCCGGCTTGAAGAGCCTCTCAACCATCTCTTCATCCTTTCTTTTCTCTGAAAATTTCTTAAATTTTTAGTGACTCAAAATAAAAGTGAATAAAACTCAACAAAATTGATAGCAACTACTCCTACAAGTGCCTAGAGGCTATATCATGCATCAAAACTACTTGAGACCATATAAATTTGACATGCAAGCTCAAGAACAAGGTCACCACAGCAGCAAAAAATTGCAATATATAAAGCACTAGAACAAAAACTAATTGGACCATTGGAGGAGTCACATACCGAAGAACAATCCCCCAAAACAATTTTGCAAATGGTGCTTTGCACGAGGAGATCGAAAATGGCAGCAAGATGAGCAAGAACACGACTTTGAGCAACGAGATGATTTTTTCTGGAGGAAGGCGCTAAAATAAGTGAGGGGGACCCACGTGGGACCCACAAGCCACCAGGGCGCACCCCCAGGGCTTGTGGCCCACTGGTGCATCCCCCTGGTGTGTTCTCAGTGCCAAAAAATCTCAAATATTCTATAAAAAATCATACTAAGTTTTCAGGGCATTTGGAGAACTTTTATTTTCGGGACATTTTTTTATTGCACGGATAATTCAGAAAACAGACGGATAATGGTATTTTTGCTTTATTTAATCTAAATAACAAAAGTAAAAGGTGAGTACAGAAAGTTGTGCTTTCTAAAGTCATCCATCTCATGCTCATCAAAAGGAATCCATTAACAAGGTTGATCAAGTCTTATTAACAAACCTCTTTCGAATAACATGAAACCAGAGAATTTTCGAATAACACTAGGTTACCTCAACAGGGATATGCATGTCCCCAACAATAAGAATATCATATTTATTTTTGACAGTAGGGAGAGGGAATTCAAAACCTCCAATAGTAATAGTTGAAATTTTTCCAATAGAATTTATACTGTGAACTTGAGGTGGTTTCTTCGGAAACTGTATCGTATGCTCATTACCATTAACATGAAAAGTGACATTGCCTTTGTTGCAATCAATAACAGCCCCTGCACTATTCAAAAAGGGTCTACCAAGGATGATCGACATGCTGTCGTCTTCGGGAATATCAAGAATAACAAAGTCCGTTAAGATAGTAATGTTTGCAACCACAACAGGCACATCCTCACAAATACTGATGGGTATAGCAGTTGATTTATCAGCCATTTGCAAAGAGATTTCAGTAGGTGTCAACTTATTCAAATCAAGTCTACGATATAAAGAGAAAGGCATAACACTAACACCGGCTCCCAAATCACATAAAGTAGTTTTAACATAGTTTCTTTTAATGGAGCATGGTATAGTTGGTATTCCTGGATCTCCTAATTTCTTTGGTATTCCACCCTTAAAAGTATAATTAGCAAGCATGGTGAAAATTTCAGCTTCCGGTATCTTTCTTTTATTTGTAACAATATCTTTCATATACTTAGCATAAGGAGACATTTTCAGAATATCAGTCAAACACATACGCAAAAAGATAGGTCTAAGCATTTCAACAAAGCGCTCAAAATCCTCATCATCCTTTTTCTTGGATGTCTTGGGAGGAAAGGGCATGGGTTTCTGAACCCATGGTTCTCTTTCTTTACCGTGTTTCCTAGCAACGAAGTCTCTCTTATCATAACATTTATTCTTAGGTTGTGGGTTATCAAGATCAACAGCAGGTTCAATCTCCACATCATTATCATTGCTAGGTTGAGCATCAACATGAACATCATCATTAACATTATCACTAGGTTCATGTTCATCACCAGATTGTGTTTCAGCATTAGAAATAGAAAAATCATTTGGATTCTCAGGTGTGTCTATAACAGGTTCACTAGAAGCATGCAAAGTCCTATCAGTTTTCTTTTTCTTTTTATTACTAGGACTAGGTGCATCAGTGTTAATCCTTTGAGAATCTTGCTCAACTCTCTTAGGATGGCCCTCAGGATACAAAGGTTCCTGAGTCATTTTACCACCTCTAGTCATAACTCTAACAGCATGAGCATTGTTTTTATTATTCATTTCATTGAGCAAATCAGTTTGTGCTTTAAGTACTTGTTCCACTTGAGTTTTTACAATGGAAGCATGTTTACTAATAACCTTAAGATAATTAACAGTTCTACACATATAATCACCCAAGCGTTCAAGCATATAAGCATTGCGTTTCAATTGTCTACTAACATATGCATTGAAGTTTTCTTGTTTAACAATAAAGTTATCAATTTCATCCAAGCATTGACTAGCAGACTTATTATAGGGAATATCACCTTCATCAAATCTATAGAGAGAATTTACCTCTACTACCTGTGTCGGAATATTAAGACCGTGTATTTCTTCAATAGGTGGTAAATTCTTAACATCTTCAGCTTTAATACCTTTTTCTTTCATAGATTTCCTTGCCTCTTGCATATCTTCAGGACTGAGAAATAGAATACCTCTTTTCTTCGGAGTTGGCTTAGGAGGTGGTTTGGGAAGAGTCCAATCATTATCATTACTCAATATATTATTCAATAGCACTTCAGCTTGTTCCACAGTTCGTTCCCTGAAAACATAACCAGCACAACTATCTAGGTAGTCCCTAGAAGCATCGGTTAGTCCATTATAAAAGATATCAAGTATTTCATTTTTCTTGAGAGGCTGATCAGACAAAGCATTAAGTAATTGGAGAAGCCTCCCCCAAGCTTGTGGGAGACTCTCTTCTTTAATTTGCACAAAGTTAAATATTTCCTGTAAGGCATCTTTTTTCTTATGAGCGGGGAAATATTTTTCAGAGAAGTAATATATCATATCCTGGGGACTACGCACACAGCCAGGAGCAAGAGAATTAAACCATATCTTAGCATCACCCTTTAATGAGAAAGGAAACAACTTAAGGATATAGTAGTAGCGAATTTTTTCCTCATGAACAAATAGGGTGGCTATGTCATTCAATTTAGTAAGATGTGCCACAACAGTTTCAATTTCATAACCATGGAAAGGATCAGATTCAACCAAAGTAATTAACTCAGGATCGACAGAGTATTCATAATCCTTATCAGTAACAAAGATAGGTGAAGTCACACACTTAGGGTCATATTGCATTGTAGCATTCAAAGATTTTTCTTTCAGCTTAGCTAACAGTTTCTTAAGATCATCTCTATCATTGCAAGCAAAAAAGTCTCTAGCAGTTTCTTCATCCATAATATAACCCTCAGGTACCTTAGGTAACTCATATCTAGGGGGAGAATCATAATCTTCAGTTTCAATAATATCATCAGTTTCAGTAATTTCATTCTCTCTAACCCTAGCAAGTTGTTCATCAAGAAATTCACCTAGTGGCACAGTTTTATCAAGCAAAGTAGTAGTATCATCATAAGCATCATGCATAGCAGAAGTGGCATCATCAATTACTTGTGACATATTAGAATTACTAGCAGGTGGTGGTGTCGCAAGCTTACTCAAAACAGAAGGTGAATCAAGTGCAGAGCTAGATGGCAGTTCCTTACCTCCCCTCGTAGTAGAGGGATAGATCTTGGTTTTGGTATCTTTGAAATTCTTCATAGTGACCAACAGATATAAATCCCAAGTGACTCAGAGAATAGAGATATGCTCCCCGGCAATGTTGCCAGAAAAAGGTCTTGATAACCCACAAGTATAGGGGATCGCAACAGTTTTCGAGGGTAGAGTATTCAACCCAAATTTATTGATTCGACACAAGGGGAGCCAAAGAATGTTCCCAAGTATTAGCAGCTGAGTTGTCAATTCAACCACACCTGAAAGACTTAATATCTGCAGCAAAATATTTAGTAACAAAGTAGTATGGAAGTAACGGTAACGGTGGTAGAAGTAACAGAAGCAATTTTGTAGCAATTGTAACAGTGGCAACGGCAAAGTAACGTAACAAAGATCAATATGTGAAAATCTCATAGGTAATGGATCAGTGATGGATAATTATGTCGGATGGCATTCATCATGCAACAATTATAACCTAGGGTGACATAGAACTAGCTACAATTCATCAATATAATGTAGGCATGTATTCCGTATATAGTCAAACGTGCTTATGGAAAACAACTTGCATGACATCTTTTGTCCTACCCTCCCGTGGCAGCGGGGTCCTAATGGAAACTAAGGGATATTAAGGCCTCCTTTTAATAGAGAACCGGAACAAAGCATTAGCACTTACTAAATACATGAACTCCTCAAACTACGGTAATCACCGGAAAGAATCCCAATTATTGTCACCTTGGGATATGCGGATCATAACTCGTAATAGGTGTCTACAACTTGCAAGATCGGATCAAGAACACAAATATATTCACGAAAACATAATAGGTTCAGATCTGAAATCATGGCACTCGGGCCCTAGTGACAAGCATTAAGCATAGCAAAGTCATAGCAACATCAATATCAGAACATAGTGGATACTAGGGACCAACCCCTAACAAAACTAACTCGATTACATGATAAATCTCATCCAACCCATCACCGTCTAGCAAGCCTACGATGGAATTACTCATGCACGGCGGTGACCATCATGAAATTGGTGATGGAGGAAGGTTGGTGATGATGATGGCGACGAATCTCCCTCTCCGGAGCCCCGAACGGACTCCAGATCTGGCCTCCCGATGAGGAACATGAGGTGGCGGCGGCTCCGTATCGTAAAACGCAATGAATCCTTCTGTCTGACTTTTTTCTCCCCGAATAGGGTTATATGGAGTTGGAGTTGAGGCCGGGGGGTCTCCAGGGGACCCACAAGCCAGGGGGCGCGCCTAGGGGGGTAGGGCGCACCCCCACCCTTCTAGACTCCTGGTGGGTCCCCTCTGGTTGATTCTTTCGCCAGTATTTTTTATTTATTCCAAAAATATTCTTCATAAATTTTCAGGTCAATACGTGAAATTTATTTCTGCACAAAAATAACACCATGGCAATTCTGCTGAAAACAGCGTCAGTCCGGGTTAGTTCCATTCAAATCATGCAAATTAGAGTCCAAAACAAGGGCAAAAGAGTTTGGAAAAGTAGATACGATGGAGACGTATCAGGAACCAATATGGGCATCTAGGTCCTGCTATTGGTTATTGACTGAAGAGTCATCTCGGTCATGTCTACATCATCCTCGAACCCGTAGGGTCCGCACGATTAACGTTCGTTGACGATATAGTATTATATGAGTTCTGTGAATTGGTGACCGAGTGTTGTTCAGATTCCTGGATGAGATCACGGACATGACGAGGAGCTTCGGAATGGTCCGGAGGTAAAGATTGATATATAGGATGATAGTATTTGGTCTCCGAAAAGGTTTTGGAATGCACCGGTTATTTATCGGATCACCGGAAGGGGTTCCGGGAGGCCACGGGAAGTTACTGGGCCTAACGGGCCAAGGGGAGGGGAGCACACCAACCCACAAGGGGCTTGCGCGCCCCCAACCTGGCCGCCGGCCTTGTAAAGGAAAGGGATGGGCTGGCCCCCTCCTGCTTTCTCCAGGGAAGAGAGAAAGGGAAAGGGGGGCGCCCTAAGGCAGCCAGCCCCCTTTCCTTTTCCCCATGCACCAAAGAAGGAAGGGGGCGCGGCCAGGGCAGGCCCTATGGCTGGCCGCCGGCCCCCTTGGGGGCGCCCTAGGCTGCCTCCCCTCCTCCCCCCACCTATATATATGAGAGAAGGGAGAGGGGCAACACAGACCACGATCCCCAAGCCGTGTGCGGTGCCCTGATACGTCTCCAACGTATCTATAATTTTTGATTGTTCCATGCTGTTATATTATCATTCTTGGATGTTTTACAATCATTTTATAGCAACTTTATATCATTTTTTGGGACTAACCTATTGACATAGTGCCCAGTGCCAGTTGCTGTTTTTTGCTTATTTTTTACTTCGCAGAAAATCAATACCAAACGGAGTCCAAACGCAGCGAAACTTTTTGGTGATATTTTCTGGTCCAGAAGACACAAGATGGGCCAAAGAAGTACCAGAGGGTTGCCCCGAGGGGGGCACAACCCACCTGGGCGCGCCTGGGGGCCCAGGCGCGCCCTGGTGGGTTGTGCCCACCTCGTTTGCCTCCCGCACCGCCTCTTCGCCCTATAAATACCCAAATATTCCAAAAACCCTAGGGGAGTCGACGAAACACAATTCCAGCCGCCGCAAGTTCCAGAACCACGAGATCCAATCTAGACACCATAACGGAGGGGTTCATCATCCTCATTGGTGCCTCTCCGATGATGTGTGAGTAGTTCATTGTAGTCCTATGGGTCCGTAGTTAGTAGCTAGATGGCTTCCTCTCTCTCTCTCTCTTTTGATTCTCAATACAATGGTCTCTTGGAGATCTATTTGATGTAACTCTTTTTGCGGTGTGTTTGTTGGGATCCGATGAACTTTGAGTTTATGATCAGATCTATTTTATCCATGAAAGTTGTTTGAGTTTTTATCTCTTATATGCATGATTACTTATAGCCTCGTATTTGTTCTTCAAATCTTTGGTTTAGTTAGGCCGACTAGATTGATTTTTCTTGCCATGGGAAGAGGTTCTTTGTGATGGGTTCGATCGTGCGGTGTTCTTTCCCAGTGACAGAAGGGGCAGCAGGACACGTATTGATCGTTGCTATTAAGGATAACAAGATGGGGTCTATTCCGACATGAATAGATCTTGTCTACATCGTGTCATCGTTCTTATTGCATTACTCTGTTTCTCCATGAACTTAATACACTAGATGCATGCTAAATAGCGGTCGATGTGTGGAGTAATAGTAGTAGATGCAGGCAGGAGTCGGTCTACTAATCTTGGACGTGATGCCTATATAATGATCATTGCCTGGATATTGTCATAATTATTTGAGGTTCTATCAATTGCCCGACAGTAATTTGTTTACCCACCGTATGCTATTTTCTCGAGAGCAGCCACTAGTGAAATCTACGGCCCCTGGGTCTATTCTTTATCACATTTGCTTCGAGATCTATTTTTATTTGCTTTTGTTTTCAGATCTATTATTCTAAAAAGCCAAAAATACCTTGCTGCACTTTTTCTTTATTTATTTTATTTTGTTTTATCGAGAGATCTATTTATTCAAAATCATACAAACCAATCTATCTTTTACCCGAGAGGGATTGACAACCCCTCTTACGCGTCGGGTTGCAAGTATTTGTTCTTTGTGTGCAGGTACCATTTACATAGTGTTTCTTGGTTCTCCTACTGGTTCGATAACCTTGGTATCATCGCTGAGGGAAATACCTACCGTAGTTGTGCTGCATCATCCCTTCCTCTTCGGGGAAATATTGACGCGGACACGAGCCATCATGCCCCCTCTCCCTCTAGTTCTGGTTCCTGCTCCGTCCATGTCTGTTGTGCTTGGCGAAGCCCCACGGATAGATTCACCACCACCGTCACCACACTGTCTCGCTGCCGGAACTCATCTACTACTTCGCCTCTCTTGCTGGATCGAGAAGGCGAGGACGTCATCGAGTTGAACGTGTGCTGAACGCGGAGGTGCCGTACGTTCAGTACTGATACGTGTCCGTCGTATCTACTTTTCCTAATGCTTTTCCTCTTGTTTTGGACTCTAATTTGCATGATTTGAATGAAACTAACCCGGACTGACGCTGTTTTCAACAGAACTACCATGGTGTTGTTTTTGTGCAGAAATAAAAGTTCTCGGAATGGCACAAAACTTTTTGGAGAATTTTTATGGAATAAAATAAAAATATTGGAGCCAAGAACCACCGGAGCGGGGCCCTTGGGTGAGCACAACCCACCAGGGCGCCCTCCTCCTGGCGTGCCCAGGTGGGTTGTGCCCACCTGGTGGCCCCGCAGACCCTGATTTCAACTCTATAAAATCCCATTTTCGGAGAAAAAACTCAGGGAGAAAGAATTATCGCGTTTCATGAGATGGAGCCACCGCCACCTCCTGTTCTTCATCGGGAGGCCAGATCTGGAGTCCGTTTGGGGCTCCGGAGAGGGGGATCTTCGATCTTCATCATCACCAACCCTTCTCCGTCGCCAATACCATGATGCTCGCCACTGGGAGTGAGTAATTCCTTCGTAGGCTCGCTGGTCGGTGAGGAGTTGGATGAGATTCATCATGTAATCGAGTTAGTTTTGTTAGGGCTTGATCCCTAGTATCCATTATTTTCTGAGATTGATGTTGCTATGACTTTGCCATGCTTAATGCTTTTCACTTTTGGCCCGAGTGCCATGATTTCAGATCTGAACCGTTTATGTTATCACCATTATATCTATGTTCTAGATCCGATCTTTCAAGTTATAGTGACCTATTACATGTTATGATCCGTAAACCCCGGAGTGACAGTAGTCGGGATACTTTCCGATGATGACCGTAGTTTGAGGAGTTCATTTATTCACTATGTGCTAATGCTTTGTTCCGGTTCTCTATTAAAAGGAGGCCTTAATATCCCTTAGTTTCCATATGGACCCTGCTGCCACGGGAGGGTATGACAAAAGATGTCATGCAAGTTCTTTCCATAAGCACGTATGACAATTTACGAAATACATGCCTACATTATATTTATGAACTGGAGCTAGTGTCGTATCGCCCTAGGATATGACTATTATATGATGAATATTATCCAACGAATTCACTGATCCAATGCCTACGAATTTCTCTTATATTGTTCTTGCTAAGTTACTACTGCTGCTGTTACCATTATACTCGCTACAAAATCATTGCTATCACTGTTACCGTTACTATTACTATAGCTACTACAATCAAAACTATCATATTACTTTGCTACTGATCATATTGCTGCAGATAATTAATCTCCAGGTGTGGTTGACTTGACAACTCAGCTGCTAATACTTGCAAATATTCTTTGGCTCCCCTTGTGTCGAATCAATAAATTTGGGTTGAATACTCTACCCTCGAAAACTGTTGCAATCCCCTATACTTGTGGGTTATCAAGACCTTTTTCTGGCGCCGTTGCCGGGGAGCATAGCTATATTTGTTGAGTCACTTGGGATTATTATCAATTTATCACTATGAAGAATCTGAAGGATACTAAGACTAAGATATTTCCCTCTAAGACGAGGGGAGGTAAGGAACTGCCATCTAGCTCTGCACTTGATTCACCTTCTATTTTGAGTAAACTTGCAACACCACCAAATGCTATTAATTCCGATATGTTGCAAGTTATTGATGATGCTACTTCTGCTATGGATAATGCTTATGATGATGCTAGTACCTTGCTTGATGATGGTGTGCCACTAGGTGATTTTCTTGATAAACAAATTGCTAGAGCTAAAGAGAATGAAAGTACTGAAACTGATGAAATACCTGAATCTAAAATCCTTGAGACTCCTATTAGACCTAGTCCTCCTAGATATGAATTACCTAAGATACCAGAAGGTTATGTTATGAATGAAGAGACAACTAGAGACTTTCTTGCTTGCAATGATAGAGATGATCTCAAGAAATTATTATGCAAACTAAAAGAGAAATCCTTGAATGCTAGAATGAAATGTGATCCTAAGTTTGCTACTTCACCTATCTTTGTTGATGATAAGGATTATGAATTCTCTGTCGACCCAGAGTTAATCACTTTGGTTGAATCTGATCCTTTTCATGGTTATGAAAATGAAACTGTTGTGGCACACCTCACTAAATTAAATGATATAGCCACCCTATTTGCTCATAATGAGAAGATTCGCTACTATTATATTCTCAAGTTATTTCCATTCTCGTTAAAGGGTGATGCTAAGATTTGGTATAATACTCTTTCTCCTGGTTGTGTGCGTAGTCCCTAGGATATGATTTATTACTTCTCTAAAAAATATTTTCCTACTCATAAGAAACAAGCTGCCTTACAGGAAATATTTAACTTTGTGCAAATTGAAGAAGAGAGTCTCCCACAAGCTTGGGGGAGGCTTCTCCAATTTCTTAATGCTTTGCTTGATCATCCTCTCAAGAAAAATGAAATACTTGATATCTTTTAGAATGGACTAACCGATGCTTCTAGGGACTTCCTAGATAGTTGTGCTGGTTGTGTTTTCAGGGAACGAAATATTGAACAAGTGAAGAATTATTGTATAACATATTGAAAAATTATGATGATTGAGCTCTTCCTGAACCACCGCCTAAACCTACTCCGAAGAAGAGCGGTATCTTATATCTCAGTCCTGAAGATATGCAAGAGGCAAAGAAATGTATGAAGGAAAAAGGTATTAAAGCTGAGGATGTCCAAAATTTACCTCCTATTAAAGAAATGCATGTGCTTGATATACCACCACCCAAGGTGGTAGAGGTAAATTCCTTAATTAAATTTAATGAAAAGGATAACCCTTATAATATGCATCCTAGTCAATGCCTTTATGAGTTTGATACTACATCAGAAAGCAAGATCACTTCAATGCAAATGTTATGAAACAATTGTACAATTTTGATATGATTGCTCGCTTGAGTGACTTGTTATTTAGAATCTCAAATGATGTTAGAGGTGTAGGAATACATGCTTCTATGGTTCAAACTCAATTAGAACAAGTTGCTAAATCTCAAAGAGAGTTACTAGATGAAATGAATAATAATATCAATGATCATGCTGTTAGAGTAATGACTAGAGGAGGTAGAATGACTTAGGAACCACTTTATGTTGGTGTTAGATTCATGATGATGGCCGGTATTAAAGAAGAATTTGATCAATATATCCACAACGCCGAGCTCGGTCCCTACATTGAAGATAAGTGCAACCAACATCTCAGTCTCACGGAATCATTTACCAAAGAATTTAAATTTCATCCTCGTGAGTCTAGAGTGTCATTTAAACTATATGACCGTCCATTTACCTTACCTCTAGAGACATTTTCTAACTACTGCAAAATCCCATTTTGGGGTTCGCTAGACGAACCACCAAGATCTGAGTATGAGATATTCTTGACTAGCCTTTGCTATGGTGAGACTAAAGGAGTGACACAAGGTAGAATAAAGAGCATTCATTTCCCTTCGATTCAATACTTTGCACTATTTAATGGAAAATGCATCGTAGGCAAACAAGACTGTAGTACACTTTGTGCTCCTGACTTGAGCCTCATACGCACCGCTCTCACCGGTGTCAAATGTTATAACCTTGGAGCGATTGTTGCACGCAGGTTGCAACACAACGTTTAGCAAGGGAGCTGGGTGTATCACCTTGGTCTTACGACCCTATCCTGCCCACGCAGTACGTAGATTTTAATGCCATGAAGCACCATAAGTTCCTTAGTGGTGAAACCCATAATTATACATATAACCTGCTGTTTAATAAAAATTCCGTTGTGGACACCTTTTTGCCTGCACCTTCTCTCTTTGATGTTCACAACAAGGGATGGTATTTCGTTCTTGAGAGTGAGGCCCGCGCACACAACGTAGAGGTTATGGCTACTCGGCAGGCTGAGGAGGTTGCGCCAAGAGCCTCCGTGAGCTATCACTCCAATTATTATGCAGGCTACAGACAGTGATTACCAAGCTAGGCCAAAAGCCTAAGCTTGGGGGAGTACGTATTTCCACCGACATTACATTCATGTTTACACGTTTCACTCCAATTGTCGGTGTCCACAAATTTCCATTGTATTATCCATATTAGATTTATTTTCTCGCCTTCTTCTTGTGTGTTTGAAAAACCTTGAGAAAACCCAAAAACAAATGTTGCTTGCTTCTTTTCGGTTTTTCTTTCTAGTGTAGTTAGTTGTAATATTAAAAACAAAACCCAAAAAGATTTCTCGATTCTTCTTTTGCTTGTTGGGAGCTCTCCCATGTAAATAGTTTTTCTCGTTTTTGACTGTCTTTCTTTAATTTGCTTCCTTCAAGAAAAAACTAAAAAACTCCAAAAAATATTTTGGTGTGTTTCTCTGAAATTCTTTTCTTTTTCTTGAGTCATACCGAGGAGAAGACCACGATGAAAATGTTGAGTGACTCTCATATGCATTATTGTTGATCTAACAAAGAGCCCATATTACCTTGTCTTCTCCTTTTGAATAAAATGTTTGCAGATTCCAGCTTAGTCCATGGCACTCTTGCACTATTATTATTTTCATATCATTCGGTCGTGCAAGTGAAAGGCAATAATGACAATATTTGATGAACTGGCTGTGGCAGAGAGAAATGGGTATGAACTCAACTTGTTCTGCTTTTGTAAATATGTTTAACCTAGTATCCATGATTCAGCCTATTATGATTAAACATGTTTGCAATGACCCTTAGAGATTATAGTTTCTCATGCCATGCTTAAGTAGCTAGGAGTGGATAATGATTTATCTTGGATGTTAACATTGCGTTAAAATGATTGTGATGTAGTATGATGATATGGTATCCTCCTCCGAAAGTTCGAGTGGCTTGACTTGGCACATGTTCATGCATGTAGTTGAATCAAAACCAACATAGCCTCTATGATATTTATGTTCATGGTGTTCATATCCTACTCATGCTAGTATCCAATGTTACTTATGCATAATGCATGTTCATGACCGTTTTCGCTCTCTAGCTGGCCGCTTCTCAACCTATTTGCTAGCCTTCGCCTATACCAAGCGGGAATACTGCTTGTGCATCGAAATCCTAAAACCCAAGTTATTCCAAAAGAGTCCACCATATATCTACCTATATGCGGTATTACCCTACCGTTACAAGTAAATTGGCATGTGACATCTCAAATTCAAATAAACATCCGTTTTTGTGTGCCTGGATTGTTCATAGAGTGACAGGAGGTAGTCAGTATCTTCCGTGCTAAGTGGGTTATTCTCATGATGAGTGTTTATTCACTCGTCCTTGCACGAGAGGGGCGGTAATAGGGATTCCCAGTCCCGAATTCAAAATTGCAAATAATTAAACAAAACTCCCCCAGGATTGTTGTTGGTATGGACGGTACCCGTGGATTCGGTTAGCCGTGGAGTGTGCTAGTTGGTGGAGGGGGAGTAAACCTTTACTTTTATCGCTTGGGAACTGCCACTAATGTGTTTAGCATGGAAAACACCGATAACTAATGGTCGCAAAGTAAACAAGAAGGGTGCATTTATCAAAATTTCATTTATATCTGTTTCAAAAACTTGAGCTCTGGCACCGCTGCAAATCACTGCTTCCCTCTGCGAAGGGACTATCTATTTATGTTTATGTTGTGTCATTGTGGCGCCCCCAGCTCGATCGTACACTAATCATGCACGCAAACGTGTACGATCAAGATCAGGGACTCACGGGAAGATATCACAACACAACTCTAAAACATAAATAAGTCATACAAGCATCATAATACAAGCCAGGGGCCACGAGGGCTCGAATACAAATGCTCGATCATAGACGAGTCAGCGGAAGCAACAATATCTGAGTACAGACATAGGTTAAACAAGGTGCCATAAGATGGCTAGCACAAACAGGGATACAACAGATCGAACAGGCACAGGGCCTCCTGCCTGGGATCCTCCTAACTACTCCTGGTCGTCGGCGTCCTGGACGTAGTAGTAGGCTCCGTCCTGGTGGTAGTAGTCGTCGAAGGTGGCGTCTGGCTCCTGGGCTCCAACATCTGGTTGCGACAACCAGCAAGAAGGGAAAGGAGGGGAAAAGGAGGGGGAAAGCAACCGTGAGTACTCATCCAAAGTACTCGCAAGCAAGGATCTATACTACATATGCATGGTATATGTGTAAAGAGGCAATATCGGTGGACTGAACTGCAGAATGCCAGAATAAGAGGGGGATAGCTAGTCCTGTCGAAGACTACGCTTCTGGCAGCCTTCGTCTTGAAGCAATAGAAGAGATTAGTTGGAAATTAACCAATCAACAACGTATAGCATAATCCTACCCGTCGATCCTCTCATCGCCACCATGCGAGAGAGCGACCACCGGGTTATATCTGTCACTTGTAAGGGTGTGTTTTATTAAGTATCCATTTCTAGTTGTCATGAGGTCGGAATACAACTCCGGGTCGTCCTTTTACCGAGGGACACGGCTATTCGAATAGATAAACTTCCCTGCAGGGGTGCACCACATATTCCCCAACACGCTCGATCCCCTTTGGCCGGACACACTTTCCTGGGTCATGCCCGGCCTCGGAAGATCCACACGTCGCAGCCCCACCTAGGCTCAACAGAGAGGTCAGCACGCCGGACTAATCCTAGGCACTCTGGGGTCTGGGCCCATCGCCCAGCGCGCTCCTGCACGTTGCGTACGCGGCCGCGAGCAGACCTAGCAACCCACACGATCACGGCGGTTACGTTAGCGCGGTCCAACACGGCGCGCGCCGCTCAGTCGCTGATGTCAAGAAGGCTTCAGCTGATACCACGACGCCGGGATACCCATAACTACTCCCGCGTAGTTGGTTAGTGCGTATAGGCCAGTGGCCAGACTCAGATCAAATATCCAATCTCGTTAAGCGGGTTATTATGAAGTAAACGCGAACGCCGACCAGGGCCTGGCCCACCTGTCTCCTAGGTGGTCACAACCTGCCCTGTCGCTCCGCCACAAAGATCCACTCAAACGGCCGTTGGGACAAAGGTCCTTTCAGCCCCCAATCCGTGAATCACTCGCGGGTACTCTTCGAGCCGACCCGACTTTAGTCACCAATTGTATAGTATGTATATATGTATAGTATAACCCGTGATCACCTCCCGAGTGATCACGGCCCGATAGTATAGCAAGGCAGACTGACAAGAATGCAGGGCCAATGATGATAAACTAGCATCCTACACTAGGCATTTAGGATTGCAGGTAAGGTATCAACAGATGTAGCAACAGTGACAGGCTATGCAGCAGAATAGGATTAACCGAAAGCAGTATCATGCTACACTACTCTAATGCAAGCAGTATAGAGGAGAATAGGCGATATCTGGTGATCAAGGGGGGGGCTTGCCTGGTTGCCCTGGCAAGTAGGGGTCGTCAACAACGTAGTCGGTCGAGGCACCAGCAGCTGCGTCGGTCTCGTAGTCTACCGAAGAGAAGAGGGGGAAGAAACAGTAAACACACGGCAATAATGCAACAGGGATGCATGACATGTCTAAATGATATGCCGGGGGGATATACAGCCTAACTAAGCGATTTAGTTAATTTAGGAATTTATTCGGATTTATTTAATTAAAGTTGGACACTATTCATTTATCGAAATCGGTCTAATTGTTCAACGTTCTCATAGCTGCGGGCGTCTGACGGAGATACCGAGGGCGTATCCGGGTTCGTATCGTCGTTCTGAGCAAGTTTCATGTATAAAATATTTTCATCGGAGTTACGGTTTAAAAGATATGATTTTCTAAAGTTTTTATTAATTTCTTAAATTTTAATTAATTATTTAATTCAACATTATCCGAAACAGTAATTGATGACGTCAGCATGACATCATGCTGACGTCAGCAGTCACCTGACAGGGTGGGTCCCACCTGTCATAGGCTGTTAGGTTAATTAGGTTTAATTAATTTAATTACTGATTACTGTTTAATTAACACTAATTAGTTAATTAGATTAACCTAATCAGGATTAATTAACTAATTAATTAATTAATTAATTAATTATTTTAATTATTTTAATTATTTATTTTTATTTCTATTTTCTTAAAACTGTTTCTGGGCCGTGGGCCCCATTCGTCAGCGTCACAGGGGTTCGGGCCCCACTGGGCAGTGGCCCAGGGGCGGACACGTCCGGGGCGTGCCCCTTTTGGGACCGGACATGTCCGGTGCCCAAAGGGGACGCACGGGCGGGCGCGGGCGGTCGGGGGCGCGGCGAAGCGTGGGCGCAGGCGAGCGCACGCGGGGCCGGAGGCGGGGCGGCGGCGCGGTGGCTGGAGCGGCCGCGGGCGGCAGCGCGGTGGCTGGAGCGGCAGCGGGCGGCGGTCGCGCGGAGGCGAAGCGGGGCAAGATCCGCGAGCAGTAGCGAGGCAGGGCACGCGCGCGCGTGTGCGAGGCCCGGCGAGGCTGCGGTGCGCGCGGGCGCGTGCGCGAGCCGGCGAGCGCGGGCGGAGCGGCGGCACGGGGGCGCGGTGCGCGCGGCGAGGTGCGGGAGCAGAGAGGGGGCGAGAGGCCCGAGGCCTCACCGTGATCCGTAGGGACGGGGCAGCGGGGGTCGGGGTGGTCGACGGGGACGACGGCGATGGGGAGGCAGGCCGGCGGGGACGAAGCGGCGACGTGCGGCGTCGGCGGCGAGATGGAGACGGGGGGGGCGCGGTCGGGCGCGTCGGGGCGAGCGGCGTCGAGGGAGCAGGCCGGCGAGGGAGAGCGGGCTCCGGGCGGCGGCGTCCAACGGCGACGGCGACAGCGATCCGGGGCGATGGCACGGTCGCCCCGATCCGATCTGGATCGGGGGGGAGGGGGAAGCGAGGGGGGGAAGTGGCACCGGTGGGGTTAGGGTTTGGGTCTCCTGGGGGAGGCCATATAGAGAGGGGGGCGCAGGTGGGCCGGCCGGCTGGGCTTCGGCCCAGTTGGGCCGGGGGGGTGGTGTTGCTCTTTTTTTTTCCTTTTCTGTTTCTTTTTCCTTTTCTTTATTCTCTTTTCTCCACTGTTAAATGTTTAGGCCCCAAATGGTTTTTGTAAAAAGTGTGACCTATTTCATAAATACCAGTGCATTATTCCCTAACACCTAAAATTAGTTTGGACAAAACATAATTCCATATTTATTTCAGATTTAATAAATGGTTATTAAATATTATCTTTATCCACTGTTTGAGGTTGTTCGAGTCACTTATCCAATTCCAATGATGTTGGTTTCAATTTTAGAATAGCCTCTGGAATATTTGCTATATATCTGACATTTTAGCTCCTATGTTGGACAACTTTTATATTCCACTTTCATTTAAATTTGAATTTGACTTAGGAGTTGAAATGCAATATGATGCTAATGATGATTATGCACTGTTGATCATGCTAACATGTCATTATCAAAAGTGATTACTGTTGCTAATCACCGGGGGTGTTACAACTCTCCTCATCTATTAAGAATTCTCGTCCCGAGAATTAAGAGGAAGACTGAAAGAAAGAGGGGTATTCTTCGCGAAGACGATCCTCGCGTTCCCAAGTGGCTTCATCTTCAGAATGATTTGACCACTGAACCTTGAGGAACTTGATTGACTTTTGACGTGTTCGACGCTCAGCTTGATCAAGAATACGGATGGGATATTCTGGATATGACAGATCTTCCCGTAATTCAAGCACTTCATGATCCACATCTCGAATAGGATCCTTGAAGCAGCGGCGGAGTTGGGATACATGAAAGACGTCATGTACTTGAGAAAGGTTTGGCGGCAATTGCAACTGATATGCCACTTCTCCTCGACGGGCAAGAATACGGAACGGGCCAATGTAGCGAGGGGCTAACTTGCCTTTGATTCCGAACCGATGAGTGCCTTTCAACGGAGTGACGCGGAGGTAAGCTTGCTCGCCAGGTTGATAGACTATTTCCTGGTGCTTTCGGTCATAGTTGCTCTTCTGACGAGACTGAGCAGACTTCAAATGTTCACGAACAATACGGACTTGTTCTTCAGCTTGCCGAATAATGTCCGGTCCGACGAGTGAGCGTTCCCCAGTTTCTGACCAATTCAGAGGGGTTCGACACTTACGACCGTATAGAACTTCAAACGGTGCCATCTTCAGACTAGCTTGATAGCTATTGTTGTAAGAGAATTCAGCATACGGGAGAGATTCCTCCCATTTCTTACCGAAGGAGATGACGCAAGCTCGAAGCATATCTTCGAGCACTTGATTAACTCGTTCAACTTGACCCTGTGACTGAGGGTGAAAAGCGGTGCTGAAAGACAGATGTGTTCCCATAGCTTCTTGGAAACTATTCCAGAATCTGGAGGTGAAGAGGCTGCCACGATCAGAACTGATCTCCAACGGAACACCGTGGAGTGACACAATTCGGGAAACATACAAGTCTGCTAACTGGCTAGCAGTGATTGTCTCCTTAACAGGCAGAAAGTGGGCAACCTTAGAGAATCGGTCAATGACAACAAATATAGCATCATTACCCTTCTGGGATTTGGGAAAACCAGTAATGAAATCCATTTGGACCTTGTCCCATTTCCATTCAGGAATTTCCAGGGGTTGCAGAGTTCCTGCGGGCCTTTGATGTTGAGCTTTAACGCGGCGGCAAACGTCACACTCAGAAACATAACGAGCAATGTCTCGCTTCATATTAGGCCACCAGAATCTTTGACAAATGTCACGGTGTAGGGTAACGCAGCAGAAAACAAAAATTTTCCGACCTACGCACCAGCCCAGGACCACTATGGAGAGTGCATACAAGGTTTGATCATTTTCGTTACCGACTCGAAGCGCAGCGGAAGTAGAGTCGATGACGATCGGCGGTGCAGATCCCCGCAGCTAGGATTTACAACCTCCCAACCGCGAGGATGTACTCCCTCATCTGCCCCTCGGACAGCCCTCCGGGAGGCGGTCGGACAGTCCCCCGGACGGTGTCGCAGACAGCCCTTCGGGAGGACCTTCGAAACTCGGACGGTCACTCGGACAGCCCTTCGGGAGGACTCACAGAACTCGGACCGTCACTTGGACAGCCCTTCGGGAGGCACTCTCAAACAGCCCCTCGGGCACAAAGATCAAAACTACGACCTCTCTACAGAGTTGCACACATACGGTGTCACCTATCCGGCAGGGCTTCGCCGTCCAGAACTAGTTCCTGCCGGAACCCAGACAGCCTTTCGGCTCTACGAAACTCTTTTCGTGGGAGGGAGAGAGAAGCCAGATAACATCTTGGCATGTGTATGAGAGCAAGGGATGAGGTTTGTGGGCAGCCCACTCTCCTCTATTTATAGGAAAGCCAAGGGGTAAAGATGTCATACAAAAAACCCCAAAGTACCCCCACTTTATGCCTTTTCATAAAAGAATAAAGATAAAAGGGGTGCCATGTGGAGCTCCAAGGAGCTCCACCATGCTTGGCCGGCCACCCCTTGGGCCCCCCCCCCCCAAGGGGGCTTCCTTAGTGCCTAAGGCATTCTAGAAGCCTTTTGGGAAATTCCCAAAAGGTGCTTTCCATAAAATTCCCAAAAAGCACTTTCACTATTCACGACGACATTTTTCAGCGTCCGTTCGAACTAAAAATATTTATGTGGGCTTAGAACATTTCCAGTACCCACTAAAATAATTTTCAATGCGTTCTGGAACAATTCCAGTTTAGTGATTTCATCTGCGAAAAGCATCTGAAGCGGTTCCGGCAGCCCCGGAACATTTCCGGTTTTTCTTCCAGAAAATTCCCAGAAGTTTCCAGAATGATTCTGGTATCCTCCAAGAATTATCAGGCATGTGCCGAAACCATTTTGACTTAATGGTATCCCCTGAAACAACTTTTCAGTTTCACCGGAACTCATCCGGTGACCTCTCTCTGCGGAACTTTTCCGCTGTCCGAAACTTTTCGGTGTCTGAAACTTTTTCGGTGATTTTCTCTCAGACTCCCTGTCTAGTATTCAGCAGATAGATGACCCTTAAGCGTGTGACCCTATAGGTTCGGTGAAGTATAGACATGACACGGAACCCCTTCGAATCAATGATCAACATCGGAGCCGTGGACACCCATATTGACCCCTATACCCACACGAATGAATATTCGAGTGAACCTCCAGTTGCCGTGTGCTATTCTTGTTGCTTCGCGATATGTTACAAATACCCGAGGCGAGACATGTTGGCATTCCCGTGGATCAACAACTTGTCCACTATGCTAGTTACCTTGTTACCGGTATTGTTCTCTTTTCTCGTTACCGTGTTCCGGCATCCCCGTGATCAAATCACAAAGTGTCTGGCCAGACGATGATGGATACCTTAACACCGAGAGGGCCCAGAGATATCTCTCCATCGTCGGAGGAGCAAATCCCAATCTTGAGCTATCAAGTTACTTAACATACTTTCCCATGAACCCGTAAGCCGCCGTAATAGCCATCCAGTTACGGATGACGTTTAACAAACCCCAAAGTTCATGAATCAAGCATGAAGAAACTCGATACTCTCATGGTCTGAGGAATCATGCAAACGTTAACCATCTCTGTGTTATCAACCATTAACTTGTGACGAATGAATCTCTTAGCATAACATCAATCGGGTCGATTCAACACAAATGTTCTTCTAACATTGTGCCCTCAAAGCTGCTGGCATAGACATGCCCATGATTGGGAAAACATAATCATCATGCAACACTTGAGCTAGTCTTAGAGGCATGACTAGGAATACTTTTTACCGTTTATTATTCCACACGTGCACATTGGTTTTCCCCAGAGCCTTTATGGATATACGGGCTCGGGAACCACAGCAGTTATAGCATGGAACATAAACATAATTATGAGCAAGGAGATAAATAATAACATTTATTATTGCCTCTAGGGCATATCTCCTACAGACTCCCACTTGCACTAGAGTCAATAATCTAGTTAATGTTAATGCACTTTACACCTATGGCACATTGGTGTAAAATATGCTTCGCATGTGGTATAGCCTGATGTCCAACGGATCTGACGACTTCAGATCCGTGTGTATCTTTGCATATCCTCGCGTTTTCACGCTTTCACAAAATTCATATTTTGTGTACACCTTGCTTTGTATATGTGTGAATCATTGGTCGAAACCTGATTCCTCAGACTGAGCTATGGAGCAACTATCTGCAATAGTGTCCCATTGACCAAGCCTTCTTGGAACCATACTAAGTTCATGAATGAACTATATGATTCAACAACTTCTTTGTCGCTTCTAAAGCGTCAACATACTTAGCCTTTGTTATAGAATTCGCCTCAGTATCTTGTTTGGAACAATTTCCAACTACCGTGCCACCATATTGTGTATTGCACAAAACCCTTAACTTTAATCGAAAATCGCTTGGAGCATGGATAAAGACTGTATCGATGTAACCTTTTACAACGAACTCTTCATGATCTCCGCTTGCCAGAAATCATGTCATCAGTGCTACTATAGTACTCAATGACCCTTTTTCACTGTTGTCCCATGATCAGTACTTTTGATCACTTTGGTATCTATACTCGCAACATCTTTGGAGTATTGGACATATCTGGTTGTTTTACATACCATGGAATACATGATTAATCCAAACACAAGAGTGTGTGGAATCTCCATCATGTATATTGCTCATCAGTGTTTTGGGACACCGAGTCTTGCAAAAACTCTTTCCATGTGACTTCGGCAAGAATCACTCCTTGACGTTTTTAATGCTAAAAGGTTTTAGCATTTTGTCAATATGTATCTTTGCTCAGCCCCATTAGGTAAATCTATCTCCATAGATCATCATGCCTAATATAAAGGCTATTTAGCCCAAGCATTTCATCCAAAAACTATTTTTAAATGAAGTCCTAATTCGTGTCAAGAAATTTATTTCCAATTAACAATGTGTCAAGCACACAACATTTCTAGAAATATTATTATGCTCCCACTTACTTTCTTGAATCACAAGCATCTTCGTTACCCATTGATGAAGTCAAAACCCTTTTAACCATTTCATCAAAACACGAAGATTCCAACTCCATTTTGCTCTCTTCTGTCCATCGCTGGAACTCTGAAGTTTGCATACTTACTAGCATCCTCTGGACTGACAAAATACCTTGGACTGTAACACATGCAAGTCCTTGGTTTTATTTCCATCAGATGGAAATCCTTTTGTCATCCTTGTTTTATATCTCATGATTGAAATATGTATCAATTACTAGTTCAACCCGAACCGACTTTAAGCTTCACTATGATGAAACAACCTCATCATAGTCAACTCCTTGAACTTGTTATTGCAACAAGTCGAGCTTTATGGATAAAACATTTTATCCACATCAGTTTATAGTTCCATAAAAGTTCGTTAGACTCTAAGTCTTCCGAAGGGGTCATCAAGATATGATCTTGAATCATTTATATGGAAACTATCTCGGATTATATTGGCATTTAGCCAATCCCGGAGTCAGGGCCCATCAACGCTTCCTTGTGTATCGTAGGTATACTGTTGTCTAACAACAATATCTCGTCTGCGCACCTGAGAGGTTTGCACGAGCCTTGCCTACGTGGTTTAGCTGCAAGTTCGACCGAAGTCCATACATTTTATTGTAGAGACTTCCGTATCAGTCGCAGTAGGAAACTCCGGAATCACTTCCAAGGTTCCTTTCCTTTGACCTGATGATGAAGATACTGGTTATCTCGTCGAGTTGCACTGTCCTCCCACTCACCTTTTGCAAGAACAATTCTCTTTAAAAGCATACCGTTTTGTGGCAAAAACTTTTGCCTCGGTATAGTGGTGGGGGAATACCCAATGACTTGGGATAACCTACAAAGTAGCACTTGTCTGATTTGGAATAGGTTTGTAACCTTTTACACAAGCCCCATATTCCAAATGTTAAGAAAAGATATAACATGGTTGGGCGTACCATACCATGGTGTCATTTCAACAGACCCGATGGAGCTCTTTTCAGTGTAAAAGCCGCAGTCTCTAAAGCATCACTCTTTAAAAGGGATAATGGCAAATTTATTTATGTCATCTTTGATCTTACCATGTCATAAATGGTTCGATTACATTTTCACGGACTTTCCACTTGCAGTGGTGTTCCGGGAGGTGCAAGTTATGAAACTACTTTCACAACTCATCAGACATTCGCTAAACTTGTAACTCAAATATTCCTTTCTGCAATCGAATTGTAGAAACATAATTTTCTTGTTACAATAACTTCTACTTCATTTTTGAAAACCTTTCGAATGATTTCAAAAGATCCAGACTTACGTCTCATCAAGTAAATATCCACATATCTACTTGAGTCATTTCTGAAGATAGATAAATCCACTACTTGCAACAACCTTTATCGGACTACACACATCAAATGTATGATCACCAATAAGTTTGTTGTCCGTTCCTTATGGCCTGTGAACGGTATTTCAGTCACTTCTCTTTTCGGAGGAAAGTTGCAAGTGTCAGATGATTCAAAATCAAATGACTTCAAAATCCATCATAATGGAATTTATCCATGCGGGTTTCTCCAATGTGACCAAATGCAGTGCCACACTTGTGTGGTATTCTTTTAGTCTTGCGACATTTAGCGTCAGTGTTATGGATGTATCATATTACCATCAATATTCATAACATACATCCCATCTAGGATGGAAGCTTGGCCCTTCATGTTATTCATAATACTGAACAACAGTTGTTGTTTTTATGAACAACTCTTTTGCAACAAACATTGTGCAATGGGCTAGAGTGTATGGAACTCTAAAATGAATTATGAAAGTAAACCCAGAGGTAATGTATTATTATCAATATTCATAACATACATCTCATTCATAATGAAAGTATGGCCCTTATGTTATTCATAACATCGAACATCAAAAGTTCTCTTATAAACAACCTTCTTGCAAGATACCTTATGCAATGGGCTAGAGTTTGTGAAACTCCAAACGAATTATAAAAATAAATACAGACGGTAATACACCGATGGAAGGTATAGTAACATTTACTATGTTCCCCGTGTATCCCTAAAACTCATTTCTGGCTAGTCTTTCAGGCCATAGTAGTTCTTACATCGAGTTGCAATAGAAAGCAATCGAGCGGGTATCTTTGTGATTAACTCACAATACCCAAGAATCAGTGATTAACAATTTAATCATAATTCCCAAGGACTATATCTTTGACCAGCCTTCTATACATCAAAAACTTGTATGACATTCATACATGAGCTGGATATTCCAGTCTCCTTTCTTTCTGCCTTTATACTTCTAACAGTTTAACTTTCAGTATTTCTCCTACTCTCAGAAAAAGCACCGAACTTAAGAGTGGCGTTAGCCCCGGACTTCCTAGGCGTGAAAGTCTTACTAACACCCTTCGGACACTTCCTTTCTCTTTAAGTTGTTGTTTTATTCACCTTTCATCATATGACAGGCGTTCTTCTGGATCCCTCTCTTATCAGTCTAATGCATAGTAAACTCCTTTACTAATAGTTTGCAAACAAACATTGCTTTGGATATCTCATATCTTTTAGCCTTTGTCTGTCTCTGAAAATAATTTTCAGATTCCATGAATATCACATAACTATCCAAACTTTCGAAGTTTGGGTCTCATGGAAACAAACATATTGCGCTTGACTGAAATGGAATTTTAGCTTTTGGATCAACGGACGAGAGTCACATGATCCATAGCATAAGCGAGAGAATACCGAAAGTATGCAATAGGACAAAGTCCTTCTCGGCACTCTTGAGGACAATCCTCACATTACGTTACCAACCGTAAAGTTTTAACCAGATATTTAACAGCTATTCAATTTTAATAGGGAAGGTGGAAATGCGAGCCATTATTCTACAACTATTATGCAAATCACACTTAGACAGTGTTCAAAATTAATTGCACTGAGAATTAAAAGAATTAATTCTACAGTGCGCTCCCACTCAAATCAATATCTCTCATAATTGATTGTGAGTGATTCAAGATCCGCATTTCAATTCAACGCCATTGATGGTAGCATCACTGATGACGAAAATCTCAATCGGCAGGCAAACTTGCCAATCACATCTCTATGTGACTCTTGTTCATCTTTCGATGCGTGTGTTCCGAGCTCATGACTTTCATGCCTGAACGTCAAGACAACCAAGTGATCTCGCTGCGAGGTCTCAACTCACCCGCCTCACACATCCCTAATCGTTCGTACCCATGTTAGCATGTGATACCCCGAAAAGTTAGGTGCCGTGACGGTGCTACACTTGGGAGAACATTAACTACTTGATATTTTTGTGAGAGATCACCCTAATAAAAGCGACTACCGCGCAATCAAGAAGGGTGCAACATAAGGGATAAACATCTCAGGCAATTCATAATAGCATGATATGGTATAGCCCTTTCTGACGGAGAAGTCTTGTATTCCTTCGTCTTCGGCATTCACGTCGGTGATCACCTTCGCGAAGATTGCCACCACCTTGTCGATGCAGCAGATAATATTGCTATCTCTTATAGCAAATAAAATAATGCATTACACAAGGTTGACACACAGGTCATTTAAAGTGCAATCATATGGCTCCAGCCATCATGCCGAATCATGACACGCATGTGGCGCCCCCGGCTCGATCGTACACTAATCATGCACGCAAACGTGTACGATCAAGATCAGGGACTCACGGGAAGATATCACAACACAACTCTAAAACATAAATAAGTCATACAAGCATCATAATACAAGCCAGGGGCCACGAGGGCTCGAATACAAATGCTCGATCATAGACGAGTCAGCGGAAGCAACAATATCTGAGTACAGACATAAGTTAAACAAGGTGCCATAAGATGGCTAGCACAAACAGGGATACAACAGATCGAATAGGCGCAGGGCCTCCTGCCTGGGATCCTCCTAACTACTCCTGGTCGTCGGCGTCCTGGACGTAGTAGTAGGCTCCGTCCTGGTGGTAGTAGTCGTCGAAGGTGGCGTCTGGCTCCTGGGCTCCAACATCTGGTTGCGACAACCAGCAAGAAGGGAAAGGGGGAAAGGAGGGGGAAAGCAACCGTGAGTACTCATCCAAAGTACTCGCAAGCAAGGATCTATACTACATATGCATGGTATATGTGTAAAGAGGCAATATCGGTGGACTGAACTGCAGAATGCCAGAATAAGAGGGGGATAGCTAGTCCTGTCGAAGACTACGCTTCTGGCAGCCTCCATCTTGAAGCAATAGAAGAGAGTAGTTGGAAGTTAACCAAGCAACAACGTATAGCATAATCCTACCCGTCGATCCTCTCGTCGCCACCATGCGAGAGAGCGACCACCGGGTTATATCTGTCACTTGTAAGGGTGTGTTTTATTAAGTATCCATTTCTAGTTGTCATGAGGTCGGAATACAACTCCGGGTCGTCCTTTTATCGAGGGCACCCTGTGTTGTCACTTGCAGATTCCTCGCCCCACCAGTTTTTCCCGACGTTGATGTAGCCTTTGCTATGTCTCGTTGTGTACTTCCTTACCGCGTGCCTGCGCGCCGCCTAGCATGTCCAGAATTGTTCACTTCACGGTATTCCACTGGTTATCAGTTCAGACCGTGGCAGCTTATTCACTTCAAGATTCTGGGCAAGTTTCCAAGAAGCTATGGGAACTCATCTGTCCTTCAGCACCGCTTTTCACCCTCAGTCTCAAGGACAAGTTGAACGAGTCAGCCAAGTTCTCGAAGACATGCTTCGAGCTTGTGTCATATCCTTCGGAAGGAAATGGGAAGAATCTCTCCCATATGCCGAATTCTCTTACAATAACAGCTATCAAGCCAGTCTGAAGATGGCCCCCTTCGAAGTATTGTACGGACGAAAGTGCCGAACCCCTCTGAATTGGTCAGAAACTGGGGAACGTCCACTCTTCGGTCCGGATATTATCCAACTTGCCGAAGATCAAGTTCGCGTTGTCCGCGAGCATTTGAAGACTGCTCAGTCACGTCAAAAGAGTCAGTATGACCGCAAACACAAAGATATGGTCTATCAACCTGGCGAAAAGGCTTATCTTCGAGTCACACCGATGAAAGGTACACACCGATTCGGGATCAAGGGCAAGCTAGCTCCTCGCTATATTGGTCCTTTCACTGTTCTTGAAAGGCGTGGTAGAGTGGCATATCAGTTGGAACTTCCACCGAACCTTTCTCAGGTTCACGATGTGTTCCACGTATCACAACTCCGCCGCTGCTTCAAAGACCCTATCCGCGGAGTAGATCACGAATTGCTTGAACTGCGACAAGACCTCTCTTATAGAGAGCATCCGGTCCGCATTCTCGATCAAGCCGAGCGTCGCACACGCCAGAAGGTTATCAAGTTCCTCAAGGTTCAGTGGTCAAACCATTCTGAGGATGAAGCCACTTGGGAACGCGAGGATCGTCTTCGCGATGAATACCCCGCTTTGTTTCTTTCTACCTCCTAAATCTCGGGACGAGATTTCTTGTAGTGGAGGAGATTTGTAACACCCCCTGTATTAAGCTACAGAGATCACCCTTTTGATGAGGCCATGTCATCATGATTAATAGTGCATAATCATCATTAGCATAATATTGCATTTCAACTCCTAAGTCAAATTCAAATTTAAATGAAAGTGGAGTATAAAAGTTGTCCAACATAGAAACTAAAATGTCAGATAAGTAACAAATATTCCAGAGGCTATTCTAAAATTGAAACCAACATCATTGGAATTGGATAAGTGACTCGAACAACCTCAAACAGTGGATAAAGATGGTATTTAATAACCATTTATTAAATCTGAAATAAATATGGAATTATGTTTTGTCCAAACTAATTTTAGGTGTTGAGGAATAATGCAATGGTATTTATGAAATAGGTCACACTTTTTACAAAAACCATTTGGGGCCTAAACATTTAACAGTAAAGAAAAGGGAAAAGAAACAGAAAAACAAAAGAAAAGAAAAGGCCCCCCTGGCCAACTGGGCCAGGCGGCCCAGCTGGCCGACCCACCTGGCCCAACTGGCCGGCCCAGCCCCATCCCCTGCCTTATCCCCATGGGGGGGGAAACCCTAACCAGCCACCCCCCCCACTTCCCCCCTCTCCCCCGATTGGATCGGGATCGAGAGGTGGAGGTCGCCGCGACGCCCCGACCCTGCCGCCCGACGCCGCCCCGTTGCCATTGCCGTTGGACGCCGTCGCCGGAGCGCTCCCCCGCCGGCCTGCTTCTCCTCTCCGCCGTCGTCCCCGTCTTCCTCCTCGCGCTCCACTGCCCCGTCCCTACGCTCCCTCGGTGAGGCCCCCGGTCCTCCTCTCTCGCTCGCCTGCCGCGCTCCCGCCGCGCCCACCGTTGCTCCGCTCCGGCCGTGACCACGCCTCGCGCGCTCCGGCCCCGCGCTCACCGCGGTCGGGCCGTGCCCTGGCCATGCGCCGCGCCGTCCGGCCGTGCCCGTCGCCCAGCGGTCACCGCGCCCAGCGCCTCGCCCCGCTGAGGCCTCTCTGCCTCGCCGGCCCCTACTCACTACCCCGCGCGCTGCCTGCGCCTCACCCTCGCCTACCTCTGCCGCCAGTCCCACCTCGCCCCTCTACGCCGCCTCCGGCCACCGGTCCTCCCCCCCCCGCGGCTCCAGCCGCGCCGTGGCCGCCGGCCGCGCACCCTCGCGGCCATCTCCCGCGACCGGCGATGGCGCCCTGGCGCGCCCCATCGCCCGTGCCCGTTCGAGCGGGTTCGCCCGCCCGTTACCCGTACCCAGCGCCCGTTAAGTCCCCCTGGCCCATTGACATGTGGGGCCCAGCCCCAGAACGTTTTAATAAAAAGGAAATAAAAATAAAAATAATAAAAATAATTAATTAATTAGTTAATTAATCCTGATTAGGTTAATTTAATTAACTAATTAGTGTTAATTAAACAGTAATATAATTAGTTAACCCTAATTAATTTAACAGTCTATGACAGGTGGGACCCACCCTGTCAGGGCGCCTGCTGACATCAGCATGATGTCATGCTGACATCATCGCAGCACTGTTTCGGATAATGTTGAATTAAATAATTAATTAAAATTTCAGAAATTAATAAAAACTTTAGAAAATCATATCTTTTAAACCGTAACTCCGATGAAAATATTTTATACATGAAACTTGCTCAGAACGACGATACGAACCCGGATACGCCCTCGGTATCTCCGTCAGACGCCCGCAGCTATGAGAACGTTGAACAATTAGACCGATTTCGATAAATGAATAGTGTCCAACTTTAATTAAATAAATCCGAATAAATTCCTAAATTAACTAAATCGCTTAGTTAGGCTGTATATCCCCCCGGCATATCATTTAGACATGTCATGCATCCCTGTTGCATTATTGCCGTGTGTTTACTGTTTCTTCCCCCTCTTCTCTTCGGTAGACTACGAGACCGACGCAGCTGCTGGTGCCTCGACCGACTACGTTGTTGACGACCCCTACTTGCCAGGGCAACCAGGCAAGCCCCCCCCTTGATCACCAGATATCGCCTATTCTCCTCTATACTGCTTGCATTAGAGTAGTGTAGCATGATACTGCTTTCGGTTAATCCTATTCTGCTGCATAGCCTGTCACTGTTGCTACATCTGTTGATACCTTACCTGCAATCCTAAATGCCTAGTGTAGGATGCTAGTTTATCATCATTGGCCCTGCATTCTTGTCAGTCTGCCTTGCTATACTATCGGGCCGTGATCACTCGGGAGGTGATCACGGGTTATACTATACATATATACATACTATACAATTGGTGACTAAAGTCGGGTCGGCTCGAAGAGTACCCGCGAGTGATTCACGGATTGGGGGCTGAAAGGACCTTTGTCCCAACGGCCGTTTGAGTGGATCTTTGTGGCGGAGCGACAGGGCAGGTTGTGACCACCTAGGAGACAGGTGGGCCAGGCCCTGGTCGGCGTTCGCGTTTACTTCATAATAACCCGCTTAACGAGATTGGATATTTGATCTGAGTCTGGCCACTGGCCTATACGCACTAACCAACTACGCGGGAGTAGTTATGGGTATCCCGGCGTCGTGGTATCAGCTGAAGCCTTCTTGACATCAGCGACTGAGCGGCGCGCGCCGTGTTGGACCGCGCTAACGTAACCGCCGTGATCGTGTGGGTTGCTAGGTCTGCTCGCGGCCGCGTACGCAACGTGCAGGAGCGCGCTGGGCGATGGGCCCAGACCCCAGAGTGCCTAGGATTAGTCCGGCGTGCTGACCTCTCTGTTGAGCCTAGGTGGGGCTGCGACGTGTGGATCTTCCGAGGCCGGGCATGACCCAGGAAAGTGTGTCCGGCCAAAGGGGATCGAGCGTGTTGGGGAATATGTGGTGCACCCCTGCAGGGAAGTTTATCTATTCGAATAGCCGTGTCCCTCGGTAAAAGGACGACCCGGAGTTGTATTCCGACCTCATGACAACTAGAAATGGATACTTAATAAAACACACCCTTACAAGTGACAGATATAACCCGGTGGTCGCTCTCTCGCATGGTGGCGATGAGAGGATCGACGGGTAGGATTATGCTATACGTTGTTGCTTGGTTAACTTCCAACTAATCTCTTCTATTGCTTCAAGATGGAGGCTGCCAGAAGCGTAGTCTTCGACAGGACTAGCTATCCCCCTCTTATTCTGGCATTCTGCAGTTCAGTCCACCGATATTGCCTCTTTACACATATACCATGCATATGTAGTATAGATCCTTGCTTGCGAGTACTTTGGATGAGTACTCACGGTTGCTTTCCCCCTCCTTTCCCCCTTTCCCTTCTTGCTGGTTGTCGCAACCAGATGTTGGAGCCCAGGAGCCAGACGCCACCTACGACGACTACTACCACCAGGGCAGAGCCTACTACTACGTCCAGGACGCCGACGACCAGGAGTAGTTAGGAGGATCCCAGGCAGGAGGCCCTGCGCCTGTTCGATCTGTTGTATCCCTGTTTGTGCTAGCCATCTTATGGCACCTTGTTTAACCTATGTCTGTACTCAGATATTGTTGCTTCCGCTGACTCGTCTATGATCGAGCATTTGTATTCGAGCCCTCGTGGCCCCTGGCTTGTATTATGATGCTTGTATGACTTATTTATGTTTTAGAGTTGTGTTGTGATATCTTCCCGTGAGTCCCTGATCTTGATCGTACACGTTTGCGTGCATGATTAGTGTACGATCGAGCCGGGGCGCCACAATATGCAACATTTTCAAGGGGAGGCTGTATATGTGGACTGGGCTGCAGAAATGCCAGAATAGAGAGAAGGCCTAGTCCTATCTAAGACTAGCATCTTCAGCGGTCTTGCAGCAGTAGAAGAGAGTAGAACAATACCATATAATGTAGCAGTAATAATATCAACCTCACCCAGAGATCCTTTCTCGACTCCCTGCGAGAAAGCAATCCCAGAGCCATAAAGTCATCAAACCTCGTCCTGAGATCCCTTCTCGACTCCCTGCGAGAAGCAATCCCAGAGCCATATATACAGGTCTCATCACAGGTATCCAGTTCTAAATTGTATCAATCAGGATACAACTCCGAGTGTCCTTTACCGTAGGACCGGCTATCGATAGAAATGTTCTTCCCTGCAGGGGTGCACCAACTTACCCAACACGCTCGATTAACTTCGGCCGGACACACTTTCCTGGGTCATGCCCGGCCTCGGCCAAACGACACATCGCAACCCTACCTACAGCTCAGCAGAGAGGTCCCTGTCGGTCTACATCCTAAGCGCTCAGAGGTCTTGGGCCATCGCCCTGTGCACTCCGAATCGTTGCGCGCAGGGAGAAGCCTGGCACCAGGAGGGCGCCGGTCCGTCCGTGCCGCCATGCTGAACTGGACGTCTGACAGAGCTTTCGGCTGATGCTACGATGCAGAACGCCCATACTATGCCCACGTGATGGTTAGTGCTATCAGACCAGAGGCCTGCTCGGATCAAATATCCAAATCGCTAGGACTAGGGGCTTGCGGTAACGAGCAGAGACTCACGAAAGATGTGACCCCGTCGCCCCGTCTCGAGGACTTGCGGCAAGGGCCAAGAATGCCCGGCCGCGCCTCGTATTCACCACTCGGGCACCACACTGGCAACCCGCCTTCACATCACACGCGGGTACCCCTCAGGGTCGACCCGCCTTTCTAAGTAACATTGTAAGGTCCAAGTATCCGTGTGTCCATAACATCAGGGAATCCGAGGTATCACCCTCATTGAATTCCCACTCGATGTATCCGTCAAGGTGAACTAGGAGGAATCACCCTCACTGGGTCCACACTTGAGGTGTTGTAGGACAGCGTCGTTATCGGAAGCGGTGAAGGAGGAATCACCCTCGATGACCACGACCGAATAGCTACTCTACAGAGTTAACATCAGAAGTGCTACAAGAGGTTTCACCCTCGGCACTCGATAGTAACGCTGCAGTGTCGTTACAACTAAGGGGGGGTGATGTGCGGTGTCGGGTCCTGGTCTTCAATCCCATTGATCGGGTCTTCTGACGATCCAGCGCGGCAGTCGGGATAAGTGGGGTCACTGATAGGTCTCTACCCAGCCTAGACTAAACAGTTTAGGATATGTAGGTAATTATCAACAGTAGGTTACAATGAACAGGCTATGCATCAGAATAGGTAAAGCAGCAGCAGCAGTAATTCTAATGCAAGCATGAGAAATTTAGAATGGGTGATATCGGTATGCTCAAGGGAGGGGCTTGCCTGGTTGCTCGGCGGCAAGGGCATGGTCGTCTATGGTGTCTTCGGGATCCGGAGCTGCGTCGGTCTCGGGGACGACGTCAGGGTCGGGGGCTATCGAGAGAGAAGAGGGGGAGGAAACAGTATAAATATATAGCAAACATGAGCATGACAAATACGATACACGGTGCTAGGGGTAGTCTAACGCAGCATCACACGTAACAGACGGAGCGGGAGAATATCTGACGATATTTCCCGGGTCTTTGGAATTATCGGACAGAGGATAAGAGGGGAACGGTTGCAAGTTCGGATAGTTAGAGACGCGTGACGGACGAACGGACCGCGTATTCAGATTCGTCTCGTCGTTCTGAGCAACTTTCATGTACAAAGTTTTTCGATCTGAGTTACGGATTATTTAATATGATTTTCTAAAGTTTTTATTAATTTCTGGAATTTAATTAATTATTTAAATTAACATTATCCGAAACAGTAGTTGATGACGTCAGCATGACATCATGCTGACGTCAGCACAATCTGACAGGTGGGGCCTGCTGTCATTGACTATTAGCCTAATTAACAGATTAATTAGCTTAATTAGATAATTAGGTTAATTAAGTTTAATTAGTTTAATTAAACATGATTAGTTAAGTTAATTAATTCACTAATTAACTAATTAATTATTACTATATTTTCTTTTTCTTCTTTTTCTTCTTCTTTTTTTTTTTAAAAACATTCTGGGGGGGCCCACTAGACAGTGGCACAGCCGGACACGTCCGCGCTGTGCCCGTCCAGAGCCGGACACATCCGCGCGGCTGGGGTCAACGCGCGCGCGCGCACGGACGAGCGGGCAGACGACGGCGAGCGACGCGCGGGCGCACGTGCGGGGCAGCTGCGGCGAGCGGCAGCAGCAGCAGCAGGCGGAGCAGCAGCTCCGCGGCAGGGGCGGGCGAGCGCGGCACGGGAGCGGTGACCGCGGCGGCAGGGAGAGCGCACGGGGAGCGGACGCGGTCCTCACCGGCGATGTAGATGAACAGGGCCGGCGAGGCTCGGTGGAGCCGACGGGGAGGAGGACGGGGAGGTGTTCGGCGACGGCGGTGGCTGGGTCTGGCGACGGCAGCGGGCGGCGGCGTCGGTGCCCCGTTGGGGAAGAGGTCGAGGACGGGGAGGCGGGCGCCGGCGACGGCGGTGCAGCACCGGGCGGCGTCGGAGAGGTGGCGGCGGGGTCAGCGTGGCGTCGACGCTGCCGGGGCAGAGACGGGGGCGTCGGGCGGAGGCGAGGGAGACCTCCCGATCCAGACCGAGAGAGCGAGAGGGAGAGGTGGATCGAGGGGAGTGGGGTGTAGCGGGCTAGGGTTTGGGGGGGGATAAGGGGAGAGCGGGAGTGGGCCGGCCTGGCGGCCTGGACGGCCTGCTGGGCCGAGGCCCAGGGGGGTTTCCCTTTATTTTTCTGTTTTCTTCTGTCTTTTTTTTTTCTTTACTCCTATTCTCTGTTTTGTAAATTGTGAGGCCTCAAAATGACTTTTGTAAAATATGAGACCTAGCCCATAAATACCAGTGCTTTATTTCCTAACACCTAAAATTAGTTTGGGCAAAACATCATTTCATACTTAAATTAGATTTAATAAATGGTTATTAAATATTGTTTTTAGTCGCTGTTTGAAGATGTTTGAGTCACCTACCCAACTCCAATGATGTTGGTTTCAATTTTAGAATTGTCTCTGATTTATTTGCTATTTAATGAACAATTTAGTTTCTATGTTGGACAACTTTTATTTTCCACTTTAATTTAATTTGAATTTGAGTTAGAAGTTGAAATGCATTATGATGCAAATGATGATCATGCACTGTTAAACATGATGACATGGCATAATCAAAAGGGTGATTACTGTAGTTAACCACTGGGGGTGTTACAGGTCGCTTGGCGATAGGAGTGGTGCCTGGTTTCAAGTCGATGACAAATTCGACAGCTCGAGCAGGGGGTATCCCTGGGAGTTCTTCTGGGAAAACACCTTGGAATTCGCGAACAACTGGAATGTTCTCGATGCCTTCAAGTGGTGATGCGTTTAACGCATTCAAGGCATAAAGCCTCGCCTCGGCATTTTGGATGATTTGAGCCTGGTAGCTTATTATTTCATCAGAAGGGTGTAGAAGATGGACGATCTTCGTGGCGCAAACTATAGAAGCAGTATGCGCTTTCAACCAATCCATTCCGAGAATGAGGTCGATACTACAAGACTTTAGTATGAAAGGGGAGGCGTGAAACTCCAGCCCTTCAATTTCAACGGTGACGTCGTTGCTACCCATGGAGGTTTGACATTGACCCGCGGGGGTGTGTATTACTATTGCAGTGTTCATGACCTCACATTTAATGTCGTGTTGGTATGCAAATTCTTCGGACATGAATGAATGCGATGCTCCCGAATCAAATAAAACAGAAGCTGGTACTGAATTAACAAGGAGAGTACCCATCACGGTGGCAGGCTGGTCCTGAGCTTCATTGAAATCGGTGTGGTTGGCCTGAATACGCCCATAAGTCTTGGCATTGTTGTTGCGAGGCTGATTGTTCCTACGGCCAGTTGCAGGAAGTGCCAGTTGGTTCTGGTTCTGAATGCAGCTCCTGGAAAAATGACCTGGCTGCCCACACTTGTAGCACAGACTATCATTGGGATTAGGAGCAGGAGCTCGGGGTGGTGGAGCTGGAAGTCCTGGCTGCCTAGGTGGTGGAGGCAGGCGTGGTGCAGTATAGGACCGTCTTGGAGCAGGTGCAGCTGGACGGTACACGCTGTTTGGAATCCAGATCCGACGCTTCTGTGCAGGCTGGCTCGAAGATGAACCAGTGTCACGGTTGCGCCTAAGAGATCCCTGGTGTGCCTGCAGACCAGTCTCGACCTGGATAGCCTTGTTCACCAAGATGGAGAAATTATCAAATTCATGCACAAGGAGCGCTAGCTTGATGTCAGCTTGAAGTCCTTCGCGAAACCTTTCCTGACGGCGAGCATCAGTGGGAATGTCTTCTTCAGCATAGCGGGATAATTCCAGAAACTCCCGCTGATAAGCTTCCACTGCCTTGTTGCCCTGGGTGAGGTTGCGGAACTCTTGCTTCTTCCGGTCCATGATTCCCTGGGGAATGAAACGGGCACGGAAGGCAGCTTGGAAATCCGGCCAAGTGATGACTGTGCCAGCTGGTTGAGTGCGCCTGTGGCTGTCCCACCATTGAGCAGCGGGGCCCTTGAGAAAGAAGGAGGCGAAGGTGACATAGTTTGCAGGGGCAACGCCACCAGATTCCAACTCATAGGTAATGTCGCGAAGCCAGTCATCCGCATCCAGGGGCTGAGTTGAGCCGCGGTAGACGGTTGGGTTGAGGCGCATAAAGTCCTGCAGGGTCCCTGGGCCTGGATACTGGTTCATATTGGGACGAGGAAACTGATCCATGATCCCTTGCATGAACTGACGTTGCAGTTCAAATTGCTGCATCATTCCAGCCATATAGTTCGGCGGTGGTGGATCGTTGGCACCACGGCCACGACCACGACCAGCGGGTCTAACCATCCTGCTAATTTACAACAGGGGGTAGTTTAGTAAAAGCAAGCGCGAGTGCTTAGTGACAAGCATGATGTAACAAGACAATACTCCAAGCAGTGTTATAGATACATAACAGTAGTCGATTAAGACATACAGATCCATACACAACGTCGGGTACAAGCGGACAGCATAACGGCGCAAATCAAAAGCTAGACATACTAGGCGGCGCGCAGGCACGCGGTAAGGAAGTACACAACGAGAGATAGCAAAGGCTACATCAACGTCGGAGAGAACCACTGTATCGGGGTAGCTGCGAGTGCGGACGACGAATGTTCGTCGCGGAAAGATCCTGTGCTCCATGTGCACTCTGATGCAGAACCCGGTCTCGAGCTGTAAGAAGAGGTCCACGTGTCGGTGTGTGACCTCCAACAGTAGGCCAGTCAATACCAGCATACATCTGAGTCCTGCGCGGATAAAGGATGTGCTCCGGATGTATCCCTGCACGGACAGCGGGCAGCAACTGCGTCATAGCATCGTAGAGACGTGCTCGAGTGGCAACCAACTCGACGGCAAGAGCCCGAAACAGGCGATCCAGAGCCTGAGTGCACTGAATCAGAACGCGCGGGTCATAGCGACGAGGCTCGTACGGGGCACAGATAGCCGTGTAGTGTGTATCGGTAGCATCTCCAGCAGGGGCATACGGAATGTATCGGAACTCGGAGTCATCCAAGATAGCATTGTGCTCCCCTCGTAGGCGTACGACAGCGGAGTAGGCGGCATCATGGACTGCCATCTCAATCGTCACGCCTAATCCGTGAAAAAGGTGTAGCTCGGTGTCTGAGTTGTTCTGCTGATCATAAATCCGAACTTCAGCATAGTACTGTTCCTGGTTGAACTCGCGGTAAACCTCATAAACCAAGTACTCAGGGTACCAACGGTAGCCAAGTCTGGTCATGAGGAGCGATACAGGAACAGCTGGAAACCCAGGGGTACTACGAGCCAAGTCGCGAAGCACAAGCTGGTCGTCTAGTACGGACGCGGTGGACGAAACAAACGGTCCATCTGAAACAGAGAAAATTCAGGTTTGTCAAACGACAATAAGAGGTTTAACACAACTCGGAGAGAAAGAGTTAACAAAACAATGGAAAGGAAATGATTATCAGACTAATCAGATCAACGACAGGGAAATCGCAAGATAATCCGAGCTCGGTAGAAAGAATTTACGGAGTCCTAAGTGTCGGCATTAGTAAACTTCATTTAACCCGATAGATTAGAAGAGAGAATCAGAGTCCCAGAGTATAGACGAGGAATAAAGATCCTAATACCCCCCCAGTGGCAATGGGGCCCGTAAGCCACACAGCCAGTTAGTAAAACGTGTTTTCTTTGTCAGACTCAACTTCGGCCAGAGAATTGGAAAGGGGATTCCTACAGGCAGTCGGCTCTGATACCAACTTGTGGCGCCCCGGCTACGATAGTACACTAATCATGCACGCAAACGTGTACGATCAAGATCAGGGAATCACGGGAAGATATCACAACACACTCTAAACACATAAATAAGTCATACAAGCATCATAATACAAGAGAGGGGCACGAAGGGCTCGAATACAAATGCCCGATCATAGACGAGTCAGCGGAAAGCAACAATATCTGAGTACAGACATAGGTTAAACAAGGGGCCATAAGAGGCTAGCACAAACAGGGATACAACAGATCGAAAAGGCACAAGGGCCTCCTGCCTGGGATCCTCCTCATAAACTACTCCTCGGTCGTGGCGTCCTGGACGTAGTAAGTAGTAGGCTCCGTCCTAGGTGTGGTAGTAAGTGTCGAAGGTGCGTCTGGCTCTGGCTCCAACATCTGGTTGCGACAAACCAGCAAGAAGGAAAGGAGGGGAAAAGAGAGGAGGGGGAAAGCAACCGTGAGTATCATCCAAAGTACTCGCAAGCAAGGATCTATACTACATATGCATGGGTATATGTATGGTAAAGAGGCAATATCGCGTGGACTGAACTGCAGAATGCCAGAATATGAAGAGGGGATCGCTAGTCCTGTCGAAGACTACGCTTCTGGCAGCCCTTCGCTTGAAGCAATAGAAGAGATTAGTTGGAATTAACCAATCAAAACGGTATAGCATAATCCTACCCGTCGATCCCTCTCGTCGCCACCATGAGCGAGAGAGCGACCACCGGGTTATATCTGTCACTTGTAAGGGTGTGTTTTATTAAGTATCCATTTCTAGTTGTCATGAGGTGCGAATACAACCGTCCGTCGTCCTTTTACCGAGGGACACGGCTATTCGAATAGATAAACTCTCCCTGCAGGGTGCACCACATTTCCCAACAAACGCTCGATCCCCTTTGGCCGGACACACTTCCGGTGTCATGCCGGCCTCGGAAGATCCACACGTCGCAGCCCCACCTAGAGCTCAACAGAGTGGTCAGCACGCCGGACTAATCTAGGCACTCTGGGGTCTGGGGCCCATCGCCAGCCGCTCCTGCACGTTGCGTACGCGGCCGCGAGCGACTAGCACACCCACCACGATCACGGCGGGTACGTTGCGCGCGTCCAACACGGCGCGCGCCGCTCAGTCGCTGACGTCAATAAGGCTTCAGTGATACCACGACCGCCGGGATACGCATACCCATAACTACTCCCGCGTAGTTGGTTATGCGTATAGGACCAGCTGGCCAGACTCAGATCAAATATCCAATCTCGTTAAGCGGTGTTATATGAAGTAAAACGGAACGCCGACCAGGGCCTGGCCCACTGTCTCCTAGGTGGTCACAACCTGCCCTGTCGCTCTCCCCACAAAGATCACTCAAACGGCCGTTGGGACAAAGGTCCTTTCAGCCCCCAATCCGTGAATCATCGCGGGTACTCTTCGAGCCGACCCGACTTAGTCACCAATTGTATAGTATGATAATATGTATAGTATAACCGTGATCACACTCCCGAGTGATCACGGCCCGATAGTAATAGCAAGGCCAGCACTGACAAGAAATGCAGGCCAATGATGATAAACTGCATCCTACACTAGGCATTAGGATTGCAGGTAAGGTATCAACAGATGTAGCAACGATGACAGGCTATGCAGCAGAATAGGATTAACCGCCAAAGCAGTATACATGCTACACTACTCTAAATGCAAGCATTAGAGGATGAATAGAGCGATACGATGATCAAGGGGTGGGCTTGCCTGGTTGCCCTGGCAAGTAGGCGGTCGGTCAACAACGCTAGATCGGTCGAGGGGCACACAGCAGCTGCGCGGTCTTGTAGTCTACCGAAGAGAAGAAGGGGAAGACGAAGAAACACAAACACGGCAATAATGCAACAGGGATGCATGACATGTCTAATGATATGCCGGGGTGATATACAGCCTAACTAGCATTTAGTTTATTTAGGAATTTATTGCGATTATTATATTAAAGATTGGACAATATTCATTTATCGAAAATCGGTCTAATTGTTCAACGTTCTCATAGCTGCGGGCGTCTGACGGGATACCGAGGGCGTATCCGGGTTCGTATCGTCGTCTGAGCAAGTTCATGTATAAAATATTTTCATCGGAGTTACGGTTTTAAAAGATATGATTTTCTAAAGTTTTTATTAATTTCTGAAATTTTAATTAATTATTTAATTCAACATTATCAAACAGAAAATAATTGATGACGTCAGCATGACATCATGCTGACGTCAGCCAGTCACCTGACAGGGTGGGTCCCACCTGTCATAGGCTGTGTAGGTTAATTAGGTTTAATTAATTTAACTACTGATTACTGTTTAATTAACACTAATTAGTTAATTAGATTAACCTAATCAGGATTAATTAACTAATTAATTAATAATTATTATTTTAATTATTTTAATTATTTATTTTATTTCTATTTTCTTAAAACTGTTTCTGTGCCGTGGGCCCCATTCGTCAGCGCTCACAGGGTTCGGGCCCCACTGGGCAGGCCCAGGGGGGGCGACACGTCCGGCGGCTGCCCTTTCGGGACCGACATGTCGGTGCCAAAAGGGAGGAAAGCAATCAGCAGCAAACAATGTGACACATGGTCACGTCCGAATAGTTAGCAAATTGAAGTAACCCCAACACAGCACAAACGGCGAGGTAGAGAGAATGGCGACCATAGGATGGGACGGAAAGGGAGAGAAAAAGAAAGGCATGGAGGCGGCGACGGCAGAGCGAGCGAGTGGCATTGCAGATATGCGACAAGACGCGCACACCGACACGTATTGACCCGCTCAGAGCTGAGTTGGATTGCGAAGAGCCAGAAGCGGAGACCGGCAACCAGGTCGCCGCCGAGAGGCGAAGCGAGCGAGAGTGGGGATGCCGCCGGGAGCGCACCCGGTTGGCGAGCGAAGCAGGACTCAGGCGAGGAGCCTGGCGCAAGAGCAACGGAAATCGGTTACGTATACACTCCCTCAATACAGCGCTATGACTGAGACGACATAATTTTCTGGACTAGAGACGAAGGACCCTAGTGGGCGGCGCGCTTCAAGCGTATGAACGCTGCCCGTGAGAAAAGAGCGACGAGCCAGAGCGCCAGCAGGATTGGGAGAAGAGGCATGAAATTAAGGAGAAGAGACAATCGGCGACGGGAGAGCATCGTACTTACCTGTCGTGTCTCCCTGAGAGAGTTTAGAAATGTGCAGGAGGAATGCAACCAGGGAATAGTGAAAGTCCGAATCATTTTCTCCTATCTAAAAACCCCACTATGCATGTTTCTACGGCCGCACTCATCTGACTTTCAATATGACTCTCCATCCTCCCCCCGTTTCGTCTTCCCATTCTCTACACCTCCCCCCCCTACTCTTACCTTGCCCCCACGTTATAGGCCTCTCTTACTCACCCCCCCGATATTCCCCCTACTTCCTACCCAGCTTCTAAACCCTGGTCCTACCCCTCTCTTCCAAACGTGCTTGGTCCACCACCATCACTTCGAACAAGAGCAGCAGAAGAGGGGAGGGATGCAGGACCCGAGCCTCACCGGCGCATCCGTAGGGACAGGCGGGGCTGGTGCCCCGGAGACCGGGAGGTCAGGGCGTATGTCGACTCGAGGCACGACGGCGACGGGACAGGCCAGAAGCCAGAGGAAGGACAAGAGGCGGCCCGACGTTTTAGACGAGCTGCAGACCGGCGAGGGAGAGCATATGCTACCGGCCTATGGTTCAGGCGAACGATGGTCATGGGACGGAGAGCCGAGGGCAGACAAGTTTTTCTCTCTGTCTCTATAGAGCCTGGAAAATACCAAGCGGCGGGACACGGCACTGGGCGAGTAGGGTAACACTCACCGCCTGAGCGCGCGTAGAGGGAAAGCCGAAACGCAGAGCGAAGGAGAGCGGAGATAACGGCGCGTGCGCGGCCACGTCCAACGGCGACGGCGAGGCGGCGGCCACGGCCGGCTCGTCGACCCCCGCCCCCGATCCGGAGGGACGGGGTCGCTTCCCAGCGCAGATCCCGATCACGATCTGCACGATCGGGCATGGTGGTCGGGCAGGGGTTGACGAATGGGATGGCAACCAGCCCCGGCGACGGTCGGCCGGGAGCTTCTGCCTTGCCTCGAGGCGGCGTCCGTGGATCTGCGAGCGGCGGTCGCACGCAGAGCCCGGCGGCGGCCACGGGCATCGGGCGCAGATACGCCTCACGATACCAGATGAGGTGGGACGGACCGGAGGCAAGCAGAACGGAGGGGAGGGCAGCCCCCGAGAGAGGAGAACGAAGAGAGGACGACGCGGGCGAGGTCGTGCCGTAGGGTTAGCGTTACTAGCCCGGAGGGGGGCAGGGGGTGGCCTGGGCTTAAGTACGCGGCCGGCTTTGAGGCCGGACAAGCCTAGACACGCGCCCCGAGTGCTTGCCTGCAGGCCCGTAAGAGAGCCCAGTCGCCGGGGTGGGGGGGGTTTGTTCAGCTAACTTTTTTTTTATTTCTGCACTTTCTTTTTCCTTTTCTTTATTCTCTTTTCTCTACTGTTAAATGTTTAGGCCCCAAATGGTTTTTGTAAAAAGTGTGACCTATTTCATAAATACCAGTGCATTATTCCTTAACACCTAAAATTAGTTTGGACAAAACATAATTCCATATTTATTTCAGATTTAATAAATGGTTATTAAATATTATCTTCATCCACTGTTTGAGGTTGTTCGAGTCACTTATCCAATTCCAATGATGTTGGTTTCAATTTTAGAATAGCCTCTGGAATATTTGTTATTTATCTGACATTTTAGTTTCTATGTTGGACAACTTTTATATTCCACTTTCATTTAAATTTGAATTTGACTTAGGAGTTGAAATGCAATATGATGCTAATGATGATTATGCACTATTAATCATGATGACATGGCCTCATCAAAAGGGTGATCTCTGTAGCTTAATACAGGGGGTGTTACAGTCATCACCTTCTCAAATAAGCGCCAGATCTGAGAGCACTATTGTCATCCTCATGCATTGTGTATAGCTAATGTTGGGTGCATCATGACTGGATCTTTTCTACCATGAATTACAATGTTTAGTCGCTGCTTGAACTTTGGAGGTGCTCTGCATTTATGTTTTGCGGTCTCAGAAAGGGCTAGCGAGATACCACTATTGTCATATTATATCATGGTTATTTTGACAAAGTGTTGTCATTTGAGATATCTCATTATTGCTCGCTAGTTGATTATGCCATCGATATGAGTTAATATAATTTTTAAGAGTTATTGTCGACATGGTTAGTCATGATCTTTGCTGAAAACCTGGGTGCTACTTAAGCTTATTTATGTAAACAAGAGCAAAAGAGTTCGTAAAAGTTTTTCTTTTTCACTTTCAGTTTATCAACTGAATTGCTTGAGGACAAGCAAAGGTTTAAGCTTGGGGGAGTTGATACGTCTCTGTCGTATCTACTTTTCCTAACGCTTTTCCTCTTGTTTTGGACTCTAATTTGCATGATTTGAATGAAACTAACCCGGAATGACGTTGTTTTTAGCAGAACTACCATGGTGTTGTTTTTGTGCAGAAATAAAAGTTCTCGGAATGGCACGAAACTTTTTGGAGATTTTTTATGGAATAAAAGAAAAATACTGGAGCCAAGAACCACCGGAGGGGGCCACCTGGGTGAGCACAACCCACAAGGGCGTGCCCCGCTTCCTGGCGTGCCCACCTGGTGGCCCCGCAGACCCTGATTCCAACTCTATAAAATCCTATTTTCGGAGAAAAAAATCAAGGAGAAAGAATTATCGCATTTCACGAGACGGAGCCACCGCCACCTCCTGTTCTTCATCAGGAGGCCAGATCTAGAGTCCGTTTGGGGCTTCGGAGAGGGGGATCTTCGATCTTCGTCATCACCAACCCTTCTCCATCGCTAATTCCATGATGCTCCCCACCGGGAGTGAGTAATTCCTTCGTAGGATTGCTGGTCCGTGAGGAGTTGGATGAGATTCATCATGTAATCGAGTTAGTTTTGTTAGGGCTTGATCCCTAGTGTTCATTATGTTCTGAGATTGATGTTGCTATGACTTTGCCATGCTTAATGCTTGTCACTTTGGGCCCGGGTGCCATGATTTCAGATCTGAACCGTTTATGTTATCACCATTATATCTATGTTCTAGATCCGATCTTGCAAGTTATAGTCACCTATTACGTGTTATGATCCGTAAACCCCGGAGTGACAGTAGTCGGGATACTTTCCGGTGATGACCGTAGTTTGAGGAGTTCATATATTCACTATGTGCTAATGCTTTGTTCCGGTTCTCTATTAAAAGGAGGCCTTAATATCCCTTAGTTTCCATATATAATTCTGATCACGATGAACCAGATGCATAGGATAAAACTTCTGATGAAATTTCAATTTCAATCGGTTGTAATTCCAAGCTCCAATATCATCACATAGCCTATACCATGTCAATGTCTTTCCCTTCAAAGATAAAGAGAAGACCTTCTTCTTGACTTCATCTTCAGGTAATCCTGCAAGCTTAAATAATCCACAAACTTCATCCACATAGATTAAATGCATATCAAGATGTAGTGTTCCATCTCCTGCATAAGGATTAGCTAGCAGTTTCTCTATCATACCCGAAGGAATTTCATAATAAATATTTTCAGTAGGTTGAGGAGCAACACTTTTTTCTTTCGTTCGAGTTGAAGATACCCCAAACAAACCCCTCAAAGGATGATTTTCCATAGTGATAAGTGACAGTAAATTCTAGCACGTAATATAAATTTTTCCTTACCAAATTCCACTCACCAAAGGCGCTTCAATCCCCGTCAACGACGCAGAAAAGAGTCTTGATGACCCACAAGTATAGGGGGTCTATCGTAGTCCTTTCGATAAGTAAGAGTGTCGAACCCAACGAGGAGCAGAAGGAAATGACAAACGGTTTTCAGCAAGGTATTTTCTGCAAGCACTGAAATTATTGGTAATAGATAGTTTGGTAGTAATATAATTCATAACGGGTAACAAGTAACAAGTGTAACAAAGGTGCAGCAAGGTGGCCCAATCCTTTTGATAGCAAAGGATAAGCCTGGACAAACTCTTATAGAAAGCAAAGCGCTCCCGAGGACACATGGGAATTATTGTCAAGCTAGTTTTCATCATGCTGATATGATTCACGTTCGCTACTTTGATAATTTGATATGTGGGTGGACCAGTGCTTGGGTGCTGTTCTTACTTGGACAAGCCTCCCACTTATGATTAACCCCTCTCGCAAGCATCCGCAACTACAAAAGAAGAATTAAGGTAAATCTAACCATAGCATGAAACATGTGGATCCACATCAGCCCCTTACGAAGCAACGCATAAACTAGGGTTTAAGCTTCTGTCACTCTAGCAACCCATCATCTACTTATTACTTCCCAATGCCTTTCCCTAGGCCCAAATCATGGTGAAGTGTCATGTAGTCAACGTTCACATAACAACACTGGAGGAAACACAACATACTTCTCATCAAAATATCGAACGAATACCAAATTCACATGATTACTTATAACAAGACTTCTCCCATGTCCTCAGGAACATATGTAACTACTCACAAAGCATGCTCATGTTCATGATTGGAGGAGTATTGAATATCATTAAGGGTCTGAACATATGATCTTCCACCAAAGAAACCAACTAGCATCAACTACGAGGAGTAATCAACACTACTAGCAACCCACAGGTACCAATCTGAGGTTTTGAGACAAAGATTGAATACAAGAGATGAACTAGGGCTTGAGAGGAGATGGTGCTGGTGAAGATGTTGATGAAGATTGACCCTCATTCGATGAGAGGATCGTTGGTGATGACGATGGCTTCGATTTCCCCCTGCCGGAGGGAAGTTTCCCCGGCAGATCAGCTCCGCCGGAGCCCTAGATTGCTTTTGCCCAGGTTCCGCCTGAGACGGCGGCACTTCATCCCGAAAGCTTCCTTATGATTTTTTTCTAGGTCAAAACCCCTCATATACTAGAAGATGGGCACCGGACGATGGCCAGGGGGCGTGCCCTGGGTGTAGGGCGCGCCCCCCAGGCTTGTGGCCACCTGGTGGGTCCCCTTCTGTTGTTTCTTTGCCCAATATTTTTTATATATTCCAAAACAATTCTCCATAAAGTTTCAGTACATTTGGAGTTGTGTAGAATAGGTATCTCAGATTTGCTCCTTTCCGGTCCAGAATTTCAGCTGCCGGCATTCTCCCTCTTCATGTAAATTTTTTAAAATAAGAGAGAAAATGCATAATTATTGTACCATAAAGTGAAATAACAGTCCATAATGCGATAAATATCAACATAAAAACATGATGCAAGATGGACGTATCATTCTTCTCAAAAAACGAAATGGTAGTTTGATCGATTGACTGCGCCCATTCGGTTTGTCCAGAAAACCCCAGTTTCCCCACACACACAATGCATTCATTCACATTCACCCACCTTGCACAGATAACCACCCCTCTCCATCACTCTTCTCCATCCAAGTTCCTCCTTCCCACACAAACCGAAGAAAACCTCCATCGCGCCATGGCATTTGGCCTCGGATGGGACCAGACGCAGCAGGACATCTTCGACGGCGACAACACCAAGCTCTCCTACACGCGCGAGGTGAGCTCCTGGTTCAGCAGCATTGCAATCCTCAAGAACCATGCGTGTGTGGTGGGGGCTTGCACCACACATGAGGAAAGAGCAACACTGCCTGACCTCCACCACCCACTCATCGAGAACTTGGTCTGGGCGATGGGGGAGACCAGGGATTCCCCGGATCCATTCCAGCGGGCACGCTGGTACATGTACCAAAATGGTGACCAACTCCACCTGAACTATGAGCTCGACAGGGTGGTGCTACTGATGCCCATCCCTCTAATGGAGATGGAACGGCCGCAGATGGAGCAGCAGCAATAGCAGATGGAGGAGCAGATGCAGCAGCGGATGGAGGTGGAGACAGGCACAAGCAGGAGGAGGAAGAAGAAGAAGCAGCTCCACATCAGGGGGCAGTGCGTCGACCACTCCATCTTCTGAAGCTGCGGCAAGAGTGAGTCTGACGCAGCACTTAGTTCTTAGTTAATTTCTGCAGCAAGATTTGAACCAATATATGGGTTTAGTTAGTTTTTGAACTTAGTAGTGTGGCTTGCATCTGAAGAACTAGAACTATGTGTCCTTTCTATCTGAACTCATCTATTTATGATATCTATCTATTTGAATGTTTGTGGTCATAGTATCTGAATATTTGTGATCATATTATCTGAATCTTTGTGCTGACAATATCTAAATGTTTGTGCTCATATTATCTGAATATTTGTGTTGACAGTATCTGAATCTTTGTGCTCATATTATCCATTATAAATATCAAACTACGGTGCTTTAGGTTTCAATGGAAAGAACTATAGTTGTGCTATAGGTGTCAATGTAAAGATAAAGTGTCATAAAATCTATGTCTCAAACTTTTTTCAGTCAGCTTACTATGGAACTATAGGTGTGCTCTAGGCGTCAATGCAAAGATAAAATGTTAGTATAGTTGGATTGAATAAAGTCTAAACATTGCAAGTCTGAATATTGAAAGTTCTCTCCTAGTTAGAGACACTTGCTGTCTTTAATCAACACAGTTTGAACATTAAATTGACCACACCTACTGACACTTCACATCAGTCAAATCACTTAAACCCATGTACATTGACTCACTCCTTCGATGGTCAACTCGTCCACTGCATCACTCAACCCAAAATTAACTCATGCACTCACTGCACAACACCCTGCAAATTTCAGTAGTGGCATTTAGTGTCAGTTTCATTCAGTCCACAAGGATAATTCAACTACATCTATCAATCAGTGAAGTAACTAACCCTAGAATAATTAATCATTTGCAAACCCTAAAATTTAGTCAAATAGGACATGAAAATTTAGTGACAACAGTAAAGATTCAGTTAACCAAATCTTGTTGTGAACCGATTCAGTTAACTGCAGTCATTCAGTTAAGTTAATCTTGTTGTGAACTTATTCAGTTAACTGCATTCATTCAGTTAACTGAATCTTGTTGTGAAATTATACAGTTCATTAAATCTTGTTGTGAACTTATTCAGTTAACTGCATGCATTCAGTTAACTATATCGTGTTGTGAACTAATTCAGTTAACTGCATGCATTCAGTTAACAACTATGTTCAGTGACAGACAACAATGATTAAGTTAACAACTAGGTTCAGTGACAGACAACAATGATTCAGTTAACAGCTAGGTTCAGTGACAGACAACAATGATTCAGTTAACAGCTAGGTTCAGTGACAGACAACAATGATTCAGTTACCTAGCTAGGTTCAATTAACACCTAGGTACAGTGACAGACAACAAAAATTCAGTTAACAACTAGGTACAGTGACAACAAAGTTTCAGTGGACTAGGTTCAGTTAACAACTTTGTTCAATCACAAACAACAAGATTCAGTTAACTGCATAAGTTCACAACAAGATTCGGTTAACAACAAAATTTGCTAGAATTCCAGCAAACCCTTGTTTCCAAATCTGAAAACCCTAGAATTCCACCAACAAAATTTGCTACTAGAGAGAGGAAGGCAGGTCACCTAGGGCTGGACCAGCACCATTGGACAGTAGCTCAACGAATTTTGCTCCAAATGTGGCGACGATGAAATACTCTATGATGTGGCCACACAATGTTCCTCCTCGCCGCGGGTGCCCTCTGCCACGCCGGCTAGCCAATTTGACTGGCTCTGTTCACCACACCTTGCCCCCCACCACTCCCTCGCGGATGGATCCGGAGCCACCACCGCCGCCATGCCTGCGAGAGAGAGGAGAGGGATAGAGGACAAGGGATGGGAGTGAGGGCCGGCCCAGTCGCTTCGAACAGAGCCGTTAACGGCGTGCCGTCACCATTGTCGGCTCGCGAGTGATCGGCCACGTGAAAACGCGCTCAGAAACGGGTCTGTTTTTTTTGCCACTGTCAGTTTTTCGATTCAGTGCAAAGTGTCATGTTTTGTAAAGTGGTGATTTTCTTTTGCGGGAATAGTAATGGTGGTTTTCTGCTAGCCGTGACATGAAAATGGTGGTTCTGTGCATTTATTTATTTATTGCGAGGGTGGTTCTGTGCATTTTACTCGTAAAAATTGGGGGTGAAATTGCCATGACATCTCTACCAGTGTACTAGTGTATTTGGTCATGACACGAAAATGGGGTGAGACTCTAAACACAAAATTCTTGTGTACCTCTACTGGGTCACGGCATGTCAATTTGCAGATAATGATGGATAGCTAAAAATGAAGAGAAAGGGGTCCAACGCCGGGTGCAGGCTGTGGAGCTGGTTCCCATCGTGGAGTGCGAGGTGCTGGTTCCCGGCCTAAAGCGTGGCAGCCGTGGGTGCCGGTTCTCCTCGAGGTGGTGGCGTAGCCCGGCCAGCGACATGACTGCGCAGGGGAGGATGCGGTGAGCCTCCACGCGCGACGCTCCCCCATCACTCATCGCGCGCGAGCCGTGACCGGCGCGAGCAACGGCGCCAGGTCCGTCCCGTACGCGCCTCCGTGTGGCCCAGAGCCGCCCAGCCCTTGGACTTGGAGGAGTGGAATTCCGGTCCGTCTCACTTGAGATCTCGCGCATGGCACGGCACCGCACACACAGGGCTGGTCACCAGTCACGATCGAGACACCGCACTCCCTCCCTAGCTTACCACAAAGGGGAGGGACTCTCTGACGAAAAGCCATCGTTGGCAGCAGCATCTTTCGTTTCGGCCGACCCAACCTCCCGCAAGCCGTGGTGTGTCGCGGCACTCGGTTTCTTTTCAGGAGACTAAAATTGCACCGCCACCGCGTGTGCGCCGTGAGTGTGTAACGTGCAGCAGTCTATGCATCACTAGGTTCGACAGCGACCCTCGCCTCACCATCTGCGTGCGTGGAATGATTAAACTGCGTGCTAACCCAACACAGACAGACGTGCGTACGTATTTGTACCGCAGGACTAGTCGAGGCGCTGTCCAAGCTGCTCCAAGTTTTTTTACCATGCAAAAAAAAAAAAAAAGCTACTCCAAGTTTAACTGGTCAGATGGTCTTGACGCAATGTTGCTACTACGTACGATATAAATAAACACATGCATGCACAGCTTAATACTCCCTCCGTTCTCAAATATTTGTCTTTCTAGAGATTTCTAGAAAGACAAATATTTAAGAATGAAGAGAGTAATAAAAGTAGTATTAAACATAACCTTCAATCTTTGACCATTGCCACGATGTGAACGGATAAACAAATGGCAAACATAAAACGGTCGGATCTAGGAATCCGGCTGTAATTTTCCTGCAGTTTTGATTTGACGCCCCCGCCCGCGCGTCCCGCGTCACGCGCGCAAGTCGCTGTCGCTCCATCGTTGCTCTTTTTCTTTCTTTTTTTGAGGGACATCGTTGCTCTTTTCTGTTAGTCGTCACGCGCGCACGTCGCTATCGCTCGATCGTTGCTCTTTTTTGTTAATCCGGCCGCTCGCCTGTTTCTCGTTGTTTTTCTCGGAACATTATTTCTCGTTGTTTTGTTTTTCTCTTTTCTGCCTCCGTTGTAAGAATTCAAAGAGGTTGTCCGTTTTCATTGCACATACATTCCACATCTCAATTCTTGTTGTCCCGTTTTTACTGCCTTGATGCTTACTTACACATGATAGCTGTGGGAAATCCAACAAACGTGAAGCTTTTAGGGCTTGTTCTAAACCCCTCCAGCTTCACAAAACTTCACATATCTACCTTCTCAAAGTAGCTTCTGGCTCTACCGGGCGAATCCCATCCATTCTGCATCAAGCGCAGCTTCTTCTATACTCAGATTTGGCTAGCAGTCCAGCTGTGGAACCGTTGGCCTATTTAGCGCCACTTTCGGCCCATTAGAACTAGCCCAGTTCGGGATGTTGATCCTGGCTCGTGCGAGGTGGCTCGGGCGTCAATGGCGTCGCCGCGTCAGGTTGGGCGAGCTCACTGCTCCTGGCTGACGACGAGGGAACTACACCGAATGAATGAGATTCGACGGGAAGAGGCTGGGATGGCCCGATCTGCAGGCGAAGAAATCGTTGGCTGGCGGCCGGCGCTAAACTGCAGTGGCCCGATCTGCCGGCGAAGAGATCGTTGGCTAGCGACCGGGGGAGGCCGGGGGGAGGGGGGGGGGGGGGGGGGGGGGGGGGGGTCGGGCGTTGCGGCGGAGGTGAACTGCGGTAGGGTTACGAGAGGAAAAACAATCGAGGGAGATGGGTGTGTAGCGATTCGGGAGAGAAATGTTTTTTCTAGGTGAGGAGGCTACCGAATCATGTGGGGGATGGCTGAACCGTTTTCTTGTCGGTGGCACGCAGCCGTAAATATAAGGAACTCCTCATTCTTGTTTTTCTGGAGCTGGGCTTTTGGTGCTTCACGTTTTTACACCGGAGTCTGGTTTTCCTAGCTCAGGCGTTCGGGTCAGCTTCGCACAAGGATTTTGTGAAGTTAAGAGCTGGAGAGATTCAGGACAGGCCGTAACAGTCTTACACATGCATGCACAGCTTAATTACAAAACTAGTATTAAACATAACATTTCAATCCTTGGCCATTGCCACGATGTGAACAGATAAACAAACGGCAAACATAAAACCATTCAAACAATTTCGCAATCGTCTGAACACTTGTCAGTTTAACGCCCTGCCGATGGAGTCTGATTAGTAGAAATTTGAAACTTGCAGCTTCTTTCTTGTCCTACAAATATGATGACAAGCATGTAAGCAAAATTAATAAAGTAGTTATCAAATCAACAGATGCCAACTTGATTCAATAATTAAGGGATCAAAAAAGAAAGTGCTTACTACTTGTTGTATACTTGTATTTGGGCTGCTGCAGACATAAAAAATTGCTCCTTTAATAGTCAAGAACAAAAAAGAAAGTCTAAACAAGCTCCTATATGCAGAGTGCATACTAAAATCCTTATGGAAGGGCAACTAATCCAACGACCCATATCCTATGTGCTTTGAGAGAACAATACCAACTTGCAAGCATCTAGTTTACTGCAATGAAGGGCGGTAATCTAGAATGGCACTTAGCATAGCACCGTTAAATGTACATTTCCAAACATTGGCTGAATCAAATAACGATGTACGAAAACATCTGGTATTAGATACTATAACTATACTGCTATAGTACTACTGGTCAGATTGTCTTTATTCTGAAGCAGCAAACACCGAAACCATTTTAATTAACAGCAAACAGATTCATGCATGGTCAAAATGTACTACAAGCAGCGGCAACAGCAAAACCATCGGATTAATTGATCCATACGCATGAGATTTCACTACACAACACAAATTGTTTAGCCAGGTTGATCTACACAATTAAACTGTGACTCCCAAGCCCAACTGAAACTAAATCTAGTACAGGCCATTCGTCAAACACAGGTAACACCACATGGGACGGTATATTTTACAGGTAGTCACAGAGGTTTCACACAATGAGGACAGAAACTGAAGTAACAGCAGATGCAACCAAGTTTGAACGCCAAATTATGTGCAAACATTTCTACTGAAGTGCTTGCGGCGATCATAAAACTATATAAAAAAATATCTCGTAGAAAAGTATATAGGGATTTGCACTCTGAATTTCCAATGATTAGTTGAGATCGCATTTCAAAATCTTATCCAGTTTGCCATTGACCACTATATAATGATTATGCAACTTCCTAGGTACCAGCCTACCAGGCATCGACAGTTCTGATTATGCAACTAACTATAAAGGCATCCTATTCTTAGGACATGTCACATGTGTCCGTCTTCCCTGCATCCAGCAATTTGTCGAGGAATGTTCTAGCTAGCTAGTACAAGCATTGAGAGAGGGAATTCCTTGAGGGAAACATTGCTACTAGTAATGTTATCTTTCAACATGTCACTACTCGCTGCATCTTCACAAAATAAAGGAATAACAAATAAGCAAGTAATGACATCAATCTGCTATTCTGTGCGCTGGATAATGAGAGCAAATGGAGGGACCTGGTGGAGCTGGCTAATGAGATCACCCGGCCGGAGCTCGACCTCCACCGATGGCTGCAGCCGTTGTGGCTACAAACTTCCGCTTCACTCCTGCAACCTTAGCTCGCGGAAGCCAGCATTGAGCTACAGGGCATTGGGGTATAATTGAACTGATCTGTCATGAAAGAAAGAAATGAAAGGGCAAAACATATATTAGCATGAGCTTTATCCAGAAAAACAAATTTATCATAGTTTCTCTTTGGCCCACATTATAGCATAAATAAGAATAAATAACAACATCCCCTATTTTAGTAAGTTCGGCTCTACAGCTACAAGACAGAGTAAACAATATATTTCGCATGGTTAAATTAGCTAGATTAGGATCTCCAAATGTATCTCACCCTCTGGGGGGCATTTGAACAAACAATTATAAAATTCTATCACAGTAGATTGTAATTGACCAAAAGCATTCATAGATGATATAGCAAAACCATTTCCATGAAAAGCAGTTATAAAGTTCTATGACAGGAGATTGTAAGCATCTCCCTAATCAAGCCCAACTATCTAATTAAAAGGTATGGAAGGACTACACGCTAATCTTTGTAACTCAAATTAAGCATGCTCAACTCCCCAACCAGGACACATGCATCACTAACCACGACCACTCCAACCAAGCATCTCCAGCTCGCTAATCAGAAGGCATGGGAGACAAACATAGATTGTACACTAACTCCTATGGCTCAAACGATTAGCAATTGAAAAGCAAATCACAAGAACTAAGGTGGCAACAAGAAGAAGAGAGACAACCTGAGAAAAAATTACAGGAGCAGCACACACTCCTGAAACCAGATGGAACAGGCCGTGCAACCCCCACCACCACCTTCAGGAAATTCAGAATAATCTAAATGTAACCAAAAACAGCATAGAAAATTGGGATGATTGACAAAGGTACGATATTGATGATTCATCTCATGATAAAAAAATTACAAGGTAATGGAGAACAGATGGGGAGTTGCAATACCTGCGGACAGGATGGAGACGGTGAGGTCGTCGAAAAGTACGTCTAGCTCTCGCGCGATGTGAAAAACTCTGAAGCATAAGCATCAAATCTGGTATTTCTACTTGTTCCCATTCTGAAAATCAGAACATTTGAAATGTATATTTATTCCAGTACAAGAAAAAAGTAAAGCAAAAAGCTCGTGGAAAGGCTAGTGGCATAGGTAACACTTAACACGTCACGTCAGCCAAAACACTCCTTTTGCTTTTCTATACTAAACACAATGTATTCTTAATGGAATTAATTGAGCAGGACAACCTCATCTCAAATTACACCTTAAACATATATCTCGTTTTTGCCATACCTACCAGCTAAAACATTCCCAAGTTCGCATAGCACAAATTAATTTATGGTCATATTAACAGGGCAATAACATTACTAGCATGAATTTTATATATGCGAGCTTCACAATCTGTTGATGCAGAATCTAGCAAATGACAGTCACATGCCTAAAATAATTATCTTGGATCATCTTAGACAATGTTCCAACAAAGAAGGCTATGACCATTCATTATCACCCCATAGCACAAACCCTCCGACTTTCAAGTCAGCTACACGATCACCCCAAAGAACCAGTCTGATCTCATGGGCTAAGAATTAGAGAGAGCTTGCAAATTAACTGCATCAAGCATGGGTACGGTTAACCATAGTTTTAAATAGCGCGCTAAGCATCTTAGCGGCGGACCTCTTCCAAATGCTATAGCGTGCTATAGCGCGCTATTTAAAATGTTTGTTCATTTGTTTGGACCAAAGTCTCTTAGCGCAAAACCTTTTGTAAACGCTATAGCGGGCTATTTAAAACAGTGCGGTTAACACATGGAAAGGAAGACCAGAGAGAAAATTAAATGTTTTCAGCAATTCATGCAAGATAACATGTTTGTCTATCTGACACTATTTGATTATATACGAAGAGACTACAAATCAAACATACAACTAAATCAGGAGTAAGAACACCATAAAAAAATATTCTTGGTATGCAAAGAATTAATCAAATTGGTCTAAAGCAGAGATACATGTACAGTCGTTCCAGTAAATCCAATGAAGGTAAATACCATATTATTTTCTATTCTAGAAGTGGGTGTAATTATAACATCCGTCACAATCCTTGGATGAGACCAAAAACTAAAGGTGTAACTAGAACAGCCATATGCAAAATTTGACACGGCTTGTGTGCATCCTTCACATGTTGTGTAAACAAGAACATGAGACAACCTGGAGATTGTTGGCTAGGAGGGATAAAAGGGAAGAGAAGATGACAGGGGTCATATGCGTGCCTGCGTTAGGTTTTCACCCGTCCAGGAAATAAATCCGCACCGAAACGAGCAGCAAACTCCATCTCATTCCCTCAGGCCCACACATACCAAGGTCCACCCATCAGCCACCTCTCAACCCTGCACAAAAGTGACACAATTAATGAGATCACATGGTATAAAAATTGAAAGGCAGTCAAAGAGTACTACAGTAATTTGATTTGATGGTTAATAGACCATTTGAACCCTCGAATGGCCTGAGGAAGCAGGTTGCCCAGCCTATATTTTATAAGTGGAATTGGTCGAGAGTTGATGGTTAATAGACCATTCGAACCCTTGAATGGCCTGAGGAGGCAGGTTGCCCAGACTCTTTTATAAGAGGAATTGGTCGAGAATTATATAATAAATAGTCAAGTATGCCTAGTCATATTGTTGATGTTATCGCCACCATATTCTGTTATTCAAGGGCAAATTACTTGGACTAGCATGCATAAATACAGACATGACTCATCTCACAGTAGAAGACAACAATGACCATGACGAGCTTTAATGATAACCAACTTGAAGGATCTACACAAATCAGTCAAAACAAAGCATGAATGAGCTCAGACACATTGTTCCCTAGTTTGCCAGTAGCTGTTCGAAAATAAAATGTTAGAACAGGTGATAACATTATAAAAGTACTCTTTTGAGCAAAGGGAGCCTATTTTCCGGCTAATTTTCAGAAATTACATTGCATGCAGTGTAACCGCTTGACAATAAATACTGCAGATTATACAGATGTGTTATCTGATATGTGGCGTCCAGTCTATATTTTCATGAATGAAACTAGCAGAGAACACCAATTACCAAATATCCCAGTAGTACAGAGAGAATAACTGACATGATGTCTGCACTATACGGCCTCTCATGATTATAATTCATGCATAACAATAAGTAAATTCAAATGTGGCTCTGCAAGGATCAACCCACAGTGGACGTCTTAAACACGTCTTGCCAGCTAAGCTTTAATACAAATTTCCAGATGTGAGCCACAACAGCAACTTTTAGAATTAATTCGTTGGGAAAAAATTCCTCGTTTGCCAGCCAGTGTGCTGGCATCAATATTGGTATCACCAATACCACACAGATCTCCAAGAAACTGTAGGGAGCAATGTTCTACTTATTATGTGTAACATCCATATGTCTAAAATAAGCAATACATGTCTTTAACTTAAAATAACATAGTACAAATAGTCAAATACTACTCGCTAGCATGAAAACAATGAGAAACACTAAAACAAGAAAATCTAGACGCGCCAGAAAAAGTAAAGCAATATAAATCGAGGTACTGGAATCACATGAAAAGTTTGTCCCCAAATGTCATAGCATAATTAAACAAAAGAGCATGAAACCCTTCATAATTCTAATTGTGTGTGTGCTCCAGAGTATATACTACTCCCTCCGTTCCGATTTACTCGTCGTGGTTTTAGTTCAAATTTGAACTAAAACCACGACGAGTAAATCGGAACAGAGGGAGTACATGTTTAGGCTCATAGAAATCGTAGAGAAGACCTGATGGGTGAGAATAAATGCCAAGGTCGGCATTTAGCCGATAATTGGTCACATATGTTACATATAATATTTGGCAAAGTATGCCTAGTCATACAGCCCAGCATTAACATTGATAGTTAAAGAAACCAAAAGACCATAGAGAGATATCGAGATAAATAACTCAAAAGATCTGTGCAATCAATCAAAAAGCACTAGCTACAGACAATTAAACACACACAGAATGGTAACAATGTAAGCAGAAAATGAGCTGATGACAAGTATTGTAATATGAACTCTCTCGCCGATTAGCAAGCACCGTAGGCTCTAGCTGGCGAGACTAAGACGCAGCATTTTCATGCATCCCTGGATGTTCAGGACCTCCAGGACTGGGCTCCTGGAGACAAGGGAATTGACACCGCCGTTCTCCATGACAGCAAAGCAGAAACAGAGCTCACAGAGGTGGGGAAAGGAGTCACCAAGCAGTACCGTAGACGCCGAGGTAGAGGCGGGTGAGGTGGTGATGCTGCAGAGCGCCGCAGGGAGTGGCACGCCGTGCGACCACGGGCGGTTGATGAGGACGAGGTCTTGGTCGCCCTTGGCGAGGAGCGGGAACCAGCGCGCGAGCTGGGCCCCGGTAGGCATGTGGCTGCAGACGAGGTAGACGCAGTGGAAGGGCCCCGGGTGCGCCTCGAGAATGTGGGAGACGGCGGCGATGAAGGCCGGCGAGTTGGCGGGCGTAGGCAGCCAGCCGTGGCCCTCGGGGAGGAGGTTGGTGTCGCTTAGAACGAGGGGCGGAGAGCCAGAGCATGCGCCAGTGGAGGAGAGCATGGTGGTGCGCGCGGCGTCCTTGGAGGGGAGGCGGTAGACGATGGTGCTCAGGAGCTTGTCAGGGAGTAGTCTGATGCGGTCTACGCCGTCGGAATCGGCGATGAAGGCGATGAGCCGGCCCTTGCTGCTGGCCCGCCGGCGGCGGAGGATGGTGCAGATGTACGTTAGCATGTCCTCCAAGGGTCACAGCCCCTGCGCCGCGACGCGGACGCCTTCGCAGGATCCACGTTGGTAAATGGTCTCGGGTCGGCCATGGTCAGACGGCGGCGCCGGCGGTGAGCGGCGAGGGTTTCGGGATTTGGGGTTTCTGTGTGGCAAGCGAGACGTGGACTGTGGACTATGGGGCCGATCGTGGGCCACACTTTCTATATTATAGGAGGGACCGAACGAAAAAGTTTGTGTGGTGACCCTGGGATGTTGGGCCAGAGCCCGACACGACTTGCTTGCGTGCCCACCTTCTGTAATTTGAAAAAAAAAGTGTTTAATTTGCACAAGACAATTCGATGATTTCTGGTCGTGGGTACATGAGCGAAACGGTGCTTTTTCGGTACGCTCGGCATACCGCATGCTGGTATGAACTAAACTCGGTCGGGAAGCATGGTTGGAAGGTCATGGTGACAACTCAAATTCTGTGGAGAAATAAAAGCACGGACGAAAATGTGGAAGATTGATGTTCCATCAAAAATAAAAATAAAATCTATGGAGGCTAGCACAACAGTCCTTGCCAACTTCAGACTTGCTCAAATACCGGAAGATAGCAGTACAATCAAAGTGTGGACTTTGTGGCTCTGAAGATTCCTGGCGGCATTCTTTGATGGAGTGTAACAAGGCACACCGTGTTTGGGCATTAGAGGATGATGATTTGGTGAAAGTTATGATGCAGTGTAAAGAACCCGATGCAAAATGCTTCATTTTCTCACCGATGGAGTCTATACTGCATGAGGATTTCATCAAGATACTTGTAACACTATGGGCGATTTTGGCATGCTCGGAGAAAGGCTATCCATGAGCATGTATATCAGGGGTCGTTTGCTACTAATCAGTTTGTCAAGAATTATCTAAGATCGCTTCAGATTTGCAAACCCTTGAAACAACATGCAGCTGTTCAAATACCTCTGAGACAACATCACAGATGGATACCGCCGTCTACAGGAACTGCAAAAATTCGTTTTGAAGGTGCCGTGTCACGCGACGCAATGGAAGGGACTTACAGCGCAGTTTGCACGGATTCAACTGAGAAATGTCTAGGCTCTTCGGCGATAAAATATCAAGGTGTGACTGACCCAACATCATTGGAGGCTTTGGCTTGTCGAGAAAAGCTCGCACTTGCTCTTGACTTATCACTTGAAGACATACAGATAGCTTCAGACTGTCAAGGTGTGATTAAATATATCCATAGAAATATGGATGGGCTACACTCTAGCATTATTAAGGAGATCAATCTTACATCTTAGCAGTTCTCTCATTGTTCCTTCATCTTCGAAGGAAGAGAAACTAATCTTGAGGCACATAGCCTCGTTAAACATATTCTAGGCCTTTCTTTAGCACGCTATGTGTGGCTTCTTAATCCGCCGGATCTATATTCTATTCCTATGAACTTTTATAATCAATAAAGTCGAGTGTGTTTAGACTCAAAATAGTTGGCTTTCGGTCTTAATCACCACTTTTAAAAATGGCTAGCAAATATGCCCGTGCGTTGCAACGGGAGAAAAACAATCAGATTATGCATATGTGATAGAGATAAAAAATGTCTAAAACATATGCGAGGATGAGACCAGGACCTTTAAAATGTGATTTCATAAACTACGTATGAATCATGTCATGATGAGATAAGGAACTTTCAAAAAGTCATTTCAAAAGTAAAAAATGTGATGGTCTCATCACGACTTGATTTTCTAAGGCGCCACAACAAAATATTTTTTGTCCAAGCAAACTGCATTGATGGTCCCTGCCTGAGCTTGACTAATGAAAGATGTGTCTCGCCTTGACCTAGGGTAACGGTGTTTACCCTGATCAGTAAAACTATGGTAACAGAATAAACATAGATGTGTATGTAGGCAAATTAGATATTAGTCATTTTCATATAGCTAACAAAAACTTAACCGTCGGAAGTTGTGTTAATTTTTTTGGGCTCAACGTTGTATAGAACATGGAAACCTTTTTTTACGCATATGTACTAAATAAATCATAAAACAACCTCTACAGATAAAAGACGCTATGTAAGCAGGTTAGTTTTGTTCGTTATTTACATATCTGTTTGAATTTTTATGAATACTTTCTAAAAATTTACATTTTCTCAAATACCGGAATACGTTCTGAATACACGATCATTTTTCTAAAATCATGAGTATTTTTTGCGAATATTTTTTCAAAATCATGATTTTTTTATAATATGCAAACATTTTTTGATAATACTAGACATTTTATGATTTTCCAAACTTTTTTTAATTCATGCAAATTTTATGATTTCTCAAAAACAATGTGAACGGTTTTTAAAATACTGGACACTTGATAATTTTCCAAACATTTATTGAATCCATGAGTATTTTATGATTTCTCAAATAAAATTCAAAACTCACAACTTTTGGAAATCCCGAATTAATTTGAAGAAGGAAAAAGATAAACAGAAATAAGAAAAGAAAAAAGAAAAAAAGGGGTGTCATGGCCCGGATATGGGACGTCCCATGAACGCATGCGGGGTGGAGGAGGCACGCTCGCTGTTAAGAGAGAAAAGTAGAGGAAAAAAGGGGACGTCATGGCCCGCACATGGGTCAGTCCATGAAACTTTTGGAAATCCTGAATAAATTTAAAGAAGGAAAAACAGAAACTGAAATAAGAAAAAAAAGGAAAATCCTATATGACGCACTTTGCGTCAAACTGCTGTTAAGAGAGAAAAGTAGAGGAAAAAAGGGGACGTCATGGCCCGCACATGGGTCAGTCCATGAAACTTTTCATTTAGGGTGACGTCATGGCCCGGCCCATGGAGGTGTGCGGGGTGGAGGAAAGTGTGCTGTTAAGAGAGAAAAGTAGAGGAAAAAAGGCCATGGGTCAGTCCATGAAACTTTTCATTTAGGGTGACGTCATGGCCCGGCCCATGGAGGTGTGCGGGGTGGAGGAAAGTGTGCTGTTAAGAGAGAAAAGTAGAGGAAAAAAGGGAAGTACTTGGGATTGAACGCAGGTCTCCCGGGCGGAAGACGGCGGCTCTAGCCATCGCGGTACGTGTGACCTTCTAATATAGATTAGGGTATCATCATATAAGAGCGAATCCTACGACGACGACTTTGCAAAAAAATTAAAAAAATTGAATCGTTTTCTTCACTTATCGATGGCATCGTGGGTAATTTATAGCAACTTCGAGGACAATTTTCATGATGTACTGCCAGAAGCAATAGCCCTTTTATTACTAGGTAAAGATTGAGGTTTATCCGTTTGGGAGCATGTGCTTGTTAAAATTAGCATGACATACATGTGCAATGCATGCTTGCGTTGTTTAGCTCCAACGAAATCTTATTTTACTTTCTATGTAATCTAAGTAAAAATATTCTACTCCCTCTATTCCTAAATAAATGTTCTTTTAGAGATTTCAATATAGCCTACATTTAGATGTATATAGACGTATTTTAGTGTGTAGATTCACTCATTTTGCTTCATAAGTAGTCCATATTGAAATCTCTAAAACGACTTATATTTAGGAACGGAGGGAGTATGTTTAATCGAGTTTATCAAAAAACCAACATCTACAATAATAAATATGAAAACATCAACATATACAATACTACAATGTCATCATTATCATCATGGAGCCGCAAAAATACTCTATTGTTTTCAAAATATATGATGTTTGTTTTATAAGTCAAACTGTTCTATGTTTGACCAAGTTTATTCAAACGAATATCAACATCTGCAATACGAAATAAGTAAAATATAATAATATATTTAATGATGGATTTCATGAAACTACGAAAAATATCAGCATCCACAATACCAAAATCTTCTAATTGAGGTTGACTTATCGTAGGTGACTCCTAAGTCCAAGCATTTCCAATAGAATGTCCATATCGACAATTAATTTAAGCTCAGCACCATCCAAATTTCGAGGATAGTACTCCCTCCTATCCTAAATATAAGATATTCTAGAGATTCCAATACGAACTACATACAGATGTATGTAGACATATTTTTAGAGTGTAGATTCACTCATTTTGTTGCGTATATAGTCCATATTGGAATCTCTAAAAGGTCTTATATTTAGGAGTAGATGGAGTATTTAATTGGAAAAGCTCAAATATGAATTAATATGAAGGTAAAATTTTACAAAGACTTAAATTTTAATAAAGATGATTTTTTTACGACTCATTCCTTAGTCAAAAAACAGTTCCAAATGTATTTTCCCCTTTATTTCATTTCATTTCATTTTCTCGTTTTGATGGAAGTACTAGTATTAAACTACACCTCCTATATGATTTTTATTTTTTTGTGCTATTTATTAAAAATAGGTAATCTTTTCACTAAAAGTTTATCCATATTTTTTATGATTGCATCTTCTACACATCAAATTGTTTTGTGAGCCCAAGCTTTGTGTATTAATCACTCAAGTTTTGATATGTATCTATGTGTATTAGTCACTCTAGTTTTCGGGAAAACTTTACTTTTGCCACACTAGCTTTTGTGCACTTTACTTATGTCACTCTAGAATTTGACATCTCACTTTTGTCACTCTTAGCTTTTGACAATACATCACATTTGTCATTTCGTGGAAAAAGCAAAACTTTTAGATTGACAATTGCGATACACTGTCAAAAGCTAAGAGTGGCAAAAGTGAAATGTTTCTTTTTTGCTTTTGCCACAAAATGATATTATTGATACATTGTCAAAAGCTAAGGGTGCAAAAGTGAGATGTCAGATTCTATAGTGGCGTAAGCAAAATGGACAAAATCTAGAGTGCCAAAACCAAAGTTTCCCCCAAGTTTTGTTGTGTTATGGTAGAATTGCATAATAGATATCTGCATTTGAAATCAGTAAAGAAAGTTGTACCGTGTAAATAGCGGGGGTCACTCTCGAATATCCATTTCTGCGCCCGAGCTCGGTGAACAGTAAAATCAAAACAAATAAAAAAACAAAAAATGAAGTTTTTTGAATGGAATATATTTTAGCACCCGAGGTCCATGCCAAATTTCAGCGTATTTGGACATCTGAGTAGCTCTCAGCAAAAAAAAATCAGGCCCAACCAGTAAACTTTTTCACATACTTCAATTTTTTTGCTGAGAGTTGCTCAGATATCCAAATGAGCTAAAATTTGGCATGTATATCACACATTCAAACATCTTCCATGAAAAAAAAATCCAGATGATTTGAATTTTTTAGTATTTGTTTTGATTTTATTGTTCATGTGCGGGAGAATATGATCCCGGGAGCCATTTAGGCGCTCTCGGGTCACTCTATTCTTTGTTGCACTTGAAGATGAAGGTACATCTTAATCCATTTCAATATGGGAGACATCAGTTACCTCTGTGAATTGTTATGTAACTGATGTCTGTTTTGAGAGCTAGGAAATTTTGTGAATGATGAATATTGTTACAAAATGTCATATAAAATGTATATTTTGTGCAGTCTCCTAGGTTTTATATTCTTGATCACAGACTGTTTCAAAAGTCCGTAAGGCCTCAATTTAAGAGGGGGAGAGATGATCAAGAAAGGGTTTAAGGATATCTCCCTCAGCTGCATGATGACCCACAAGTATAGGGGATCAATCGTAGTCCTTTCGATAAGTAAGAGTGTCGAACCCAAGGAGGAGCAGAAGGAAACGTCAAGCGGTTTTCAGCAAGGTAATTTCTGCAAGCACTGAAATTGTGGTAACAAGTTGTTTGATAGCAAGATAAATTGTGACAAGCAACGAGTAGCAATAGTAATAATAGGTACAACAAGGTAGCCCAATCCTTTTGTATCAAAGGACAGTCCGGAACGGTCTCTTATAATAAGAAAGGTGTTCTTGAGGACACAAGGGAATTTCATCTAGTTACTCATCATGTTGGTTTGATTCGCGTTCGCTACTTTGATAATTTGATATGTGGGTGGACAGGTGCTTGGGTGATGTTCTTACTTGAACAAGCCTCCCACTTATGATTAAAACCTCTCGCAAGCATCCGTAACTACAAAAGAAGAATTAAGATAAAATCTAACTATAGCATTAAGTGTATGGATCCAAATCATCCCCTTACGGAATAGCGCATAAACTAGGTTTTAAGCTTCTGTCACTCTAACAACCCATCATCTAATAACTACTCCACAATGCATTCCATTAGGCCCAAAGATGGTGAAGTGTCATGTAGTCGACGTTCACACGACACCAATAAGGGAATCACAACATACATATCATCAAAATATCAAACGAATATCAAATTCACATGATTACTTATGACAAGACTTCTCCCATGTCCTCAAGAACAAAAGTAACTACTCACAAAGCATATTCATGTTCAAGATCAGAGGGGTAATGAATAGCATAATGGATCTGAACATATTGTCTTCCACCAAATAAACCAACTAGCATCAACTACAAGATGTAATCAACACTACTAGCAACCTACATGTACCAATCTGAGGTTTTGATACAAAGAGTGAATACGAGATATGAACTAGGGTTTAAGATGATATGGTGCTGGTGAAGATGTCGATGGAGATTGATCCTTCCACGATGAGAGCACTACTAGGGAAAACCTTCACTAGTAGAAAAACGACCTTATGTTCACCTCATTAGTCCCGGTTCAATTACGGACCGACACTAATGTGACCATTAGTGCCGGTTCCAATGGCTAGGGGGGGGGGGGCGGCACTCATTAGTCCCGGTTCGTGTTAAACCTCTAGTACCGGTTCGTGACACGAACCGGGACTAAAGACGTGCTGGCAGGCTGGTGTCAGGCTGGGGCCCCTCCAACCCCTTTAGTTCCGGTTCGTGGCACGAACCGGGACTAGAGGCTCACCTTTAGTCCTGGTTTGTATCACCAACCGGGACTAAAGATCATCCTATATAAACCCTTCGTCGAGCCCGAGCTCTTTGTTCTTCCCCTTTCCTCTCCTCTCTGTTCTTCCCCTCTTCCTCGAGCTCATCCTTCATTTTGCCCAAAATTTGTCAAGATTTGAAGGCCCCCCATCCATCCAAGTGATCACAAAGGTTAGCAACTTTGTCCTTTCATCTCTCATTCCTAGATTAGCTCTTGCAATGCTCTATAAGTATAGTGATTTGTGGGTTTTAGTTTGGGAGTAATTATATGTGGTAGTTTATTTGATTTATATGCAATTTGAGCTCAAAGTAACTCTTAGTTTGCATATGTAGGTGTGGTTTACTTAGTGCCTTCCCATCTCCGTCCTAACCACCGTCGATCGCCCGCACCGTCCCGTCACCGGCACCACCTTGGTGAGCCTCTTGTTCTTATCTTTTTTATATAAACAAAATGTTTGTGTGATTTAGATATATAGTTACTTGTATAATTTTCTTACCCGTACATTGTTTGTTATGCATAGTGGCATGGTTTTGATATCCGTCCCCGTCGGCCCTCGTCCGGTTTATGATTCGGATGTGGTATATTCTCTTTTATAACTATTTGTTGCATTTCATGTTTATGACAAATTATGCCCATCAAGTTGACATAGATATTTTTATCTAGGAGGTATGTGAACCGGAAATTCCAACCAACCCTCTTGTCGAGAGGTTAAATTTAGTTGAAAAATAAAACGAGTATTTGAAAGAAAAATTGAAAAGAATTGAAGAAGAAAAGATGAAATTGGAGTTGTATGTTGCCGATGTCGTCGATGATCACAAGATCAAGATGGAGAAAATGCGCTTGAAGATTAGAAAGATTAGAAAATATGCCATTGATAGTGAGGCTTGGTATCCTTTTGTTGTTGGATCAATTGTTACCTTAGTTGCGCTCTTGATCGCATTTGTTGTTGCATTTAAATGCTTTAGCTAGAGAGTTTGTATGTTGTTTTATGAGAATAAGTGTGTATGAACTTGTATTAATTTGTCTTTTCGGTGCTGTGTAATGAAGATGAGCCGGCAATGGATGTACAATGACCGATGCTCTCCCCAGTTCGTTAATGGCGTGCGTATTTTTCTGCTTGCGGCTGAGGCAAACAAGCGGGCGGATGGTTTTATGTGTTGTCCATGTGTTGTCTGTAAGAATGATCACAATTACTCTAACTCAAGAACCATTCACGTCCACCTGCTTACGTCCGGTTTCATGCCCCACTATAATGTTTGGACCAAGCACGGAGAAAGAGGGGTTATGATGGAAGACAATGAAGAAGAAGAGGACGACGACAGCTATCCTGGCCATGGGTTCCCTGAATACGATGGTGCAACAATGGGGGAAGAAGCTGAGCTGGCAATGCGGGAAGAAGCTGAAGAAGAGGCATCGGATGAGCCCGCTGATGATCTTAGTCGGGCCATTGCCGATGTAAAGAGAAACCGCGCAAGTGAAAAGGAGAGGCTGAAGTTGCAGCGCATGTTAGAGGATCACAAGAAATCGTTGTACCCAAATTGCAAAGTTGACAAGAAAAAGCTGGGCACCCCACTGGAAATGCTGCAATGGAAGGCAGATAATGATGTATCTGACAAGGGATTTGAAAAGTTGCTGATAATGTTAAAGAAGATGCTTCCAAAGGACAACGAATTGCCCGACAGTACGTACGAAGCAAAGAAGGCTGTCTGCCCTCTAGGATTAGAGGTGCAGAAGATACATGCATGCCCTAATGACTGCATCCTCTATCGCGGTGAGTACGAGGATTTGAATGCATGCCCGGTATGCGGTGCATTGCGCTATAAGATCAGCCGCGATGACCCTGGTGATGTCGAGGGTGAGCACCCCAGGAAGAAGATTCCTACCAAGGTGATGTGGTATGCTCCTATAATACCACGGTTGAAACATTTGTTCCAAAACAAAGAGCATGCCAAGTTGATGCGATGGCACAAAGAAGACCGTAAGAAAGACGGGAAGTTGAGAGTACCCGCTGACGGGTCGCAGTGGAGAAAAATCGAGAGGAAGTGGAGGGACTTTGCAGATGATGCAAGGAACGTATGGTTTGGTCTAAGCGCAGATGGCATTAATCCTTTTGGGGAGCAGAGCAGCAATCATAGCACCTAGCCTGTGACTCTATGTATGTATAACATTCCTCCTTGGTTATGCATGAAGCAGAAGTACATTATGATGCCAGTGCTCATCCAAGGCCCTAAGCAACCCGGCAACAACATTGATGTGTACCTAAGGCCATTAGTTGAAGAACTCTTACAGCCGTGGAATGAAAAAGGTGTACGTGCGTAGGATGAGGACAATCAGGAAGAATTTGACCTACATGCGTTGCTGTTTGTGACCATCAATGATTGGCCTGCTCTCAGTAACCTTTCAGGACAGACAAACAAGGGATACCGCGCATGCACGCACTGTTTGGATGATACCTGATAACCGACAAGTATAGGGGATCGCAACAGTTTTCGAGGGTAGAGTATTCAACCCAAATTTATAGATTCGACACAAGGGGAGCCAAAGAATATTTGCAAGTATTAGCAGCTGAGCTGTCAATTCAACCACACCTGGAGATTAATTATCTGTAGCAAGGTGATCAGTAGCAAAGTAGTATGATAGTTTTGATAATAGTAGCAGCAGCAATAGTAACGGTAACAGTGATAGCAGTAGTTTTGTAGCAAGTGCAACAGTAATGATAGCAATAGTAACTTAGCAAGGACAATATAAGAGAAATTCGTAGGCATTGGATCGGTAATTTGTTGGATGATATTCATCATGTGACAGTCATAACCTAGGGCGATACGGCACTAGCTCCAGTTTAAAAATATAATGTAGGCATGTATTCCGTAAATAGTCATACGTGCTTATGGAAAGAACTTGCATGACATCTTTTGTCCTACCCTCCCATGGCAGCGGGGTCCAATTGGAAACTAAGGGATATTAAGGCCTCCTTTTAATAGAGAACCGGAACAAAGCATTAGCACACGGTGAATACATGAACTCCTCAAACTACGGTCATCACCGGGAGTGGTCCCGACTATTGTCACTCCAGGGTTGCCGGATCATAACACGTAGTAGGTGACTATAACTTGCAAGATCAGATCTAGAACATGGATATAATGGTGATAACATAAACGGTTCAGATATGAAATCATGGCACCTGGCCCCAAAGTGACAAGCATTAAGCATGGCAAAGTCATAGCAACATCAATCTCAGAACATAGTGGATACTAGGGATCAGGCCCTAACAAAACTAACTAGATTACATGATGAATCTCATCCAACTCCTCACCGACCAGCGAGCCTACGAAGGAATTACTCACTCGCGGTGGGGAGCATCATGGAATTGGCGATGGAGAAGGGTTGGTGATGACGAAGATCGAAGATCCCCCTCTCCGGAGCCCCAAACGGACTCCAGATCTGGCCTCCCGATGAAGAACACGAGGTGACGGTGGCTCCGTCTCGTGAAACGTGATAATTCTTTCTCCCTCATTTTTTCTGGAAATATGTGATTTTATAGCGTAGGTTTCAGCGTCTGCGGGGCCACCAGGTGGGGACAACCCACCTGGGCGCGCCTGGAAGGGGGGCGCGCCCTGGTGGGTTGTGCCCACCCAGGTGCCCCCCTCCGGTGGTTCTTGGCTCCAGAAATTATCTTTTATTGTATAAAAAATCCTTGCAAAGTTTTGTTCCATTCCGAGAACTTTTGTTACTGCACAAAAACAACACCATGGTAGTTCTGCTAAAAACAGCGTCAGTCCGGGGTTAGTTTCATTCAAATCATGCAAATTAGAGTCCAAAACAAGAGGAAAAGCGTTAGAAAAAGTAGATACGTTGGAGATGTATCAACTCCCCCAAGCTTAAACCTTTGCTTGTCCTCAAGCAATTCAGTTGATAAACTGAAAGTGAAAAAGAAAAACTTTTACGAACTCTTTTGCTCTTGTTTGCATAAATAAGCTTAAACAACACCCAGGTTTTCAGCCAATATTATAACTAACCATGCCGACAATAACTGTTAAAAATTATATAAAACCATATCAATGACATAATCAGCTAGCGAGCAATAATAAGATATCTCAAACAGCAACACGTTATCAAAACAACCATAATATAATATGACAATAGTGGTATCTCTTTAGCCCTTTCTGAGACCGCAAAACATAAATGCAGAGCACCTCCAAAGTTCAAGCAGCGACTAAACATTGTAATTCATGGTAGAGAAGATCCAGTCATGATGCACCCAACATTAGCTACACACAATGCATCAGCATGACAGCAGTGCTCTCAGGTTCTGGCGCGTATTTTAGAAGGTGATGACACAACATAAAAGTAAATAGAAAGTCCCTTCGTAGAGGGAAGCAGTGATTTGCAGCGGTGCCAGAGCTCAAGTTTTTAAAACAGAGGTAAATGATATTTTGAGACATGCACCCTTCTTGTTTACTTCACGACCATAAGTTATCAATATCTTCCATGCTAAGCATGCTAGTGGCGGTTCCCAAGTGATAAAAGTAAAGGTTTACTCCCCCTCCACCAACAATCACACTCCACGGCTTGTCCGAAACAACGAGTGCCGTCCATACCAACAACAGTCCCGGGGGAGTTTTGTTTAATTATTTGCAATTTGAGTTCGGGACTGGGAATCCCTATTACCGCCCTTTTCTCGTGTGATGGTGAGTGAATAAACACTCATCCTGAGAATAACCCGCTTAGCACGGAACATACCGACTACCTCCTGTCGTTCCATGAACAATCCAGGCACACAAAAAGGATATTTATTTGAAGTTTTTAGAGATGGCACATGCAAATTTTACTTAGGACGGCCGGGTAATACCGCATATAGGTAGATATGGTGGACTCATCTGGAATAACTTGGGTTCAAGGTTTTTGATGTACAAGCAGAATTCCCACTTAGTACAGGCGAAGGCTAGCAAATAGGTTGAGAATCGGCCAGCTAGAGAGCAACAACGGTCATGAACATGCATTATGCATAAGTAACATTGGACACTAGCATGAGTAGGATATGAACACCATGAACATAAATATCATAGAGGCTATGTTGGTTTTGATTCAACTACATGCATGAACATGTGCCAAGTCAAGCCACTCGAACATTCAGAGGAGGATACCATACCATCATACTACATCACAATCATTTTAACGCAATGTTGATATCCAAGATAAATCATTATCCACCCCTAGCTACTTATGCATGGCATGAGGAACTATAATCTCTAATTGTCATTGCAAATATGTTTAATCATAATGGGCTAAATCATGGATACTAGGTTAAACATATTTACAAAAATAGAACAAGTCGAGTTCATACCCGTTTCTCTCTGCCATGGCCAGTTCATCAAATATCGTCATTATTGCCTTTCACTTGCACGATCGAACGATGTGAGAATAATAATAGTGCAAGAGTGCCGTGGACTAAGCTGTAATCTGCAAACATTTTATTCAACAGGAGAAGACAAGGTAATGTGGGCTCTCTATTAGATCAACAATAATGCATATGGGAGCCACTCAACATTTTCATCGTGGTCTTCTCCTTTGTATGACTCAATAAAAAGAAAAGAAATTCAGAGAAACACACTAAAATATTTTTGGAGTTTTTGCTTTTCTTGAAACAAAGCAAATAAAAGGGAAAAACAAAAACAAGAAAAACTATTTACGCGGGAGAGCTCCCAACAAGCAAAAGAAGAACAAGGAAATCTTTTTGGGTTTTCTTTTTAATGCTACAGCTAACTACTCTAGAAAGAAAAATAAAAAAGAAGCAGGAAATATTTTTGTATTTTCTCAAAGCTTTTCAAACACACAAGAAGAAAGCGAGAAAATAAATTTAACATGGATGGTACAATGAAAAAGTGTGGACACCGACAACTGGAATGAAATGTGTGAACATGAATATAATGTCGGTGGAAATACGTACTCCCCCAAGCTTAGGCTTTTGGCCTAACTTGGTAATCAGTCAGTAGTCGAAGAAACCATGGGGCCCCATGTCGAACTGCTGAGGAGCGGGCACCTTTGGATCCCACTGCTGAGGCTCCTCCTCCACTGCAGCCTGGTTGTTCCGGTAGGTGATGATATCTGCAGGCATAATCTTGTATCCGCCTTGGCAATAGGATCAAACAAAGCAGGTGCATGCAATGAAATAATATCATGAGTTCTCACACTGAAAACTAGGTTATACGGAATAGGGATATTAGGGTAATCAGTGGTAATAAACTGGTGGTGTTCCATGGCCGCCTGATCTAGGTAAACCTTGGGCAAAGGATAATCATGCAGGCGTATCTCAACATTAAAGCGAGCCGCCAAACGAGTAGCGTAAATACCACCATGTATTTTACCCTTGGATTTATTAATGTGAAGGCGACGTGCCACAATAGCTCCCAAGCTATAAGTGTTGTCGCCCTCAAGTGCAAGACGTAAAACAGCAAGGTCTGGGGCACTGAGTGCACCCACCTTCTCTCTAGCAAGCAAACATTTTGCAATGAAAAGAGTGAAATAATGAACAGCAGGAAAATGCAAGCCAGCGGCGGTGATACTCGACACCCCTCTCTCATCACCCAATGTCAGAGTACGATAGAAACTCTCAAACTCCGGAAGCCTAGGCTCTACCAAACCACCATCAGAAGTAAGCAAGCAAATTTCATAGAACTCAGTAAGCGGTATCTGATGGGGCTCAGCATATATATTAAACTACACCTCAGGAGGATTATTTCTAGGAAGGAAAATAAACTTTGTACAAAGGAGTTTGTGAGGAGATGACACTGTTCACATTCAGCTGCGATGAAGTCGGTGAGGCCGGCATTAGCAGCATATTGTGCAAACTCTTGAAGGATTCCAGCCCCTTCCATGAACGGGGTATGAGGCCCTTCCTACAGCCATACTTCCGCCAATCTCCGGGTATGGAGATCACTGTCAGACGACTCCCCAATCACTCCCTTGGAGTTCTTCTTGGAAGCAAACTTCCTAAAGATACTCATGTTTTTCCTATGAACAAAAATTCTGAAATTTTAGTCCACAAAATTTTCTCAACAAAACTTCACAATATTGGTAGCAACTACTCATAGGGATGCATAGAGGCCATAGAAAGCATTCAAACTACTTAAAACTCTAAGAATTCAACATGCAAGCTCATCTACAGCAGCACCAAGAGTAGCTAATTATTCAAAATATAAACCACTAAAACAAAAACTAATTGGACAAACGGAGGAGTCACATACCAAGCAACAATCCCCCAAAACAGTTTCAGAAATGGAGCTTCGAGCAAAGAGATCGAAATCCGTGGGTTTGAGAGCAAGACATGAGAGAGAGAGCAAAGGTGATTTTTTTCTGGAGGTAGGTGATGAAGTGGTATGAAGAGATAAGTGAGGGGGCCCACGTGGGGACCACAACCCACCAGGGCGCGCCTGGGGATCCTGGCGCGCCCAGGTGGGTTGTGCCCACCTGGTGCACCTCCCTCTGATGTTATTTGCACCAAAAATTCTTAAATATTCATAAAAAAATCGTATTAAATTTTCAGAGCATTCTGAGAACTTTTATTTTTGGGTCATTTTTTATTGCACGGGAAATTCAGAAAACAGACAAAACATCGCATTTTATTTTATTTAACTAATAAAAACATAAAACAAAAGGTAGGGACAGAAGGTAGTTCTTACTAAATTCATCAACTTCATACCTCTAAAAAATGATCCATTAATAAGGTTGATCAAGTCTTTAACAACCACTTTCGATTAGCATGAAACCGAAGAACTTTCATAAATCACTAAGTTACCTCAATGGGGATATGAATGTCCCCAACAATAAGCATTTCATATTTCTTTTTGATAGTAGGTAAAGGTATTTGAAAACTTCTAATAGTGATTGTCGGAGATTTTTGAATAACATTAATAACATTCACTTGGAATTGTTTCTTCGGAAAATGCACCGTATGCTCGTTACCATTGATATGAAAAGTGACCTTGCTTTTATTGCAATCAATAATAGCCCCTGCAGTATTCAAGAAGGGTCTACCAAGGATAATCGACATGTTGTTGTCCTCGGGCATCTCAAGTATAACAAAGTCAGTCAAAATAGTAACATTAGCAACAATAACGGGCACATCTTCACAAATACCAATAGGTATGGCAGTTGATTTATCAACCATTTGCAAGGATATTTCAGTAGGTGTGAGTTTATTCAAATCAAGTCTTTTATATAAAGAGAAAGGCATAACACTAACACCAGCTCCCAAATCACGTAAAGCAGTTTTAACATAATTTCTTTTGATAGAGCAAGGTATAGTTGGTATTCCCGGATCCCCAAGTTTTTTAGGTACTCCATCTTTAAAAGTATAATTAGCAAGCATGGTGGAGATTTCAGCTTCCGGTATTTTTCTCTTATTGGTGATGATGTCTTTCATGTACTTTGCATAAGGAGGCATTTTTAAGATATCAGTCAAGCGAGTACGCAAAAAGACTGGCCTCAGCATTTCAGCAAAGCGTTCAAATTCTTCATCATCTTTCTTTTTAGTTGACTTAGGTGGAAAGGGCATAGGTTTTTGAACCCACGGTTCTCTTTCTTTACCGTGTTTTCTAGCAATAAAGTCTCTTTTATCATATCGTGTATTCTTGGGTTGTGGGTTATCAAGATCAACTGCATGTTCTACCTCAACATCATTGTCTGGCTCTTTACTATTTGTTTGAGTGTCTTCATGAACCTCATCATTATCTTTTTCATTATCAGAAGGTGAGTGTTCATTACCCGACTGAGTTTCAGCATCAGAGATAGAAATTTCATTATCATTATTTGGAGATTTTTCTACTTCAGGTCCACTAGAGGCATGCAAAGTCCTATCATTTTTCTTCTTCTTTTTCTTTTTAGAAGGACTACGTGCATCAGTGTTAACTCTTTGAGAGTCTTGTTCAATTCTTTTTGGGTGTCCCTCATGATAAAGTGGTTCCTGAGTCATTCTACCTCCTCTAGTCATTACTCTAACAGCATGATCATTGATATTATTATTCATTTCATCTAACAACTCTCTCTGAGATTTAGCAACTTGTTCCAACTGAGTTTGAACCATAGAAGCATGCTTCCCCACACCTCTAACATCATTTGAGATTCTAAATAACAAGTCACTCAAGCGAGCAATCATATCAGAATTGTATTTCAATTGTTTCATAACATTTGCATTCAAGTGATCTTGTTTTCTAATGTAATTCTCAAACTCATAAAGGCATTGGCTAGGGTGCATATTGCGAGGATTATCATTATCATTGAACTTCATTAGAGATTTTACCTCTACCACCTTAGGTGGTGGTGGCGTATCAAGCCCATGTATTTCTTCAATAGGAGGTAAATTTTTGACATCCTCAGCTTTAATACCTTTTTCCTTCATAGATTTCTTTGCCTCTTGCATATCTTCAGGACTGAGATATAATATACCCCTCTTCTTCGGAGTGGGTTTAGGCGGTGGTTCAGGAAGAGTCCAATCATCATAATTTTTCAAGATGTTATTCAATAATTCTTCAGCTTGCCCAATTGTTCGTTCCCTGAAAACACAACCAGCACAACTATCTAGGAAATCCCTAGAAGCATCAGTTAGTCCATTATAGAAGATATCAAGTATTTCATTTTTCTTAAGAGGATGATCAGGCAAAGCATTAAGCAATTGGCAAAGCCTCCCCCAAGCTTGTGGGAGACTCTCTTCTTTAATTTGCACAAAGCTAAATATTTCCTGTAAAGCAGCGTGTTTCTTATGAGCAGGGAAATATTTTTCAGAGAAGTAATAAATCATATCCTGGGGACTATGCACAAAACCAGGAGCAAGAGTATTGTACCAAGCTTTAGCATCACCCTTTAATGAGAACGGAAATAATTTGAGAATATAATAATAACGAATTTTCTCATCATGAGTAAAAAGGGTGGCTATGTCATTCAACTTAGTAAGATGTGCCACAACAGTTTCAGTTTCATAACCATGGAAAGGATTAGATTCAACCAAAGTAATTAACTCTGGGTCGACAGAGAATTCATAATCCTTATCATCAATAAATATAGGTGAGGTAGCAAACTTAGGATCATATTGCATTCTAGCCTTCAAGGATTTTTCTTTATACTTGCATAATAATTTCTCTAGATCATCTCTATCCTTACAAGCAAGAATATCTCTGTTGTCTCCGCATTCATAACATAACCTTCCGGTACCTTTGGCAATTCATATCTAGGAGGGATAGTTCTAGTAGGTGTTTCAAGATTTTCAGTTTCAAGCTCATCATCAGTTCCAACAATATAATGTTGTCTTACTCTAGCAATTTGTTCCTCAAGAAATTCACCTAGTGGCACATCATCATCATCAAGCAAGGTACTAGCATCATCATAAGTATCATTCATAGCAGAAGTAGCATCATCAACAACTTGCAACATATTAGTATTAATAGCATGTGGTGGTGTTGGAAGTTTACTTATGACAGAAGGTGAATCTAAAGCAGAGCTAGATGGCAGTTCCTTACCTCCCCTCGTCTTAGAGGGAAAAATCTTAGTCTTAGCATCCTTCAGATTCTTCATAGTGATAAATTGATAATAATCCCAAGTGACTCAACAAATATAGCTATGCTCCCCGGCAACGGCGCCAGAAAAAGGTCTTGATAACCCACAAGTATAGGGGATCGCAACAGTTTTCGAGGGTAGAGTATTCAACCCAAATTTATAGATTCGACACAAGGGGAGCCAAAGAATATTTGCAAGTATTAGCAGCTGAGTTGTCAATTCAACCACACCTGGAGATTAATTATCTGCAGCAAGGTGATCAGTAGCAAAGTAGTATGATAGTTTTGATAATAATAGCAGCAGCAATAGTAATGATAACAGTGATAGCAGTAGTTTTGTAGCAAGTGCAACAGTAATGATAGGAGTAGTAACTTAGCAAGGACAATATAAGAGAAATTCGTAGGCATTGGATCGGTAATTTGTTGGATGATATTCATCATGTGACAATCATAACCTAGGGCAATACGGCACTAGCTCCAGTTCATAAATATAATGTAGGCATGTATTCCGTAAATAGTCATACGTGCTTATGGAAAGAACTTGCATGACATCTTTTGTCCTACCCTCCCGTGGCAGCGGGGTCCAATTGGAAACTAAGGGATATTAAGGCCTCCTTTTAATAGAGAACCGGAACAAAGCATTATCACACGGTGAATACATGAACTCCTCAAACTACGGTCATCACCGGGAGTGGTCCCGACTATTGTCACTCCGGGGTTGCCGGATCATAACACGTAGTAGGTTACTATAACTTGCAAGATCGGATCTAGAACATGGATATAATGGTGATAACATAAACGGTTCAGATCTGAAATCATGGCACTCGGGCCCAAAGTGACAAGCATTAAGCATGCCAAAGTCATAGCAACATCAATCTCAGAACATAGTGGATACTAGGGATCAGGCCCTAACAAAACTAACTAGATTACATGATGAATCTCATCCAACTCCTCACCGACCAGCGAGCCTACGAAGGAATTACTCACTCCGGCGGGGAGCATCATGGAATTGGCGATGGAGAAGGGTTGGTGATGACGAAGATCGAAGATCCCCCTCTCCGGAGCCGCAAACGGACTCCAGATCTGGCCTCCCAATGAAGAACATGAGGTGACGGCGGCTTCGTCTCGTGAAACATGATAATTCTTTCTCCCTCATTTTTTTCTGGAAATATGTGATTTTATAGCGTAGGTTTCAGCGTCTGCGGGGCCACCAGGTGGGGACAACCCACCTGGGCGCGCCTGGAGGGGGGCGCGCCCTGGTGGGTTGTGCCCACCCAGGTGCCCCCCTCCGGTGGTTCTTGGCTCCAGAAATTATCTTTTATTGTATAAAAATCCTCGCAAAGTTTCTTTCCATTCCGAGAACTTTTATTTCTGCACAAAAACAACACCATGGTAGTTCTGCTGAAAACAGCGTCAGTCCGGGGTTAGTTTCATTCAAATCATGCAAATTAGAGTCCAAAACAAGAGGAAAAGCGTTAGGAAAAGTAGATACGGTGGTGACGTATCAATACTGACAGTATATATTTGGATAATTGTAAGAAGAATGTGTACCTGGGACATCATCGATTTCTTCTGAGTAGGCATCCCGTAAGAAAGAAAGGCAAGCATTTCAAAGGTAAGGCAGATCACCGGACGATGCCTCGCCACTGTACTGGTGATGATGTACATTATATGGTCAAGGATTCAAAGGTAATCTTTGGAAAGGGTCCTGGCAGACAATCTGTTCCGAATGACGCTGACGGACGCACACCCATGTGGAAGAAGAAATCTTTATTTTGGGACCTACCCTATTGGAAAGACCTAGAGGTCCGCTCTACAATCGATGTGATGCACGTGACGAAGAATCTTTGCGTGACCCTACTTGGCTTGTTGGGCGTGTATGGGAAGACAAAAGATACACCGGAGGCACGGGAGGACCAGCAACGTATGCACGAAAAAGACGGCATACATCAGGGTCATGCCAACTACGCTCTTACCAAAGCAGAGAAGGAAATCTTCTTTGAATGCCTGCTCAGTATGAAGGTCCCGTCTGGCTTCTCGTCGAATATAAAGGGAATAATAAATATGGCAGAGAAAAAGTTCCAAAATCTAAAGTCTCATGACTGCCACGTGATTATGACGCAACTGCTTCCGGTTGCATTGAGGGGGCTTCTGCCAGAAATGTTCGATTAGCCATTGTGAAGCTATGTGCATTCCTCAATGCAATCTCTCAGAAGGTAATCGATCCAGAAATCATACCAAGGTTAGAGAATGATTTGGTGCAATGTCTTGTCAGTTTTGAGTTGGAGTTTCCACCATCCTTCTTCAATATCATGACGCACGTCCTAGTTCACCTATGCGAAGAGATTGCCGTTCTGGGTCCTGTATTTCTACACAATATGTTCCCCTTTGAGAGGTTCATGGGAGTCTTAAAGAAATATGTTCATAACCTTGCTAGGCCAGAAGGAAGCATCTCCAAGGGCCATGAAAATGAGGAGGTCATTGAGTTTTGTGTTGACTTTATTTCTGACCTTAAGCCGATTGGTGTTCCTGAATCGCGGCATAAGGGCAGACTGGGTGGAAATGGCACGCTAGGACCAAAAGCAATAATATATATGGACGGGCATTCTCTCACTCAAGCACACTACACAGTTCTACAAAATTCCGCCTTGGTGGCTCCGTATATCGAGGAACACAAGAATATTCTACGCTCCAAACACCCAGAGCAGTCTGACGACTGGATTACACGTGAACAAACGGGGACTTTCACCAGTTGGTTGTAGACACGTGCCATGCATGACGACGCGGTCGAAGATGACATGTACTTGCTGTCCCAGTTACCATCTTTGAATATAATGACTTTCAAAGGGTATGAGATAAATGGGAATACATTTTACACGATCGCCCAAGATAAAAAGAGCACCAACCAAAACAGTGGTGTCCGCTGTGATGCAGCAACCAAGAGGGGAAAGGACACATATTATGGTTACATAGAGGAGATATGGGAACTTGACTACGGACGTGGTTTGAAGGTCCCTTTGTTTCGGTGCAAATGGGTCAATCTGACATGAGGCAGGGTAACGAAAGACCCGCAGTATGGAATGACAACAGTGGATCTCAACAATCTTGCGTACGCAGATGAACCATTCATCCTAGCCAATGATGTGGCGCAGGTTTTCTATGTGAAGGGCATGTCTACCAAGCCGAGAAAAAGAAAAGATAAGGAAGCGAATACATCATACGATGAGCCAAAGCGCCACATAGTTCTTTCAGGGAAAAGAAACATCGTGGGAGTGGATGACAAGACAGACATGTCAGAAGACTATGAAAAGTTTCATGAAATTGCTCCCTTCACAGTGAATATTGACCCGAGCATCCAGTTAAATGATGAAGATTGTCCATGGTTACGACGCAAAGGGACACACGTGAAGAAAAAATTTTACACCCAAAGATCCCACTCTGGGATGTGACCGTCTTCACTGTCCTCACTTTCTTCTCTAGTGAGTTTCCGGACTTATATATCTGGAAAGTCCCACTTTCGACAAACCAGAGGGAATCTTTGTAATAGTTAGGGTGCTTATGTGTTTTGGCATTTGAAACGTGTACTTATGTGCTTCGGACAAACGTCATAAATTTTCAACCCTTTCTGACTTCATTTGCTATTTTTCATGCATTTACTGATTTTTTGAGCTAAATGACCCTGAAATTGAAAAGCACTACAAATGAACTCTGAAAAGGTTGAAAGTTGGCATGGTATCATCATTTCACCCACATAGCATGTGCTAAAAAGTTGAGAGGGTTATGGCAAAAACTGGATGCACTTTGTGTACAAAATGGATAATCTCTTTCGAAGTATCAGGGTTTTGGACGAAAACTCATCTGTTACAAAGGCATTTCATTTTTTTAACTTATTTCAACCCCAGACTTTTTATGCGTTCAGTATGCTCCATTCAAAGCCACGTCATCAATTTTCAACCCTTTCCGACTTCATTTGCTATTTTTCATGCATTTACTGATTTTTTGAGCTAAATGACCCTGAAATTGAAAAGCACTACAAATGAACTCTGAAAAGGTTGAAAGTTGGCATGGTATCATAATTTCACCCACATAGCATGTGCTAAAAAGTTGAGAGGGTTACGGCAAAAACTGGATGCACTTCGTGTACAAAAGGGACAATCTCTTTCGAAGTATCAGGCTTTCGGACGAAAACTCATCTGGTACAAAGATATTAAATTTTTTTTAAACTTATTTCAACTCCAGACTTTTTGTGCGTCCAGTATGCACCATTCAAAGCCACGTCATCAATTTTCAACCCTTTCCGACTTCATTTGCTATTTTTCATGCATTTACTGATTTTTTGAGCTAAATGACCCTGAAATTGAAAAGCACTACAAAATGAACTCTGAAAAGGTTTAAAGTTGGCATGGTATCATCATTTCACCCACATAGCATGTGCTAAAAAGCTGAGAGGGTTACGGCAAAAACTGGATGCACTTCGTGTACAAAAATGGACAATCTCTTTCGAAGTATCAGGGTTTCGGATGAAAACTCATCTGTTACAAAGGCATTTTATTTTTTTAAATAACCTAAGAATTACCAAATTAAATATAATGATAAAACACACTAATATTAAACAGCGGAAAAAAGAATCACTGGAAAATCTATTTTTAAAGTAAAGTTATTCACAAACTAGTGATTCACACAAAATTCAAATAATTCAAATTTAAACTATCCAAATTTGATAACTACTAGCACTAAAAGAAAGTTTACAATTTATTTACCTAAAGCAAAAAGATTTACAAAGAAACTCTAAATAAAGCAAAAAAACAACTCAGAAACAAAATAAAATAATAAAGCAGAAAACAAAAAAATAGAAAAATAAATAAATTAAAAAAGCCCGCCTACTGGGCCGCCACGGCCTGCATACGACTAGAAACCCAACCTCTAGTTGGGCCAGGATGCAGGCCCGTACGGCCTAGTAGGCCCCAGAGGGCAGAAGAGTTGCAATAGGCCCACAAAGGCCTGCTTAGAGAGGAGCTCGACACGGTAGCCGCGGCGGGGCTTATAAACCGGTGTGAGCTCCTCTCAACTAACGAGATGGGACTAAACATTGGACACGGGAAGAACAGGCCTTTAGTCGTGGTTGGTGGCTCCAACCGCGACTAAAGACCCCCCTTTAGTCCTGGTTGGAGCCACCAACCGCGACTAAAGTCCTGCGCTTCCCGCCGCTTGGCCTGGCCAAAATTGACATTTAGTCCCGGTTGGTGGCTCCAACCGGGACTAAAGGTAAAGTACCTTTAGTCCCGGTTGGAGCCACCAACCAGGACTAAATGTATTTGTATATAAGCGGGGACATGCAAATTTTCAGAACTCCATCTCATTTCCATCGTCTTCCTCCCCCGACGCCACCACACCTCGACGCCGCCAGCTTCCCGCATCGCCGTCCCCGAGCACTCCTCCCCGTGCATCGCCGCCCCCAAGCCCGCTCCTCGTCGACACCCTGCCCCGACACCAAGCACGCGTTGCCGCCTGCTGTCGGTGTCAAAACCGGCAGATCTCGGGTAGGGGGTCCCGAACTGTGCGTCTGAGGATCAATGGTAACAAGGGACGATGGGGACACAATGTTTACCTAGGTTCGGGCCCTCTTAAAGGAGGTAAAACCCTACGTCATGCTTGATTGTATTCAATGAGTATAGGGGTTACAAGAGTTGATCTACCTCGAGATCGTAATGGCTAAACCCTAGCTGTCTAGCCTATGAGAATTCTGATAGCCTCTACGGACTAAACCCTCCAGTTTATATACACACTGGAGGGACCTAGGGTTGTACAAAGTCGGTTTGCAGAGGAAGGAAATACATCCAGACACCAAAACTTGCCGTTCACGTATATAGGAGTCCTACCCGGACACGGGGGATAATCTTCGGCTTCTATATTCACGGCCCATCAGTCCGGCCCATATTAAATAGGCCGGGCACCCGAGGACCCCCTAATCCAAGACTCCCTCAGTAGCCCCCGAACTTGCCTTCAATGACGATTTAGTATCCGGCTTGTATCTTCGGCTTTGCAAGGCAGGTTCTTCATCATACTTCGGACGGATAACAGTCCGGCCCTGACCTTCAAGTTCTGCCTTTATGACTCCTTCCGTGTCATCGCTTCAATTTCCACGCGCCGGGCGAATGCGAACGGTCCATAATAACTTTTTACAAGTACGCCCCTGACCACACAGGGACGGTGCCCATATAAAGAAGTTAGATCCCCAAATGCCATTCACATCGTGCAGAGAACATCAGGACCAGCCACAAAAAACTTCAAAACATGGCCAGCGCTCCCAGCTCTTCTTCGCGCCCTCATGGCCCTCAAGAGGGTGATTGGCGGAGCTGCTCAGTGTCTCATCTTCAGTTGAGTCGACTTCAAACACAGGGATATCTCCCTCTCGCAGATCTAGTCTCTGTGCGAGCGGGATTAGCCTCGATCGGCAATGATGTGCTAGCAGAAAATTTCCCCAACCCCAACAAGGGGGAGAGGGTGTGCTTCGTTTTGTTTCTTCTGCGGGGCTTAGGATTCCCGATCCACCCCTTTCTCAGGGGCCTGTTAGAGTTCTACGGGATCCAGCTGCACAATCTCACTCCAGGTTCTATTCTGCACATCTCGGGTTTTGTCGCTCTTTGTGAATTATTTCCGGGCTGCTAGGCTCATTTTGAACTATGAAGAAAGTTCTTTTGTCTTGTTCCTCGTCATCGAGGAGGTTCCATATTCGAAGTGGGCAGCGCCGAAGTATGGCGCATAGCCGGATCGGGCTACCCCATTGGAACTCCCAAGGAAGTATCTCAAGAATGGTCTTCAAAATGGTTTTACATCGAGGATGTTCCCCTTTCGGACCCAGTTCGGCGTGGTCTACCCGAATTCTCTAGTGCTCCTTTGAAGAAACGCCTCAATTGGCACCCCCGGAGTCCCAAGGAAGAAGACAGTGCGAAAGTGAAGAGGTTAGTTAGCAAGGTCAGATTACTTGCTCATGCCAAGCTCTCGATAATCGAAGTCATGGCCATCGCGATAAAGTGATGTATTCAGCCCCTCCAGTCCAGAGTGACTCCTTTATGGTGTTACAACGAAGAGGACGACGCATCTTGTTACAGACGCATGGGCCCGGATACCCCATTCGAACTGGCCATAATCCTGGCCGATCTGTATAAGGGGGAGAAAGAAGACTTCCTCCGTTTAAATTGCCGGGAAGGTTTTTCTATGTACAACCCCATCGAATGGGTAAGGTTTTGATTATCAGTATTGTTCTTCCTTGTTATCAGGGCACACTAATCAAATTGTTCTTGTTGTTTTAAAGAAGTCATGGAGGAAGGTGGTCGAGAACATTCATTGCCCCTCCCTACAACCAGAGGATTATGCTCGCAACGAAGACCCCGGCTTCCGTGAGGATCCGGATATATACATAGAATTTGATGATGGAGTATTTTATCAGGCGAGCCTTGATGGCTCGGAGGTGGCTATTACGGCCGACTACCCCCGCCTTTACCCTTTCTCCATTGTAAGTATTTGAAAAGCTTCCTCAAGAAGAAACCTCTACTTGCACCTTATCCATCACACTAAACTACGTTTCATAGGATCGGCGCTCAACAAGCCGCACTCCATCGAGAGCGGCCTCTAATCAGGGCGATCGTTCAAAACGAAAGGAAACTGGGAGCGCTGTTGAGCCCCCTCCTTCAAAGAGGTATGTCCTTTGATATATGCCTAAGCATGAGATCAGATTGTTAAATTTCTCCTCCACCTTTTATTTCAGGAGGGGCCCACGGCAAACCGTGGGAAAATGCCCTGCTATCCGAATATCAGCTAATCCAGCTCCGGGCTCATCGACCAAGACGAGAGTTGATACAATGCCAGCTCCGCCCCCTCATGAGGATTCGAATGAAGTATCCTTCATGAATTCCGAAGTGGAGAGCATGATGAATCATCGTCGACTAAAAGAGGCCATGCGCGCTCCAGTTTTCACTGAACAGGCATTTACCGCCCTCAGCTCCGTGGATGCATATATCCGAGCCGCCCGGGAAGGACTTGCTGGAGTTACTTAACTGTTTTCAAAGGATATGCAGGTAATAGTTTGTGCAAATTTAATAGATATATGCCAGTAGCCCCCGAGACTTGAAGCGGTTAAGACAACCGATTTAAGGATCGTTATGACCTGTAGGTTCTCAGGGAGAAGAACAATGCGCTGTCCCAGGAGCTGAAAACAAACCAGACAAAGCTGGATGCCGCCACCACAGAGCTTGCGGAGATGAAAAAGGCCACAATGACGACTGTTCAGAAGAACAAACTCGAAGAGGAAAAGGATAAACAAGCCGGAGAGATAAAGAGTTTAAAGGCTCAGTTATCAATCGCGCAAAAAGAGAATAAGAGGTTAAAAGGTGGCATATTCGGTATGACCTTTTGAACCATCGAAGGGACTCATAGTATCCCATAATTCAGATTGTCACAACTCTGTTGTTGCAGGTCTTTTAACCGGCTGGCCTGAAGAGGAAGTATCCGGATTTCGAGGCGACGTGCTTAAGGAGCTGTTCGTGGTGCATGAGCGGGCTCGGAAAGCTATGAGAAGCATGGCTAAGGCCCTATGGCCATCCGATGGCCCTCCAGAAGGTATGGAGGGGTTGGTGAACCTGTTCAAAGGTGCCCGGCACCATTTCGAGCTATGGAAGGCATCCGCATGCCGGGAAGGTGCACGAGAGGCGTGGGCAATGGTAAAAACGCGCTACACCGGACTCGATCCGAATCATATGGCCCGAGTTGGACCTCAGGGACCAGACGGAAAAGAGATTCCCGTGAACTTGGTATATGACCAAGTGATGATAGCTGCGAAATATTCGCAAGAAGACTGTAGTTTAGACAGTCTTATAGATGGCATAGATAAAGAGTAGGCGTTCGATTCAATGTATCAATGTACTTTTATCATCGAACTTATCTCCAACCGAACATGTCAAAATTTGTCATCGCAGGCCTTCAGCTTCAACCTCCGAACCAGAAAGGTGGAGTGTTTCCGGATACCATGTTGGAATGCAAGAAACATTCATTATGTCCGGAAACCAGGCAATCCAGTCATTTTTGATCAAACAGACAAAATTTGTTCGGGGAGTTATGTTATATTACTTTTTAACGTAAGAAACATCTTCCAAGGAAAATAGTTCCGTTAAGTGTTCCTTTCCTTGGGTTGGCATGCCTAATTATACATGCCTAGGCTTTGATCCGAATTACGGGTAGCCTATCCAGTGTTTGTTAGAAGTATTACAAAGATGTAAACAACCTATCATTGCTTGCCGACCAATTATGCTCTTTAGAACGCTAGCTTTCAGCTTCACCCGTCTGAGGTACAGATCCGGATTACCCGGTTGTAGCAATCACAGAGGTACTCCCTTTACATATTAGCCGAACAATCGGGAACGTAAGGCATAAACACAGGAGCAAGGCAACCCAGCTTGGCAAAAACTTAAGTCATAGAGGTGCATATAATGGCAAAAGATGTATAGAGCGAATGACGTAAGCAATGAAAGCAACAAGCTTTTAGTAATAGGTTTCATCAACGAAGCCCCCAGTTATAATGTGGTATGCATTTAAAGATGTGTACCCCTAACAGTTCGGTAGATCCGAACATACCCTGGGATATAAAAAGGAAAAAAAAAGAAATAAAGAAGAGGAGAAAAAAGGAGCCTAGTCAAAGAAACATAAAGGAGGCGGCCGAACTATGCTTAGAATCGTCGAAGCCAAGCAGCGTTCCATGGATTCGGCTCAAGGCGATTATCCGATGCATTACGAAGGCGATAGGCTCCCCCTGTGAGAACTTCATCTATGATGAAGGGGCCCTCCCATTTTGGTTTGAGCTTGTCCTTCTTCTTCTCTGGGAGATGTAAGAAGAGATCACCAACGTTGTATGTCTTGGCCCGCACTTCTCTGCTTTGGTATCGCCTGGCCTGTTGCTGATAGAATGCGGAACGGGCCTTTGCAATATCACGCTCCTCGTCAAGGCCGTCCAGGTCATCCTGCCGATCGAGCTCGGCTTCTCGCTCTTTGTACATGCACACTCGAGGTGACTCATGAATAATGTCGCAGGGCAAAACAGCTTCTGCGCCGTGCACCATGAAGAAAGGTGTGTATCCGGTCATTCGATTAGGCGTAGTCTGCAGCCCCCAGAGCACGGAATCGAGTTCCTCAACCCAATGCTTATCTGACTCCTTCAGGGAGGGCACCAGTCTGGGTTTAATGCCGCTCATTATCAGGCCATTGGCCCATTCAACCTGACCGTTAGTTTGAGGGTGGTAGATGGATGCATAGTCGAGCTTAATGCCCAAGTTAGCACACCAGTTTTTCACCTCATCAGCTATAAAATTGGAGCCATTATCAGTGATGATGCTGTGCGGGACACCATAACGGTGTATCACGCCAGATATAAAGTCGATCACTAGCCCTGCTTCAGTCGTTTTTACTGGTTTGGCCTCTATCCACTTAGTGAATTTATCCACCATGACCAATAAATATTTCCTTTTGTGGCTTCCCCCTTTAAGGGGTCCGACCAGGTCTAGCCCCCAGACCGCGAAAGGCCAAGTGATGGGGATTGTTCGTAAGGCAGTGGGAGGCATATGACTTTGATTGGCGAAAAGCTGACATCCCATGCAACGTTGCACATGGGCTTGTGCGTCTGCTTGGGCCGTGGGCCAGAAGAAACCTGTCCGGAAGGCCTTGCTTACAAGGGCCCGAGCTGCGGCGTGATGGCCGCCCAGACCAGCATGTATTTCAGCCAAGAGTTGCCGTCCCTCCTCTTCGGAGATGCACCTTTGGAGGACTCCAGTAGTGCTTTTCTTGTATAGTTCTCCCTCGTGAACTTTATAGGCTTTACAACGTCGAACTATGCGACGGGCCTCATTTTGATCATCAGGAAGCTCCTGCCTATTAAGGTAGGCCAGGAAGGGTTCAGTGCATGGAGCAATAACGGCCATAATTTCATGAGTAGAGGGTGTTATTTTGGTATCCGAACCCCTGATGATATGTGTATCTTGTTCTGCTACTGAAGGTGTTATCCGGTCCAGACTGGTGTTGCCGCTCTCGTCCTGCCATACCACGGATGGCTTGAAGAGCCTTTCCACAAAGGTATTAGGCGGGACGGGGTCGCGCTTGGCCCCCATTCAAGCGAGTATGTCCGCTGCCTGGTTACTGTCTCGAGCGACGTGATGAAACTCAAGCCCCTTGAACCGAGCCGATATTTTTAATACGGTGTTTCGATATGGCACCATTTTTGGGTCTTTTGCATTAAACTCTCCATTTATCTGGGATATTGCGAGGTTTGAATCACCGCGCATCTCTAGGCGTTGTATGCCCATGGAGACAGCCATTCTGAGACCATGTAAAAGTGCCTCATATTCGGCTGCGTTATTGGAGTCCGTATACATGATTTGCAGCACGTAGCGGACTGTGTCCCCCGTGGGGGATGTCAAGATGACACCAGCCCCTAGTCCGGCTAGCATTTTAGAGCCGTCGAAGTACATGATCCAGTTGGAGTATGAACTGTACTCTTTAGGGAGCTCGGCTTTCGTCCACTCGGCGACGAAGTCGGCCAGCACCTAAGATTTAATAGCTCGGCGCGGCTTGTTTGTTATTTCAAATGGTAAGAGCTCAATGGCCCATTTAGCTATGCGGCCGGTGGCTTCCCTGTTATTTATAATGTCATTGAGTGGTACTTTGGATGCCACCGTGATCGAACACTCTTGAAAATAGTGCCAGAGCTTTTGGGATGCCATAAAGACCGCGTAAGCTATCTTTTGATAGTGAGGGTATCAAGATTTGCATGGTGTAAGGACCGCCGATACATAGTATACTGGTTTCTGGATGGGGAATTTTTGTCCCTCTTCCCCTCGCTCGACAACGAGTACGGCGCTCACTACCTGGTGAGTTGCGGATATATAAAGCAACATAGGCTCGCCAACACTTGGGGCGGCTAGGACTGGGTTGCCTGCTAATAAGGTTTTTATTTCTTCCAATCCGGCTGTAGCCGCATCCGTCCATTTGAAGTGGTCGGTGTGTCTAAGCAGTCTATAAAGTGGTAATGCCTTTTCTCCTAATCTGGAGATGAAGCGGCTCAAAGCTGCCACGCACCCTGCTAGTTTTTGGATCTGCTTTAAGTCTGTTGGTATGGCCAGTTGCGACAAGGCTCAGATTTTGGCTGGGTTTGCTTCGATTCCTCTATTGGAGACAATGAACCCTAGTAGCTTTCCGACTGGAACGCCGAAAACGCATTTCTCCGGATTGAGCCGTATGTCGTATGTTCGGAGGTTGTCAAATGTGAGGCGGAGATCGTCCACCAATGATTCAACGTGTTTAGTCTTAATGACCATGTCACCCACATATGCTTCCACTGTCTTGCCAATTTGTTTTCCCAAACATGTTTGAATCATGCGTTGGTAAGTGGCACCAGCGTTTTTAAGCCCAAAAGGCATAGTGTTGAAACAGAAAGGCCCGTACGGGGTGATGAACGCCGTTACGGCCTGGTCAGACTCCTTCATCTTAATCTGATGGTATCTGGAGTAAGCATCGAGGAAACACAATGAGTCGTGTCCTGCGGTCGCGTCGATAATCTGGTCAATGCGGGGCAACGGGAAAGGGTCTTTGGGGCAAGCCTTATTAAGGTCTTTGAAATCGACACAGGCGCCAGGATTTATCCTTCTTCGGCACCATGACCAAGTTGGCTAGCCAATCCGGGTGTTTGATTTCTCTGATGAACCCGGCCTCGAGTAGTTTAGCTAGCTCCTCCCCCATAGCTTGTCGATTGGGTTCGGAAAATCGCCATAGCGTTTGCTTGACTGCTTTGAACCCCTTGATTACGTTGAGGCTATGTTCGGCCAGCCTGCGTGGGATCCCGGGCATGTCCGAAGGGTGCCAGGCAAAGATATCCCAATTTCCGGCAGGAACGCTCGTAGGGCGGCATCGACCGTCGGATCCAACTATGCTCCAATGGACGTTGTTTTGTTAGGATCCGTCGGGTGCACTTGAAATTTAACTATTTCATCTGCTGGTTTGAAAGAGGTAGATTTGGGCCTCTTATCGAGGATCACATCATCTTTATCCACCGTGTATCACAGGGTGGTTAGTTCTTCAGCCGCAAGGGCTTCGGATAGTGCCTCGAGGGCCAAGGATGCGGTTTTGTTTTCAGCGCGGAGTGCTTTATCCGGATCACTTGTAACTGTGATTATTCCATTGGGCCCCGGCATTTTATGCTTCATCTACCCGTAATGGGGTATGGCTTGGAAGCGTGAGAAGGCATCCCGCCCCAAAAGGGTGTGATATCCGCTGTTGAAGGGAGCCACGTGGAAGAGCAACTCTTCAGACCTGTAATTCTCAGGCGTGCCGAATACTACATCAAGTTTGATTTTCCCCGAACATCGTGCTTCTCGACTGGGGATGATGCCTCGATAGGTGGTATTGCTTTGCTTGATGCGTGCTCTGTCAATATGCATTTTGTCGAGCGTGTCCTCGTAGATGAGGTTGAGCCCACTACCGCCATCCATGAGCACTTTGGTAAGTTAGAAGCCATCCACAATTGGGTTTAAGACCAAGGCGGCGGGTGCTCGGACTGATCGGGTCTTTGGTTCGTCGTCGGCGGTGAAAGTTATTGCTGTGTCGTTCCATGGACTCATTGCGGCTACTTGATTAATTTCGGCGAGGTCGCGGAGTGCCCTTTTGCGCCGATTATTTGAAGAGAAGGTCTCGAAGACCGTAAAGACGTTAAGATCGCCATCCTCCAGAGAATGCTTCTCTGGAGTAGCGGTGGTGAGGATAACCTCACCGCTTTTAGCCACCTGCCGGAGTACCCAACATGCCCGAAGGCTGTGAGTTGGTTCGGTGCTCAGCGTTGCATGTATCTGATAGGGTTTGTCTAGGAGTTCGTCAAGAACGGACCTGTGTCCCGCAAAAGGTTTGTTTTTCTTACCGACAGGCTTACGATCGGATACTTCATAAGGGTGTCCCCGTTTTGCCCGGGCAGTGCACTACTTAAAGGCAACGGGTTCCAATTGGGTTTTTTGGGCCTTCCATGTGCTTTCCATTGCGCAATACTTCCGTACTACGTGCGATAGTTCCGTGAAATTCTGTATGCGACGACGATCAAGGGCATTCCAAATTCCCTCATCGGTGCAATTGTGATAAAAAACCGAGACCGCATCGTCGTCGTAGCAATCTTTAATCTTGTTTTTAAAAAGTAGAAATCTGGCCCAAAAGTGATGAACCATTTCCTGAGGTTGCTGCCGTACATACATCAGGTTGTATATGTCTGGAGGGCCTGAATTGCTTGGAGAGTATTGATTGTGGTGGGCGGGTGGGCTAAAACTTGAATCCCGGCCCAAAATTGTGTTCGGAGCTTGTAAAATCTCCGAGGTCGCCGGTTCGGGTCTGGGAAGATCCAAGTGCTCCCCAGAACCTAAGTCCGACCCTAAATTTGGGAGACGCGGGATCTCCTCAGAAAGAAGAGTATCCGGCTCAATGGGTTCGGAGATCCGAACATAGCTATTTTTTAACCTAGGGGAAGACGTGTTCTTGTCTCATTCCTCGACGACCGCCACCAGGTGAGTGATCAGTGGGAGATTGATTTCCCTCTGGTCAGGTTTAAGCCCGATCCGATCATAGTCCGTTGAAACCCGTAGGGCGGCGATGCGATCTAGCAGCTCGTTCAAGGACGAGATGTCTGCCGGATCCATCTTTTCGGAGTGTTCGAGATCAATGCGGAGGTGATGCCTGGCGATCGCGGGGGGCACCGTCTGCTTGATGGCCGTGTGGGTGCCCATGGTGAAACCGTCGAGCTGGAGGACCTGTCCCGAAGTTAGGCTCCTCCCAGAAGTCATATCGTTGTTGATGACAAGGCGAGCCATCGATCCTTCTATCGACAACACAATGGAACTCTCAATGAAAGCACCAATGTCGGTGTCAAAACTGGCAGATCTCGGGTAGGGGGTCCCGAACTGTGCGTCTGAGGATCAATGGTAACAAGGGACGATGGGGACACAATGTTTACCCAGGTTCGGGCCCTCTTAAAGGAGGTAAAACCCTACGTCCTGCTTGATTGTATTCAATGAGTATAGGGGTTACAAGAGTTGATCTACCTCGAGATCGTAATGGCTAAACCCTAGCTGTCTAGCCTATGAGAATTCTGATAGCCTCTATGGACTAAACCCTCCGGTTTATATACACACCGGAGGGACCTAGGGTTGTACAAAGTCGGTTTGCGGAGGAAGGAAATACATCCGGACACCAAAACTTGCCGTTCACGTATATAGGAGTCCTACCCGGACACGGGGAATAATCTTCGGCTTCTATCTTCATGGCCCATCAGTCCAGCCCATATTAAATAGTCCGGGCACCCGAGGACCCCCTAATCCAGGACTCCCTCACCCGCCCTGCCCCGTCGACGCCGATCTCGAGCACGCCGCCCGCCGCCCGCCTGCCCCATCGACGCCGCCCGCGCCTCCTCCCCCTGCCGGCCGAGCCCCGTCGCCGCCGCCGCCTGCACCCTCCTTCCCGATCGAGCCTCACCGTCGCCTGATCGACCCCCTGCTGTGAGCTCGCCGCCCCATCCTCTCCGGCAATTTTTTTTCACTAGATGATTAATTAGATATGCTTAGTTGATTAGATGATTAGATGTATAGATGATTAGATGATTAGTTGATTAGATGATTATATATGCTTAGTTTTTTATACTTTTAGTTATATAGAAATGTTAGATATATAAATGTTAGATGAATGTTTTTTAGTTTTTTATACTTTTAGTTATAGCTAGATAAATGTTAGATATAGAAAAGTTGATGAATTTTTAATGTTGTATAGATGATTAGATGCAATTTTGATGTATAGAAAAAAGTTTTTGATCCAATATGTATAGATGCAAGAATTTTAACATTTGAGAGGAATTTTGACATAGATGCAAGAATTTTGACATTTTTTTTCACTAGATGATTAGATGTATATAGAAAAAAGTTAAGGAATTTTGACATTTGAGGATTTTTACATTTTGATCCAATATGTATAGAAATTAGTGTATATATATATATGCATAAAAAGTTGCATATTTTAATGTTGTATTTGCAAAAGTTTGTTATATATTTGCAATTAATTAGTATATGTATGTATACAATAGATTCTCTTATAGTCTTAATAAGGGATTTATCAAGAATGCCCCCATTATGGATGTGCACAAGTTGATCCAATTTTTTTCTGATCTCATCTATATATCCTTAGGAAGAAATCCAATTTTACGTTGTCTGTCAAAGTATTGAAGAAATCCATGGCTTCATCATTAGCCGGAAGTAATAGGCGCATGATGGTACAAAGCTCTCCAAAGTTGATTTGGAATGGAGTTCCTGATAGGATAATTCGCTTTTTGGTATGAAGTTCAGCAAAGGCCTTCCAAATAGCGATATTCGGAAGGCTCTTGCTGAACTTCGTACCAAAAAACTAATTATCCTATCCGGGACTCCATTCCAAAACAACTTTGGAGAGCTTCATTCCATCATGTGCCTGTTACTTCCGGCTAATGATGAAGCCATGGTTTTCTTGAATCCTTTGACACTAGACAACGTGACATATAGAAGGGTAGATGAGATCAGGAAAAATATGGACCATTTTCTACACATCCAGAATGGCGCCATTTTGTTAAATCCCTTAAAGGTTAAGAGAATCCGTTATGATTCTGAATCCTGCTCCTAGCCAGGGACTAAAGGTTTTCCTCGTATATACACAATGCAAGCATTTAAAAAATGTTACATTTGCATAGAATTTGTTCTCGACGTCAATGATGCTCAGCCCACATCCTCTTCGTCGACCCGTTCGCGACGACGTCCTGCTTCAGAGGCGCCATGTCCGGGACTGGGCTCCGCCGGGCTGGCACTAGGAGGTGCTACCTTCAGGGGCACGCATCTTGGTGAGGAACCCGGGTCCCGTCGTCGACTCGGAGCTTCTTTGGTGGCGGGCGCGTGGGCCACATTCGGTGCGGAGGCTGGCGTCCCCCGCGGAGGTGGTACGTCACCGTGTCAGGGAGGAGGACGAGCACGTCCGTCGCTACATGGTTGCGTTGGACGTCAGGTTCTCCAATACCTGGCAGGTTCTTCAGGGATCTCACCCGAGCTATGATCCTGTGATGGTTCCTTCTCTTTGGGTGTCCACCACGAGTGAACTAGATTATTCGATAGTATTCGATCTGTACTAGCTAGTGATGTATTCGAGATAATATTCGAGATGATGTATTCAAGATTATATTATTCGATAATATTCGAGATGATGTATTCGAGATTATATTCGATGATGCATATTAATTATCTAGATTATTCGAGATTTATACTATCTACTATGATTCAGTTTTTCCTTATTGAATGCATGCATGCATTCTAATTTGAATACTAAATTATTTTATCTTTCTTCTGGATTAGTTAAATAAAAGCTATGGACAATACCGGCAGAGAAGGAGAAGAGGCCCTGTTCGAGATCATACGCTTCCCTCGCCCGGATGAGATTGAAGAAGATGACGGCTCGCAATATCTGAACAATACCGGTGAGGGTATGATATTTGATGAAGACGAACGAATAGATGAAGTGGAGAACTATGATGACGAAGGAAATGTTGTTCTTGAAATAACAAAGACCGGCGAGGTATATTTATATAAGCAGGCATCTGATGATCATCACATGTTTTAATTAATTTGTATATATATTAACGAATCGATCTTTCTTCTTTTAGCCCTCGGGATCGAGCAAATCTTCTACAAGCAGCAGGACAGTTCGAGGCCCGGCCAAAAAGTTGAAGGATGGCCTAAAGTACAACATCGATGCCATCAAACCTAATGGCGAACCACGCGAACCTAAGAAGAATGTGAGCAAGTTCATTCGTCAATGCGGAGTTATTGTCAGGGACCAAATCCCGATCTCCATTCAAGAATGGAAAAAGCCAGCAAAGGAACATCCTGATGTTACTTTTTTCGACCAAAGATCAAAAGATCGGCTTTGGGAATCTCTCATGTCACATTTCACCGTACCAGATCATTTCACAGATGCAGATGTGGAGAAAGTCAAGAACTCTGCTCTTAGGAAGATGGCGAGAGCATTCAACAACCACAAGAAAAATATATGGGCCGCGTACGTTAATGCAGGAAAGAAGACTCCAGAATTCAAGGGAACACTGGAGAAGGCAAGAGATCACTGGGATGCTTTCGTGAAATTCAAGGAATCGGAAGTAGCTCAGGAACGGTCGAGAATAAACAAGATTAATGCCGCGAAAAAGCAGTGGCACCATAAGCTGGGGCCAGGTGGCTACGAGGTGGCCCGGCCTAAGTGGGATCTCGCTGAGCAACATATGATGGATGCAGGGGTCACTCCAGTTACATTGAGCTCGCCCCCCAGGTCCAGGACTTGGTTCTATGCGCATGGGGGGATGTTGGACCCAAAGACAGGCGAGGTTTTGGAGCGGGCAAGTCTTAAAGGAGCCGACCTCAGTTTACTTGTTGCAATAGAAGAGGCTCGAACGGGTGTGTTCACGCCCAACAGAGAGAACGACGAGCTTACGCGCGCCTTGAAGAATCCTGAACACCCGGGAAGAACATGAGGCAAAGGCGTTGTTCTGTGGTTTGAGGGGTTTCCGGACTAGAACGCCGACTACAAAAGCCGTGCGAGAAAGAAGCAGCAGGAGGAGAAGAAGAAGAAGCTGGAGGAGGAGCAGAGGAAGCAGGAAGCAGACCGCCTTCATGGCCTAGAATCAAGGCACGCGGAGTTGGCACTCGCTTTCCAGCGGTAGCAGCAGCATATCGACTCACTTAGCCAGGAAAGGGGGTCTCAGCAGCGGCAGCAGCTAGCGGATCCAGCATTGGATAGCACCGTCCCATCCATGTCGAGAAGCAGTGTGGGTTCCGCCCCGGGCGATGATGCACTGCTGGATAGATACCCTGTGGATGATATCATAGATATGACAACTTGTGAGCTACACTTTAAATTGAAGAACATATCCATGAAGGTGGCGGACGGCGTTGCTTATATAAATCGCCCTGAAGCAACCTTCCATTGCAATCCGATTCCAGCTGGCTATGCTCGTGTCGGGGTTGATGAAGTGGTGGCACAATATTCAGGGCTAGAGCTTGACATTCCTGGAGGTGACGACGAGCGCACACTGGGAGAGGCCATACATCATATCATTCTATGGAGAAAGGATTGCATCGTCTTTCCATGGCCACCGACACCGTGTGAGCCGGCTCCTCCTCCAAGTCCGCCACCGCATCAGCAGACTCCCGCTCCTCCAAGTCAGCCACCGCCTTAGCAGACTCCTGCTCCTCCAAGTCCGCCAATGCGTCAGCACACTCCTCCTCCAAGTCCGGCACCGCGTCAGCCCACTCCTACTCCTCCAAGTCCGGCACCGCGTCAGCCGTCTCCGCCGCCTCAACGGGCTCCACCGCCTAAGCAACAGCGGAAGAGAGGCACCGCAGCTACGGTGGCTAGCAGTACAACAACAGGCAAGAAATTCAAATATGGTCCAAGCCTCAAGCCTCTTCCGAGGTTGCCTTACGACCTGACTGACACGTAAAACGAAGCCGAAGTGAGGGCCCAAGTGAAGGCCCATTTTGGACCGAAACCGCCCCCGCCGCCAGAGGAAAAAGTACCTGAGCATGTCATTCAGCACTTTGTTGATATGGCTAAAGCACCAGCTCCCAAGCATAGGGACTCAGACTATGAGCGCCAAATCAAGAAGTCATATCAAGCACAACAAAGGAAGGAGTCGAGCTCGAGCTCGAGCCAAGCAGCTGCCAAAAAAAGTGGGAAAACTGTTCCCCAGCTGGGAGAACAGGCGGTGCAATTGATCCCCCCGCTCATTGTACCAACACATGTGAGTACTGGCGCCGATCAGCTGGTAATAACCGACGATCATAGAAGGCAGGCTGAAGAGGCCGGTGTCACTGTAGAACAACTCCTAGGCATCGAGCCCATGGAAACGTTTAAAGAGGAAGAACTAAAACGGAAATATGCCCTCGGCGAACCTATGGTCAAGCCTGAGGAGATCCACCGTCTATCAACGAGAATGTATGAATTGCATCAATGGTACATGAGAGAAGTAAAGACTACCGATCGAGAGTCCCTCATGGTGAAAGTCAAGGAAGAGCATTACTACCATGCAAAAGATCTGTGGGTGGAGTTTCAAGAAATGTTTCAGTTATTCAATCAAGACACGCTCGACAAATCTATCGTTAGTTGCTATTGTCTGTAAGTGGTTTCTTTCTGTAATTTAAGTCTCTAGCTAGCTGTAGTGCTCGTTCATTACCTGTAATTATCCTCACTATATTCTTGTCTGTGGTATTATGCAGAATGAAGATGTATGAAATGAAAAAAGCTGGACGCTATGGCATTGGGTTCATTGACCCAAATACCATTAATGAAAAGACATGGTTACAAGAATATGATTGACCATACACAGAGAAAAGCTTGCTACAGTTCTTGAAGCACCTAAATACCCAACCAGAAATACTACTTCCTTACAACTTCGGGTGAGTGACACTGTCTTGTACGAAAACAAATTCTGTTTTTGCTTACTAGATGTTAATAAGTGTAGTTGATGAGTTATGCACATGCCCGCTTAATTATACATGCAAACGTGTGCGCATGTAGTTTCCACTGGATCTTGTTAATCATTGAAGTTGACGAGGGAAAAGTTCAAGTACTGGACTCACTATTTAAAGAGACTAATGAATACTCAATCATGAAGGGGATGGTCGACAGGTAATTTCAATCATTATCGCACTAGCTATGTCGGCCTCTTTAGTTCATTTCCTGATATCAACTAATTAATAACACCTTTATTCATTTTCTTTGCTGGCGGGCAGGGCTTGGGAAAAATTCATCAAACAGGTTGAAGGCCAATGGAAACAAAAGCTGAAATGGGTGCGACCCAAGGTAATTAATTAAGCAGTACTAGCTAGCTACCATCTCTTTAATTCTAGTTTCAATACCATTATCATGATTGATTAATTATTATCTGATTGAATTCTATTCTCGTAAAGACCATGAGGTAGGCGTCGGGGACTAATCTATGTGCATACTACGTTTGCGAGAACATTCGCATTATGACGTCCGAAAGGACCAAAGATGATAGACAAGCTTGTGTACGTTTGCCAGAACACTATTCACAATATTTATATCATTCTCTAATATATACACACACAACTAATACATTCATATTGATCTTCTTCTTTAAAGATGTCGGAGATATGGGACAAGCTCCTACCAGAGGATCGCGTACGAGCAATTGAAGAGGAAATAGCGGGATTTTTGCTCGACCAGGTCATAGATCCCAAAGGAGAATACTATTACCCGCTGTAATGCCTCCATGTAATGATCTGCAAATTGTAGGAGAAATTGTATATACCAAATTTTATATATATACATGTGTTATGTGAATGGTCGTGTGAGAAATTCGATGATATATATATATATATGATCGGTTCTACGAGAAATTCTATTTATATATATGCATAATGTGTACAATATGTAGTAGCGTAAAATATGTTTGAAATGAAAAAGAATTAAATGGAAAACACAAAACTAAAAGGAAAAATAAATCATAAACCCATAAACCTTTTAGTCCTGGGGACTAAAGGCACCCAGCCCCCCGGCGCGGGCTCGTGCCACGTGGTGGGCCTTTGGTCCCGGTTCGTGTTGAACCGGGACTAAAGGGGGGGGGACCTTTAGTCCCCACCCTTTAGTGCCGGTTGCAGAACCGGGACTAAAGGGCCTTACAAACCGGGACTAAAGCCCGATTCTGCACTAGTGCTTATAGGTAGATGCTTATCAGTAGCGCTGGTTCTTAGGGCGCGCTACTGCTAATTAGTAGTAGTGCTGGGTCACAACAAGCGCTACAGGTTGTCAAGTATCAGTAGCGCGGCCGTGATAACCTGCGCTACTACTAAGCGTTCCCATCGCAACTGACCGGGGCTACCTGTATTAGTAGCGGTGGGTGTAAACCCGCGCTACTACTAATTCGTTAGCAGTAGCGCGCTTCTTTGGCCCGCCGCTACTGCTACGTGTGCACGGGCCAGCGGGTGGACCCCGATTAGCAGTAGCGCCGGCCTACAACACAGCGCTACTGCTACTGTGTTTAGTAGTAACGCCTTTTCCAATCCCGCGCTACTGCTAAATCTAACTTATCTTCACCCGAGCACAACCCTCACTTTCCCTATCCACTCTCCATCTCCATCACTGCCGGAGGCTGCCGCCCACCGCTGCTGCCATCGGCTGCCGCATTTGCCACCCGCTGCTACCGCCGTCGCCCCCCGGTATGTCTCCCTTCCTCTCTCCGACCGTCCTCCCTCCTCCATCCCTCCCTCCCTCCGACCATGTCCCTCCTCCCTCTTCCTCCCTCCCTCCCACAATCTCCCTCGGACCCTCAACCTCCATCCCTCCCTCCCTCCCTCCTGCATTGCATAAATGGGTGGATGAAATTAGCTTTTTTTGTAATGCTTGGATAGATAGATGGATAGACAGATGGATTAAACTAGGTTTTTTTAGTAATACTTTGGATAGATAGATGGATGGATGGATAGCTATTAGGGTTAGAACTAGGGTATATTTGGTAATACAAACTTTTAGTAAAAAAACTAGTTTTACAAATTTTAGTAAATGTAGGTCTTTTGAATCAGCATAATAATGTCTAGTTGATAGCTTATCAATGCAGAGAACACCTCCGAGAACATTGTTTCAGCATAATATATGTCCTTTTTAGCAAAGGTCATTATTTCATTGAATATGTCCTTTTCAGCATAATATATGTCCTTTTCAGTATAATAATGTTTAGTTGATAGCTTATCAATGTAGGTCTTTTGAATCAGCATATATAATATATGTCCTTTTTAGCAAAGGAGTAGTTAATTAGTGCCATGTAGCAGTCAAACCAATCAACCGTATTGTAACGCCAAGATAATTATGCTACAGTAATCCCATGCTAATGGTGCAATGTCATCATATTACTGTTGCTAATATTCGCTTGATCCGGATCACAATTCAAATTAAAAACCGAGTTTAAAGTCAAAATTCAAATTTTGTCAAACATGCAAACTAAAATGTTCAAGTTGTTTCAAATAATTCATAAGTAATATTGGTGGAGGAATCATTTTTTTACAAGAGGTTTAAATGCGCTAAAATAAATAAAACAGCAGCCGGAAACAGAAACTATAAAAGAAAAGGTAATTAAACAAAGCAAAGGGAAAGAACCCCCCGGCCTAACTGGGCCTCTTGGCCCAGCTGGCCGCGACCGGCCAGGCCGGCCCAGCCAGCCCTCCCGGTCGTCTTCTTGTTCAAGCGACCCCGTCGCTACAGGGGGCGAGTCCCCGCCGGCGATGCCCCGAGGGGATAATGCCGACCCCTCGGGCTCCTCCCCCTGCTCCACTCACATCGCCAACCACTCGCCCACACCCACTTGCCCCCTCTCTCCCTCTTGCTCTGCCTCCCTCTCCAGATCCGCCGTTGCCGGGCGCTGCTGTCGCCGCCACCGTCGTCCACCGCGGCAACCGTCGCCGCCGTCCCTCTTCGAGGCATCCAAGGACCCCACCGACCTCGACCACCCCCTTTGCCACTCCAACTGGAGCCGGGGAGGTACCACGTCTACGACTTGGAGCTCGCCTCCCCGACGGCCACCGGCGCCCCCCCTCCCCGTCTACGTCGAGCCTTGCGCTACTAAGCCCCTGAGGGACCTCCGTGCATCCACACGGTGAGCATCGCCCCGTTCCCCCTCGCTTCCCCCTACGACCTCACGCGTAGTTTGCCCACGCGGCTCCCGACCGCGTCCACGGCGCCCCTGCTCACCCGCACAGGCCCGCCGCTGCGCTCCTGTCGCCCGGAGCCCACCCAAGGCCGCACACGCGTCTGCTTCGGCCATTCCCTACAACGCGCAAGCCCGCCTCTACCTGTTCGCCGCCTCCTGCTGTGACCCGCGCCCCCCAGCCGCCGCAGCCGAACGGTCCCGCCGCCCACGTCCTGGCCCTGCACGGCTCCGGCCGGCCACTGTCGCCGACCACGTCGCCAAGGGCCGCCGCCCCCTCTTCCCCTGCGCTCGCCCGCGTCCGCTCCAGCCCCGCTGCCGCAGCCCCTGACGTCGCCCACTCCCGCCCGGCTGCCCTCACGAGCTCCGGCGTCGCGCAGGCGCCCAGCCGCGCCCGCTCGGCCGTCGCTCGGGTCGGGTGCCCGCTCCCCTGCGCCCATTAAGCGCCCCCTGTGCCCGCTATGGCCTATGGGCCTTTGACAAGCGGGACCCAGCCCCTGTAAAAAAAGAGGATAAAAAAATAATTAATAAAAATAAATAATTAATTAACTTAATTAACTTAACCTGCTAATTAACCACCTAATATGTAATTAGTTAGAGGAGTGTATGACAGGGGGCCCCACCACCTGTTGACCAGTCAAACATTGACTGGTCAACTAGGACCCCCCCTGGACCATCTGTCAGCCTCACCTGTATACTGCTGGGTACATTTATGGGTACCCCTAGCAATTTAGTCATTTATTTCGAATTAAATTAAATTAGAGAATATTAATAAAACTTTAGAAATTCATAGAAAATAATCCGTATCTTGGATGAAAAAGTTTTATACATGAAAGTTGCTCAGAATTTTGAGACGAATCCGAATACGCAGTCCGTTTGTGTGTCACACATTCCTAGCATAGCGAACATGGAACCGTCCCCCTCCGTTTCATCTGTCCGAAAATGCCAAACACCGGGGATACTTTCCCGGATGTTTCCCCCTTCGCCGGTATCGTGTAGCCCTGCGTTAGAACACCCCTAGCACCGCATTTCATCATGTCATGCATAGTATTGCACTTGTTTGCTCTGTATTTATTGTTTCTTCCCCTCTTCTCCACTACAAAAAAATACACTTCTGTGATGATACGTGTTTGTCACAATAGGTCACGTTTTCTGTCATGCATGTGCATCCATGACGATTATATGACAGAATCAAGATAGTCATACCTGTGCTGTCGTAGAAGTGTTCCATGACATTACCAAAATTATCATCACGGAAGTGTCCACTTCCATGACGATAAATCGCGCGTCATAGAATTGCTTTCGTCAAGGGTAACCGACACATGGCATCCACCGTAACGGGTTGACGTTAAGCTATCAGGTTCTGGTTTGGATCCAATAACCCGTTAACGGCCCGGACCCAGACCAATGGGGATTTTCCACGTGTAAAATTCTCAATGGCCAGAGGAACCACGTGTCGGCTCACAGTTGGGACAGATGTCATCCACTCATTGGACAGAAAGCGCCTATGATACGTCAACACGTGGCATGGCCCAACAAAGGCCCATTCCTGTGAAAAGGCCGGCCCGTTTGACTTGGTCAAAAGATAGCAGGCCGGCCCACGGAAAGCCTGTTAACGGCCTGTTCGCATATAGCCCATTTACAGCCCGCTAACTCACGGCCCGTTACAGCCTATCCGAATTAGGCCCAGTAGCGTCATCTGGGCCGTCCAATATGATTCCAGCCCGTTGTAACTTCCGGCCCATGTATGGCCCATGACGTCTTTCGGCCCATCTGAGGCCACTCTTGGCCCATTAACGGCCCGTGGTGAAACTGGCCCGTAATGAACAGTGTATCGTTTTATACCCATTAACGGCCCATTATTCCATTAGGCCGTTTCCAGCCCGTGTTATCTTTTGGCCTTCTCAGGGCCCATTTATTCTTGGGCTCATTTCCAGCATTCGGTTACTTACGGCCCGTTACTAGCCTTTTCTGCTTGTGGGCCAAATTCAGCCCGTGGTTACAGTCGGCCCGTTTGTGGCCCGTTAATCCGTTGGGCCGTTTTCATAGCGTCATCAAATACGGCCGATTAAGGACGGCCCATTATGGTCGGCCCATGAACGGACGATTCCAACTCTAGCCCATTTACGGCCCATAATGTGGTCCGTTATTGGCCCATGTTTGGCCAATCGATCATACGGCCCGTAGAAGGCCCATTGATGCTACGCCCCGTAGAAGGCCCATTGTTTCTACGGCCCGTAGAAGGCCCATTATTTCTACTGCCCGTAGGAGGCCCAGGGTCACTACAGTAAATATGTAGCCCATGGTTATTGTGGCCTAGTTTTAAAAAATAGGTTATTGCGGCCACTAGCAAACCACGGAAAAAGAACTGCACTGACTACAAGCAAACAAATAAATAAGACAACAAGGAAATAAATAAGCAAGCAACTTACGCTAGGCTATCACGGCTATTACACATATTACATCCACTGGGCATCAAAGTTCGCCACCAGTGCAAATATAGGGAACAAAGCAGCATATCACATACACTGGTTGTCAAAGTTGGCGACCAATGCAAATAAACACCGCAGCAAAACAAGTCCAGAACTGAAACCACTTCAGAAGAGCTCATGAAACAATATCCTGGGAACCCATAATGCTGGCAAGATGCTTAGCAAGCTTATTAACTTTCTCTTGTTTGGCGCTTAAATCCTCCAGCGCTTGCTGTTGCACCAGAAAGTATGCATCTGAATTCTGCAGGGACTTCCTCAGTCCTTCGGCTTCTTGCCGCAGCACAGCTGACTGATGCCTTTCAGCTTGTAGCTGAGACTGAAGACGCCGAAGTGATTCAGGCAGCGAGTTCGAAGAGCTTGTGCCAGCGGTACTGGCCAATAACTCGAACACTACATCAACGCAGGACTGTGGGGTTGTCTCACTGTCTACAAGATCATTTTTATCACCTTTCTTGGAGACCAACAGGGTTGTCTCACTATCCTTAACCTTATCTGCATTACTTTCTCTACCATTGCATAGTGGGGTGCTCTTCTCCAATATTTTGTTCGCATTCTACAAGAGAAACAAGTAGACACATCACAGGTTTAGCATGTAGTATACGAAACTCATTTTGGTAAACCGGTTCAGTAGTAAAGTGGACAGGATAACAGCATGAAACAAACATATATCTATGTACTATGGTCACTGTATTGTCCATATCATTCTAGTTTATGTTGCCAAATGAAGATAGAGGCACAGTTCTAATCATATATTTTTAAGACACAGCAGCATAGACAGAATATAAGTGTGAGAAACTACACAGCACTGCTAACACTTGTAATGTGCATCACATTAGAACATAACTGTTTATACAACAGAAACTAAAATCAACATAGAGCAAGAAGTTAGAACAACAATCCAGTTAAAGAAATAGGTTTAAAACATACCTGTTGCGCCATTGGAGTTCCAATTGGATCCTTCAAATTCGAAAGTACTTGGTATGAGTAAATACAGTGATGCAACAGCAAAGGAGTATGGACCATAGCTACGGAATCTGACCGAAGAACAGTTGCTCTTCTGCTTTAAACATGGAGCTTGGGTTTGCTGTGGTGGTCTTCGTGCTTTGGGCACTGTAGTTGCTTTACAAACTGCTCGTGTGGTGGTACTCTATGGTGGACATGGTGCTGTGTCAACTAGAAGTGGGTTACTCTCCGCTGGGGTTGGGGTTAGATGGGTTGTAGCCGGTTCTCTGTTCAATGATGTAAGTGTGCAATCTGGAAGAGTCTCGATTATGTGTGGTGGGGCTAGTTCATGGGCCAGTACAACCATGGTTCTATCTGCATCGATGGGTAGCACCGTCTTTTGGGAAGAACGGGTTTTTGCTCCCTTAGATACTGCCATCACCCCCACAAATTCAAATGGCTGATAAACAAGAAAAGAAATTGAACGTACAGACATTGTATGATAGAAAGATGTGGTAATTCACATATATGTTGTCTAACCAAACAGGACAGCATGACACAATTTCACATATATGATGGCTAACTAAACAGGATAGCATGACACGGTTTCAGATATATGATGGATAACTTAATAGGATATAATGGCATAATTCAACATATGATGAGTATCTAAACAGGATGACATGACAAAACTATATGATGTGTTTCTAAAATAGGTTGGGATGAAATAATTCACATACATGTTGTCCAAGTATACAGCATGGCATGATATAATTGACATAATTGATTCATATACTAAGAAGCTGGCACTCGCATGTATGATCTCTAAACTAAGCAGATGGAATTGAATATTGTGCATATGATGTCTAATCTAAATTATAAAAAGCAGAGTTGGTGATGATGGTGTGCCTGCCATCCTGCAATATAGGCCGTCCGATCTATATCTAATGGATAGGAAGGAAACTATGACAATTTACCCACACTCCTCTCCACATTTGCAGATAAGGCCTTCCCTCATACATCCTTTTCTCCCATAAGATAAACTACTCATACAAATGCATCTTGATGTTCCGTGCAACGCACGGGCATCTTGCTAGTGATGTCTAAACTAAGCAATGCAAGACACCATATGCATGATATGAGAGATATAAACATTGCAAATTAGAGCATACACCTCAGGTGAGATATAGGACTGGTCATCTGTCTCTGAATCCTCCTCTGAGGAGCTAGATGTAACCATCGAGATATATGCTTCAACAGGTACCATTGCCTGCTCTGAAGACTTGTTTTCACGCCTGATTTTTCCATAACCGGCTCAAATGGCTGATACACATGAAGAGTAGTTCAATATACACAAATTGTCGATAGATGGAATACGTAATGAAAAAAAAGGATGGCATGAGATAATTCACATATATGATGCCTGGCTACATGGCGGTGCATAATTCACATATATGATAACTGGCTGAAAAACATGGCATTGCATAATTCACATATCTGATATAGAAAGTAAACAGGAGGCATTCACACAAAGCATGTCTAATCTAAGCAGATGGCATAGCAATGCAAGACACCATATGCATGATATGAGCAATATAACCCTGCCAAGTTAGAGCATGCACCTCGGGGGGGGGGGGATATGACTGGTCATCTGTCTCTGAATCCTCCTCTGAGGAGCTATCTGTAACCAGCAAGAAATCTGCATCGACAGGTAGCACTGACTGCTCAGAAGACCTTGTTTTCACTCTAGATTTTCCCATGACCGACTCAAATGGCTGATGCACAGGAAGAGTAGATGAATGTATAAACATTGTTGACAAATGGAATACATTATTAAAAAAAATATGGCATGATACAATTCACATATACGATGACTGGCTAAACAGGATGGCATTGCATGATTCACGTATATGATGCCTGGCTAAAGAAGATGGCATTGCATAATTCCTATTTACTCCCTCCATTCCTAAATACTTGTCTTTTTAGAGATTTCAAATGGACTACCACATACGGATGTATATAGACATATTTTAGAGTGTAGATTCACTCATTTTGCTCCGTATGTAGTCACTTGTTGAAATCTCTAAAAAGACAAATATTTAGGAACGGTGGGAGTATGATATAGAAACCAAACAGGTGGCATTCACACAAAGCAAATCTAAACTAAGCTGATGACATATAAGATGTATAATGTAAGCAATGCGAGGCACCATATGCATGATATGACCAACATCAGCATGCCAGGTTAGAGCAAACACCTGAGGGGATAAATAGGAGTGGTCGGCTCCCTCTGAATCCCCCTCTGAACAGTTATCTTCCTCTGGAATACAATCTGGAATGGCGGGAAGGGGCCCACTTCGCCCACCATGGAGCGACATCTGCATGACAATATATTCCCACACAACGGTCTTCTCTTTTTCTCTACATGTTCAGTATGATTGTGTACAATAACTGACATGCATAATAAAAAAAACATAGTTAGATTATGTAAGGCCTAAGGGCTGCATGCAGAAATTAAGACTAATGGTAGCAAACGAGTGGACAGATCCAAAACTAATGATAGCAGGTAGATTATAGCTTCAGTTTAAAAAGATAGACGATGGATCATCTACTGTGTTTGTTGCCCACCCAACATGAACCACATAGAAGACCCCAGATGAACCAGATAGTAGACAGATACTATTCGTTGCTGCCTCGATATGTGCGCCACAGGCATTTTAAAACTCAGGTTTGAACATTAGTTTGGACCTGACTCTGAGTCTAAGAGGTGAATAGGACGATAAAGTAGCAGGTAATAAAAACCGATGTATAACATAAGCAGACACGAAAGAGTGCGACCTCTCTTCCGGAACTGTGTAGTCCTCAGGTTCATCTGCTCAGTCGATGATGGTAATGCAGTTGGCATGGCTGCCGGCAACGGGGAAGATGATCTGAGGCGGCGAAAGAAAGTCTGCAAGGGGAATCTCTGCTGCAGTGAACACTTCCGTCGATGGTGCACTTCAGGTGGGGTGGATGACGGCACGGCAGAAGCAGGACATAACACACAGAGTTTTCTTTGACGTCTATCTGAAAATGAAGTAAATCTGTAAGGGCTCCTTACAATTGGAGGATTCTATAAATGCAGGGACAGGAAAAACACAGGAATAGGATAGGAATGCACGTGCAAAACAGAGCATTTGCAAACATAGGATTTCTGTCAACCTGGGTGTTTGGTTCACATGAATTGGAAGAACACAGGAAAGGAGAAACATGGTAAAATTAAAGTCAAACCACATGAAAATGAAAAAATAAGAATCTTATTATGCCAGTAATGCAATTAGTCCTGTTCTTCATGCATATTAATTTGAAAAGGACGTCCAAGTGGATATTAAAATTCCTACGTTTTTTCTTTGAAAGAGACACCAAAGGAAAAAAATCCTCCAGTTTTGCTTTGCTCCATTCCTTCTAACCAAATGCACGAATAGTAGTACCATAGTAAAGTTTCCAATTCCTATGTTTTCCTTCACTTTTTCTTTGAACCAGTGGCGATTCTAGTAGGCAGTCTTCAACAGGCTGAAGCCTGCCCTCGAAATATTTTGTGAGCTTAGATTTGGTCCACATTAGTATCATATAATGGCTATCTTGCTAAACCAATTAAAATTGTGGTTCAAAAGAGCATTTAGTTTTCTCCCTATTAACTTTATGACCACGATTCATTTATTTCTAGATTTGCAACTGCTTTGAAACAAAGGATCCCTGAGGGATCGACATGAATGCAGAGTAACAAAGTGATGCGACGAGTGTACAACCTCTTTGGCATAGCCTTGTCGACCTCAGCATCATTGGGTTGGACGTGGAGGATGGTGATGCTGGTGTGACTGTCGGAGGCGGGGAAGAAGATCTAAGGCCACTGGAAATGGCACCGAGGGTACTGCTCCGCTGTGATGGACGGTTCCGTCGTTGGAGCAGCTCTGGTGAGGTGTACGGCGGCGAGGCTGAAGCAGGACAAGACAGACAACGTTAATCTGAAGTTTAGGGCAAAACTAAATTTTACTGTTGAAACTGATTGAACTAGTAGCAGAGCATTGCAATCGAAGTTTAGGGCGTTCGAGCACTAGTAGCAGAGAAGCAGTGATCTAAATCAGCAGCCACTCGAGCAGGGAACGCACTAGCAGAGAGCAACTCGTGCAGCAGCACTGCAAGCGAGTGCTAAAGCAGCAACTCCTGTAGCTGCCGGAGGTTGTGCAGCAGCAGCAGCAGCAGCAGCAGCGTGAGCGAGAGCGAGAGCAGAGTAGCAGCACGAACGAGAGCAAGAGCGGAGCAGCAGTGCGACCGACAACAATAGCAGCAGAGCAGCAGCACGAATGAAAGCAAGAGCAGTGCAGCAGCAAGAACAGAGCCGCAGCGTGAGCGAGAGTTGGAGCAGCAGCAGCAGCGCGAGCGAGAGCCAGAGCAGCAGCAGCTAGTGCCGGTGTGGAAGTCGCCGTCGAGGAAGAAACGACATGGGGGAGAGACGCCGTGGATGAAGTGGCCGGCGACGGCGCCGTCGATGGAGACCCGCCATGGCTGCTCGATATCGAGCACCGGCAGCCCCGTGAGATCGAATAATAGATAAAATGCACCGGTGAGTGCAGAACCTCCTTGGTGGCGTCGAGTAGGCCTCGGCTTCATCGGAGGAATTGGTGAGGGTGCTGCAGTTCCGGTGGGGCAGGTCAAGACGGTGCTGTGGGGATGGAGGTGGCGCGATAGACAAGGCGAACATCGGGGCAGCTCCTTGGAGGTGGAGGACGGGGCGGCTGATCCGGCGGGATGATGAGATCGACGATGGATCCTCATCCGGTGCGGTGGATGAGGGACGGCGAGCTGTTGCTGTGGACGACGTCGTCGGGGAAGAGTCTCCGGCTGGGCAGTGGTCAGGAGGCTGACGGAGGAGCGTGGGGTTTCGCGGGTTTTGGCGGCCTCGGTGTACGAATGGGGGGGACAAAGGGGAAGGTAGGGGGGAGCCATGGCTTAGAGACGCGCTTGTCCGAAATGTAGGGTAAGTTACCAGCGTACCCCCACCGGTTTTGACCACGCGATGTCAAGCCGGCATTTCCGGCTGAGGGGTAGAAGGGGGATTTCGCGTGTCTGGGCTGCAGGACCGATTTCGGATGAGGAGGGAGTTTTCACGCGCGTCGAAATTTCGGGATAACAAGGCGCGGCGCGGGTTGATGAGGCGGGAGTTTCCCAGCAGATGAGACAAAAGATACTCGAGCTTGAAAATTTTGGGATAACAAGGCGCGGATTCCATGTTCGGCAGAACAAACTTAACATGTACAAAGAAAAAGAATTCATACAAGTCACAAGAGAGTCTTGTCCCCTTTTACTATATTGCTATAAATGCCATTGAAAAAACTACAAGAAAAATGTAAAAAAAATCGGGAGAACAAGATTACCCTATACAGTACCAAATCAATTCGCACTTCCCTCAACAACAACAAAAAACAAATCAATTCTCACCACAAGAAAGTGTCATGTCCCTTTTTATATGATTACAAATGCCAGGATCTCGAATTTCAATTTTTGAATCCACGTTATGTTGAATTCGAATATATCATTAGGTGACCTTGTGGTTTATAATGGATGTAGTCCTACATTTTGATCTTCCATCATATATGAACATTTTACTCCACCCTATGAACATATATATTATCGTCTACCATATGGACTAAATTTGAATCAATTTTCCTTATTTGAATACGATTGTTGTCAAGTTATACCATCATTTAAATATTATCTTGATAACAAAAAACATGCATATAACAGTAATCATATTTCACTATGAACTACATGTACCATACGATCTCCAATTCAAATATTTGTATCCATTTTATGTTGATTTCAAATCATAGTACATTGGTCTAGGTAGCGAGATGTTTGGGATAATCTAAACCCTGTTTTCATATGTATAATTTATGGCTGAATTGGGACAAGTTTTGGTATAAGCTTCTTGCAAACCGGAGATTCTCTCAACAAGCCTTGTGGTTCCGAGAGGGAACGTGTCACCTTTGTGTGCGAAATAATATACGCTGCCTCCCCCCTGATTTTCTTTACAGAGGCAACATAGAACTATATGAGTGCCCTGTTAAATTTTGGAATTATTCCGGGTTCGTTAGGCCTTTTTTTATACACTAGCAAAACATGCCCATGCGTTGCAACGGGAGGGGAAAAAAGCATCTTTCATACGCACATCCGACAACATCAGCAAACAATATTCTTAAAAAAATATTTATTGACACAATTTCAAACAATATGAAAATCAACTTTAAGCCTCTTGTTTACATAAAACTCGTATCAGCAGTTTAATGTGCATCATCGTATAGGGGTTGGTAGTGCACTGTGAAAAACAGAGAAGATGATTATGTACCTGTTTTAACCTTTAGGATATGGTAGTTGATAGGAATCAACATCCCCTATAGTGCCAATAATAGATTATGTGAGAGCATCAAACTGTCATATCTACTAAATTTCAATAGGGTAGAAAACATATATAAACATTTATTAAATGCCCCACATAGAGAAGATATTAATTAAGTTTACATTTTGTTAAAATTTGGAATTATTTCGGGTTCGTTTGGCCTTTTTTATATATTAATTGAGTTTCTGGACATTTAATGTGCATAATTCAAATTTAAACTGCAAGCACATGCTCCGGTGCACAAAAGTTGGTTGAAAAATCACATGTGTGTCCTTGGGTGAATTTGTAGGTCCCATGCAAGAAATGCGAATGAAATTCAAACATCTGGGCATCGTGACTCGGCCGAGAACATTGAGAAACTTGGTTTTTAAATTCCTGTAAATCCAAAACTCGCCTAGAAATCATGAAACTTGGCATGGTGTCATGTCATGGCACTAACATGTTGTGGTAAAAAACTTGGCCGAATTGGAACAAGTTTTGGTATAAGCTTCTTGCAAACCGGAGCTTCTCTCAAGAAGGCTCGTGGTTCTGAGAGGGAACGTGTCACCTTTGTGTGCGAAGCGATATACGATGCCCCCTGATTTTCTTTATAGAGGCAACATAGAACTATATGAGTGTCTTCTTAAATTTTGGGATTAGTCTGGGTTCGTTTGGCCTTTTTTATACATTAATTGAGTTTCTGGTCATTTAATGTGCATAATTCAATTTTCAACTACAAGCACATGCTCCAGTGCACCAAAGTTGGTTGAAAAATAACATGTGTGTCCTCGGGTGAATTTCTAGGTCCCATGCATGAAATGGGAATGAAATTCAAACATGTGGGCATCGTGGCTCGGGCGAGAACATTGAGAAACTTGGTTTTAAAATTCTTGTAAATCCAAAACACGCCTGAAAATCATGAAACTTGGCATGGTGTCATGTCATGGTACTAACATGCTGTGGTAAAATTTTTGGCCGAATTGGAACAAATTTTGGTATAAGCTTCTTGCAAACCGTAGCTTCTCTCTACAATGCTCATGGTTCTGAGAGGGAACGTGTCACCTTTGTGTACGAAATGATATACGCTGCCCCCCCCCCCCTTGATTTCCTTTACAGAGGCAACATAGAACTATATGAGTGTCGTGTGAAATTTTGGAATTATTCCGGGTTCGTTTGGCCCTTTTTATACATTAATTGATTTTCTAGTCATTTAATGTGCATAATTCAAATTTGAACTACAAGCACATGCTCCAGTGCACCAAAGTTGGTTGAAAAATCACATGTGTGTCCTCGGGTAAATTTCTAGGTCCCATGCAAGAAATGGGAATGAAATTCAAACATCTGGGCATCGTGGCTCGGCCGGAAACATTGAGAAACTTGGTTTCTTAATTCCTATAAATCCAAAACATGCATGAAAATCATGAAACTTGGCTTGGTGTCATGACATGGCACCAACATGTTCTGGTAATTTTGATGTCCGATTTGCGAAGGCGCACACATTAACAATCAACAAAGTCATTTTGGAACAAGTGCTGTCATGTTACAATCGGAAACACAAGTATTATTGAAACCGTGGGCGTTCTACTTACCATTTACGTGCCGCCACGCGTCCCCTTTTTTTATTAGCTAGGAGGCGCCGTGCAGGGTAGCTATTTGAGTACGGGAGGCGTGCGATCAGACCCCTGCGCGTGCTTATCAGGAGGAGAGCCCTTTGACCTCCATCTGCCGCCCACCTCTCTCCCAAGGTCTCCATTAATGGCGCCCGAGCCCCTGTTTAATGGCGTGGCTATTGGTCACTCGACTGAGATTTAAGAGAGAAAAAAGAAAATCTGAAAAGAAATTTTTGCACGAATCTTGATGTAAGATCGGACGGACCTATATAGCATCTACTGCGACTTATAGCAAGACTGATGAATATATAAGGACGACGACAGTGGATAATAATTGTCTTACATAATTAGGAAGATAATTAAAAAAGCCACATGCGGCTACGCCTGAAATACACAAGGGCAAAAGAAGAAGGAAGACGCATACAACGATCTGGCTCACTGATCTCTACTTTCTTGATGCGCTGCAGGTCGCGGAGACTAGTTCTCGTGGCGAGCGGCGATGATCTCTTTCATCAGTTTCATGTCCTTAATACACTGCTTGGTAGCATCCACGGATTCCTTCACCAGCCTTTCGCGCTCGATGCGGAGCATGGCATTCTCGTCCATAAGTTCCTTGATGATGACGCCCGTCCTCTTCAACAAGGCAGCGGTCTCCTCCGCCTCCTTCGCCCTTCCGTCCCGAAGCTTCGCATTACCCTCCCATAGTTGCCGGATGATGCCGGTAGCCTGTTCAAATGAGGCTTTCATGTCGTCCTACAACCTCGCCCAGCCGAAGATCTGATCCATCTAGCTATGGACGATCGCATGCATCCGCCTGTAAGAGTCGTCGCCTGCCCGCGAGTCATTTTCCCAGGCCGCCGCGGCACAGGAGGACATCTCTGCTGCATTCACGGCACGGCGGGACATCTCTGCTGCTTCCGCGGCGCGGCCAGACCAGTCTGCTGCATCGATGGCGCGGCGTGACCTCTGTGCTGCTTCGGCGGAGCGGCGGGACTTCTATGCTGCTACTTCCACGCGGCGGGACATGTCGGCTGCTTTCACGACGAGGCGGGACATCTCTCGTGCTTCCGCTTCCATGCTCGCCTCTCCCTGGTGGTAATCTCTTGACCCAGAACTCACGCTGGCCATGGCAGACGCAAGGGAACGATGCTGAATGACTTGTTTGTTTTTGTGGATGAGGAGTTGAGGAGGAATGTGCAGTCATCTTGGCATAGTAGTATTTATAACCGAGTACTAATACGCTCCTAAGTGGGAAACCGTTTAGGTTGTGATCGGTGTGAACAGGTTTGCAATTAAATATAGCGTGGTTGTAATTTGGAATGTGACGAGACGCAAGCTCAAAATTTATTGACGGTTCGAGTTTCGAAGTGCGGCACTATTCCCGGATGGCGTAACGTGGGCACGTGTTCTCGGACATGGTGTAGCAGTTTTGTAATATGCCATGGTACTTATTTTTCTACTGCTGTGTACGTGCAATAACTGGCACCGTCGGATACATATCTTACGGTTATTGGGGCGTTCGATAGGAATAGCCTCATGGCGAGCTATAGACTAGTCTTTTTTCACAAGCATTACATCGACACATATATATCATCTCTCTCCCTCTTTCCCACGCACACACCTAGTCTCTCGGGACTTCTCGCATGCACCATCTCTAGCTCCCTAGGTCGATGCCACCCACATACACTTGTACTCTGAGTTTAGTACGTTATACAGGAAGAGAAGAGGTGCACGGACGCACTCGTCCTCTCTCACACACGCATGTGTAGCTACGAATTGTAATGTTCTCAACCATCCGATTGGCTCTATCATAGGTTTCCCGTTGCTCCTTGGCCTTGAGATTGAGAAGTTTAAAATGCGGAGGCTAAGCTGGAGGCGCGAGGTTTTGGTTAATGTGCGGGCCGCACACGGCACCAACACGACACGAGCTTCGTCTGCCTGGTGCGCAGTCGGGTGAGTTGTCCAAGTATAGACACAACCAGGCCCTCCTTGGTATTTGCGCCTCAACTTATGCATAGAGAAATTAGGATCGGAGGGAGTACTACTAGTAGTACTACTACTTTGATGTGTCGCGCCAACTCGCACAAGTATGCAACACTTCCTGAACAAACAAGCATATAAGCTGTTATACTTCTTACCCAAAGGATCTTTATATCCAACAGACACAAAATATCCGTTCGACTGTTGGAAATTACTTTAACTGCTGATCTGATGTCGAAGTAATTGCTGCAATCGCCACCAAAACCCACCATCTCTTAAGCTAAAGTAGACCGAGCTAACCCCTATATTAGCATATTACTAAGATAAACAGAAGGCACTGTAGAATCATTTAGGAGGTGAGCTTGTCAATATGAACATGGAGGGACACCGTCCTCGACAACCCAGCCCCGGCCAGCAGCTTGGGCGGAACTGTGAAGAGGGTCAGCTCCTGCACGGCGACGTCCCCGGGATCCTTGCTGGTTGTCACCTCCATTTCCACCTTGACGGCGTCGGTCTTGCCTTTGGGCTCCCCCGGCGGGCCATTCGCCCATAGCTTGGCCGCGTAGTGTGGCAGTGGGGACGCCCCCGCTCTGATGCTGATGACCGACACGGCAATAGGCATGCCGTTGTCGAGCACGCTGCCAACCAAGAAAAACACGCGGTCGTCCTCCTCCGCGAACAGCAAGAGCTGTGTCTCCGATAGTGGCACTTGCAGCTGGAGCACCTTGCCGTACTGGATCCTGTGCACGGGCATGGGAAGCACGGTGCTGATGTGGTGGGAGAGCGCCGGCGGCGGGCCTTTGTAGCCACAGACGGGCACGGGGCATTGCAGGGCGCGAGCAGACACACGCTCTGGTGATCGGCGAACTTGTGGTAAGTGACGTAGAGCCCACAGCCTTCGTGCGGGCACTCCACCCTCACCGAGGAGAGGACGGCGTCCATTGCCGTGTTCCGAATGTCGAAGCCACCGCCGCGCTCACACGTCTGGCACTGCCGCTGGTTCCCGGGGCGCTCGGCGCGGCAGTCCACGTAGGCCAGGTGCCCTTCCTTGCACTGCACAAATCAATCGAACAACACATCAATCAAGAAACCTGCACCTTGCTCGATCAGCCAAACGGACGAGGTGTATTCGAACCTCATACACTGGAGGCTTCAAGGGGTGGAGGCACAAGGGGTAGTGGAGCAAGGTGAGGTCCATAGAGACCATAGAGAGCTCCATAGTCGGGTCCTGTTCCGTCTGCATGATATCACCCTCCTCATGCACAACCATCTCTCGCTTTAGGGCCGGGGCATTACAAAGTTTTACCGTCACATATTCATACTACTTCAAGGTGCATTAAATCAACACATGCAAGTATCAAAAGGAAAGTCACGGCATGCATGCATGCGTTGTAATTAATGCATCGGTAAACGCAAATTATTGAAATATATCGAGCGCACTGCTTTGATGTGTCGCGTCAACTCATACAACAAGGAGAAGTTTGATTACAATGCTGAAAGCACAAGTGCTCCCTGGGTGGTTTTGGTAATTAATGTCAACATATCTCTTGTTGGACTAATACTTTTATCTAGTATATTTCAGATGAGTTCAACAGTGGAGTGGCGTGGACAAGAGGATGTGGAACCCCTTCAAGATGCTAAGGACAATGGATTGGCTCAAGCTCTAAAGCTCAAGACTCTACATTTTAATTTTAGTGATCCAAGATCACATTGAGTCCATAGGAAAAGCCAATACTATTAAAAGGGGATGAGGTGTTGCTTAATGGCTTGCTTGCTCAAAGTGCTTAGTGATATGCTCCAAAGCCCTCAACCACTTTCTCATATCCACATATGTCCCAAACCAAAAGTTAAACTCGGCCCCACCGATTTGATCTATCCAGCGCCACCGAGTTCATTTGACATAGCCACTGCCAGAAACCCTAATCAGTTCGGTCTCTCCGATGGGATCTCGGTCTCACCGAGATGGGCTTGCAAACTCTCCGTTTCCTATTGCACTTATTTCGGTCCCACCGAAATATGCAATCGGTCCCACCGAGTTTGCTTGACCAACTCTCTGGTTAGCTTATTACCAAAATCGGTCCCACCGAGTTTGTGTAATCGGTCAAACCGAGATGAGGTTTTACCCTAACCCTAGCACATCGGTCCCACCGAGTTGATCATATCGGTCCCACCGAAAATCCTAACGTTCACATTTTGAACTAAATCGGTCTGACCGAGTTTTATGATTCGGTCCCACTGAGTTTGGTAAATTGTGTGTAAAGGTTAGATTTTGTGTGGAGGCTATATATACCCCTCCACCCACTCTTCATTCGTGGAGAAAGCCATCAGAACATGCCTACACTTCCAGCATACATTTTCTGAGAGAGAACCACCTACTCATGTGTTGAGACCAAGATATTCCATTCCAATCATATGAATCTTGATCTCTAGCCTTCCCCAAGCTGCTTTCCACTCAAATCATCTTTCCACCAAATCCAAATCCGTGAGAGAGAGTTGAGTGTTGGGGAGACTATCATTTGAAGCACAAGAGCAAGGAGTTCATCATCAACACACCATCTATTACCTTTTGGAGAGTAGTGTCTCCTAGATTGGTTAGGTGTCACTTGGGAGCCTCCGTCAAGTTTGTGGAGTTGAACCAAGGAGTTTGTAAGGGCAAGGAGATCGCCTACTTCGTGAAGATCTACCCGAGTGAGGCAAGTCCTTCGTGGGCGATGGCCATGGTGGGATAGACAAGGTTGCTTCTTCGTGGACCCTTCGTGGGTGGAGCCCTCCGTGGACTTGCACAATCGTTACCCTTCATGGGTTGAAGTCTCCATCAACGTGGATGTACGATAGCACCACCTATCGGAACAACGCCAAAAATCTTCGTGCTAAAACTTGTGCTAAAACTCCACCTTAACTTGAAGAAATTAAAAACTGCTACTTTTCTTTGTTGGGGGTCTAATCCCCCCCCTCTAGACACATCTTCCCGATCCTTCCAATTGGTATCAGAGCTTTGGTTTCCATTGCTTTGGTTTAATCACCATTGGAGGAAGATGGATGAGTCTACGTTGGGGAGTCTTAGACATAGATTGCCTATACTTGATGGAGAATACTTTCATGAGTGGAAAAATGAGATGCTTGTGATTTTCATTGAATATCATTTGAGCAAGTACATTACTAGCCTTTGTGCACCCATAGTTGATCCTTTGCATCCTACCCTTGATGAGTCTATTGACTTGATCCGCAATCTTAGAACTATCAATCTTATCATTAGAGGACTGCCTAGAAATTTGATTGTTTGCTTGCCTGCTCTTGATTGTGCCTATACCATATGGAGATTTCTTGAGGAACGATTTCCAAACTATTCCTTGCAAAATCTAGATGTGATTCTTCAAAAGTCCATTGCTTTAAATAAGATGAATCCTAAAGACCCTAAGTTTGGTGATTGTTTATTTGAGCTTCGTGGCCTTATGCGTGCCAAAGGAGATGTTGGAATCATTAGCAATATCATTTTCGAAGTCATTAGAATTCTTAAAGATGAACATTGTGATCCATCACAAGACGATGTTGAACACAGATACTATGATGAGGATGATGATAGTGACTTCAATCTCGATGAGTCTATGAGACACTTTGGTCTTATGGCTAATCTTCGCGGCTACATGGCTAGAGGAAAGGAATGGGTTCTTGATAGTGGATGTACCGATCACATGACCGGAGACAAGGATATGTTTCGTGAGCTAGCTGAAAACGACGGCCCTCGAAAGTATGTCACTTTTGGTGATAACTCAAAGGGTAAGGTGGTTGGCCTTGGTAAGGTGGCCATCTCACATGATATCTCCATACAAAATGTTATGCTCGTTGAATCTCTTGGCTATAATCTACTTTCCGTATCTATACTTGCTAACTTTGGATTCAATGTCCTATTTACTGAAGTAGATTGCCAAGTGTTTCGTAGAGATAATCACAATATGGTCTTTACCGGTATACGTAGAGGTGATCTATATATTGTTGATTTCACTAAAAAGGCTCAACCTAGAACTTGCTTTATTGCTAAATCCTCTAAAGGTTGGTTGTGGCATAGAAGGTTAGGTCATGTGGGCATGCGAAATCTTGATAAGCTTATTAAAGGTGATCATATCTGTAACATCCCCAGTGGTTAACTACAGTAATCACCCTTTTGATTATGCCATGTCATCATGTTTAACAGTGCATGATCATCATTAGCATTATATTGCATTTCAACTCCTAAGTCAAAATCCAAATTTAAATGAAAGTGGAAAATAAAAGTTGTCCAACATAAAAACTAAATTGTTCATTAAATGGCAAATATTCCAGAGACCATTCTAAAATTGTAACCAACAATTAATAAATTAATTAGGTGGCACTAACATTACCAAAACAGCTAGGATTAATGCATTTTAATTATTATAAAAATTGTGTGAACTCAAGTTGTCTCCAAACCAATTTTTGGCAATGGTAGGTAGTGCCTAGTAATTGTTGGAACAAATGCCATGTTTTACAAAAATCATTTGGTGGCCTAACTAATTATAAAACAGAATGTATGAATAAATAAAAGCAAAGATAAAAGGAATTAAAGAAATAAAAACAAAAACAAAAACAAAAAGACCCCCCCCAGCTGGCCACCAGGCCGCCAGGCCGGCCCAGCTCGCCCCGCCTGGCCTATATAGGCCTGCCCCCCCCCCACCGAACCCTAACCCTTTCCCCCGATCCCCCTCTCCTCCCTCTCACCCGCGCGCCTGACGGCGCAGCCCGACACCGCGCCGCCTCGCCGCACGCCGTCCCGTCGTCGCCCAAGGTCACCTCCGCCTCGTCGCCTCGTCCCCGACATCCCCTCTCACCGGTCTCCATCGCCGGCCGACCCCGCGCCCGCTGCCTTTGCCCCACGAACGCCGGTGAGGCTCCGGCCTCCTCTCTCCCTGGCCCCCGCACCGCGCCCGCGCGCGACCTCGCCGTGCCCGCTCGCCGCGCACCCGCTCTGCTGCTGCTGCTCGCCGCGTGCGCCGCGCCGCATGCCCGCGCGCCCGCGTCGTAGCCGCCTGCGCCCGCCTGCGCTCACCATCACCCCCTGCCGCGCGCCTCACCAGCACCCTCCGCCTACGCCGCCCGCTTCGCCTCTCCGTAGCCCTACCTCCCCTCGCCCGCGCCCCGCACCGCCGCAGCTCGCGTGCCTCGCCCGCCTCGCGCGCCTCGCCCACCTCGCGCGCCTCCCCCCACACCCCCCTCCGGCCTCGCCCTGCTCGGCCAGCCTCGCGCCCGCGCCCGGCGCCCGCTCGCCCCCCTGGCCGCGCCGCTGACAGAACGGGCCCACGGCCCAGAAACAAAAAAAATGAAAATAAAAATAATTAATTAATTAAATAATTAATTAGTGAATTAATTAATTTAATTAATCCTGATTAGATTAATCTAATTAAGTAGTTAGAGTTAATTAAACAGTAATTAGTTAGTTAATCACTAATTAACCTAACAGTCAATGACAGGTGGTCCCCACCTGTCAGGATGCCTGCTGACGTCATGATGATGTCAGCGTACACTGTTTCGGATAATGTTGAATTTAAATAATTAAATAAATTCCAAAAATTAATAAAAATTTAGAAAATCATATTAAATAATCCGTAACTCCGATGAAAAAACTTTGTACATGAAAGTTGCTCAGAACGACGAGACGAATTCGGACGCGCGGTCCGTTCGTCTGCCACACGTCCCTAACTATCCGAACGTGCAACCGTTCCCCTCTTTTCGTCTGTCCGAAAAGCCGGACACCGGGAATACTTTCCCGGATGTTTTTCTCTTTCGCCGGTATTACCTAGCCCTACGATAGAACACCGCTAGCTCTGCTTATTGACATGTCATGCACTTGTTTGCTTAGTATTTACTGTTTCCTCCCCCTCTTCTCTCTCGGTAGCCCCCGACACCGATGTCGTCCCCGAGGCCGACACAGCTCCGGAGCCCGAAGACACCATTGACAACCTTGCCCTTGCTGCTGAGCAACCAGGCAAGCCCCCCCTTTGATCATCCCGATATCGCCTATTCTAATTTCTCATGCTTGCATTAGAATTGCTGCTGCTGCTTTACCTATTCTGATGCATAGCCTGTTTATTGTATCCTGCTGTTGATAATTACCTGCATATCCTAAACTGCTTAGTATAGGCTGGGTAGAGACCTATCAGTGACCCCACTTATCCCGACTGCCGCGCTGGATTGTCAGAAGACCCGATCAACGGGATTGAAGACCAGGCCCCGACACCGCACATCACCCCCCCTTTGTTGTAACGACACTGCAGCGTTACTATCGAGTGGCGAGGGTGAAACCTCTTGTAGCACTTCTGATGTTAACTCTGTAGAGTAGCTATTCGGTCGTGGTCATCGAGGGTGATTCCTCCTTCACCGCTTCCGATAACGACGCTGTCGTACAACACCTCAAGTGTGGACCCAGTGAGGGTGATTCCTCCGAGTTCACCTTGACGGAGACATCGAGTAGGAATCCAACGAGGGTGATACCTCGGATTCCCCTGATGTTATGGACACACGGATACTTGGACTTTACACTGTTACTTGGATAGGCGGGTCGACCCTGAGGGGTACCCGCGTGCGCCTGAGAGGCGAGTGTTGCGAAGACGGGTGCCTGTATGGTGCCCGAGTGATGAATACGAGGCGCGGCCGGGTATTCTTAACCCTTGCAGCAAGTCCTCGAGACGGGGCGACGGGGTCACATCTTTCGTGAGTCTCTGCTCATTACCGCAAGCCCTAGTCCATTAACGATTTGGATATTTGATCCGAGCAGGCCTCTGGCCTGATAGCACTAACCATCACGTGGGCATAGTATGGGCGTTCTGCATCGTAGCATCAGCCGAAAGCTCTATCAGACGTCTAGTTCAGCCTTGCGGCCGGGACAAACCGGCGCCACCCTGGTGCGTGGCTTCCCCCTACACGCAACGACTCGGAGAGCACATGGCGATGGCCCAAGACCTCTGAGCGCTTAGGATGTAGACCGACGAGGACCTCTCTGCTGAGCTCTAGGTAGGGTTGCGATGTGTCGTTTGGCCGAGGCCGGGCATGACCTAGGAGAGTGTGTCCGGCCGGAGTTAATCGAGCGTGTTGGGTAAGTTGGTGCACCCCTGCAGGGAAGAACACTTCTATCGATAGCCTGTCCTATGGTAACGGACACTCGAAGTTGTATCCTGATTGATACAATTTAGAACTGGATACTTGGATACTATGGCTCTGGGATTGCTTCTCGCAGGGAGTCGAGAAGGGATCTCCGGACGAGGTTGATGACTGTATGGCTCTGGGATTGCTTTCTCGCAGGGAGTCGAGAAAGGATCTCTGGGTGAGGATGAGACTTAATGATACAGCTACTTTATATTGATCTATTCTGCTCTCTTCTATTGCTGCAAGACCGCTGAAGATGCTAGTCTTCGATAGGACTAGGCCTTCTCTCTATTCTGGCATTTCTGCAGCCCAGTCCACATATATAGCCTCTCCTTGGAAATGTTGCATATGTAGTGTAGATCCTTGCTTGCTGAGTACTTCTGAGTACTCACGGTTGCTTTGTTTTCCTTTTCTCCCCATATCAGTTTATCGCTACCAGAGGACGGAGCCCCTTGAGACAGATGCCCCGTCGATCGATCGCTACTACTACCCAGAGGATGGTTACTGCTACGAGCTTGCCGACGACCAGGAGTAGGATCGGAGGGTCCCAGGCAGGAGGCCTACGCCTTTCGATCGTAGTGTTTTTCTTTTGCTCCGCCTTTCTAAAGGCCTTTCTGTTTCTCTTTTAATATCTGTACTCAGATATCTGATGCTTCCACTGACGCTTGTTCGCAAGCTTATGTATTCGAGCCCTCGAGGCCCCTGGCTTGTAATATAAAGCTTGTATGACTTTATTTATGTTTTAGAGTTGTGTTGTGATATCTTCCCGTGAGTCCTTAGGCTTGATCGTGTGCATTTGCGTGTATGATTAGTGCACGATTAAGCCGAGGGCGTCACAAGTAATCTCCTCTACTAACAAGAATTCTCGTCCCGAGAATTAAGAGGTAGAAGGAAAAAGTTCGGGGTATTCTGCACGAAGATTATCCTCGCGTTCCCAAGTGGCTTCATCTTCAGTATGATTTGACCACTGCACTTTGAGGAACTTGGTAACCTTCTGACGGGTCTGATGTTCAGCTTCATCGAGAATGCGGATCGGATGCTCCTTATAAGATAGATCATCTTGCAATTCGAGCACCTCGTGATCCATAGCTCGGTGCGGAGATTCTTTGAAGCATTGACGAAGTTGCGACACATGGAAGACGTCGTGGATATGAGAGAATTGCGGTGGCAACTCCAATTTATATGCCACCTGTCCACGCCTTGCAACAATGCGGAAAGGACCAATATAGCGTGGAGCTAGCTTGCCCTTGATTCCGAAATGGTGAGTGCCTTTCATAGGAGTGACACGAAGATAAGCTTGATCACCAGGTTGATAAGTCAAACCCCATCGTTTGCGATCATAGTTGCTCTTCTGGTGGTCTTGAGCCGCCTTGAGGTTTTCACGGACGATACGGACTTGTTCTTCCGCGTGTTGAATAATGTCTGGTCCCACGAGTGGTCGTTCCCCAGTTTCTGACCAATTCAGAGGGGTTCGACACTTACGTCCATAGAGTACTTCGAAGGGGGCCATTTTCAAGCTGGCTTGATAGCTGTTGTTATAAGAGAACTCGGCATATGGAAGAGATTCTTCCCACTTCTTGCCGAAAGAAATAACACAAGCTCGCAGCATGTCTTCAAGCACTTGATTAACTCATTCAACTTGGCCTTGGGATTGGGGATGATAAGCTGAACTCCAGGTAATATGAGTTCCCATAGCTGTTTGGAAACTTTCCCAGAATTTTGAGGTGAAAAGACCGCCACGGTCCGAACTAATCTCCTTCGGAATACCGTGGAGTGAAACAATCCTGGAGATATACAACTCTGCTAACTGACTAGCAGTGATAGTCTCTTTGACAGGCAGAAAATGTGCAACTTTAGAAAGTTGGTCGACGACGACAAGAATAGCATCGTGACCCTTCTGTGACCTAGGAAGTCCAGTAATGAAATCCATCTGAACCTTATCCCATTTCCATAGAGGAATAGGAAGCGGTTGCAGAATTCCAGCTGGTTTCTGATGTTCTGCTTTAACGCGACGACACACATCACATTCAGCAACATAGCGAGTGATGTCCAGCTTCATTTTAGACCACCAGTACCTTTGTCGGAGATCACGATACATCTTGGTGCTACCCGGATGAATAGATAGCGGGGTATCATGTGCCTCCTTCATGACCTTGTCAGTCATAAGTTCGAAGCGAGGTACCACAATGCGGTTTCTGAAATACAAGGTTCCATCTTCAGACAGCGAGAAATCTCTGTACTTTACAAGGTGAAGGTCTTTCTTCATGAGATCAATTTCAGCATCTTTAGCTTGCGCATTCTTAACAGCTTTCTCAAGATCTGGTTGTATCACAAGGTTATTTAGAGAGCCCTGTGGAACAATACATAGATTCAGCTTGCACAGTTCTTCAAAAAGACAAGGTTGAGCTCGCCTAACCGTGAGGTTGTCGCAATAGGACTTGCGGCTTAAGGCATCAGCCATCACGTTAGCCTTGCCAGGGGTATAGGAAATACCCAAATCATAGTCCGCAATGGCCTCCATCCATCTTTGCTGACGGAGGTTTAGAGAAGGTTGAGTGAACAAGTACTTCAGACTTTTATGATCTGTGTAGATCTCGCAACGATTACCGAGAAGGTAATGCCGCCACAACTGCAATGCATAGATCACAACAGCTAGTTCTAGCTCATGTACCGGATAATTCTCTTCATGTGGGCGCAACTGACGAGAGCCATAAGCAATCACTTTATGCTCTTGCATTAGGACACAGCCTAATCCTCACGGGATGCGTCACAATAAATCACAAAGTCTTTGCGGGTATCTGGAGGAGATAGTACTGGGGCAGATGTCAGCTTGTCTTTGAGTGTTTGGAAACTTTCCTGACATTTTGTTGTCCATTCAAACTTAATGCCCTTGTGAAGCAGATCAGTCAAAGGCTTAGCAATCTTAGAAAAGTTCTCGACAAATCGACGGCAATAACTTGCAAGGCCGAGAAAACTTCTCACTTGCTTGACGTTCTTCGGAGGAGTCCAGTCAAGAATAGCCTGAACTCGTTCTGGGTTAACGGCAATGTCATCTTTCAAAATCACATGACCAAGGTAAGTTACTTCAGAAAGCCAGAATTCACATTTGGAGTATTTGGCATACAACTGGTGTTCTCGGAGCCTTTCCAGTACAAGACGGAGGTGTTCGGCATGTTCTTCCTTATTCTTCGAATAAACCAGAATATCATCTAGATAAACCATGATGAACTTGTCGAGGTAATCCATGAAGATGTAATTCATCAGACGGGAGAATGTGGCTGGAGCATTTGTTAAGCCGAAGGACATGACCGTGTACTCGTAGGAGCCATAACGAGTAACAAATGCAGTCTTCGGAATATCCTCTTCGCGAACACGGATCTGATGGTATCCCAATCTCAAATCAAGCTTAGAGAATACTGAGGAACCGGCAAGATGATCATACAAATCATTGATCCGAGGAAGCGGATATTTATTCTGGATTGTAGCTTGGTTAATGGGCCGATAATCCTGAACCAATCGGTTAGTTCCATCCTTCTTCTTGACGAAGAGTGAAGGCGCTCCCTAAGCAGAGGAACTGGGGCGGATGAAACCTTTCTTAAGTGACGTGTCGATTTCTTCCTTAAGCTCAAGAAGATGATGCGGAGGCATCTTGTAAGGACGCTTCGCAATAGGGGTAGTGCCAGGTTTCAAGTTGATGACGAACTCAACAGCTCTAGCAGGGGGTATTCCTGGAAGTTCTTCTGGAAAGATGTCTTGAAAATCACAAACAACTGGAACGTTATCGATGCCTTCAAGAGGTGAAGCATTCAATGCATTCAGAACATATATCTGGCTTTCAGCATCTTGAGCTATTCGAGCTGAGTATTTGACTATCTGGCCAGAAGAATGGTTAAGTTGGACTATCTTAGTAGCACAGTCAATCAAAGCATTATGGACTGTCAACCAGTCCATACCGAGAATGATGTCTATGTCGGAAGGTCCAAGAGCAATAAGGGAAGCAGAGAACATCAACCCTTCAATTTTGATCTGATTGTTGTGACTTACCATCTTGGTTTGCCACCTGGAACGGGGAGTGATAATCTCTAATGGTGTGGGCAATAACTCTAGAGGTAGCTCATGTCGCTGAGCAAATTGTTGAGACACAAAGGAATGTGATGCCCTGGAATCAAAGAGAACAGAAGCTGCAACTGAATTAACTGACAGAGTTCCCATCACGATTTTTGGAGACTCACGAGCTTCTCCCATTTTGACGTGAGTAACTTGGCCTCGGTCCATAGCAGACATCCTGGCCTTACAATTTCTGCAACGATGGGTTCGATGGCCCATCGTACGACCATCCGGAGGACATGGTGCATCCTGAGGAGAAGCCATAACATTAGGCGGTCCATCATGAACCGTTAGCTGTCTCGGTGGTGAAGGCAGTCGAGGTGCAACATAAGACGGCATTGGTGTTGGAGCAGGTTGATGATGAACATTGTGTGGGATCCAGACTCGACGCTTCTGAATAGGCTGACCCGTGGTTGAGTCAGCTTCATGAGTGCGCTTGAGCGACTCCTGGTACTCAGTCAGAGCTGTTTCAACTTGGAAAGATTTTCTGACAAGCGTTGCTAAGTCTGTGAAATCATGGACAGCAAGTGCAAGTTTTATATCGGTACGCAGTCCTTCACGGAATTTCTCCTGCTTGCGTGTGTTGGTGTCGACGTCATCCGCAGCATAGCGGGACAATTCAAGAAATTTCCTCTGGTATTCATCCATAGTCATTTTGCCCTGAGAGAGTTTACGGAACTCCTGCTTCTTCTGGTCCATCAGACCTTGAGGAATGTAACGTGCATGAAAAGCTGACTGAAATTCCTGCCAAGTGGTTACAGTCTCTGCAGGCAACATAGCCTTGTGGCTTTCCCACCATTGAGCAGCTGGGCCCTTCAGGTGGAATGTCGCAAAGGTGACGTAACTGTCAGGAGCAACATTAGCTGATTCCATCTCAAACAGGATGTCACGAAGCCAATCATCAGCATCCATAGGATTGGTGGAGTTGCGGAAAACGGACGGATTGAGGCGCACAAATTCTGGCAGTGAGATCGGTCCAGGCTCCTGGCGAGCCTCGTTGCGTTCCAAACATCTTACCAGACTCTCGTTGAGCTGACGGTTCAATTCAAACTGCTGCATCATTGCGGCAATATAGGGTGGAGGTGGAGGATCGTCAGCCATCCTGCCAAATCAACAGTGGCAGTTTAGCAAGAAAAATTGCATGTGTATGGAATGATTCACGAAGCAACACGCACAACAGAAGGAAGTGCAATAGATTCTTCATCATATCAGCACCAGATATTCAAATCCACCCATTGCCTCGGTTAGTATCCAGCATTACGACAGTTGAAAAGGGAGGGCTAGACATCTAGGCGGCTCGCAGGCACGCGGCAAGGAAGTACACAACAAGACATAGCAAAGGCTACATCAACGTCGGAGAAAACTATTGGAGCGAGGAATCTGCAAGTGACAACACAGGGTGCCCTCGATAAAAGGATCCTGCAAGCAGAACCTGGCCCGCAATCTTGAAGGAAGGGGGGAAATTTTCAGAACACCGGGTGGATGTGATCACGAGAACCTAATGTTGGAGTTAGTAAAATTTATTATACCCGAATAGAAGAGAGGTCAGAGTCCCAGAGTATAGACGAGGAATAAAAGATCCTAATACCACCCAATTGGCGACATGGGCTCGTAAGCCACACAGCCAAGTTAGTAAAACAGTTTTTAGACCACTAGACTCAACTTCGGCCAAGGAGTTGGAAAGGGGGGGGGTTCCTACAGGCAGTCGGCTCTGATACCAACTTGTGACGCCCCCGGCTTAATCGTGCACTAATCATACACGCAAATGCACACGATCAAGCCTAAGGACTCACGGGAAGATATCACAACACAACTCTAAAACATAAATAAAGTCATACAAGCTTTATATTACAAGCCAGGGGCCTCGAGGGCTCAAATACATAAGCTTGCGAACAAGCGTCAGCGGAAGCATCAGATATCTGAGTACAGATATTAAAAGAGAAATAGAAAGGCCTTTAGAAAGGCGGGGCAAAAGAAAAACACTACGATCGAAAGGCGTAGGCCTCCTGCCTGGGACCCTCCGATCCTACTCCTGGTCGTCGCCAAGCTCGTAGCAGTAACCATCCTCTGGGTAGTAGTAGCGATCGATCGACGGGGCATCTGTCTCAAGGGGCTCCGTCCTCTGGTCGCGACAAACTGATATGGGGAGAAAAGGAAAACAAAGCAACCGTGAGTACTCAGAAGTACTCAGCAAGCAAGGATCTACACTACATATGCAACATTTCCAAGGAGAGGCTATATATGTGGACTGGGCTGCAGAAATGCCAGAATAGAGAGAAGGCCTAGTCCTATCGAAGACTAGCATCTTCAGCGGTCTTGCAGCAATAGAAGAGAGCAGAACAGATCAATATAAAGTAGCTGTATCATTAAGTCTCATCCTCACCCAGAGATCCTTTCTCGACTCCCTGCGAGAAAGCAATCCCAGAGCCATACAGTCATCAACCTCGTCCGGAGATCCCTTCTCGACTCCCTGCGAGAAGCAATCCCAGAGCCATAGTATCCAAGTATCCAGTTCTAAATTGTATCAATCAGGATACAACTCCGAGTGTCCGTTACCGTAGGACAGGCTATCGATAGAAGTGTTCTTCCCTGCAGGGGTGCACCAACTTACCCAACACGCTCGATTAACTCCGGCCGGACACACTTTCCTGGGTCATGCCCGGCCTCGGCCAAACGACACATCGCAACCCTACCTAGAGCTCAGCAGAGAGATCCCCGTCGGTCTACATCCGAAGCGCTCAGAGGTCTTGGGCCATCGCCCTGTGCACTCCGAGTCGTTGCGTGCAGGGGGAAGCCAGGCACCAGGGGGGCGCCGGTCTGTCCCGGCCGCAAGGCTGAACTAGACGTCTGACAGAGCTTTCGGCTGATGCTACAATGCAGAACGCCCATACTATGCCCACGTGATGGTTAGTGCTATCAGGCCAGAGGCCTGCTCGGATCAAATATCCAAATCGTTAATGGACTAGGGCTTGCGGTAACGAGCAGAGACTCACGAAAGATGTGACCCCGTCGCCCCGTCTCGAGGACTTGCTGCAAGGGTTAAGAATGCCCGGCCGCGCCTCGTATTCATCACTCGGGCACCATACAGGCACCCGTCTTCACAACACTCGCCTCTCAGGCGCACGCGGGTACCCCTCAGGGTCGACCCGCCTATCCAAGTAACAGTGTAAAGTCCAAGTATCCGTGTGTCCATAACATCAGGGGAATCCGAGGTATCACCCTCATTGGATTCCTACTCGATGTCTCCGTCAAGGTGAACTCGGAGGAATCACCCTCACTGGGTCCACACTTGAGGTGTTGTACGACAGCGTCGTTATCGGAAGCGGTGAAGGAGGAATCACCCTCGATGACCACGACCGAATAGCTACTCTACAGAGTTAACATCAGAAGTGCTACAAGAGGTTTCACCCTCGGCACTCGATAGTAACGCTGCAGTGTCGTTACAACAAAGGGGGGGTGATGTGCGGTGTCGGGGCCTGGTCTTCAATCCCGTTGATCGGGTCTCCTGACAATCCAGCGCGGCAGTCGGGATAAGTGGGGTCACTGATAGGTCTCTACCCAGCCTATACTAAGCAGTTTAGGATATGCAGGTAATTATCAACAGCAGGATACAATAAACAGGCTATGCATCAGAATAGGTAAAGCAGCAGCAGCAATTCTAATGCAAGCATGAGAAATTAGAATAGGCGATATCGGGATGATCAAAGGGGGGGCTTGCCTGGTTGCTCAGCAGCAAGGGCAAGGTTGTCAATGGTGTCTTCGGGCTCCGGAGCTGTGTCGGCCTCGGGGACGACGTCGGTGTCGAGGGCTACCGAGAGAGAAGAGAGGAAGGAAACAGTAAATACTAAGCAAACAAGTGCATGACATGTCAATAAGCAGAGCTAGCGGTGTTCTATCGTAGGGCTAGGTAATACCGGCGAAAGAGAAAAACATCCGGGAAAGTATTCCCGGTGTCCGGCTTTTCAGACAGACGAAAAGAGGGGAACGGTTGCACGTTCGGATAGTTAGGGACGTGTGACGGACGAACGGACCACGAATCCGAATTCGTCTCGTCGTTCTGAGCAACTTTCATGTACAAAGTTTTTTCATCGGAGTTACAGATTATTTAATATGATTTTCTAAAGTTTTTATTAATTTCTGGAATTTATTTAATTATTTAAATTCAACATTATCCGAAACAGTGTACGCTGACGTCATCATGACGTCAGCAGGCATCCTGACAGGTGGGGACCACCTGTCAGTGACTGTTAGGTTAATTAGTGATTAACTAACTAATTACTGTTTAATTAACTCTAACTACTTAATTAGATTAATCTAATCAAGATTAATTAAATTAATTAATTCACTAATTAATTATTTAATTAATAAATTATTTTTATTTTTATTTTTTTTGTTTCTGGGCCGTGGGCCCGTTCTGTCAGCGGCACAGGGGCACTGGGCCCCACCGGACAGTGGCCCAGGAGGCCATCGCGTACGTGGGCGCGCGCGGGCGCGCGCGCGGCCAGGGGGGCGAGCGGGCGCCGGGCGCGGGCGCGATGCTGGCCGAGCGGGGCGAGGCCGGAGGGGGTGTGGGGGGGAGGCGCGCGAGGTGGACGAGGCGCGCGAGCTGCGGCGGTGCGAGGCGCGGGCGAGGGGAGGCAGGGCGGCGTAGGCGGAGGGCGCTGGCGAGGCGCGCGGCAGGGGGCGATGGTGAGCGCAGGCGGCTACGGCGCGGGCGCGCGGGCAGGCGCCGCGGCGCGCGCGGCGAGCAGCAGCAGCAGAGCGGGTGCGCGGCGAGCGGGCACGGCGAGGTCGCGCGCGGGCGCGGTGCGGGGGCGAGGGAGAGAGGAGGCCGGAGCCTCACCGGCGTTCGTGGGGCAAAGGCAGCGGGCGCGGGGTCGGCCGGCGATGGAGACCGGTGAGGGGGGATGTCGGGGACGAGGCGACGAGGTGGAGGTGACCTTGGGCGGCGACGGGACGGCGTGCGGCGAGGCGGCGCGGTGTCGGGCGGCGCCGTCAGGCGCGCGGGCGAGAGGGAGGACAGGGGGATCGGGGGAAAGGGTTAGGGTTCGGTGTGGGGGCAGGCCTATATAGGCCAGGCGGGGCGAGCTGGGCCGGCCTGGCGGCCTGGTGGCCTGCTGGGCCGTGGCCCAGCTGGGGGGGGGTCTTTTTGTTTTTGTTTTTGTTTTTATTTCTTTAATTCCTTTTATCTTTTGCTTTTATTTATTTATACATTCTGTTTTATAATTAGTTAGGCCACCAAATGATTTTTGTAAAACATGGCATTTGTTCCAACAATTACTAAGCACTACCTACCACTGCCAAAAATTGGTTTGGAGACAACTTGAGTTCACACAATTTTTATAATAATTAAAATGCATTAATCCTAGCTGTTTTGGTAATGTTAGTGCCACCTAATTAATTTATTAATTGTTGGTTACAATTTTAGAATGGTCTCTGGAATATTTGCCATTTAATGAACAATTTAGTTTTTATGTTGGACAACTTTTATTTTCCACTTTCATTTAAATTTGGATTTTGACTTAGGAGTTGAAATGCAATATAATGCTAATGATGATCATGCACTGTTAAACATGATGACATGGCATAATCAAAAGGGTGATTACTGTAGTTAACCATTGGGGTTGTTACAATATCCTTGGAGTGAAAGATGTTATATTTGACAAGGATAGATTGTGCAGTGCTTGTCAAATAGGAAAACAAGTTGGAGGGAGTCACCCCGTGAAGAACATCATGACCATGAGAAGACCGCTCGAGCTACTTCATATGGATCTCTTTGGTCCCAATGCCTACAAAAGTCTCGGTGGTAACTCGTTCGGTTTAGTCATTGTTGATGATTTTTCAAGATTTACGTGGGTGTTCTTTCTTGATGATAAAACGCAGGTCCAAAAGATCTTCAAGAACTTTGCTAGGAAGGCCCAAAATCAATTTGAAGTGAAGATCAAGAAGGTTCGCAGCGATAATGGAACGGAGTTCAAGAACGCAAATGTGGATACCTTTCTTGATGAAGAAGGGATTTCACACGAGTTCTCGGCTACGTACACACCTCAACAAAATGGAGTTGTTGAGAGGAAGAACCAGACACTTATTGAGATGGCAAGAATGATGCTTGATGAGTACAAGACACCAAAATACTTTTGGGCGGAAGCGGTTGAGACGGCTTGTCATGCAACAAATCGCTTGTATCTCCACAAGCTACTCGGCAAGACGGCATACGAGCTTCTCACCGGTAACAAACCCCAAGTTGGATACTTTCGAGTATTCGGCTCAAAGTGTTACATTCTTGATAAGCATCGTCGTTCTAAATTTGCTCCTAAATCTCATGAAGGTTTCCTACTTGGTTATGGCTCAAACTCTCACCCGAAAGGTTGAAGAGATGGTAGATGTGAAGTTTGATGAATCTAACGGCTCGCAAGTAGAGCAATTGCCAATTGATGTAGGAGACAAAGACCCTTCGGAAGCAATTCAAGACTTGTCTATTGGCAAGATTCGTCCAATGGAGGTGAAGGAGAGTACCTCGTCCGTCCAAGTGGAAGCCTCTACCTCACGACAAGGTGAACCAAGAGTTGACACGGAAGCATCCACGAGTGGGACACACCAAGATGAAGAAAACGAGGAAGTACACCAAGATGAACCTCATCAACCTCCTTCTCCACCTCGACAAGAGAATGACAACATCAACAATGAAGAAGCCCAAGAGGAAGAACAAGATGATGAAGAAGATGTTCCACCCCGAACCAAGCAAAAGCTCTCACGAGTTCGAGCAAGAGTCGCAAGAGACCATCCCGTCGAACAAATCTACAATGATATACAAACCGGGAGAATCACTCGCTCAAAAACTCGTTTGGCTAATTTTTGTGAACATTATTCATTCATCTCTAGCATTGAACCTATGAAGGTTGAAGAAGCTTTGGAATATCCGGATTGGATAAATGCCATGCACGAAGAGCTACACAACTTTGAGAGAAACCAAGTGTGGACATTGGTCGAGAAGCCCGACAACAACCACAACATCATCGGTACCAAATGGGTGTTTTGCAACAAGCAAGACGAAGATGGACAAGTCGTTCGCAACAAAGCACGTCTCGTCGCCCAAGGCTACACACAAGTCGAAGGTATAGACTATGGTGAGACATATGCCCCCGTTGCTAGACTTGAGTCCATCAGCATCTTACTTGCCTATGCTAATCACCATGATATCACTTTGTACCAAATGGACATTAAAAGTGCTTTTCTAAATGGTGAAATTGAGGAGGAAGTTTATGTTAAACAACCTCCCGGCTTTGTCAATCCTAAGAAACCTAATCATGTTTACAAACTTCACAAAGCTCTTTATGGTCTTAAACAAGCTCCTAGAGCGTGGTATAAATGCTTGACCAAGTTCCTTATTGAAAAAGGCTTTGAAATTGGAAAAATTGATTCTACTCTTTTTACTAAAAGGGTTAATGGTGAATTATTTGTGTGCCAAATTTATGTGGATGATATCATATTTGGTTCGACTAACCCTCATTTTAGTGAAAAGTTTGGGAAGCTAATGTCGAAGAAGTTTGAGATGTCTATGATGAGTGAACTCAAGTTCTTTCTTGATTTGCAAATCAAGCAAACTAAGGAAGGCACCTTTGTTTCTCAAACAAAGTACACCAAGGACTTATTCAAGAAGTTCAACATGCAAGAAAGCAAAGGTATGAAAACACCCATGCCTACTAGTGGACATCTTGACTTGACCAAGGATGGCAAATCGGTTAACCAAAAGGTTTACCGTTCTATGATTGGTTCATTGTTATATCTATGTGCCTCCCATCCCAATATTATGCTAAGTGTGTGCATGTGTGCACGATGTCAAGCGGCCCCCAAAGAATGTCATCTTAAGGCTGTGAAAAGGATAGTGAGATACTTAATTCACACACCAAATTTTGGCATTTGGTATCCTAAGAGGTCTTCTTTTGATCTTGTTGGCTACTCTGATTCGGACTATGCCGGTGACAAGGTTGATAGAAAGTCCACTTTGGGTACTTGTCAATTTCTTGGTAGATCTCTTGTGTCTTGGTCCTCCAAGAAACAAAAGTCGGTATCCTTATCTACCGCCGAAGCGGAATACATTGCCGCCGGTTCATGTTGTGCTCAATTACTTTGGATGACCCAAACTCTTAAGGATTATGGGATCAATGTGAAACATGTTCCTTTGCTTTGTGACAATGAAAGTGCTATTAAGATTACTCATAATCCTGTGCAACATTCTCGAACTAAGCATATTGAAGTTCGTCATCACTTCATTCGAGATCATGTTGCTAAAGGAGACATTGATCTCAAGCATGTTCGTACCGATAAGCAATTGGCAGATATATTCACCAAACCGCTTGATGAGAAAGTATTTTGCCGTTTGAGAGGTGAATTGAACATCATTGATGCTTCAAACTTGGAGTAGATACTCCATTTGGATACATGCAAGGCATGAGCCTATGACTAATCCTTGATATTTCTCTTATGATGATATTCATATGTCTTGGATATATTTGCACCCTTGCATGCTATCTAACCCTTGTAGGTACTTGGATGAATCTAAATCAATGAGATTGCAAATCACTCACATCATGAGCAATCTCTACATCACCAAGTCTCTACAATATGGTGGTTGAAGTCAAGGAAGCATGAAACCCTTCAACATATCCTTTGACAAATTTTACATATCAAATTTCATTTGGTATCAAGTTTCATGATTGTCATTTTGGATACACAAGTGCTCTTCCTTGCAAGACTAACCCATGTAGGTAGATGAACTCAAACTACTAGCGGTGCCCCAAACCATTGATGAGCTACATCAACCTTGAGCATCCCACACAAGTTCAACTACATGATCAAGATCAACACCACCACCCAAGGCATGGCATTCCATCTTAGAGAAGATTTATCCAAATTCATGGGTCAAAGCAGCTCAACAAGATGCGAATACATCAAGATGCTTAAACGAAAAATGGTAACCCCATTTTGAGCATTCACGATGAGTATGACTTATGATCAAGTGTTCTCACTTGACTCCTCAGTCAATATACTCTAACATAGGTGACTTTGTCACCGCCCAATTCTAGATGAAGTTCTCTAGTGTGTTTCTGTGTTCTTGCATTTGTTCCTTGCATATTTGTTCCCCTTCTTTTTCAAAAAAAAACTTCATCTAGACTTATTTTCCATAATCTGTTTTGTTCTGCATTCCCTGCATTTAATTCATTGCAAATCCTTCAGTTAATTCCTTGCAAATCTTTGTGAGATCTTATTTGCCTAGTGAGCTGAGATGACTATTGTTCTCTCTCTGTGTTTAACTCGGTCACACCGGTTTTGTCTCTTTTGGTCAAACCGAACCATTTCGGTGCAACCGAAGAAATCAACTCGGTGTTACCGATTTCAATGCTGAGAAGACAAGTTGCCATTTGCATCCTGCATATTTGTTCCAGCTTCACTCGATGATTCTTGTCCTCTACCTGCATCACATTCTACATGCTGCTTTCCTATGTGACTCAAGGACCAATTCTATTTTGACTCACACTCCAGAAGATCCCTTCTTGGAAATTGATGTCAAAGGGGGAGAGAGAGCTCACATCAAAGCTTAATCACATCAAAAAGGGGAGAGAGATAATCACATCAAAGACCCTAGATGCTTGGTATTCAAGAGGAGAGAAGTCACATGTCTTTAAGAGGGGAAAGACATGTTAGTCTGTGTTATGATTTCTGTGCTCTGATTTTCTTTTCCCTATATTATCCCATTATCCAACATAAGATTCAGGGGGAGAAAGACATCTAAGGGAAGGAAATCTTTGAATTCATTGCATATATTTTACCTTTGGGGACATGTCTATATCAAATAGAGTACTTGGTACTCACTCTCTACATGTCATCCCAATCTTGGTACTCTTGTGGTTTCCAGTTTGCTCTGTTCAGTAGATATTCCTGTGTTATCTAACCTTGTTTACTCAGGTTCATCTCTTCCTAAGCCAGCTCAAGACCACAAGGTAAGTATATGCATCACACTCATGTCCATGAAGATATCTTGCTAATGTACATATTGTTTGCAAGAAGGACTCATGAACATGAAGGTACAAATTCCTATATTTACATCCTTTGCTCTGATGCATATAGCCAAGATACATGTAACTCATTGCTTGCTCTATCATGCTCATGCATTCACATGCTCTTACATTCCATATTTACATGATTGCATACATGTAGGGGGAGCCTATGCATGTTACATGTCTTTCCAAAGCTTTACTTGCTATTCTCTATATCTTTATCTAAAGCTTTGATGTATGTTGTCATCAATTACCAAAAAGGGAGAGATTGAAAGCACAAGTGCTCCCTGGGTGGTTTTGGTAATTAATATCAACATATCTCTTGTTGGACTAATACTTTTATCTAGTATATTTCAGATGAGTTCAACAGTGGAGTGGCGTGGACAAGAGGATGTGGAACCCCTTCAAGATGCTAAGGACAATGGATTGGCTCAAGCTTTAAAGCTCAAGACTCTACATTTTAATTTTAGTGATCCAAGATCACATTGAGTCCATAGGAAAAGCCAATACTATTAAAAGGGGATGAGGTGTTGCTTAATGGCTTGCTTGCTCAAAGTGCTTAGTGATATGCTCCAAAGCCCTCAACCACTTTCTCATATCCACATATGTCCCAAACAAAAAGTCAAACTCGGCCCCACCGATTTGATCTATCCAGCGCCACCGAGTTCATTTGACATAGCCACTGCCAGAAACCCTAATCAGTTCGGTCTCACCGATGGGATCTCTATCTCACCGAGATGGGCTTGCAAACTCTCTGTTTCCTATTGCACTTATTTCGGTCCCACCGAAATATGCAATCGGTCCCACCGAGTTTGCTTGACCAACTCTCTGGTTAGCTTATTACCAAAATCGGTCCCACCGAGTTTGTGTAATCGGTCAAACCGAGATGAGGTTTTACCCTAACCCTAGCACATCGGTCCCACCGAGTTGATCATATCGGTCCCACCGAAAATCCTAATGTTCACATTTTGAACTAAATTTGTCTGACCGAGTTTTATGATTCGGTCCCACCGAGTTTGGTAAATTGTGTGTAACAGTTAGATTTTGTGTGGAGGCTATATATACCCCTCCACCCACTCTTCATTCGTGGAGAAAGCCATCAGAATGTGCCTACACTTCCAGCATACATTTTCTGAGAGAGAACCACCTACTCATGTGTTGAGACCAAGATATTCCATTCCAATCATATGAATCTTGATCTCTAGCCTTCCCCAAGCTGCTTTCCACTCAAATCATCTTTCCACCAAATCCAAATCCGTGAGAGAGAGTTGAGTGTTGGGGAGACTATCATTTGAAGCACAAGAGCAAGGAGTTCATCATCAACACACCATCTATTACCTTTTGGAGAGTGGTGTCTCCTAGATTGGTTAGGTGTCACTTGGGAGCCTCCGTCAAGTTTGTCGAGTTGAACCAAGGAGTTTGTAAGGGCAAGGAGATCGCCTACTTCGTGAAGATCTACCCGACTGAGGCAAGTCCTTCGTGGGCGATGGCCATGGTGGGATAGACAAGGTTGCTTCTTCGTGGACCCTTCATGGGTGGAGCCCTCCTTGGACTCGCGCAACCGTTACTCTTCATGGGTTGAAGTCTCCATCAACATGGATGTACGATAGCACCACCTATCGGAACCACGCCAAAAATCTTCGTGTCTCCAATTGCGTTTGCACACTCCAATCCCATCCCTTTACATTCTCGCAAATTGCATGCTTTACTTTCCGCTACTCATATACTCTTGCCATGCTTGCTTGAAATGTATTGTGAATGTTTAAACTTGTGCTAAAACTCCACCTTAACTTGAAGAAATTAAAAACTGCTACTTTTCTTTGTTGAGGGTCTAATCCCCCCCCCCCCCTCTAGACACCTCTTCCCGATCCTTTCAAATGCCCTCTCCCTCGCCCATGAGCGTGGTGGCTCGCAGGACTAGGAGAAGCTTTCGCTACACGCTCTCCCTCCTGCACGCGGTGGACATGCAGCAGTTCATTCGGTGTCAGATGGCCAGAAGCATACGATAGTACTCCACTGCAGTAGTACCATCATTGCTCGACTTCCCGAAGAGGCGAAGAGCCAAGCGTAACCCGGACGCTCGTGTGGCAGTTTCATGTGTAGGGGAGGTATAGTGACATAGTCTAGGATAGCGTGTACCGTGCCTCTAAGCTTAAAATCGTTGGGGTCGGCTCCATGCTATGAGGCCGTCTCGAAGCATTTTTTTGATTAAAATAATCTTCTGGCCCTACCTGTCATCCTGGTGATTGTAGTTTGCACGCTCATCTGGTCAAGACAGGAATATATATTTTAATTTGTGGTGGGGTAAATGTTAGAGGTTGCAGCAAATATATTGTACACTGCGGGTCTTTTAGCCAAGTTTAGAGGCAAGCATGTGGGGCCAGTGCTATGATGTGTCGCGCCAACTCGTACAACGAGGAGAAGCTTGATTTTACTACTACACGCCCTCTCCCTCGCGCATGCGCGAGGTGGCTCACAGACGAGGACAGGCTTTTGCTTACTACAACAAGCTATCCCTCCTGCACGCGGTGGACGGACATGCAGCAGTTGATTCGATAATGTAGAAGTAGTAACATCATTGTTCGTCTTCTCGAAGAGGCGAAGATCCAGGCGCAACCCAAACGTGGCAGTTGCGAACGCTCGCGTGACAGTCTTTGGCCCTGTTTGGATACTCTAACTTAGCTAGAGGTTAGAGTTAGTTTCTAGCTCATGACTAACCCTGAACTAACTCTAGCCAAAGAGGTGTTTGGATGACAGGGTTAGATTGACAATAAATGCACTAGGAGAACTAGGTCCTATTAGCACCTCTTGGGTGGGATGGTTTTTTGGGTGGGTTAGATGCAACTAGCTCAAACTAGCCCTCATGTTTGGATACTATAGGGCTATTTGAGCCCAAACTAGCTCTAACCCATGGATCCAAACAGGGCCTTTGTGTAGGGGTGGGGCGTGGTGCGGAGCCTTGGAGCACGCATACAGCCAGGCTCTTGCATGAGACAAAATTGCCATGTAAGCAGGCTATAAGCCCACTATTGTACTTGCTTTTAATAGTATAGCCCCATAAATCGGAAAGGAGGGACTACTCCCTCCGTTCCTAAATACTCCCTCCGTTTTATTTAGTCCTCGTATTAGCTTTGGTAAAAGTCAAGCTTTATAAACTTTGACCAAGTTTATAAAAAATAATATTAACATAAGCAATAACAAATCAATACAATTAGATTTATTATTGAATGTACTTTCACATCATATATATTTGTTATGATAAATGTTTATATTATTTTTTATAAACTTGGTCAAACTTTATGAAAATTTGACCTCAGTCAACTCTAATATGTAGAGTAAATAAAAACGGAGGGAGTATTTGCCTTTCTAGAGATTTCAACAAGTGACTACACCCTAAATGAGTACATACGGAGCAAATGAGTGAACCTACACCGTAAATAAATACGTAGTTCTCTCGTTTTCCTCTCCGCCTTGGTCGCGGTGCACAATATTGAGTATACTACTACTGACTAGTCTCTTTTTGACATGCATTTATGTTGATACGGCTTGAATGCCAACGAGGCAGAGGGTAGTGGTTCCCGAAACGTTGAACGGTCAATGATGACTCCGCATTCAATTAGCATGCAGAGGTTGGAGAAGCAGAATGGAGCCAGCACGATGTGAATGCAACGCAGTTTGGACTCTCATATAAAGGTGCCCCACCACTCCAATCCATCTACTCCTAGTCTCTGCGCAACACTGCCCACTCCAATCCAAGACCAAGACCAAGTGACCAGAAGCCACAAGCACCCATGGCGTCGATGGACGCGAGCGGCAGTCGGCTGTGCCGGATCGTCCAAGACGCCGACCTGCAGCCCCGCACCGCGCAGCATTTCCAGACGGCGCTGGCGACCACCGGCGTCATAGCCCTCGTCGACGCCGGCTTCGCCTCTCGCATGTGCCAGATGATGGTCGACTCCATCTGCAAGTTCACCACCGTCAAGAAGCGCGCGGACGACCTTGCCGTAGTACTCCAGCCCGCGCGCCCAGGCTCCTCGTTGCATGCCACCCTCATTGGCCTCCAAGGTGATGAACTCTTTGAAGCACTGGTGGCCCTGCAGTTGCCGGAGGTCGCGACGACGAATGTGCACCTCGAGGACGCGCTCACCGCGCAGCGCCTCGCCATGCAAGAAACGATTGATCTGCACAGCCATGTCTACGAGGAAATAGTCTACATAGGCCACTACAAGGCCAGCGAGGACAGAAAGACGTTGGCCTTCTTCCAGCGGCTGCTATCTTTGGACGCCATTGTTCAGAAGCACGTCGACCTGGCCACGAAAGCCGCTGCTTCTTAGCCGCCGTTCGGTGGGCCGGCGCCCTGAGTCGAGGAGGTGGACGTCGTCGATGGATGCACCTTTATTCTTGCCTCCTATAACCAGCACTGCATCGCCTTGTGGCCTTAATGTTTTATTAGTGCATGGCATTTTTATTCCAGTCGTAAATGACATGTGTGATCCCTTGCTCTTATTTGGCGTTAATTATATATAGTATCACTGTCTTCGACCTGGTGTACTACCTAGGTCCTGGTTTATTAGTCCCTTTTGTAATTTGTGCTAAATTTTGACCAAAGATTTAACTGACAAAATGTTAGTGCATGTCAACAAAAATTATATCATTTGATTTGTATTTGAACATAGTTTTCAATGATATAATTTTTCTGACATGCATGAACCTTTTGTTAGTCAAATTTATGGTCAAAATTTGGCACCGATTACGATGGGAATAATAAACCAGGATGGAGGTAGACTGGTCCGTCACCATCGTGTTTTGTGTCTAATTTTGACATCAGCGACCAAACCTACATGGAGGGAGTGCTGTATATATTGGTGCGACAACCAAACTTATATATTCAAAACTGAGCATTACTACAAGTCACGAGTTCAAAACGAGAAAGTGGAATAAGTACAGCATGCCTGTGCCGTTCACGTCGCACCCACACACGGTCGCGGTGCACAATGTAGTAAATGACTAGTCTCTTCTTGACCCGCATTTACATTGATAAGGCTTGAATGCCAAGGAGGGAGAGGGTAGCGGTTCCCGAGACATTGAACGGTCAATGATGCATCCTCAATTAGTATGCAGAGGGAATTAATTGGAAAAGCAGAATAGAGCTAGCACGATGTGAATGCAACAGAGTTTGGACTCTCATATAAAGGTGCCCCACCACTCCAGTCCATCTACTCCTAGTCTCTGCGCAGCACTGTTCACTCCAATCCAAGACCAAGTGACCAGAAGCCACAAGCACCTATGGAGGCGATGGACGCGAGCGGCAGTCGGCTGTGCCAGATCATCCAAGACGCCGGCCTGCAGCCCCGCACCGCGCAGCGTTTCCAGACGGTGCTGGCGACCGCCGGTGTCATAGCCCTCGCCGATACCGGCTTCGCCTCTCGCATGGACGACATGATGGTCTGCTCCATCCACAAGTTCACCGCCGTCAAGAAGCGCGCAGATGACCTTGCCGTACTGCTCCAGCCTGCATGCCCAGGCTCCTCATTGCCTGCCACCCTCATCGGCCTCCATGACGAACTCTTTCAAGCCCTGGTGGCCCTGCAGGTGCCGGAGGTTGCGACGAAGAATGTGCACCTCGAGGCCGCGCTCGCCACGCAGCGCCTCGCCATGCAAGAAACTGTCGACCTGCACATTCACGTCTACGAGGAAATCGTCTACATAGGCCACTAGAAGGCCAGCAAGGACAGGAAGACGTTGGCCTTCTTCCAGCGGCTGGAATCTTTGGACGCCATAGTTCAGAAGCACATCGACCTGGCCACGAAAGCCGCTGCTACTTAGCCGCCGTTCGGTGGGCCGGCGCCCTGAGTCGAGGAGGTGGACGTCGTCGATGGATGCATCTTTCTTCTTGCCTCCTGTAACCAGCACTGCATCGCCACGTGGCCTCCTGTAACCAGTAACATTTTCACTGTGAGGTGGGGCCGCAGTTGAACAAACCGACCATCAGCAAATTCCCACCCCGCCCACCGCGTGTCGGCTGACTTAGAATTAGAAGAGAGAAATGAGGGAGAAGAGCTAGCTGTAGCACGGACACTGTTGTCAGATGGGAGTCATGTTGATAGAATAGGAGTACTGAGTACTCGTACCTCTTTTTTTTAGGGAAAAAGTAGTCGTACGTCTAGTACCACTAGTTGGGTGCGTGCGACCTGTACCTGTCATCACTTTAGGTCTCCTTTTTGAACCGCAGCTACACTTCATAGTACTACATATTTTTTCACGCATTTATCCTCTTTATGTACTCCTAGGCTATTTCCACGTGCTCCCTTTCGCCGACATATGGGACATAGAGCATCTGGGTTGTAGTGCATGCACGACCCAGAGCATATGCAACCATGCCAGCGTACTTTACATTTCAGACCTCACGAATTACATGCAAACCCCCCGCAGAAGAATAAATAAATAAATGAATTACTACATGCAAACCGGATTATTTTCATAGAAACCGGAGCACGTTCATTAAATTTTGGACATAACACATTTATAAAAAATGACCGGACCTAAACCAGTCTAAGGTCCTCTTTGATTCGCAGGATACTGAAAACACAGGAATGGGGAAAGTATGATGGCGATGAGCCGAGACGAGGAGGAAGAGGAGTAGTACTGTACATGCTACAGACTGGACTGTAGCACATTGTTTTTTATGGCCATATCACCACATTGTTTTCTATGGCCTATCGCCTGCTGGTTCACTGGGCTGCCGTGGTTCACACTCCTCCGACGTGAGTAGTAGTACTAGTATATAGACTAATATATACCGCATGATTCTTTGCTCCTTCTTACGTACTTCACCGACATGTGGGAGTGCCAGCATCCGGGTCGACGTGTCATGCACCAGATTAGAGTGGGGAACGGAAGTGGGGCATCACCCCGGTCATAGCGCAGTAATTCATGACTATAGTGAGTAGTCATATCACAAGACCCCGTCTTTCCAGCAGTAACCCGCCGTCAAATCGCACAGCCCTACCTTTCCAGCAGTAAGTTCAATCCGCTACTCCCTCACCCTCCTCGGCTCTCTGTCAAACCGCCTACACGAAAACTGTCGCACGTACAGCCCGGGAAAAGCCCCGCCCTCAACTTTTAACTACTCATAGTACTGTATAATTTTGTATTGATGAATTCACCATGGAGCAGAAAACCAAAAGAAAAATGTGGTACATGTAAACAAATACAGTTCAAGCTCTAGCTAGCGATTCGGAATGTAAACCATGCATGTGTTTATACGTATAGGTTACTTCAAAGTACTGAGTCCATTGATGCAATGTGGTCAAAATGTACCATCGATATCTCAAAGCCAAAATAGTTCGAGCTTGTTCGTTCTATATAAATACTAGTACTGTATGTTTATTCACCTGTGGGGTTGTTCAATGAATGGAGGGCCGGGGAGCACAAGTGAACAATACTAGTACTAGTAAATAGGAGTCGTACAGTTAGTCATGTTAAATAGAGAGTTTATTTTCTTTAATGCCACGTACACAAATTGAAACGCTTGTTGTGGAGAGAAAAAGATAATCACTCCACTATATATATAGGCAGGGGCCTAAGCGCTTGCTTTACTAGGGTTGCTCTCTTCATTCTCTCATCCTCTCAAGATCTAAACAAGACAGCGGTAGCGACATTTTCTCTCTGCTCACCGCTGGTCACAGATCCGGCCGGTGTGTGTAGAGGACAAGGTGCATCGTTCACGCGGTCATCGGCGTCGAGGGAGGAAACCCACAGCTGTCGGCGGGTCCCGATCCTCAGCCCGTGCCGTTCTCTCTGACACACCGCCGGCTCGGGAGGTCCTCCGATCCTTCTTCCTCGCTGCCGTATTGTGCGCAGATCAGACCAGCCACCGCCGACATCCCGACGACTCTCAGGTATAAGTTCTTCGAAAGCGGCCTTGCTCTACTGCCCCAGCTCCCCACGTGTCTGCATGTGCATCTTTTTCTACTTCCATCAGCTCTTCCAAAGCCACCTAAATTTTTAGTATTATTGGAGGTAAAGCTACTTCATGTAGTTGAATCTAGGACTTGGTTCAAACAACGAAGAAAGGGGGAAAGTCGTAGCATGAATCTAGGACTTGATTCAAAGAGGAAATAACAGGGGGAAAGTAGTAGAGACTAGATACCCAACCGGTCTCTTGGTTGAAAAGGGAAATAAAGGGAAAAGGCAGTACAAACTTGATAAGGAACAGATCTATTATTGGTTGAAAAAAGGATAGAAAGTGGCGGCTGGTGGACAAGTTAACAGAGTATGTCCAGGATTAGATTTGCTGCCCTCACATAGTAAAAGGTCTCCGGGATTAGATTTGCTGCCCTCACATAGTAAAAGGTCTCCACAATTAGATTTGCTGCCCTCACATAGTAAAAGGTCTCCAGGATTAGATTTGCTGCCCTCACAGAGTATGAACAAACTCGGCATCACCACTTTATGCCTCCTTGTAGGTACATTGTGTTGATGCGTCCACTGTCGCATGTCCTTATACCAACTTTTTGCTATTGTTAATGTAAGGGCGCATGTAAAATGAAGCAATCACACTGTTACCTTAAGGTCATGTCTAACCAGTGTTATTGTTAATCTAATGCCTCCAGTGATATGATGCAATTAAACTATGTTACAAGTGGTACTCCTGCTGTTTTCCCTAGTATGATAAGTAAGTTGCTTCTTTACGCTGCTGAGTGTCCTGGTGTCCCCACAGTCCCATGCCCTTAAACTAATTCTTTAGCTGCTGTTGATCTACTGTATCTGGTAAACAAGCAATGCCAGCATTAAAGTAATCCCATATTTGACGAATGTCATTGTTGATCGTAATGCTTCCGGTAACATGAAGCATTGCCGACGTTTTAAAATTACTACTGTCCCTGCGTGATTGCCATGAACATAATCACGATGCTTCTTTTCATTTCATGTATGTTTCGTATCTTGTTATTGACCAGCAACTGTTTTCTTTCTATCTTTTTGTGCAGATAGGGATATCCATTTCACCTTGTTGCTATTGTGACCTTTTGGTGAACTGCACAAAACACTTTTTTTTGGAATGAGTGTCTTGTGCAGTTCAACTAAAATGTCACGTGGGCAACATCTCTCAATTTTGGTGGAACTGCACAAAATGGTGATTGGAGTTTCAAAAATCTCCGTCAAATTCTGTTGGTAATCTCGTGCAACATTTTATTAGCCTTTGCAAGATGAGCCGTCACTGTCACCACAATGGCACTTTATTTTAGTGGAACTGCACAAAAGGATAAGCAAATTATAGTTGCACCTTACATGAGCCGGACAGCCAACCTTAATGTTGCTCAATTTTAGTGCAACTACTAAAGAAGAACCTGCCAGCTCACGAGAGCAAGTACTTCTTGCTAGCTGAATGATGCAATATTTGCTTCATTTCAGGTGAACTGCAGAAAAAGTCGCATGAATTGAATTGTCGAGTGGAGCTGCAGGTTGACTTCCACTAGTGCCACTATTAATCATGCTCTTTCTTATCTGTGCAAATAGGAATACTCAACTACAGATGTTGTGATGGTCAAGAGCATTCACCAAGTTCTTGGGTTGTATGACACGGCTAGCCAAGATGGATTTAATCCCGATATTTACTTTATCAAAAGGCTCTAATGGGTTGGTTTTGAATCTTGCAAGCTGGGAATCAATGAGATGTGTAGGCATCTTTGTTGTACTTATTATTTGAATGTTATTTGTTGGTTCTGAATCTTGCAAGCTGGGAATCAATGAGATGTGTAGGCATCTTTGTTGTACTTATTATTTGAATCTTATTTGTTGGTTCTGAATCTTGCAAGCTGGGAACAATGAGATGTGTAGGCATCTTTGTTGTACTTATTATTTGAATCTTATTTGTTGGTTCTGAATCTTGCAAGCTGGGAAACACGGCATGATGATGCAGAGGACAGCAACCGTAACAAACAGTTCAAACTTGGTAGTATTATCTGTGTAAAAGTGCGAAAAATGTGTTGATCGTTTGCGTCCTGAGAATAATAATTTTAATTGTTGTGCGTGTTGATCCTGTGGCACTGATACAACGAGCCAATGCATTGCTTGTTTTAAGAATAAATTTTAATTAAAGGTAATTAAATTTAAGTAAAGTGACCACTAACACTTGTTATTACAGTACCAATACAGACCCGCTCGTGAACCGACGTGTGGCCGGAATAGGTTTCTTAATGGAGGCGTTTGAATGCGCCGAGGGTGCATGTTCTGTCGGGCGTGCAGCGGGCGAGGGAGGGGTAGTAGCTATTGTCGCCTGTACACACTCAGTTTACTATTGAATCCAGTTCCAAAAGAGTTGAAAAATGAACTGCTGCCGCCGCCTACCCACTCGTTCACTTGAAGAGACTCCAATGACGATCCGAGGGGTGAGCCTGGTGGATATGGACTTCAGCAAGGAGTTCACCTTTGAGTTCGCAGTTCAGTCCCATGGCTGCACCAAGTTGAATGTGATGTACAGCAATGATCCGAACTCGGTGAAGCTCTGCCTCGCCGAGTTCAAGCAGTACCTATAGGACAAGAAAGCACAAGGTCGCAGGACTAGACCTTGTGTCGTCTCCTAACAGAGACCAGCGGATCGCCGTCGCCCAGGTATGCGTGCGGGACGAGGTTCTCGTCTACCACTGCTGTAGGGCCATCAGAGGTTCTGGAGCACTCGCCCGTTTCATCGGCAGCACCGACTGCACCTTCGCTACGCTGGAGAGAAGGAAGAACATGATGATTCGGCCATCTGGTGCAACAAGCTTGTTGACATCTAGAAGCAATACAAGATCATCGGCAACGGGCAGGAGAAGGACTCTGTGGTTGACCTCGCCGAGATCATCATCGACCCCTGCTACGCTAACATGAAAGAAGACAACGATAGCAAGGACCTGAACACGTGGGAGGTACCTCTGAATGTAGCGTACATAACCTACGCCAAGGACGCATACGCATGCTACGACATGTACAGGCGGATCTTGGACATGAGGGCGTGTCTGCTTCCCGTAACCGACGAGTACACGGACAGCCGCAGCGTCATGATCAAGCGTGCCAGGAAGGTCTAGATGATGTACTTTATCTGTTTAAGCACCTTTATCATCTGAGTGTTTCATGCATTAGCCTATGTGTCGTAATTATCTGTTTTGTCCGAAATATTTCGTCTAAGAACCCATTAACCTATTTTTTTAGTGGCTATTTGCTTATGTATGTAACTAGTTCACTGGGCTGCCGTGCTTTGAATCTCCTTCCTCCCAACATATTCCCCTTCTCAGGTGGACCCAGCAGGTCTCGTACACAGACATCTAGGACCAACCACCTATCCATTTGTATTTCTTTATTTTGTTCAATCTTTCGTCCTCTTCCTATACAGCGGCTGGCGGCGCTGCCGCACACGCCTCGGTGACCCATCATAGCCTATGGTGTTGGCCAGGCAATCCCTCTACTCCCACACATTGTCCGGCGGCGGCAGCTCCACCGGCCCACCCTGCACCCGAACAAGTCAACAATCGTACTCCCCTCCGCCTGCATCTTCCCCCGCTCCGATTCGTTCAGTCCGAGGTCTCGACGTCATCCTCCGCCTTGGTGCTCTCGCCGCGGCGCTGCCGTCTATCGTTCCCAACATGGTCAGCAAAACAAGAGGAATCGGGAGACGACTGTTCGTCGAGAGGCTGACAGTCCCGGGCCCACCAGGTCCATGGCCTAGGTTTTATTGTTTAACATGCGCAGCCCACGACATGTTTTAACTTTTTTGGATCTAGCAGGTATCAAGCGGCCTCTGGGCCTCCCAGCCTAGCTTGTCTATAACATCAGCAGCCCAAGTTATGTTTGTTTTTTCAAGACGACGCACAACTCAGTTCTATTTTTCTATAAGAATGCAAAACTGAACCTATGTTTTCCCTTCTATAATAGTATATATTTTTATATTTATATCTTATTTTATTACATATATATATAATAGAAACAACATAAGGTTCCGTTAAACCTGTCGTTCGTCCAACCATTTTATAGACCTTCCCACTTTCTTTATTTTTGTTTTCATTAATCCTATATCTAAATTTTCTCCCACTTTCTTTTTTTATGTAATCTGAGTTTTCTTCCAGTACTTTTCCCTAGAACCAACTCAACTGTCCCACGTCTAGCCTAAATAATAATAATAATACCCCACGTCCTTCAACTCATCAAATTAAAATGATATTTTATTTCATAAATCAAAAGTTCTTACAAAATAATAATAATAATTGTTTATATATAACTTGGCAAGTTAACTCCTGGTGATTGCGTACATAAGCTTACTAAAAATTTACTGACCAATGTAGTAATAAACATGTAATCATGTGTTTATGTTTTTATAACATTTCTCCGTCCGGCCCAACATGATATTTTCACCCAGCCCAGCAAGTCCGCGGATTTTGAGAAAAATGCAAATGAGCTTTAAATTCTACCATAATATATAAACGGGCTGCATAGGCGCTACATCATTGTTTCACCCAGCCCACCAAATGGACTAAAAAACCAAATGGACTGGCTGACATTTGGGCCAGTAGGTCGAAGCCTAAGCACTTTCGCAAAAAATAAAAATACAAAGGTTGAAGCCTAAGCAAGGCGTTGGATTTACATCCAACGGTCGGCATTCTTCTTCAATCTCTCGTCTTCTTCCCCCAGCGCTATCGGGACCGCCTGCTCTAGCCTTCGGCGTCCAGCAGCGCTGTTTTGCGCGCCTCGCAGCGAAACGCTACCAGACCGACGGCCAGGCCATCCCTCCACTCCTCCGCACCTCCTGTTATTCTCTGCCGAGTGTAGGCCCACCCCGCACCCGAACCAGTCAAGTTTCCCACTCCTCTCCGTCTGCGAATCCACTGCCGCGTCTTCCCCATTTCCGGGGTGTTCCAGTCTGGGGCCTCGCCGTCCTCCACCGGCTTGGTGCGCTCTGCACGGTGTGGTCAACGTGGTCAACAAACGAGAGTCATCGGAAGATGACTGTACGTGAGAGGCTGACAGTGGGGTGCACCACGCCCATGGACGCATGCATGCAACTGCATCCTTTTTACCCTGAAAAATAATGTTTTCTCCCCCTGACAGCTGGGACCTACCAGCTACATCTTCGCACGCAAGGAAGTGCGTCCTTATTACGGGAAAAAAAACGTTCCCCCCACTGACAGCTCGGACCCACCAGCAATATCTTCGCACGCAAGGAAGTGCCTCCTTATTACGCACAAAAAAATGAATACTCCCCCTGCTAGCTGGGACCCACCATTGTGGGAGGCTGACTTGTGGGCCTACTAAGTTTATGCGGACGGAGGGCTTTGTCAACTTAGTCAATATGAACGATTCTAGCTCCAGTAACCGTACGATGTCCATCCAACGGCCGTAGTGCTTCTTCAACCTCTGGTCTTCTTGCTCCAGCCGCCCAAACCAGCACCGGTCGTGCCGCCTGCTCCTGCCTCCCGTGCCCGGTTGTGCTGCCACGGAGGCCTCACCACCCCCTACTACTCCCACCGCTGGCCAGGCCATCCCTCTACTCACCCACACCCCCTGTTATTCTGCGGCGACTGCAGCCTCACACCGCAGCCAAACCAATCAACCCTCGTACTCCTCTTCGCGTGGGCATCCACTGCCGCATCTTCCCCGGCTCCATGTTGTCCCGTTCCTAGGCTTCGCCGTCGTCCACTGCCTTGGTGCTCTCGGCGCGGCGTGGTCAATGTGGTCAAGGAACGACTTCCATCGGAAGAGTACTGTACGTGGAGAGGCTGACAGCTGGGTCCACGGCCGGAGCAAGGAAGTGAAACCTTATTACGCGTAAAATAATTATTCCTCCACCTGACAACGGGGACCCACCGGACGGGCCACCATATTTCGTGAAAAAAACTTTTCCCCCTGATTGCTGGGACCCACCAGCTACATCTTCACACGCAAGGAAGTACCTCCTTATCCTCCCTGGCAGTCGGGACCCACCTGGTACAAGCGTACGTAGCGTTGTCATTCTGGTCGCGAACGTGTACGTACATACTGGTCGATCGGTCTGTCTGCAGGCTGCAGCGATGAACCGTGGCCGAGTAAGGAAGGGCACGTGTCGAAGTAGAGGCGCGGACGTAGCATGTACACGTACGTACAGCCAGCGTGCAAGAAAGTAAATACGGCCACGTACGTACATACGGGCGGGGTCTCGAACGCCTACTCGCGCATACGTACGGCCAGGGCTCGTGTACATGGAGAGGTCAACGGAGAGCAGCGAGGGCGTCCTGTTCATCGGCAGCCAACCGGCTGGGTCGGAACGGAGAAACTGCGTCGTGTTCATCGGGAGGCAATGGAATGCGTGTTGTTCATCAGGAGCCAACCGGCTTGGACGGAACAGCCGAAACGAGGCCTGGCGTACAGCAGAATAGAGGAAACGGCCTTGTGTTCGACCGCCTACGGTCAAAACGGGATCTTGTTCACCGGGAGGGGTCTGGCGTACCGCAAAACGAAGGAAACAGACTTCTCTTCGACCTCCTATGGTCGAAATGGGGTCTTGTTAATCGGGAGGGGTGTGGCGTACCACAAAACAGAGGAAACAGACTTCTCTTCGACCTCCTACGGTCGAAACGGGGGTCCTGTTGATCGGGAGGGGTGTGGCGTACCGCAAAACGGGACTCCATAGGCTACTGTTCATCCACCGTCTACTGCCTCGCTCCAGCCTCCGCGGGCTACTGTTCATCCACCGTCGACCTCCTCCAGCCTCCACCTGCGACTGTTCATCCACGGCGTCTCCCTCCTGCCTCCACCAGCTACTGTTCATCCACGAGCTCCTGTTCATCCAGCCTCCATCGCTCCTCCACTGGCTACTGTTCAACCAGCCCTCTCCACGGGGTCCTGTTCATCCACCCCCAACCGGCTCGATCGGGGTCCTGTTCATCCAGCGGCAATGGCCTCTACTACCATGGGGTCCTGTTCATCCAACCCCCACCGGGAACTGTTCATCCAACCCCCCAACAACACTCACTATTCATCAAGAGGCAGCAGGTTCGATCGGCTTCAGTTAGTAGCAGTAGCGAAGGAATCGCTCGATCGGGTTCAGTTAACAGCCAGATCGATCGATCGTTTGGGTTCAGTAATGCGTAGCCTGCAGTGCAATCGCTCGGGTTCAGTAGGCGAATGCCTCGCTCGGGTTCAGTTAGAGCCCAACGCCTCGCACCCACGCGCGTACGTGTACGAGACAAACGCGCATCGCTCGGCCCCGACCACCCACCGTAACCGGGAACTCCCCGATATTTTCCTCGCCCTTGCTTCTACCACAGTTTTTTCCGTCATGGACGGCCCAAAGAATGTCATGCAGCTACGTCTCCGGCCTGCCCAGGACGAAAAGCGCATTTTCTGTCATGTTTTTTTGTCATAGAAGTAGGAGCCCACCACATCTATGATGATACCGGGTTTTGTCACAATTATCATCATAGAAGTGTCATAAGCATGACAGGAAAAAAATTCGTTCGTCCCAAAATGTCACGGATGTGTCTTTTTTTTGTAGTGCTCTCCGGTAGACCCCGAGACCGCTGCTGATGCCACTGTGATCGACTACGTCGACGACGACCGTTCTTCCCTTTCAGCAGAGCTTCCAGGCAAGCCCCCCTTTGATCATCCCGATATTGCCCATTTCCATTCTCTCATGCTTGCATTAGATTTTGCTACTGTAATTGATTGCTCCTATTCTGATGCATAGCCTGCTATTGTACCTTACCTGCTTATCCTAAACTGCTTAGTATAGATTGGTTAGTGATCCATCAGTGACCCCCACCTTGTCCTTGTTGCCCCTGCTTCATCATCGACGACTCGATCAATGTGATCGACGACCAGAGCCTGACACCTCACATCACATCACACCCCCTTTGTTGCTCGACTCTGCAGAGATACTATCGAGTGCCGAGGATGATACCTCGTAACGCACTCCTGATGATAACTCTGTAGTGTAGCTATTCGGTCGTGGTCATCAAGGGTGATTCCTCCTTCACCACTCCCGATACGACTCTGTCGTACAACCTCTCAAGTGTGGACCTCGAGGGTGATTCCTCCCACGTTCACCTTGATGATTACATCGAGTGGAATCCACCGAGGGTGATTCCTCGGGTTTTCCCCCTTGATGTTTTGGACACACGGTTACCCGGACTTTACTTGAGACCTTTGTTAAAGTTGGGTCGGCCCTGAGGGGTACCCGCAAGTTGATGAGAAAGTCGGGCAGGCCTGTAGAGCACCCGTAAGTTTTCTACGAGGCACGGCCGGGCATTCTGGGCCCTTGCCGTATGTCCACGAGACGGGGCGACGGGGTCACATTATTGTGAGTCTCTGCTCGTCTCCGCGAGCCCCCAATGCACTAACACGTTTGGGTATTTGTTCTGAGCTGGCCGCTGATAACCCACAAGTATAGGGGATCGCAACAGTTTTCGAGGGTAGAGTATTCAACCCAAATTTATAGATTCAACACAAGGGGAGCCAAAGAATATTTGCAAGTATTAGCAGCTGAGTTGTCGATTCAACCACACCTGGAGATTAATTATCTGCAGCAAGGTGATCAGTAGCAAAGTAGTATGATAGTTTTGATAATAGTAGCAGCAGCAATAGTAATGGTAACAGTGATAGCAGTAGTTTTGTAGCAAGTGCAACAGTAATGATAGCAGTAGTAACTTAGCAAGGACAATATAAGAGAAATTCATAGGCATTGGATCGGTAATTTGTTGGATGATATTCATCATGTGACAGTCATAACCTAGGGCAATACGGCACTAGCTCCAGTTCATAAATATAATGTAGGCATGTATTCCGTAAATAGTCATACGTGCTTATGGAAAGAACTTGCATGACATCTTTTGTCCTACCCTCCCGTGGCAGCGGGGTCCAATTGGAAACTAAGGGATATTAAGGCCTCCTTTTAATAGAGAACCGGAACAAAGCATTAGCACACGATGAATACATGAACTCCTCAAACTACGGTCATCACCGGGAGTGGTCCCGACTATTGTCACTCCGGGGTTGCCGGATCATAACACGTAGTAGGTGACTATAACTTGCAAGATTGGATCTAGAACATGGATATAATGGTGATAACATAAACGGTTCAGATCTGAAATCATGGCACCCGGGCCCAAAGTGACAAGCATTAAGCATGGCAAAGTCATAGCAACATCAATCTCATAACATAGTGGATACTAGGGATCAGGCCCTAACAAAACTAACTAGATTACATGATGAATCTCATCCAACTCCTCACCGACCAGCGAGCCTATGAAGGAATTACTCACTCTCGGTGGGGAGCATCATGGAATTGGCGATGGAGAAGGGTTGGTGATGACGAAGATCGAAGATCCCCCTCTCCGGAGCCCCAAACGGACTCGAGATCTGGCCTCCCGATGAAGAACAGGAGGTGACGGCGGCTCTGTCTCGTGAAACGCGATAATTCTTTCTCCCTGTTTTTTTTTGGAAATATGTGATTTTATAGCGTAGGTTTCAACATGTGCAGGGCCACCAGGTGGGGACAACCCACCTGGGCGCTCCTGGAGGGGGGGCGCGCCCTGGTGGGTCGTGCCCATCCAGGTGCCCCCCTCCGGTGGTTCTTGGCTCCAGAAATTATCTTTTATTGTATAAAAAATCCTCGCAAAGTTTCGTTCCATTCTGAGAACTTTTATTTCTGCACAAAAAAACAACACCATGGTAGCACTGCTGAAAACAGCGTCAGTCCGGGGTTAGTTTCATTCAAATCATTTAAATTAGAGTCCAAAACAAGAGGAAAAGCGTTAGAAAAAGTAGATACGTTGGAGACGTATCAACTACCCAAGCTTAAACCTTTGCTTGTCCTCAAGCAATTCAGTTGATAAACTGAAAGTGAAAAAGAAAAACTTTTACGAACTCTTTTGCTCTTGTTTGCATAAATAAGCTTAAACAGCACCCAGGTTTTCATCTAATATTATAACTAACCATGCAGACATTAACTCTTAAAATTTATATTAACTCATATCAATGACATAATCAGCTAGCGAACAATATTAAGATATCTCAAACAGCAACACGTTATCAAAACAACCATGATGTAATATGACAATAGTGGTATCTCGCTAGCCCTTTCTGAGACCGCAAAACATAAATGCAAAGCACCTCCAAAGTTCAAGCAGCGACTAAACATTGTAATTCATGGTAGAAAAGATCCAGTCATGATGCACCCAACATTAGCTACACACAATGCATCAACATGACAGCAGTGCTCTCAGGTTCTGGCGCTTGTTTTAGAAGGTGATGACACAACATAAAAGTAAACAGAAAGTCCCTTCGCAGAGGGAAGCAGTGATTTGCAGCGGTGCTAGAGCTCAAGTTTTTAAAACAGAGGTAAATGATCTTTTGAGACATGCACCCTTCTTGTTTACTTCACGACCATCAGTTATTAATATCTTCCATGCTAAGCACGCTAGTGGCGGTTCCCAAGCGATAAAAGTAAAGGTTTCCTCCCCCTCCACCAACAGTCACACTCCACGGCTTGTCTGAAACAACGGGTGCCGTCCATACCAACAACAGTCCCGGGGGAGTTTTGTTTAATTATTTGCAATTTGAGTTTGGGACTGGGAATCCCTATTACCGCCCTTTTCTCGCACGATGGTGAGTGAATAAACACTCATCCTGAGAATAACCCGCTTAGCACGGAAGATACCAACTACCTCCTATCGTTCCATGAACAATCCAGGCACACAAAAAGGATATTTATTTGAAGTTTTTAGAGATGGCACATGCAAATTTTACTTAGGACGGCAGGGTAATACCGCATATAGGTAGATATGGTGGACTCATCTGGAATAACTTGGGTTCAAGTTTTTGATGTACAAGCAGAATTCCCACTTAGTACAGGCGAAGGCTAGCAAATAGGTTGAAAAGCGGCCAGCTAGAGAGCAACAACGGTCATGAACATGCATTATGCATAAGTAACATTGGACACTAGCATGAGTAGGATATGAACACCATGAACATAAATATCATAGAGGCTATGTTGATTTTGATTCAACTACATGCATGAACATGTGCCAAGTCAAGCCACTCGAACATTCAGAGGAGGATACCATACCATCATACTACATCATAATCATTTTAACGCAATGTTGATATCCAAGATAAATCATTATCCACCCCTAGCTACTTATGCATGGCATGAGGAACTATAATCTCTAATTGTCATTGCAAACATGTTTAATCATAATGGGCTGAATCATGGATACTAGGTTAAACATATTTACAAAGACAAAACAAGTCGAGTTCATACCCGTTTCTCTCTGCCATGGCCAGTTCATCAAATATCGTCATTATTGCCTTTCACTTGCATGACCGAACGATGTGAGAATAATAATAGTGCAAGAGTGCAATGGACTAAGCTGGAATCTGCAAATATTTTATTCAACAGGAGAAGACAAGGTAATGTGGGCTCTCTGTTAGATCAACAATAATGCATATGGGAGCCACTCAACATTTTCATCGTGGTCTTCTCCTCGGTATGACTCAATAAAAAGAAAAGAAATTCAGAGAAACACACTAAAATATTTTTGGAGTTTTTGGTTTTCTTGAAAGAAAGCAAATAAAAGGGAAAAACAAAAATGAGAAAAACTATTTACACGGAAAAGCTCCCAACAAGCAAAAGAAGAACAAGGAAATCTTTTTGGGTTTCCTTTTTAATGCTACAGCTAACTACTCTAGAAAGAAAAAATCAAAAAGAAGCAGGAAATATTTTTGTATTTTCTCAAAGCTTTTCAAACACACAAGAAGAAAGCGAGAAAATAAATTTAACATGGATGGTACAATGAAAAAGTGTGGACACCGACAACTGGAATGAAATGTGTGAACATGAATATAATGTCGGTGGAAATACATACTCCCCCAAGCTTAGGCTTTTGGCCTAACTTGGTAATCAGTCAGTAGTCGAAGAAACCATGGGGCCCCATGTCGAACTGCCGAGGAGCAGGCACCTGTGGATCCCACTGCTGAGGTTCCTCCTCCATTGCAGCCTGGTTGTTCCGGTAGGCGATGATATCTGTAGGCATAATCCTGTATCCGCCCCTGGCAATAGGATCAAACAAAGCAGGTGCAGGCAATGGAATAATATCACGAGTTCTCACACTGAAAACCAGGTTATACGGAGTAGGGATATTAGGGTAATCGGTGGCAATAAACTGGTGGTGTTCCATGGCCGTGCGATCTCGGTAAACCTTTGGCAAAGGATAATCATGCAGGCGTATCTCAACATTAAAGCGAGCCGCCAAACGAGTAGCGTAAATACCACCATGTATTTTACCCTTGGATTTATTAATGTGAAGGCGACGTGCCACAATAGCTCCCAAGCTATAAGTGTTGTCGCCCTCAAGTGCACGACATAAAACAGCAAGGTCTGGGGCACTGAGTACACCCACCTTCTCTGTAGCAAGCAAGCATTTTGCAATGAAAAGAGTGAAATAATGAACAGCAGGAAAATGCAAGCCAGCGACGGTGATACTCGACACCCCTCTCTCATCACCCACTGTCAGAGTACGATAGAAACTCTCAAACTCCGTAGGCCTAGGCTCTACCAAACCACCATCAGAAGGAAGCAAGCATATTTCACAGAACTCAGTAAGCGGTATCTGATGGGGCTCAGCATATAAATTAAACTGCACCTCAGGAGGATTATTTCTAGGAAGGAAAATAAAAATTTGTACAAAGGAGTTTGTGAGGAGATGATACTGTTCACATTCATCTGCGATGAAGTCGGTGAGGCCGGCATTAGCAGCATATTGTGCAAACTCTTGAAGGATTCCAGCCCCTTCCATGAACGGGATATGCGGCCATTCGCACGACCGTACTTCCGCCAATCTCCGGGTATGGAGATCACTGTCAGCTGACTCCCCAATCACTCCCTTGAAGTTCTTCTTGGAAGCAAACTTCCTAAAGATACTCATGTTTTTCCTATGAACAAAAATTCTGAAATTTTAGTCCACAAAATTTTCTCAACAAAACTTCACAATATTGGTAGCAACTACTCATAGGGATGCATAGAGGCCATAACAAGCATTCAAACTACTTAAAACTCTAAGAATTCAACATGCAAGCTTATCTACAGCAGCACCAAGAGTAGCTAATTATTCAAAATATAAACCAATAAAACAAAAACTAATTGGAAAAACGGAGGAGTCACATACCAAGCAATAATCCCTCAAAACAGTTTCGGAAATGGAGCTTCGAGCAAAGAGATCAAAATCCGCGGGTTTGAGAGCAAGAACACGAGAGAGAGAGCAAAGGTGATTTTTTCTGGAGGTAGGTGATGAAGTGGTATGAAGAGATAAGTGAGGGGGGCCACGTGGGGACCACAACCCACCAGGGCGCGCCTGGGGGTCCTGGCGCACCCAGGTGGGTTGTGCCCACCTGGTGCACCTCCCTCTGATGTTATTTGCACCAAAAATTCTTAAATATTCAGAAAAAAAATTGTATTAAATTTTCAGAGCATTCTGAGAACTTTTATTTTTGGGTCATTTTTTTATTGCACGGGAAATTCAGAAAACAGACAAAACATGGCATTTTATTTTATTTAACTAATAAAAACAGAAAACAAAAGGTAGGGACAGAAGGTAGTGCTTACTAAATTCATCAACTTCGTACCTCTCAAAAATGATCCATTAAAAAGGTTGATCAAGTCTTATTAACAACCACTTTCGATTAGCATGAAACCGAAGAACTTTTGTAAATCACTAAGTTACCTCAACGGGGATATGAATGTCCCCAACAATAAGCATTTCAGGTATTTGAAAACTTCCAATAGTGATTGTCGGAGATTTTTCAATAACATTAATACCATTCACTTGGAATTGTTTCTTCAGAATATGCACCGTATGCTCGTTACCATTGATATTGAAAGTGACCTTGCTTTTATTGCAATCAATAACAGCCCCTGCAGTATTCAAGAAGGGTCTACCAAGGATAATCGACATGTTGTCGTCCTCGGGCATCTCAAGTATAACAAAGTCAGTCAAAATAGTAACATTAGCAACAACAACGGGCACATCTTCACAAATACTGATAGGTATGGTAGTTGATTTATCAGCCATTTGCAAGGATATCTCAGTAGGTGTGAGTTTATTCAAATCAAGTCTTTTATATAAAGAGAAATGCATAACACTAACACCAGCTCCCAAATCACATAAAGCAGTTTTAACACAATTTCTTTTGATAGAGCAAGGTATAGTTGGTATTCCCGGATCCCCAAGTTTTTTAGGTACTCCATCTTTAAAAGTATAATTAGCAAGCATGGTGGAGATTTCAGCTTCCGGTATTTTTCTCTTATTGGTGATGATGTCTTTCATGTACTTTGCATAAGGAGGCATTTTTAAGATATCAGTCAAGTGAGTACGCAAAAAGACTGGCCTCAGCATTTCAGCAAAGTATTCAAATTCTTCATCATCTTTCTTTTTAGTTGACTTAGGTGGAAAGGGCATAGGTTTTTGAACCCACGGTTCTCTTTCTTTACCGTGGTTTCTTGCAATAAAGTCTCTTTTATCATATCGTGTATTCTTGGGTTGTGGGTTATCAAGATCAACTGCAGGTTCTATCTCAACATCATTGTCTGGTTCTTTACTATTTGTTTGAGTGTCTTCATGAACCTCGTCATTATCTTTTTCATTATCAGAAGGTGAGTGTTCATTACCCGACTGATTTTCAGCATCAGAGATAGAAATTTCATTATCATTATCTGGAGGTTTTTCTACTTCAGGTCCACTAGAGGCATGCAAACTCCTATCATTTTTCTTCTTCTTTTTCTTTTTAGAAGGACTACGTGCATAAGTGTTAACTCTTTGAGAGTCTTGTTCAATTCTTTTTAGGTGTCCCTCAGGATAAAGTGGTTCCTGAGTCATTCTACCTCCTCTAGTCATTACTCTAACAGCATGATCATTGATATTATTATTCATTTCATCTAACAACTCTCTTTGAGATTTAGCAACTTGTTCTAACTGAGTTTGAACCATAGAAGCATGCTTCCCCACACCTCTAACATCATTTGAGATTCTAAATAACAAGTCACTCAAGCGAGCAATCATATCAGAATTGTATTTTAATTGTTTCATAACATTTGCATTGAAGTGATCTTGTTTTCTAATGTAATTCTCAAACTCATAAAGGCATTGGCTAGGGTGCATATTGTAAGGATTATCATTATCATTAAACTTCATTAGAGATTTTACCTCTACCACCTTAGGTGGTGGTGGCGTATCAAGCCCATGTATTTCTTCAATAGGAGGTAAATTTTTGACATCCTCAGCTTTAATACCTTTTTTCTTCATAGATTTCTTTGCCTCTTGCATATCTTCAGGACTGAGATATAATATACCCCTCTTCTTCGGAGTGGGTTTAGGCGGTGGTTCAGGAAGAGTCCAATCATCATAATTTTTCAAGATGTTATTCAATAATTCTTCAGCTTGCCCAATAGTTCGTTCCCTGAAAACACAACCAGCACAACTATCTAGGAAATCCCTAGAAGCATCAGTTAGTCCATTATAGAAGATATCAAGTATTTCATTTTTCTTAATAGGATGATCAGGCAAAGCATTAAGCAATTGGCAAAGCCTCCCCCAAGCTTGTGGGAGACTCTCTTCTTTAATTTGCACAAAGTTAAATATTTCCTGTAAAGCAGCTTGTTTCTTATGAGCAGGGAAATATTTTTCAGAGAAGTAATAAAGCATATCCTGGGGACTATGCACACAACCAGGAGCAAGAGTATTGTACCAAGCTTTAGCATCACCCTTTAATGAGAACGGAAATAATTTGAGAATATAATAATAATGAGTTTTCTCATCATGAGTAAAAAGGGTGGCTATGTCATTCAACTTAGTAAGATGTGCCACAACAGTTTCAGTTTCATAACCATGGAAAGGATCAGATTCAACCAAAGTAATTAACTCTGGGTCGACAGGGAATTCATAATCCTTATCATCAATAAAGATAGGTGAGGTAGCAAACTTAGGATCATATTGCATTCTAGCATTCAAGGATTTTTCTTTATACTTGCATAATAATTTCTCTAGATCATCTCTATCCTTACAAGCAAGAATATCTCTAGTTGTCTCCTCATTCATAACATAACCTTTCGGTACCTTTGGCAATTCATATCTAGGAGGGATAGTTCTAGTAGGTGTTTCAAGATTTTCAGTTTCAAGCTCATCACCAGTTTTAACAATATGATGTTGTCTTACTCTAGCCATTTGTTCATCAAGAAATTCACCTAGTGGCACATCATCATCATCAAGCAAGGTACTAGCATCATCATAAGTATCGTTCATAGCAGAAGTAGCATCATCAACAACTTGCGACATATCAGGATTAATAGCATGTGGTGGTGTTGCAAGTTTACTTATAATAGAAGGTGAATCTAAAGCAGAGCTAGATGGTAGTTCCTTACCTCCCCTCATCTTAGAGGGAAAAATCTTAGTCTTAGCATCCTTCAGATTCTTCATAGTGATAAATTGATAATAATCCCAAGTGACTCAACAAATATAGCTATGCTCCCCGGCAACGGTGCCAGAAAAAGGTCTTGATAACCCACAAGTATAGGGGATCGCAACAGTTTTCGAGGGTAGAGTATTCAACCCAAATTTATAGGTTAGACACAAGGGGAGCCAAAGAATATTTGCAAGTATTAGCAGCTGACTTGTCAATTCAACCACACCTGGAGATTAATTATCTACAGCAAGGTGATCAGTAGCAAAGTAGTATGATAGTTTTGATAATAGTAGCAGCAGCAATAGTAACGGTAACAGTGATAGCAGTAGTTTTGTAGCAAGTGCAACAGTAATGATAGCAGTAGTAACTTAGCAAGGACAATATAAGAGAAATTCATAGGCATTGGATCTGTAATTTGTTGGATGATATTCATCATGTGACAGTCATAACCTAGGGCGATACGGCACTAGCTCCAGTTCATAAATATAATGTAGGCATGTATTCCGTAAATAGTCATACATGCTTATGGAAAGAACTTGCATGACATCTTTTGTCCTACCCTCTCGTGGCAGCGGGGTCCAATTGGAAACTAAGGGATATTAAGGCCTCCTTTTAATAGAGAACCAGAACAAAGCATTAGCACACGGTGAATACATGAACTCCTCAAACTACGGTCATCACCGGGAGTGGTCCCGACTATTGTCACTCCGGGGTTGCCGGATCATAACACGTAGTAGGTGACTATAACTTGCAAGATCGGATCTAGAACATGGATATAATGGTGATAACATAAACGGTTCAGATCTGAAATCATGGCACCCGGGCCCAAAGTGACAAGCATTAAGCATGGCAAAGTCATAGCAACATCAATCTTAGAACATAGTGGATACTAGGGATCAGGCCCTAACAAAACTAACTAGATTACATGATGAATCTCATCCAACTCCTCACTGACCAGTGAGCCTACGAAGGAATTACTCACTCCCGGTGGGGAGCATCATGGAATTGGCGATGGAGAAGGGTTGGTGATGACGAAGATCGAAGATCCCCCTCTCCGAAGCCCCAAACGGACTCTAGATCTGGCCTCCCGATGAAGAACAGGAGGTGACGGCGGCTCCGTCTCATGAAACGCAATAATTCTTTCTCCCTGATTTTTTTCTGGAAATATGTGATTTTATAGCGTAGGTTTCAGCGTCTGCGGGGCCACCAGGTGGGGACAACCCACCTGGGCGCGCCTGGAGGGGGGCGCGCCGTGGTGGGTTGTGCCCACCCAGGTGCCCCCCTCCGGTGGTTCTTGGCTACAGAAATTATCTTTTATTGTATAAAAAATCCTCGCAAAGATTCGTTCCATTTCGAGAACTTTTATTTCTGCACAAAACCAACACCATGGTAGTTCTGCTAAAAACAGCGTCAGTCCGGGGTTAGTTTCATTCAAATCATGCAAATTAGAGTCCAAAACAAGAGGAAAAGCGTTAGGAAAAGTAGATACGTTGGAGACGTATCAGCCGCTGGCCTTTTCGCACTAACCACCACGCGGGAATAGTATGGGCACTCGGCATCGCAGTATCAGCCAAAGCTTTGTCAGACGTCCAGTTTAGCATTGCGGCACGGCTGGGCCAGCGCCATCCAGGCTGCCTGGTTTGCCCTGCACACAATGACCTGGAGTGCAATGGACGATGGGCCCAAGACCCCGGAGTGCTTAGGATGTAGACCGGTGGGGACCTCTCTGCTGAGCCTAGGTAGGGCTGTGACGTGTTGATCTTCCGAGGCTGGGCATTGACTTAGAAAGGTGTGTCCTGCCAGAGTAATCAAGCGTGTTGGGTAACGTGGTGCACCCCTGCAGGGAAGTTATATATTCGAATATCGTGTCCACGGTAATGGACGTTCAGACTTGTATCCTGATCTATTACAACTAGAACTGGTTACTTGAGACAGCTGGCTCCGGGATTGCTTCCTCGCAGGGAGTCGAGGAAGGATCTCTGGGCATTAATATTACAACATGCTTGTTAATAATAAAATGCTATTCTTTACTCTTCTACATGCTGCAAGATGCTTGGAGCTGCTTGAAGATGCTAGTCTTCGATAGGCTAGGCCTTCCCCTCTATTCTGGCATTCTGCAGTTCAGTCCACAGATACAACCCTTCCATTTGATACCAATGCATACTTAGTATAGATCTGATGCTTGCGAGTACTTTGGATGAGTACTCACGGTTGCTTTGCTACCCCTTTTCCACCTTCTTCCTTCTTTCCGGTTGTTGCAACAAGATGGTGGATCCCTGGAGCCAGATGCCACCACCGACGAATATTACTGCGTGGAGACCGCCGACGACCAGGAGTAGTTAGGAGGTCCCAGGCAGGAGGCCTTGCCTCTTCGTTCGTTGTTTCTTTTCTGCTAGCCTTCTTAAGGCACCCTTGTTTAACTTATGTCTGTACTCAGATATTGTTGCTTCCGCTGACGCTTGTATTCGAGCCCTCGAGGCCCCTGGCTTGTAATATAAAGCTTGTATTATTTCATTTGTGTCTAGAGTTGTGTTGTGATATCTTCCCGTGAGTCCCTAATCTTGATCGTACACATTTGCGTGTATGATTAGTGTACGGTCGAATCGGGGCATCACACGTATGCCAACGAAGCAAAGTATGTACACAGAATCGCCAAGAACTAATCCCTAGTGACCGTATGTGAACCCCTTAAGAAACTTTGGAGACCGTATTTAGGGTATTTTGAAAAAATGATTTTTTTCTCTCTAAAAATAAAGCTCAAGAGGTGAGGGATAGTAGCGGGCCAGCAAATGAAAGAACAATCAGTCGGCTTTTCTTTGAATTAAAAACAAATCGACCTTGACTAGAATCAAAATCAGTCAAAATATTATTTGACACTCCCAACAATTATTATTAATAACCAAATAATCGGCCACTGAGCTAGCTATTCATATAAAATTATCATGTGAGCTCTCGATTAACGCGGTCAACTAGAAGGGCCCGTCGTAGAAAAAATTACCATTGATTAATACGTCTCCAACGTATCTATAATTTTTTATTGTTCCATGCTATTATATTATCTATTTTGGATGTTTTATATGCATTAATATGCTATTTTATATTATTTTTGGGACTAACCTATTAACCTAGAGCCCAGTGCCAGTTTCTGTTTTTTCCTTGTTTTAGAGTTTCGCAGAAAAGGAATACCAAACGGAGTCCAAACGGAATAAAACTTTCGCGATGATTTTTCTTGGACCAGAAGACATCCAGAGGACTTGGAGTGCAAGTCAGGGAAGCCACGAGGCGGCCACAAGGACGGAGGGCACGCTGAAGGGGGTAGGGCGTGCCCCCCACCCTTGTGGGCCCCTCGTGACTCCACCGACCTATTTCTTCCGCCTATATATTCTCATATATCGCAAAACCAATAGAGAGAGCCACGAAAACACTTTTCCACCGCCGCAACCTTCTGTGCCCGTGAGATCCCATCTAGGGGCCTTTTCCGGCGTCCTGCCGGAGGGGGATTCGATCACGGAGGGCTTCTACATCAACACCATTGCCCTTCCGATGAAGCGTGAGTAGTTTACCTCAGACCTACGGGTCCATAGCTAGTAGCTAGATGGCTTCTTCTCTCTCTTTGATTCTCAATACCATGTTCTCCTCGATGTTCTTGTAGATCTATTCGATGTAATACTTTTTTGCGGTGTGTTTGCCGAGATCCAATGAATTGTGGATTTATGATCAGCTTATCTATGAATATTATTTGAATCTTCTCTGAATTCTTATATGCATGATTTGATATCTTTGCAAGTCTCTTCGAACTATCGATTTGGTTTGGCCAACTTGATTGGTTTTTCTTGCAATGGGAGAAGTGCTTAGCTTTGGGTTCAATCTTGCGGTGTCCTTTCCCAGTGACAGTAGGGGCAGCAAGGCACGTATTGTATTGTTGCCATCGAGGATAACAAGATGGGGTTTTCATTATATTGCGTGAGTTTATCCCACTACATCATGTCATCTTACTTAATGCGTTACTCTGTTCTTACGAACTTAATACTCTAGATGCAGGCAGGAGTCGGTCGATGTGTGGAGTAATAGTAGTAGATGCAGGCAGGAGTCGGTCTACTTGACACGGACGTGGTGGCTATATTCATGATCATTGCCTTAGATATCGTCATAACTTTGTGCTTTTCTATCAATTGCTCGGCAGTAATTTGTTCACCCACCGTAATATTTTCTATCTTGAGAGAAGCCTCTAGTGAAACCTATGGCCCCCGGGTCTATTTTCCATCATATAAGTTTCCGATCTACAATTTTAGTTTCCAATTTACTTCCTTTGCAATCTTTTACTTTCCGATCTATAAACCAAAAATACCAAAAACATTTACTTTACCGTTTATCTATCTCTATCAGATCTCACTTTTGCAAGTAACCGTGAAGGGATTAACAACCCCTTTATCGCGTTGGGTGCAAGTTGTTGATTGTTTGTGCATGTATTCGGTGACTTGTGCGTTGTCTCCTACTGGATTGATACCTTGGTTCTCAAACTGACGGAAATACTTACTCTACTTTGCTACATCACCCTTTCCTCTTCAAGGGAAAAAGCAACGCAAGCTCAAGAAGTAGCAGGAAGAATTTCTGGCGCCGTTGCCGGGGAGATCTACGCCAAGTCAAGCCATACCAGGTACCCATCATAAACTCTCATCTCTTGCATTACATTATTTTCCATTCGCCTCTCATTTTCCTCTCCCCCACTTCTAAAACGATTTTCGAAAATATTTGCCTTTTCTTCGCTTCTCTTCCGTTCGTCTTTCTACCTCTATGGCCGACTCTAGAAGGGCTAAGGGTTTTGTCCCAAGTTTTAGTGCTTTGGATGACCCCTCTGTCCTTTCTAAGCTCATAAATAATGATGCTATGGAAAGACTTACCGGGGTGGTTAAGGAAGATTTCAATTTTGATGAAGATGATCCCAGAATTTTTCGTTATTTGCATGATGAATCTTTGAAAGATGCTTGGGATAGGCTGTTGAGGATTCGAGCTAGCTATGTGCCCCAATATCAGATTGAGATATATTTAAAAAGCTTTTATATTGGCCTACCTCCTTCTTTTAAGTATGTTTTGGATTCTATATTTGAAAATGGTTTTCTTGGAGGGGATGCCATCGACACTTATGAGAAGATGAAAACCATATTTGGGCACCCCAAGGAAAAAGGTGTTGAATCAACTGCTATTATGTGTTTCTATCAAAATGAAATAATCAAAGAGATGAAGGCTAGTTTAGATGCAAATTTTCGTAATGTGCTTAATCTTTCTTCTACTATTAATGGCCATGTGCTTTCACAAAATAGAAGGATAAATGCCATGGATAATAAATTTTCTCTTTGCTTCCCAAAAGGGGGAGATGATAATACCTAGATATATTCGTGTTTTATGCCTAGCTAAGGGCGTTAAATAATAGCGCTTGTTGGGAGGCAACCCAATTTTTTTTCTTGCTTTTTAGGTTCTGTTTTGCAATAAATAATTCATCTAGCCTCTGGTTAGATGTGGTTTTTTGTTTTAATTAGTTTTTGTGCCAAGTAAGATCTTTGGGATGGCTTACGGTGATAGTTGATTTGATCCTGCTGAAAAACAGAAACTTTTGCGCTCAGGAAAACAATTCTTATTTTTTACTGCAGTGTGGAAAAACTCTGAATGATTTACACAAGATTTATATACGAATTTACTCTGTTGTCCTAATTTTTCAGAATTTTGGAGTTATAGAAGTATTACAACAATTCGGATCTTCGCAGACTGTTCTGTTTTTGACAGATTCTGTTTTCTATGTGTTGTTTGCTTATTTTGATGAATCTATGGCTAGTATCGGGGGGTATGAACCATGGAAAAGTTGTAATACAGTAGATATTAGACCAATATAAATAAAGAATGAGTTCACAACAGTACCAAAAGTGGTGATTTATTTTCTTATACTAACGGAGCTTATGAGATTTTCTGTTGAGTTTTGTGTTGTGAAGTTTTCAAGTTTTCGGTAAGGATTTGATGGACTATGGAATAAGGAGTGGCAAGAGCCTAATCTTGGGGATGCCCAAGGAACCCCAAGGTAATATTCAAGGATAACCAAGAGCCTAAGCTTGGGGATGCCACGGAAGGCATCCCCTCTTTCGTCTTTGTCTATCGGTAACTTTAATTGAGGCTATATTTTTATTCACCACATGATATGTGTTTTGCTTGGAGCGTCTTGTATGATTTGAGTCTTTGGTTTTTAGTTTGCCACAATCATCCTTTCTGTACACACCTTTTGAGAGAGACATGCATGAATCATGTTTTATTAGAATACTCTATGTGCTTCACTTATATCTTTTGAGCTAGGCAATATCGCTCTAGTGCTTCACTTATATCTTTTTAGAGCACGGCGGTCGTTTTATTTTATAGAAATTGATGAACTCTCGTGCTTCACTTATATTATTTTGAGAGTCTCTAAACAGCATGGTAATTCGCTTTGCTTATAAATTTAGTCCTAATAAGATAGGCATCCAAGAGGGGTATAATAAAAACTTTCACATAAAGTGCATTGAATACTATGAGAAGTTTGATTCCTTATGATTGTTTTGAAATATGAAGATGGTGATATTAGAGTCATGCTATTAATTAATTGTGAATTTGAGAAATACTTGCGTTAAAGTTTGTGATTCCCGTAGCATGCACGTATGGTGAACCGTTATGTGATGAAGTCGGAGCATGATTTATTTATTGATTGTCTTCCTTATGAGTGGCGGTCGGGGATGAGCGATGGTCTTTTCCTACCAAACTATCCCCCTAGGAGCATGTGCGTAGTACTTCGTTTCGATAACTAATAGATTTTTGCAATAAGTATATGAGTTCTTTATGACTAATGTTGAGTCCATGGATTATACACACTCTCACCCTCCCACCATTGCTAGCCTCTCTAGTACCGCGTAACTTTCGCCGGTACCATAAACCCACCATATACCTTCCTCAAAACAGCCACCGTACCTACCTATTATGGCATTTCCATAGCCATTCCGAGATATATTGCCATGCAACTTTCCACCATTCCGTTTGTTATGACACGCTCCATCATTGTCATATTGCTTTGCATGATCATGTAGTTGACATCGTATTTGTGGCAAAGCCACCGTTCATAATTCTTTCATACATGTCACTCTTGATTCATTGCACATCCCGGTACACCGCCGGAGGCATTCACATAGAGTCATATTTTGTTCTAAGTATCGAGTTGTAATTTTTTGAGTTGTAAGTAAATAAAAGTGTGATGATCTTCATTATTAGAGCATTGTCCCATGTGAGGAAAGGATGATGGAGACTATGATTCCCCCACAAGTCGGGATGAGACTCCGGACGAAAAAAAAAGAGGCCAAAAAAATGAGAGAAGGCCCAAATAAAAAAATAAAAAATAAATAAATGAGAGAAAAGAGGGAAGGAGCAATGCTACTATCCTTTTACCACATTTGTGCTTCAAAGTAGCACCATGATCTTCATGATAGAGAGTCTCCTATATTGTCACTTTCATATACTAGTGGGAATTTTTCATTATACAACTTGGCTTGTATATTCCAATGATGGGCTTCCTCAAATTGCCCTAGGTCTTCGTGAGCAAGAAAGTTGGATGCACACCCACTTAGTTCCTTTTTGAGCTTTCATAAACTTATAGCTCTAGTGCATCCGTTGCATGGCAATCCCTACTCACTCACATTGATATCTATTAATGGGCATCTCCATAGCCCGTTGATACACCTAGTTGATGTGAGCCTATCTCCTTCTTTTTGTCTTCTCCACAACCACCGTCTATTCCACCTATAGTGCTATGTCCATGGCTCACGCTCATGTATTGCGTGAAAGTTGAAAAAGTTTGAGAACATCAAAAGTATGAAAGAATTGCTTGGCTTGTCATCGGGGTTGTGCATGATTTAAATATTTTGTGTGATGAAGATGGAGTATAGCCAAACTGTATGATTTTGTAGGGATAAGCTTTCTTTGGCCATGTTATTTTGAGAAGACATAATTGCCTTGTTAGTATGCTTGAAGTATTATTGTTTTTATGTCAATATTAAGCTTTTGTTTTGAATCATACGAATCTGAACACTCATGCCACAATAAAAGAAATTACATGGATAAATATGTTAGGTAGCATTCCACATCAAAAATTATGTTTTTATCATTTACCTACTCGAGGACGAGCAGGAATTAAGCTTGGGGATGCTTGATACGTCTCCAACGTATCTATAATGTTTTATTGTTCCATGCTATTATATTATCTGTTTTGGAAGTTTTATATGCATTAATATGCTATTTTATAATATTTTTGGGACTAACCTATTAACCTAGAGCCCAGTGCCAGTTTTCTGTTTTTTCCTTGTTTTAGAGTTTCACAGAAAAGGAATACCAAACGGAGTCCAAGCGGAATAAAACTTTTGCGATGATTTTTCTTGGACCAGAAGACATCCAGAGGACTTGGAGTGCAAGTCAGGGAAGCCACGAGGCGGCCACAAGGACGGAGGGCGCGCCCAAGGGGGTAGGGCACGCCCCCCACCCTTGTGGGCCCCTCGTGACTCCACCGACCTATTTCTTCCGCCTATATATTCTCATATATCTCAAAACCAACAGAGAGAGCCACGAAAACACTTTTCCACCGCCGCAACCTTCTGTACCCGTGAGATCCCATCTAGGGGCCTTTTTCGGCATCCTGCCGGAGGGGGATTCGATCACGGAGGGCTTCTACATCAACACCATTGCCCTTTTGATGAAGCGTGTGTAGTTTACCTCAGACCTACGGGTCCATAGCTAGTATCTAGATGTCTTCTTCTCTCTCTTTGATTCTTAATACCATGTTCTCCTCGTTGTTCTTGAAGATCTATTCGATGTAAAACTTTTTTGCGGTGTGTTTGCCGAGATCCGATGAATTGTGGATTTAAGATCAGCTTATCTATGAATATAATTTGAATCTTCTCTAAATTCTTATATGCATGATTTGATATCTTTGCAAGTCTCTTCGAACTATCGATTTGGTTTGGTGATACATCTCCAACGTATCTATAATTTTTTATTGTTCCATGCTATTATATTATCTGTTTTGGATGTTTTATATGCATTAATATGCTATTTTATATGATTTTTGGGACTAACCTATTAACCTAGAGCCCAGTGCCAGTTTCTATTTTTTCCTTGTTTTAGAGTTTCGCAGAAAAGAAATACCAAACGGAGTCCAAATGTAATAAAACCTTCGCGATGATTTTTCTTGGACCAGAAGACACCCAGGAGACTTGGAGTGCAAGTCAGAAGAGCCACGAGACGGCCATAAGGGTGGAGGGCGTGCCAGGGGGTAGGACACGCCCCCCTACCTTGTTGGCCCCTCGGTGACCCCTGACCTAGATCTTCCTCCTATATATTCACATATATTCCCAAACCACCAGAGAGAGCCACGAAAACACTTTTCCACCACCGCAACCTTCTGTACACGTGAGATCCCATCTAGGGCCCTTTTCTAGCGTCCAGCCGGAGGGGGATTCGATCACGGAGGGTTTCTACATCAACGCCATTGCCTCTCCGATGAAGCGTGAGTAGTTTACCTTAGACCTACGGGTCCATAGCTAGTAGCTAGATGTCTTCTTCTCTCTCTTTGATTCTCAATACCATGTTCTCCTCGATGTTCTTGGAGATCTATTCGATGTAATACTTTTTTGCGGTGTGTTTGCCGAGATCCGATGAACTGTGGATTTATGATCAGCTTATCTATGAATATTATTTGAACCTTCTCTGAATTCTTATATGCATGATTTGATATCTTTGCAAGTCTCTTCGAACTATCGATTTGGTTTGGCCAACTAGATTGGTTTTTCTTGCAATGGGAGAAGTGCTTAGCTTTGGGTTCAATCTTGCGGTGTCCTTCCCAGTGATAGTAGGGGCAGCAAGGCACGTATTGTATTGTTGCCATTGAGTATAACAATATGGGGTTTTCATCATATTGCTTGAGTCTATCCCGCTACATCATGTCATCTTACTTAATGCGTTACTCTGTTCTTATGAACTTAATACTCTAGATGCAGGCAGGAGTCGGTCGATGTGTGGAGTAATAGTAGTAGATGCAGGCAGGAGTCGGTCTACTTGATACGGACGTGATGCCTATATTCATGATCATTGCCTTAGATATCGTCATAACTTTGCGCTTTTCTATCAATTGCTCGGCAGTAATTTGTTCACCCACCGTAATATCTTCTATCTCGAGAGAAGCCTCTAGTGAAACCTATGGCTCCCGGGTCTATTTTCCATCATATAATCTTCTATTTTCCATCATATAAGTTTCCGATCTACTATTTTGCAATCTTTTACTTTCCGATCTATAAACCAAAAATACCAAAAATATTTACTTTATCGTTTATCTATCTCTATCAGATCTCACTTTTGCAAATAACCGTTAAGGTATTGACAACCCCTTTATCGCGTTGGGTGCAAGTTGGTGTTTGTTTGTGCAGGTATTCGGTGACTTGTGCGTTGTCTCCTACTGGATTGATACCTTGGTTCTCAAAACTGAGGGAAATACTTACTCTACTTTGCTGCATCACCCTTTCCTCTTCAAGGGAAAAACCAACGCAAGCTCAAGAGGTAGCAGGATGAATTTCTAGCGCCGTTGCCGGGGAGATCTATGCCAAGCCAAGACATACCAAGTACCCATCATAAACTCTCATCTCTCGCATTAGATTATTTGCCATTCGCGTCTCGTTTTCCTCTCCCCCAATTCTAAAATGGTTTTCGAAAAGATTTGCATTTTCTTCGCCCCTCTTCCGTTTGTCTTCTTCGTTTGCCTTTTGGTTGCTCGTTTCTAGATCTATTTGCCACCACCATATCTAAAACTGGGGAGGTTATCGTTGAAAATCTCGAGGAGAAACTTGAATCTTGTTCTTTGGATCATGAAGCTGAAAATCCCCCCAATTACAAAACAAAAATCTTTCTTGTGGGGGATGGTATTCTTTGATTGTACGGGATCCATGCCTATTAATAAAAGATCTATTCTTCTTGAGACAAATTGTTATCCAGATGCTATTGTTATGCTTGTTGAGAAATTAGAAAGAAAATTTGTGCATCTTCATCCTTCTTTACAAAAAGTGTTTTATGAACTTCCCAATATTAATCATCCAATAGCTAAAAAGATTGCCACTATTATCCTTATGCGTGAATTTGATTTTATGATACAAGAAGCTAGGGATATTTTTGCCTTCTATAAAAAGGATGTTGAACACCCTCCAATTATAGATATCCTCCATGATAAAGAAACTATGCGTAGTTTGGAATCTAGGGATTATCAATCGTATAGTGAAAATCTTAGGAGAAGGGTTCCCCATTCAGAAATCTCTCAATCTTTGTATCTCGAGACCTTTGAGGAGTTTGATTGGATAACTAGGGGAGTTTATGCAGGATTTAATAGGGATTGGTTGAATAAAATGATGAACGAACCCTTTAGAAACGAGCTACATATCTTATATGATGATATATATGGTGATGATCCCGACTATGGGTTTATGAATGTTAAAATTACCAATCAAAGTCCCTTCCATGATTTAAGTTCATCCACTAGGAGGGAAATAAAAGAAAGGATAGAATAGATAAGGCGGGTTTGGGAGGATTTGATGAGAAAAGAATTGCATACCAAAGATGAGAATACCTAGATCTATTCGTGTTTTTATGCCTAGCTAAGGGCGTTAAACAATAGCGCTTGTTGGGAGGCAACCCAATTTTATTTTTTGTTTTTGCTTTTTAGGTTCTGTTTTGCATTAAATAATTCATCTAGCCTCTGGTTAGATGTGATTTTGTGTTTTAATTAGTGTTTGTGCCAAGTAAGACCTTTGGGATGGCTTACAGTGATAGTTGATTTGATCCTGCTGAAAAACAGAAACTTTTGCGCTCAGAAAAACAATTCGTATTTTTTACTGGAGCGTGGAAAAACTCTGAATACTTTACAAAAGATTGATATACGAATTGCCTCTGTTGTTCTAATTTTTCAGAATTTTTGGAGTTACAGAAGTATTAGAACAATGCGGATCTTCGCAGACTGTTCTGTTTTTGACAGATTCTGTTTTCTATGTGTTGTTTGCTTATTTTGATGAATCTATGGCTAGTATCGGGGGGTATGAACCATGGAAAAGTTGGAATACAGTAGATATTACACTAATATAAATAAATAATGAGTTCACAACAGTACCAAAAGTGGTGATTTATTTTCTTATACTAACGGAGCTTATGAGATTTTCTGTTGAGTTTTGTGTTGTGAAGTTTTCAAGTTTTGGGTAAGGATTTGATGGACTATGGAATAAGGAGTGGCAAGAGCCTAAGATTGGGGATGCCCAAGGAACCCCAAGGTAATATTCAAGGATAACCAAGAGCCTAAGCTTGGGGATGCCCCGGAAGGCATCCCCTCTTTCGTCTTCGTCTATCGGTAACTTTACTTGAGGCTATATTTTTATTCACCACATGATATGTGTTTTGCTTGGAGCGTCTTATATGATTTGATTCTTTGCTTTTTAGTTTGCCACAATCATCTTTGCTGTACACACCTTTTGAGAGAGACACGCATGAATCGTGATTTATTAGAATACTCTATGTGCTTCACTTATATCTTTTGAGCTAGGCAATATTGCTCTAGTGCTTCACTTATATCTTTTTAGAGCACGGCGGTGGTTTTATTTTATAGAAATTGATGAACTCTCATGCTTCACTTATATTATTTTGAGAGTCTCTAAACAGCATGGTAATTTGCTTCGGTTATAAATTTAGTCCTAATATGATAGGCATCCAAGAGGGGTATAATAAAAACTTTCATATGAAGTGCATTGAATACTATGGGAAGTTTTGATTCTTTATGATTGTTTTGAGATATGAAGATGGTGATATTAGAGTCATGCTAGTGAGTAATTGTGAATTTTAGAAATACTTGTGTTAAAGTTTGTGATTCCCGTAGCATGCACGTATGGTGAACCGTTATGTGATGACGTCGGAGCATGATTTATTTATTGATTGTCTTCCTTATGAGTGGCGGTCGGGGACGAGCGATGGTCTTTTCCTACCAATCTATCCCCCTAGGAGCATGCGTGTGGTACTTCGTTTCGATAACTAATAGATTTTTGCAATAAGTATATGAGTTCTTTATGACTAATGTTGAGTCCATGGACTATACGCACTCTCACCCTTCCACCTTTGCTAGCCTCTCTAGTACCGCACAACTTTCGCCCGTACCATAAACCCACCATATACCTTCCTCAAAACAGCCACCATACCTACCTATTATGGCATTTCCATAGCCATTCCGAGATATATTGCCATGCAACTTTCCACCATTCCGTTTATTATGACACGCTCCATCATTGTCATATTGCTATGCATGATCATGTAGTTGACATTGTATTTGTGGCAAAGCCACCATTCATAATTCTTTCATACATGTCGCTCTTGATTCATTGCACATCCCGGTACACCACCGGAGGCATTCACATAGAGTCATATTTTTGTTCTAAGTATCGAGTTGTAATTCTTGAGTTGTAAGTAAATAAAAGTGTGATGATCTTCATTATTAGAGCATTGTCCCATGTGAGGAAAGGATGATGGAGACTATGATTCCCCCACAAGTCGGGATGAGACTCCGGAGGAATAAAAAAATAGGCCAAAAAATGAGAGAAGGCCCATATAAAAAAATGAGAGAAAAGAGAGAAGGGGCAATGCTACTATCCTTTTACCACACTTGTGCTTCAAAGTAGCACCATGATCTTCATGATAGAGAGTCTCCTATTTTGTCACTTTCATATACTAGTGGGAATTTTTCATTATAGAACTTGGCTTGTATATTCCAATGATGGGCTTCCTCAAATTGCCCTAGGTCTTCGTGAGCAAGCAAGTTGGATGCACACCCACTTAGTTTCTTTTTGAGCTTTCATAAACTTATAGCTCTAGTGCATCCGTTGCATGGCAATCCCTACTCACTCACATTGATATCTATTAATGGGCATCTCCATAGCCCATTGATACGCCTAGTTGATGTGAGAGTATCTCCTTCTTTTTGTCTTCTCCACAACCACCGTCTATTCCACCTATAGTGATATATCCATAGCTCACGCTCATGTATTGCATGAAAGTTGAAAAAGTTTGAGAACATCAAAAGTATGAAACAATTGCTTGGCTTGTCATCGGGGTTGTGCATGATTTAATTATTTTGTGTGATGAAGATGGAGTATAGCCAGACTATATGATTTTATAGGGATAAGCTTTCTTTGGCTATGTTATTTTGAGAAGACATAATTGCCTTGTTAGTATGCTTGAAGTATTATTGTTTTTATGTCAATATTAAACTTTTGTTTTGAATCATACGGATCTAAACATTCATGCCACAATAAAAGAAATTACATGGATAAATATGTTAGTTAGCATTCCACATCAAAAATTCTGTTTTTATCATTTACCTACTCGAGGACGAGCAGGAATTAAGCTTGGGGATGCTTGATACGTCTCCAACGTATCTATAATTTTTTATTATTCCATGCTATTATATTATCTGTTTTGGATGTTTTATATGCATTAATATGCTATTTTATATGATTTTTGGGACTAACCTATTAACCTAGAGCCCAGTGCCAGTTTCTGTTTTTTCCTTGTTTTAGAGTTTCGCCGAAAAGGAATACCAAACGGAGTCCAAACGGAATAAAACCATCGCCATGATTTTTCTTGGACCAGAAGACACCCAGGAGACTTGGATGCAAGTCAGAAGAGCCATGAGGAGGCCACAAGGGTAGAGGGCACGCCCAGGGCGTAGGGCGCTCCCCCTACCTTGTGGGCCCCTCGGTGACCCCCTGACCTAGATCTTCCTCCTATATATTCACATATATTCCCAAACCACCATAGAGAGCCACGAAAACACTTTTCCACCGCCGCAACCTTCTGTACCCGTGAGATCCCATCTAGGGGCCTTTTCCGGCGTCCTGCCGGAGGGGGATTCGATCACGGAGGGCTTCTACATCAACACCATTTCCTCTCCGATGAAGCGTGAGTAGTTTACCTCAGACCAACGGGTCCATAGCTAGTAGCTAGATGGCTTCTTCTCTCTCTTTGATTCTCAATACCATGTTCTCCTCGATGTTCTTGGAGATCTATTCGATGTAATACTTTTTTGCGGTGTGTTTGCCGAGATCCGATGAATTGTGGATTTATGATCAGCTTATCTGTGAATATTATTTGAATCTTCTCTGAATTCTTATATGCATGATTTGATATCTTTGCAAGTCTCTTCGAACTATCGATTTGGTTTGGCCAACTTGATTGGTTTTTCTTGCAATGGGAGAAGTGCTTAGCTTTGGGTTCAATCTTGTGGTGTCCTTTCCCAGTGATAGTAGGGGCAGCAAGGCACGTATTGTATTGTTGCCATCGAGGATAACAAGATGGGGTTTTCATCATATTGCTTGAGTCTATCCCGCTACATCATGTCATCTTACTTAATGTGTTACTCTGTTCTTATGAACTTAATACTCTAGATGCAGGCAGGAGTCGGTCGATGTGTGGAGTAATAGTAGTAGATGCAGGCAGGAGTCGGTCTACTTGATACGGACATGATGCCTATATTCATGATCATTGCCTTAGATATCGTCATAACTTTGCGCTTTTCTATCAATTGCTCGGCAGTAATTTGTTCACCCACCGTAATATCTTCTATCTCGAGAGAAGCCTCTAGTGAAACCAATTGTCCCCGGGTCTATTTTCCATCATATAATCTTCTATTTTCCATCATATAAGTTTCTGATCTACTATTTTGCAATATTTTACTTTCCGATCTATAAACCAAAAATACCAAAAATATTTACTTTACCGTTTATCTATCTCTATCAGATCTCACTTTTGCAAATAACCGTTAAGGGATTGACAACCCCTTTATCGTGTTGGGTGCAAGTTGGTGTTTGTTTGTGCAGGTATTCGGTGACTTGTGTGTTGTCTCCTACTGGATTGATATCTCGGTTCTCAAAACTGAGGGAAATACTTGCTCTACTTTGCTGCATCACCCATTCCTCTTCAAGGGAAAAACCAACGCAAGCTCAAGAGGTAGCATTTGGCCAACTAGATTGGTGTTTCTTGCAATGGGAGAAGTGCTTAGCGTTGGGTTCAATCTTGCGGTGTCCTTTCCCAGTGACAGTAGGTGCAGCAAGGCACGTATTGTATTGTTTCCATCGAGGATAACAAGATGGGGTTTTCATCATATTGCTTGAGTTTATCCCGCTACATCATGTCATCTTACTTAATGTGTTACTCTGTTCTTATGAACTTAATACTCTAGATGCAGGCAGGAGTCGGTCGATGTGTGGAGTAATAGTAGTAGATGCAGGCAGGAGTCGGTCTACTTGACACGGACGTGATGCCTATATTCATGATCATTGCCTTAGATATCGTCATAACTTTGCGCTTTTCTATCAATTGCTCGGCAGTAATTTGTTCACCCACCATAATATTTTCTATCTTGAGAGAAGCCTCTAGTGAAACCTTTGGCCCCCGGGTCTATTTTCCATCATATAAGTTTCCGATCTACAATTTTAGTTTCCGATTTACTTCCTTTGCAATCTTTTACTTTCTGATCTATAAACCAAAAATACCAAAAATATTTACTTTACCGTTTATCTATCTCTATCAGATCTCACTTTTGCAAGTAACCGTGAAGGGATTGACAACCCCTTTATCGTGTTGGGTGCAAGTTGTTGATTGTTTGTGCAGGTATTCGGTGACTTGTGCGTTGTCTCCTACTGGATTGATACCTTGGTTCTCAAACTGAGGGAAATACTTACTCTACTTTGCTGCATCACCCTTTCCTCTTCAAGGGAAAAACCAACGCAAGCTCAAGAAGTAGCATTGATCACCGGGTGGCGGAGTATGACTCCGGCAAACTAAGATACGCGGGCAAGTTGTCGGGTAAGAGCCAAAGTTGCCCATTCTCATGAAAACTAGATCGGGAGCACGCCTTGGCCCGAGGGTGCCGGTCCCAACGTTTTGGTGAAGCAAGTAGTGCTAAGTTAGTAGAAATCTGGGTTTAGCATATGAATTCAAACATGATAACAAAATAAAGTGAAGAAGAAACATTCGTTTGTGACAGAAGAAAGACATAATGGAGTTCAATATTGTTATGAGATTATAAGGCAACGTTGAGTTCAGCGTATTCATATGACCACAAAAGATAACCACTCGTCATTAAGTCTGATAAAAGTAAATAAAAGTAGGAACATAATGGAGAACCCATGCTTTTAGCACAGAGAACTATTATCTTTGACATAGAACCTGTACTTGTGGATTAGTAGGCGATATGAGCATGCTGCTGGAGAGTGCATTGGAATTTTACCTTTGCTTTCAGTATAGTTGCTCAAATCTTGACGCATTAAGTTTGGCAAAATGCAATAGATCAAAAGCTATGCAGTATGATAAATCAGAATTAGAGCGAGTTATTTATATAGAAAGCAACACACTCCACAGGTCTTTATAATTAGATCAAGTCATTTGTGCAGAAAGAGAGAGAGACTGAAGTTTGAGAAATGCATTAGAGGGTAGCTGTACAGTACAGAATACATATCCCATTGCTCTGGACAGAAGTGTAGAAAAGCACAACCACAGTGATTGTGTTCTGTGAGTACATCCATAGATGATAAATGACTCTACGAATTCCAAGATGATCCAACATGATATAAAGAATGATCCTGGCCGAGATTCTCACAATAGTATGGTCAACCTGAGTCGTCAAAAATGGTTTAGAGACAACTTAGATAAGTGGTTGAAATATATAAGCAATAAAGAAAGTACATGCACATGACAAGAGACCAATTCCAATTGGATTTCTTGCACAAACAAAGATACATGATACAAAGCCTTTTTACAAAGCAAGTTGATAACTTTCGGCAAACCTTGTGGACGAACCCAATAAGAACCTAAAACTTTGAAACCATATTCTGCTAGGTTTCTTTAATTCTTTTCAACATGAGAATGCAAGAAACTCATTTCCTTGTGAAACCTTAGACGTTAATGGATACCCCATCAAGCTAGCATACGCAGTTCATCTATAATATCTACTCCAATTAACTAAATCAAGCTAGCATACACAATTCATATCCAAATAGGATTACATCTCTTGGGGTCTGGTTACCCAGATCCAACCAGAGATCCTCACATGAGTTGGGGGGTGTAGAAGAGCAAAAGGAGCTTACTTGCAAGAAGAAGCCAGAGTCCAGGGTCAGGCAAGTGCTAGACATGTCGTCACAAGCACCATTGCGACTCCTGATCCATATCCCCTGCTTCGCCGTATGATGCCACTTGAAAATAGAGTAATTTACTGGGAGGGAAAAAACACTACCTTTCATACCCGGGTGGGAGGGAAAAAGTCAATTAGTGTAGAAAAGAGAGACTCTTCTTGAAAGAACATCCAATTTTACGGGTCAGTGGCAAAGCAACACTACAAACAAAACAAGGAATAAAAAAATAGTGTAGAAAAGATAGACATTAATATCTTGAGAGTGCTTAATTGCACTACCTATATATTCACACTCACATATGTAGTCGAAATTTTTCAAAATTGAAACATTATTGGCATCACTACATAAAAGTGAAGAAATGAAACTTTTTGATGCAGCGAACTTATATCTGCAACTTCAGTAGACCACATATGCAATCTCGTTGGTGCGAACTTACTGACCAAGAGACAAATTGAAATAAACCGTCACTAAATTCAGATAGCATATATAGGTTCATGTGGTTGTACACAGGTATGAATAGAAGTCAAATACACTATGGAAAGTATAGGTTCATCCTACGCCACCATATGTTATTTTGCATCTACTGAGACACGCCAGCGTCACCAACTTTCCTTGCAATAATGGCAGTAAAAATTGTTCAAAATTTACCTTTAGTAGTACAAACAGCAAGCAGATCAGCGGCCAATTGCTTGCATGATGACAACCGCTGTACTGACAGTGTTCTTGACAGCAATTACATGAGTCTGCAGAAAGTGCAAATAAGAATTGTTTCACATTTTTTAGACAAAACATGAGTAATTCATTGTCATCGACAAATAAAACATTCAGTGTGTTGCAGGTTTCCATACGAGAGCAGAAGAAATTCCATTATAGTGTATAGCTTCCAATATCTATGTACGTTCCTTGACTGAATACAACAGGAAGAGCATAAATCTGTTGTTAATCAAGAGAATGAGGCTAAGACCGACCATGGACTTTCAAGTAGTAAACCACGATTCCGGATTTATGACCCTAATAGATCAAGAAAGAGGGGAGAACAGGGTTTTGCACAAGAATAATACCTTCCATAGGAGCCCAAAATAATAATTCTTGCATCGCATGGTTCAACATCTTCAGCTTAAAGTCGTTCGTGATCCTACGACAACAACCATGAAACGAAAAAAAATCAAAATCCAAAGTAAAGGATTGCAAAAATGTCACCACAAGCAGAAATGTACACATACAAAAAATACGATGCCATTTCACGGAGGCTGGAAGGGGTAAGAAGTTACTGGAGTTTTCCGTGTGGCGGCGATGCTTGCTGCTCCTACACCCATCCAACCAAAGAAAGGGAACATTTCTGTAGGTCAAATAAAATAGTCTAAGAAAACATGCAACTATATACAACATTAGTGGGAAGTAAACTAACATAGTCCTCTCTGAAGCAAGCATGTAGCAACAATGAGCATAAAAGAGACACGGGAGATGCATAACTGAGATTAAAATCAACCTTTTCATCTTATTGGCTTTGCACTGGAAGAGGAAAACACAACATCCAATTTTGAAGCCTTAGCTAATTTACTTTTGTGGTACCAACTAATGCTAGACCAAAGTCAGTTAATAAGAATTGTTGTCTGATGAAACTACACCATATGGGGACAAGAGCCAACACCTCAGAACCAAAACATTAGCATTTCACATTTGTGTTTCTACCTTTCTCTATTGGTTTTAGGAGTTTATGTACCTGAACTGTGGCCCTATAATTCCTATAATTAATGCAACTGTTAATTTTTTGCCTCTGCTCTAGTGTGAGGATTCATAATCTGTGCCAAAAACATACTGTCGGATCTAGTGTGAGGATTCAAGATATGTCCCAAAAACATACTATAAGTTTGTGTTCTGTAATAAAAGAGAAGTGCCTGACACACAAATAGATGCATTATAGACAAACATTCTCAAGTTCTTAACTTCTCAAGTAATCAATTTTCAACCACATGTTATATTCTTTAAAAGGTGTGAGTTGAAATGTGTAAACTGAACCAGGACATTCCTTTTTCTGTAGTACAAATAACTCCCTATGCACTCTTGGCCTTCTTCTGTCCATATAAATTATCAAGCACTTTCAGATTTCTCAAGCTCTGCTTCTCTCTGAAAACATGGCCATTACCCTACTTATTCAATCGATTAACTCTGAACATGTTGCCAAAATCATCCAACGAATGGCAGCAAGTCAGGCAGAGAGGATGGCGTTGGTCTCACCCATTTGTTTTCTTACCGAGGAAATCTTTGTCCTGTGAAGCAAAGAAAGGAAGATGCAAATAATCACTTGACGAAACTAATCAAACCAACAGATTTATTTTCTGGAACACTTGCCTTCCAGATTAAAGTCTAAAATTTCAGAATCTTAGGGCGAGTCTAAAACAACCCTCCCAGCTCTTGACAGATCATGTCCATTTGACAATCTGTCAAGGAAAACATGAGTACGTGCCTAACAGAACGGTGGCAAGCTGTCAGGTTAATGGCCAAATATTATCTACGCGTGAACAACTAATATTTGTAGCTTGATGGCTAAATATATATCGAGTCTACTATTATCCATATCAAAAAATCATTACCTGATTCAACTATAAATTGCATGATCACAACCAAAAAAGGAATAGAAAATATTAAACTCACCTTATTTGTATCTGCTTCCAAGCTGCCTGATCAAATTTAACAACACGTCTGCCACCTAGTCAAATAAGGCAAGCACCAATTAGTTGAGCCGCAAACATGATAATAATTCGGTGTGATAGAATTCATCCTACTTTCCCAAATATAGTGAATATAAATCATACATTCAATTAATGTTTATCATACTTCAATAAATCATACACCCACATATGACCCATGAAAAACTATACATAGGAAGCAACAATGCTAGAGACAAAATCAAATCGAGAGAGACAGGTAGAGAGATGTGGAAGAAGGGTGGGGTGTTGAGATCTAACCGGTATTCCAGGTGAAAATTTCAACTGATGAGAGATGGAAATCGTACAACCCATAGCAACTTGTCACCTAACAATGCATCCACGGACCTTTTCTGCAGGAAAAATCGAAGAACGCCCACCCATTACAATGTGAGAATCACAAATATTGCCATTAGAGATAACAGAAGCGACAATACATGTAACCAACGCTGGCTCAACTAAATCGTGTGCATCTCAGAGGGATAGAATACCAACCTGCGGGCGGACGTCACACAGAGGGATAGAATACAAAGAATGATTATTAAGTAACCATGTACATAACAAAAACAAATAATGTCTACATAGTAGCTCATCTATCTGAATACAGCCACACTGATTTCGATGTACATTTTAGGAGCAATGGAAAACCAGAAAAACAGAAACAACTCACTGCTAACATAAGGAAAAAGGAGATCACCATATAAGCAAAAAAGAACAAAGCAAAATGAGACAAATAAGGATGTCAGTGCAGCACCCAGCATTCACGGCGACATGGAAGTGCTCTCTGAACTACAACCCAAAATAAACACATGTAGTTTTCTCTAAATGTTAACAGATGCATGGTTTGAAAATTTTCTCACCCAAACAATAACTCAAAACCAACCCATCTGGATCTAGGACAACACATTTAAATCCTAACTAATCAGGGTAATCATTCTTAACAGTAATCCACAACTACAAAAACAAATAACAAATAACCATAGTGGTCCTAACAGGCATGAGTGATTAGCAAAAAGGGGAACGGGACTGAGATACTTACATAGAGTGAGAGAGACATAGATCCTCACAATAGCACCACCATGCTCAGCGACTTGCAACTACGGCTTGCTGCTCATCCGGCGGACAAGACAGCCAGCTCTCACTACATCGACGACTGTTGATTTCCTGTATGGAGCAGCAGAAAAAGGGGATCAAAACTATGTGTGTATGTACGTCTGTGAGAGAGAGAGGAACCGGATGCATTACCTGCACGCACACAAACACGAGGATGACGGCCGCATGATAATGAACCCTACGGAGCAGCGGCGTGCTACTCCGGTCGATGGCGACGACGCCCATCATCGCTGCCGTGCTCGACCTCACGCACACACGGCTAGGGTATGTATCGTGCCCGTACCCCAGCGTGTCCAGGGCGATCACCATTGACAGTAGTAGCCCCGGCTTCGCGGCGCAGTAGATCTCCACCCATGTGTCCTCCTCCTTGCGCTCCGCCTCGAACTGCAAGCACACTCAGTCAGTCTCGGTCACCATTGTAAGCTACAGCAGCAACTGCTCCACTAGTGACAGTGAACGGCCTAACTAACTTGCATAAATAAAAACAGCTCTTGCATAATACCTGCAAAGCACAATCTTGCTCTAACTCACAAAGCCAATCAAGCCCATAACATTAGCAGACCCTCATTATCGGTGAATGTACCTATTCATTATTCAATTATCAATCTGTATGCATTTCAGTACCCTACCTAGTGAATGTATGTAATCTCATAGTTACCCAACATTCTTCTTGGCTCGGACTCAGGTGGCAGACCATTATGCAGCAGTTGCTGCTACTGCTAGAACTACATACAGTATCTAACAACACACAAAGCCAATCAAAGAAAAGGGCTCCAGTTTTTACTTGGTAAAGGCCGATTACGAGGCATTCGTACAGCTAGCTAAAAAAAACCTGGCAGCTTTCTGAATAGAGTAATATCATGAGAATTACTGAAGATACCGTTAAGAATTACTGAAAATATCATGAGGCAATGCTGTCAACAACAGCAGTCCACGCCAAACCTATAAGTAGCAGACAAATTCAGAAAGGAACAAAAAAACTGGCAGGAATCTAGACATGCGGTTGAGCCTCTCACATGGCAACAAAAAATACCAAGGATCCAAGTAAATCCCCTATCCATCAAAGGAATCCGACCATATACAGCCTCGAGCAGCTAATGCATCCACAAAAGCATTAGCCGGATACGAGCAGCCAACACATCTAAGAAACTACTGAAGCCGCACATAACAACAATTCCACAAATATTAGACCGCTAGATAGGAAGGAAAAAGGAGAGCTCATGGACCAGAAGCCTTGCAACATCTCGACGCAGCAGCAGTCGGCAGGACAGTCGAATCCTCGACGAACGGAACAAACAATGGCTCTTCAGAACCTGCAACGAAATCCCACTGAGACCCTAACCAAACCGAAAGTAATAGAGAAAATCAACCACGACAATTGAACAAACACCTCACCCAGGGGCGGCATGCACAGGAGCCATCGGAGAACGAGACGCTCGAGCTCGGCCATGGTCGGGCCGCCGCCGTGCTCAACAACGCGCCACCGCGCCCGGGCTCGAGCTCGGCCACGGCCGCCGCCGCGCTCACCAACGCGTCCACACGCCCAGGCTCGAGCTCGGCCACGGCCGCCGCCACGCTCACCAACGCGCCCAAACGCCCAGGCTCGAGCTCGTCCATGGCTGCCACCGCGCTCACCAACGATGTCCTCGTCGGCAGCGATGGCGCCATCCCTTCTCCCGTTGAGGCGGTCGCGGGGGAGGGCGCTCGTCCTCCTGCCCGGTCCAGATGGGAAGGAGGAGGGAGGCGATCCATGACCTTCTTGCGCTCCTCCTGCTCGGTCCCAATGGGGAGGAGGAGGAGGGAGGCGACCCGTGTAGAGTTGACCGAGGGCGCGGCGGCAAGCGACCCAGAGCAGTGAGTGCGAGCTTGATGGGGGGCCTATGGGGAGGAGGAGAGGCGAGGCGGGGAGGGTGCCCGACGGGAGGGGAGGCACAAAGGAGTGGCGGTGGCTCGGGCTGGAGAGAAGGGGAGGAGCGAGAGCGACAGCCGCGCGAGAGATGCGAGGGAAGCGAGGGAGGGTGAGAAACCCTAGCCGTCTCACCCGATTGGGGATGAGGTTGCAAATCGGGGGAAGCCATCTGGCGTTGAGTTTGTGAAATCTCATAAATGCCCTCGGCGGGGCAGTGTAATTACGCGCGGTGGCACGAACTGGATGAAACTATTCATTGCCACAGTGTTTCCTTTCGATCTGACGGTTGAGTTCTCTCCTTCTCATGATCCGATGGTCAGAATCGCATTAAGCAAACGCATCTAACGGCCAGAATCGCCTGAGCTCTGAGGAGGCCCGGTAGAGCCTGTCTTTCTTATTTCTCGAATCTGAATGTTGCTGCATGACACCGACGTGGCCATGGTGTCATTCGTCGGGAGGTAGCCGCTGCCCATTGGAGATAGATATGTGGTGCCGCCTGCCGCAATACCACTGACACTGATTGTGGTCGCCTGATCTGCCAAGCCACCGGTGGACAACGACTTGGGGAAAGGACCGATCAGCGTCGGGTCACGCTGGTTAAGCCCGCAATACACCAGCCAATCTCCCGATGCACCATCCTGTAATATCACGTCATAATTAAATCCATGCATAATGTAAATGTATAAATAGGTAATATTTACTTTTTTATTTTATTTCTAAGATGGATCTGCGTACACCAAGTTATCTTGTTGACCCTCACCTTGATGACTTTGATTGTTAGGCTTTGCTTGATTCTGCTGGACGGGGAGACCGGCCGATGATGTCGCCAAGAACTAAGAGCAACTACAACCGAACTTGACAAATTTGACCTCTCAAACACCCGCGAACACGACTGGGCGCATCTTCGGACACTGACCGGGCACATCTCATACTTCCTTCTCCACATGCAACCCTCTCATATTCATCCGCTAAATTCATACAAAATCATGTAGAATATATAGCTAAGTACTACGTTCTATACTACTCAAATTTCGTCGTTGTCGGAGATGGCTTGAGTTGCCTGTGCCAGAGCCTGCGCCGCCTCCATCTACTGCCGACGGCGACGCCTGGCCTCCGCAGCCGACTCCGAGTGGATGGAGTTCAGGATGGCGTGCTGCTCCGGCCACACATCCACGTCCTCCTCCCCCACATCCAGCGGCGGCGCCTCCTCCGCCGGCTCCTCCTCCTCCTCTTCCTTGTCCACCGGCTCCTGCTCCTCCTCCTCTTCCTCCTCCGCTGGCACCTCCTCCTCGAAATCCTCCTCCGGTTCCAGAGGTAGCCCCGCTTCCCTACGGATCCGGACCTGCTCAAGGAGGAAGAGACGACGTTGGATCGTGTAGTGGCGGCGGCGTGGGGGCATGGCTGACAGGCTCGAGTAGCGGTGGAGGGAGGGAAGAGGCGAATGTGCTAGGGCTGGGGCACCGGCCGGGTTAAATAGCCGGCTACGCCCTCGGGCGGGGAGCCGGAGCGGCGGCCACGCGGCGTTCACAACGCGGCGACCGTCGAGGCACCCGTCGGACCGTCGGGCTTCCCGGCGAGTCCGTGTGGGGCCAATCCGTCAGGCCAACGTGGCGGGAGCACCTGGGCTCCCCCATATCCGCCTCATATTTGGGCTGGATATGGGGGGTGCCGGTCAGCCCATGCGTTTGAGGCCGGTTTGAGAGGCCTGGTTGGGTCGAAATTTCATGACCGGTCAGTGACCGGGCGGCCCGCCCGGGCGTTTGAGACGGGTTTGAGGGATCTGGTTGTAGATGCTCTAAGGGCGCGCCAGCCTCGGGCTGGAAACCTACCGGACAATTGGTGTTGACGCAACTCGTTTTTCTAAGGGCATCTCCAACATCGACACTCAAACCGTCCGCATACGTCTCGACCACGCGGCCTGAACCACAGTAGCCATCCAACGCAGACATGTATCGGTCCGCCGAGCGATCCGGACATGCTTTTTTCCGTAAATTGGAGTCAAAGTGGGAGGCTGGTGGTTTGCGGGAGCCCGAACAGCAGCCACCTAGGACTCTGGCACCCCCGACCCACCCAATCCCCATCCCAGTCCCATTTCCTTCCACTCCTCCCCTTCTCCCCCTTGCTTTACATCGGCACTCTCCACCTTCGCCGCCGCTGCTGTACGTGTCCTGCCGTCACAGAGGCATTGCCGGACATCTGCAACCAACACTGACATACCTGCTCGCCTCTACGACGGCGTTGTCCACCCTGAAGCCATTTGTACCCAGATACACTCCGCCCTCTATCGACGACCTCCATGACGGACACCATGCTTGACAGGTGTTCGGTCAAATGCCATTGAGACCACGAAGTTCCTGGTTACACTTAATAAATAGAGCGGCAACATTTACCTTAAAAAAAGCCGATTCGAATGATGCTGTCTTTCCGTTGGAGATTTGAACAGCAGCTAAACTGTTGTGATCCTTGTTCAGCGACAAGGCGTAGACGTCCATGGTCACGCTGACTCCGTAGTAACCAGCCGATTCTCCGGCTTCCAAATGTATGCATACTGCGTACAGAAGTGATGCATGCATGGCATATAATAAACACGTTAAAAATGTATTAATATTGTTATGAAAACCAAATGAAACATGTAAGCATGGATGCCAATTAAGCCAACGTGAAAGGAAAAACAGCAATCATGCATGCCAGATTAAAAAATGTTTGGAGGCCTCACAATTAATTAAGGTCTCCAATTAGAATATGTTCACCCAATTTTGACCGGGTCAACAATTTCTCAAAACTCTCTCATTTAATTTTTTATACAATACACTATGCTTTCTAATTTTTAAATCTTCCCAATTAATTGAGGCTTCAATTTAGAATTGGATCACCCTATTTTGACCGGGTCAACAATTTCTCATGGAGCTCTCCCATTATATTTTAATTCTTTATGTTCCATAGTTTTAAAGCTCGTTCATTCGATTGAGGTATTCAACTTTGGTTTACGATTTTGATCGGAACAATGATTTTTCAAATCAATCAGCAGCAACCGGCTTATAAAAACATATCAACCCCTGCAGACTCCCATCACCCAGAAAAAAGCGCCACCATGTGATACTACAGCACGAATATAGTACATGCAACCACCGATGAAAAAATATCCCAACATAAATATGGGTTGGTTAGCGGATAACACAAAATCACACCGTGAAAGGCCCACCAAATAACCGCATTATAAATAAACATAAAACACACTCCATCGCCGCCCCCCCCCCCCCCCCCCCCCCCCCCCCCCCCCCCCCCCCCGCCAAACTAAATATTCCATCAGTTTCAAAATATAAGGGATATTAGTTTTTTGAAAAGTGGAATTTCGTTAACTTTGACCAAGTTCAGAGCCAAAAATATCGACAACCACAATATTAAACAAAAAATATGAAAATTCATTTCATGATGAATCTAATATTATGAATTTTGATATATTTCTCTATAAATTTGATCAAGCTTAAAGAGGTTTGACTTCTAAAAAAGTAATAGACCATATATTTTGAAATAGAGTGAGTAAAGAAATGCAAGAATCCCAACAAATTCAATGGCGCAGCAAAGCGCGCCCAACCCTTCTAGTACATAGATGAAGTCCGATTCCACCAATCCTTTAAGCAATCCAGGTGTTTGAATAAAGGAGCCTATTTCATTGATGTTGCACTTGTCAACAGAAAACTAGGATGAAATAAGTGGCCTGGTGATCCATGGCCTTGTTGATCCATCCTCGCTGGAGGCAATTACATGTAGAGAGGCACTTCCACTAGCAGCGGATCTTGGCATGCAACATCTTCACACCGCATCGGATTGCAAAGGGGTTGTAAACCATATACATTAAGGCAGCGGCGGTTCTTATGGGCGCATTATCAAGGAGATTAAACAGATGGAGGAATCATTTAGGCCATGTTCGTTTGTGCATGAACTTTGAGATTCGAATTATGAGGCTCAAGGGGTTCGTCCACTGGAGAAGGGGGTTCGACGCGTGCGTGAGGGGCCTGAACTGTTTATGTTTCTGCAGCTTTTAGTTTGTTCTAGGTTGAACCGCATGGTTTCTCTAATGGAAATCGGAAGGGTAGGCCCTTCTTACGTTTACGAGGCTCATAAGTTGGCTAGGTTAGGCATTTCCCTTGCTCATGGGAGACACATTTGGTTAGGCATTCCACATGATACAAATGTAATACTTGTAAATGTTGCCTATGATTAATAAAGCCTAGCACACTATGCTAAAAACAAAAAGCAGAACCCAGGAGTTTCTAAAATAAAGGCAGGACCCAGGAGGTGAGGCACGTTGGTAGCGGCCGGGTTAACAAACGAAAGAACATATCAGTTGATTTTTCTTTGAATGGATATAAAGCCAGGGCTGCAAACATGTTATTGTACATTGGACCAAAAAATCAACTTCAACCAAACTCAAAATCAGAAAAATTATTATTAGACACTCCCAATAATTATTAGATAACAAAATGATCAACTATTGAGCTAGCTATTCATATTGAATTATCATGTGAGCTCTTGATTGACGCGGTCGACTAGAAGGGCCCGCCGTAGAAAAACTTGCCATTGATCACAGGACTCGCGGAGTATGAGCCCGAACTAAGATATGTAGGCAAGTTGTCGGGTAAGAGCGAAGGTTGCCCATTCTCATGAAAAATCTGAATGTTGCTGCATGACGCCGCCGTGGCCGATGCCATAGTGTCATTCGTCGGGAGGTAGCCGCTGCCCATTGGAGGCAGATCGGTGGTGCTGGCTGACGCAATACCACCGACATTGATTACGGTCACCCGATCTGCCAAGCCACCGGTGAACAGCAACTTGGGAAAACGACCGATCAACGTAGGGTTACTCTGGTTAAGCCCGCAATGCACCAGCCAGTCTCCCGTTGCACCGTCCTGTAATATCACGTTGTAATTAGGTCCATGCAGAACTTAATTTATAAATTGGTAACACAATATTTTATTTTATATGCTAAGATGGATCACCAAGGTATTTTGTTGACCCTTACCTTGATGACTTTGATTGTGATGCTTTGCTTGATTCCGCTGGACTGAGAGACGGGGTCGATGATGTCGCCAAGAGCAAAGGGCGCACCAGCCTCGGGCTGGAAACCTACCGGACAATTGGTGTTGATGCAGTTCGTTTTCCTATAACCATCATTCTGTATACATCGAGTGTCAGCAAATATTGCTCGTACATATACATATACATAAACCATTATCATGAAAAATGAGCTATCAATGTTCAACACAACTTACCGTCCACGTAGCACTTAAATGAGAGCGCGAATCACCGTACAGGCGTGGGTACACCTAGCCAGTAACAAATTAAATTTGGTGACAGATCTGCATTGCATTATGCATGTGGCGGCCGATTATATACTACCTACCTCCCAGCCGATTCGAATGATGTCGTCTCTCCCATTATTGATCTGGAATCCACCCAAACTGTACTGATCGTTGCTTAGCGACAAGGCGTACACGTCCATGGTCACGCTGACTCCGTAGTAACCAGCCGATGCTCCCGCTTCCAAATGGTGATATGCATACTGCGTACACACGTACGTGATGCATGCATGACAAATAAAGACGTTAAAAATGCATTAATATTGTTATTATAACCAAATGAAACATGAACGAATGGATGCCAGTTAACGTGGAAGGAAACACAGCAATCATGCATGCCGGATTGAAAAAACTGTAACGATTTAAGAGGGAATCATATATACATACATATATGTCCTCTGACGCCAATCCTTGAAGAAGTCCAGGTGTTTGAACAAAGGAGCCTGTTTCGTTGATGTTGAACTTGTGAACAGAAAAGTACGGTGAAATTAGTGGCCAGGTAATCAAAATAACAGAGTACCGAACTAGAACTAGATAGCTAGTGTTATACGTGCATACCTCTTGGCTTGTTGGGAAGAACAGTACTGCATTGGCTCCACCGACGAAAAACAGCAGCACCAGCAGCATCATGATCATGATGTCGACTAGAAGGTCAGCTATGTTGATCTTTGGCGGAAGAAGCGCCACAATTTATAGGGGTGCTTGGTTTCGGTTCATTTTAGGAAACCACTGCACGCTATAATGGAGATGGATTCGTATATGCGATTGGCCTCTATAAAAGGTAGTATATAATTTTTTATATCTGACTTTCTATTTTCTAATCCGCGCTAGCTGTTACTACATGGAAATATTTTGATATCTTTCCCTGCGTGCAATTCTATGATATCTCTCCCTTCCCATGTTTAGGCATACAGATTTTCTTTTTGAGTAAATTCCGGTTTTTACCCCCTATTTTTATATTTTTGACACCAATTACCCCATTTAGCGAGATTTCATCTGTTTTACCCCACTTAGAAAAAGTCCTGCCATAATTTACCCTGTTTAAAATGTTCTGAGCATTCTGATCGGCAGGTCCAAATTGTTAGGTCCAGCTGGCAATGCCACATCGACGGTTTTTTTCTACCTATTTTTTCTCCTTGCTAAACCGGTCCTCGCAACTTCTCCCGACCGGGACCGGCCCGATGGAGCTCGCTCGCGTCGCGTCCAACGCACAACGCCCGAGTCGGCCACACGTCATGCTCGCCTCCAGTACGTTCTCGCTTGCGTTGCTCGCACCCAATCGATTGCATCGTCCAGGCTTCCGACCACACGCATACGTGAGGCTCGCTCGAACCTAGGGTTAGGGATTGTTAGGCAGTTGCGACGACGACGGCGGCGGCGGCGGGTGCCGAGGGGCCGGCCGTGTGATTTCGTACCTTCTCGAGCAGGGTTGTATGGCTGGGACATCAAGGCAAGAAACGACCCCGTGGAATCCGATGGCTCCGTCAAGCTTGTCGGCATCCGCGTAGTCCTCTGAATTTGATATACTTCAAAAACAAATCATGCATGTGACCCCATCAGGCCATGCTCACTTCTTCTTCCTACTTTGGCTGACATAGTAAGGACCCCATCAGGTTGTGCTCAGTTGAATTGGGGGGGGGGGGGGGGGGGGGGGGGGGGGTCTATGGCGACGGCTGGTCCAACAAATCAGTGAGGTTGGGTAACAAACAAGCCCTCTCAGTCGTACCCCATTCCACATGATTTTCAAATCTCTATCACAGCAATTTGTGTATTCTAAAATTTTCCTGCCTCATGCATTGGCTGGTGAGGCGTTTGATTCGGATATAATTAAGATGCTTATTAGAAGATCACGTGTCTACATGGCACCCTTCTGCAACTAAGGTATATCGATTTAAAGTTTTTTTAATATTTTGAATATTGACGAAATTCTTTTACTTCTTCAGTTTGCTGAACCTTTGCCAGAATTGCTCTGAAATCAATTCGTTCGGGGTGATCTCCTCCAGTGGTTGTAAGGCGCAGAGATGGAGGATGATTTTTATGGTTTGTGACAGCTGCTTGAAGCCATGGAGGACAAGATGATGTTAATAAGTTTTGACGGTAGTGTGAAGCATAAATATAATCTGTTTGACAAAAGAGAGATAATTTGACAGCATGATCAGGAGATGAATTGACATCATGACCCAGGGAACAAATAGGCAAAAATAGTTGTCATAACACAAAATTTTCGCATTGTATTTCCATGATCTGTTGCAAATAATAGGAGAATGATCTGTCGGGTCAAATTGGGACAACACAATTGGACCTGCCGGTCAGAATGCTCATAAAATATTAAACAGGATAAATTATGGCAACATTTTTGCTAAATGGGGTAAAACGGATTAAATCCTGCTAAATAGGCTAATTAGTGTCAAAAATGTCAAAATATGGGGTAAAAACCGAAATTTACTCTTTCTTTTTTTAAGAAACATGCACAAGCAGCACTCGGCTTTTTTGTAAATTAATAAAATCAACAAGGCCGAAACATCCTGATAGTTATACAAACCTAAGTCTGAAAATAAAAACAGGGATACAAGTCGCGACTCATAAACGAAGCTAAGTTGCAAGGGATACAACAAAAGAAATCGCCAACTTAGCCGCTTCTGTGGACCGCAAGGAGATGTTTGATCCTTGCCAGAATCATCGCGGTCGCCTCACAGTCCTTCCTCCTCGTCAGAGGTCGCGATTGCTGAAAACATAGTCCATTTGAAAATATAGTTAGCAGGGTAGGAAGGGATAATCCCCTCAATGGCCAGTTTATTACAAGAGTTCCAAAAGCGCCCATGCTAAGGCCCCGAAAGCTCGCCACGCGAGTCTACGGAGTTGGCCACACGAGTTCTGAAGAATGGCAAGCATGTCTGTCATGGAGGAGAGGTTCGTGAAAGCAATTCCGAACGAAACTCCAAAGAAATCTAGCCGAAGAGCAGTGAAATAAGATGTGTATCGCATCTTCGGGCACTCCACAAAGGGCACAATTACCATTGCCCGGGCCATTGCGTTTTTGAAGTTTCGTCGCAGAAGGCAGGCGATCGAGAGCGGCTTGCCATAAAAAAATGCTCACTTCGGCGGCACCCTAGCGGCCCACAAAGCTTTAGCATAGTTGATTTGAGGGCCAAAGGCCAGCTTGCTGTAAGTAGATTTAACCGAGAAATTGTCAGAGGGTTCAAGGGCCCACGTAATCTTATCTTTTGTCGGTGTTAGGTCGCAAGAGCTCAGCGAATTTTGCAGGGCAATGAACATCGCATGCTCAGCCTGATTTAAGTCTCTAAGGAAACCAATATTGGTAATCCCAGCATGAAGCACATTGTAGACCGTGCTATGGGGGTCCGCCACAATGGTATAATACAGGTTGGGGTATAACGCGTACAGAGGTTTATCTGCACACCAGGCGGCCATCCAAAACTTTGTATCTTTTCCATCCATGATCTCAAATTTCGTGCCAAGGAAGAAGTTTTCCTTTCATTTCCGGGTCCCATTCCAGATTTGAGATCCCTTAGAAGCCGAGGCAAAAAAATAACAGTTTGGGAAATATTTAGCCTTTAAAATCCTGGCCCACAGGCCGCTGTCATTTTGGTAATTTTCCAAATCCACTTGGTAATTAGCACTAAGTTCGTCTTTCTGGTGTTAGAAACACCAAGGCCGCCCTGGCTCTTGGACAGGCATACATCATCCCACCTAATCATGTGGTACTAGATAGGAAGTGCGGCTTGCCGCACCCCCCGGCCCAAACTCATCCAGCGCCCTGTACATGATCATGACCTATCCTTAAGAGAACCTTCTCAAAAGAAGCAAATTTAACAATGATACAATACAAAGTTTTCATTAAACCTCAATAGCCACGGACACATAATTCAATGATAATTCAAGTGTGCATCATGTGAATCTCTCAAAAAGAACACAAATATATAGCATATACAATTAGTTATTCTCTTAATTTTCAGAAGACATCCCTTTGGTGATCTGAGTTGCAGGAACACAATCAATAGGACTTCAGCAGGCTTACAAAAACTCTATAAATGGTTTAGCACACCCAAAGGAAATCGGAGCAGCCGCAGAGGTATAGATCACAAACATTAAAGACTGCCAAAACCAAGGTATAGTCAACCTACAGGATAATGATCTTCAAGTTGGTTTTCCAAGAACTAATTTGCATCAGGATGTGTGCTGGCTGTCCAGGAAGATTTACATTAGGAAGCGCAGCGTGCAGTGCTTGTGTAAGGCAGTGATCCAACGTCTAGTATCTCTGATGGAAGGAGCTGGTTCAATAGAATGCATCAAAACACAATGCTTAGTAGAATATTTATAGTAATAGTAGCTAAGTAAAAAAACAGGTAAGTTCACTCCATGATCCACACATGTGCTGCAAATGTTGAACACATGCGATAGAGATGAAGTTAGGCCACAACAATCTGGCAATTGAACCGAAGAAATGGGACGACAGAAAACCATGATTCCATCTCCTAGTCGACCCAGCCGAGCAAGAACAAAAATACAAAACTGCAAATAAAACACGCACGCACACTCAGATTCAACTAAAGGAATCACACACTAAATAATCTTGCTAGCACTCTGGGAATAACATGTTATGCAGAGAAATTGTGAGGTGTCATCATGTTGACAGGAAAGACAAAATTAAAGTAGTATGTGCTTTTGTCCAAAACTCACTTATATACTATGTTTCTGTAAGTGATATTGGCAGCCTACATCTTTTAATATGGGCACATCTTCAATGGGCTGGTTGGCAGAACATTAAAACCTTGTATTTATGTACAAAAAACTTTTTGGTGGGCTGCTAGTATAGAAAATAAAAACCATAGGTTGTCGGTATTGTGCAGCAAGGTGTTCACCATTTTATCAACACATAGAAGGCCAAAGTTATGTATTCTCTGATCAGAAGTAAAAAGACGTACACGGTAATATAGGCTTGTACAAGTCACGTCAAAGGAAACATAAACGTACAAGTAGTTAAAAGTGGACCATAAAAAGTCTGCAAGTAAAACATTTTGTACTTTCGCTATTAACTGATCCAATTCATGGATGCATGCAGTAGGCTAGTCAGCACCATTTAGTTTTTTAGCAAATCTCTTGATAACAAAGCATATTGGATAGAGGGAACAAACTACATGTGTCTGATGTCAAAAGAAATCACTCCATCGATAGCATATAGGCTTCAGATAATCAGATCTGATCGTTTTTTTCTACAAAATTGTCTTGTCGTGTCCATGCAATATTATGCATCTAATCCGAGGGATTTAAGTAACCAAATTACTGCGACTAATGTTTAGACCCATATTTATTTGTTCTGATGTAGCTGAATCAAAGTCACTGAATCAAGCGAATGCTATGAGCGGCAAGGCTATATCATCACAAAAGCAAGTATTTCTAGCTAATACTACATCATACTAAATGAATCGACAATAATGAATTATTTAGGCTGCTGCACATTGCAAGAGAAGTCTGCATAAGAATCAGACCTAGCAAAAGGTTGGGTGGTCAGGTCAACCTGAATATTACGTCATTTATGTGCACCTCTTCTCATCGTATGCAGCTGCTCGTGTACTGGTCACCTCCCGGTGGTAGCTGCTCACAAGTGCTCCTGCTTGTTGAAGATGCCCGAGACAAATCACTCACTGAGCCTAATGAAATAGCAGAGAAACTTTTTATGGCGGCACAAAATGTAGTACAAATCAAGTAGAAGAAGAGACGGAAAGCATAGTAACTTTTAAACGAATATCAGTTCGATACAATATTTGTGGTGCTAAAACAAATATATATATATATATATATATATATATATATATATATATATATATATATATATAGTACAGGCTAAGGATTGATTTAATTCTTCTTTACAAAATAGAGTTAGAAAAGTTGTGAGTTATGATATAATGGGGACTAACTAAGTAACAAACAGTGTAAGAAGGCAAATTGGTGTGCAAGAGACCATTATTTAATCTTATGATCACACTCAGGAGAAAATGGCTCTTAGGATCAGCGGATCACACTCAGGAGAAACGACTCTAATTTTACCTTGAGGACAGATGAGAACATCGAGTAAAAGCTAGTATAGTTCCATAAAATTTAGTTGCCTCGCATTGTCTCGATGCCTGTGGGGTATTGGAAACTCTAGGGCAAGTTACCTAAGAATTGGTTGATAGAGAGATCCCTGATGAAAAAAATAGAGTTACTGTGAGAAGAAACTAAATAGCTTTGGGCACATCAAGTATATGACAAGCTAAATCTCTGTTACCGAGGTCTATCCTTGAATCATCAAAGGTAAAGAAGGAGAAGAATAAGGGGTAAAGAAGAAGAGGCACAGTTAACTGACAATACCTAACAAAATCAATAATGCTGGTGGATCAAATTATCTCTGTGAGCAAAGTACCTAACAGAACAAGGTACTTTTTCCTACTCAAAATAAAAAAGTACGATTAATCTTATGCCAACTAAATTCTAAAGTATGTACTGTTGATTTGTGATAAAGGGCAGGAAGTCCACAACTCACACATATCATCCAAGAATACATGTTTAAGTTCAGTATTAGACTACAGTCAAATGATGAAATATGCATTTTACGGTTAATATCAGAGAAGACTAACAAATAACCCCCAAGAAAAAGGATATACAATGCATTTATAATTAATTGTTCATCAGTGGACGTTGATTCTTAGATGTCACTCATGTCAGCAAGTGAAAGGCTTCAAAATAGATACGCACGAACACACTGCTTTTACAATATACACATGTCACCAAGTTGGGGTTGCAAGGCAGAAGAGTCACTTTTAAATATGGATCACTAAAGCCGATATAATTCATGGTCTTGCTTATATCCAAATGTCAATTTTGATGTTCCCAGTTCTGATGTCAGGCAAATGAAAATGTGAGATTGAATAAGAATAAGTCGAAGACAACAATGTTTGCTACATATTGTATAATCAACGATATATATCGGGCCGTCGCTCCTTGCCCCTCAATGCATTTACTACTGGAGCCATATATAAAGTGGTCGGCATTTTGAAGTACAAGTATATTCAGAGACATATAAATCAATCGACCAGAACCTTGACTTCTAGTCTACAACACAAAAAGTTCAGAACAACTAAATCGCAGTTATACTTGCACAGGAAGACAGAGTGTCATTAGAATCACATAAAGAGCTCACCTCAGAGACCATCAGTACCTTACACAACGTCATGCCACATCCAACACCATCTTGTCGTGAAAGGAGAAACCAAGATAATTAGGTCCATTTCGGAAGTTACTCAATCCACCACTCCGGTCCATTATATTTATCCTGTGAGTGGCGTACCAAAAGGCTCACAAATATGGTGGCAATCTATATAAAAATATAAGCCATCAGTAGAAGTAGTTGGCAGTAAACTATAAGCATTATTCTTGGCCAGTACGACTAAAAGCGTGTTTTATCAATATAAAACAGAAGCACATTTGCCGTATATATACAAACGATAATCATGAGGCAGTAGTGATGGCTTATTCCAAAAGAGGGGACACATAGAAACCAAATCAAGAGCTCCACATTCATAATTAGTCCAGATGAAAATTATAGTACATGCATGATGATAATGGCAGAAGGGGGAAATCATAAACAAACTAATTAGTTACTCTGGTAGAACAACATCGCGTGGAACGCAGAGCTGGTGATAGGACATTTGTTCTATGGCAGTATCCCATGACAAATACAATTACTTCAGTTCATATCCAGTATATATCTCATGATGAGCCAATGAGATCCAAGCTGTGAATGAAAATACATTAATGTGATAACAAAGGATCTGACAAGGATTTTTCTTTTCATCTTCTCCGGTAACAACACTAAAAATAGATACAACCAGTTCTCGTTGATGTATATATCTAGCAATTAAAATCATTCTTATAGTTACTGTAAGAAGGAACCAGATTTGGAAAGAGGTGAGTACTTGCAGAGTAAGTTTTGTACTGGGTACCAAACATGCTATTCTTAAAAAGTAAACAGAAAATTGAATCCCATAAATAGACCTGACAATTGCCGTCTCCGTTGAATTTGATCTCAACCAAGCCGTACAGCACCAACCTAAGTAAGAGATCATATTAGAATAAAATGGCAAAGAATCAGGAAAAACTACCACATAGCACAGAAAATTATGTGCAGATTTATGGGACAAATAATATTCACTGATGCAAACAACTATATATTCACTCACATGATTAGCACTTCACTACAGTATCATATAAGTTAGTATGATGTTCAGTACAGTATCATAAAAAAAGGATTGATCATAGGTTCATAACACAAATGCCGAAACACATGCAAGTGAATGAAAATTTATCAAAGAATGAGTTTCTTGATCATCGATGGAGAGTTAAGAGATGCAGATTCTGAACCTCTTGTAACCAAGCATGATTCAATCAAACTGACCTTTTACCCACGTCGTAGGACCTATAGACATAAACACGTTGACATATTGGCGTGACAACAGAAAAGCAAAGGAAAAGAAACAGGAAAAAGAATCATAGTAGAGCATATATTTCCTATCCATGCATAATCTATATATGTCAATAGAGCGTAGGTGGAGAAACCTCACCGTCTATCATAACGGAGAGGAGCTCAAGTGGACCTTAGAAGTTAGAACTGCCCACGCCGCCATGGAAGCTTTACCCTTTTATCTCGCAAACACACTCGTACCTCTCCTTTCGGAGCCACTGCAGGAAGGAGAACATCAATGAACATATTGTTTGCTGTAAAATGTAAACACTTCCATGAAAACTAAAACAAAAATAATAAATCAACATCATTCGCATTGCTAAGAGCATCTAAAACATAGCTTTTAATGTAGACACTAAACAAAGACAAATTATATTAGAGGTGCAGTCCAAACATAGTACTAAAAGAAGAAGAAAATCATCAACTCCTCCAATTAAGAAACATGATTGGCGCCTTGGCCACCTAACTATTCCAATGTTTCTCGGCTCTATTCACAAAAATTTCCACTATATTTGACAATAGTGTTTTCGGAACTACCTGCAACAGGAAGATCCCCATGGCTATGGCCATTCCTTCATCATGACAAGCAAATAGTCCAGCCATAGTCACACCAAAAGGAACAGCAGTGATGAATCAGCTATGCTGATCACTGCTCGCAACACATGCACACTGCAAAGAAAAGTTTGCAGGATAGTCAAGCATTGCAAATACTTGGGATGCTCAGGTGAATCTGAGAATCACACAATTGTCCTCACCTTCTGCAGTATTGATTCATCTGCTCGTGTACCCCGTCAGTTCCTCCTATCAGTCACTCGGCACATGCTCAAAGACGGGCCAATGTACTGTAGGAGATATGCCCTAGAGGCAATAATAAATGTTATTGATTATCTCCCTGTTCATAATTAGGTTTATGTTCCATGCTATAACTGCTATGGTTCTCGAGTCTGCAAATAAAACGAGGCTCGGAGGAAGACTCATATGCACGTGTGGAATAATAAACGGTAATATGTATTCCTAGTCTGGCCTCTAAGACTAGCTCAAGTATTGCATGATGGTTCTGTTTTCCTGATCATGGGCATGTCTATGCCAGCAATTTTGAGGGCACAGTGTTAGAAGAACATTTGTGTTGAATCGACCCAAATTGATGTTATGCTATGAGTTACATTCGTCACATATTAATGGTTAATAACACAGAGATGGTTAATGTTTGCAAAATTCCTTAGACCATGAGAGTGTCGAGTTTCTTCATACTTGCTTCATGAACTTTGGGGTTTGTTAAACGTCATCCGTAAATGGGTTGCTATTACGGCGGCTTACGGGTTCATGGAAAAGTGTGTCAAGTAACTTGATAGCTCGAGATTGGGATTTGCTCCTCCGACGATGGAGAGATATCTCTGGGCCCTCTCGGTGTTACGGTATCCATCATCGTCTGGCCAGACACTTTGTGATTTGATCACAGGGATGCCGGAACACGGTAACGAGAAAAGAGAACAATACCGGTAACGAGGTAACTGGCATAGTGGACAAGTTGTTGATCCACGGAAATGCCTACATGTCTAACCTCGGGTATTTGTAACATATCGTGAAGCAACAGGAATAGCGCACGGCAACTGGAGGTTCACTCGAATATTCATTCGTGTGGGTATAGGGGTCAATATGGGTGTCCACGGCTCCGATGTTGATCATTGATCGGAAGGTGTTCCGTGTCATGTCTATACTTCACCGAACCTATAGGGTCACACGCTTAAGGGTCATCTATCTGCTGAATACTAGACAGGGAGTCTGAGAGAAAATCACCGAAAAGTTTCGGAGACAACGGAAGAGTTCCGGAGAGAGAACACTGAAAAAGTTTCGGTAAAACCGAAAAGTTGTTTCGGATAAAACCATTGATCCAAAAAGGTTTCGGCAAGCACCGGGAATGTTTTGGAGGTTGCCAGATTGGTCTGGTAATTTCTGGAATTTTTCTGGAGAAAAAACCGAAAAAAAAGTTTCGGAGCTGCCGGAGTTGTTTACCGGGTAAACAAAGATGGTTTTAAATTAAACCACCATACTAGAAATGTTCCAGAGCGCGTCCAAATAATTTTAGAGGGTGCCGGAAATGTTCTGGGACCTTCTGGAATTTTTCAGAAATAATAGTCGCGGAAAACATCTTGTCCCAGCGTGAGGGGACAAGATCCCACGGATCGTGGGGGCTGTTTTTGGGCTGTTTTTGGGGGGGGCCCCTTTGGGAGCAGCCCCCTCGTGGCTGGACAAAATGTTGGGGGGGGGGCCCCATGGTGGGGGGCAGCCCCCACAAATGGTGGAGAGTGTTGGGAGGAAGGTGGGGCCCCATGGGGGAACACCATGGACAAGGGAACATGTTTTTCCCTTGTTTGGTGGGAACATGTTCTCCTTGTTTTGTGGGAACATGTTTTCCCCATGTTTAGTGGGCTGAATTTTCAGCCCCCTCCACCCCTTCCACCACTATATAAGGAGGAGGAGAGGTGCTCTCCAACTCCACTCCAACTCTCTCACACAAGCCATGCATGATCTGGCATTCTCTCTCCCTCCCACGAAATAGTTTCGTAGTGCCGAAAGGCTGTCTGGGTTCCGGTGGGAACTAGTTCTGGACGGCGAAGCCCTGCCGGATAGATGGCACCGTATGTGTGCAACCCCGTAGAGAGGTCGTAGTTTCGTCCTTTTGCCCGAGGGGCTGTTCGAGTGTCCTCTCGAAGGGCTGTCCGAGTGACGGTCCGAGTTCTGTGAGTCCTCCCGAAGGGCTGTCCACGACACCGTCCGGGGGACTGTCCGACCGCCTCCCGGAGGGCTGTCCGAGTGGCGGATGAGGGAGTACATCCTCGCGGTTGGGAGGTTGTAAATCCTAGCTGCGGGGATCTGCACCGACGATCGTCATCGACTCTACTTCCGCTGCGCTACGAGTCGGTAACGAAAATGATCAAACCTTGTATGCAGTCTCCATAGTGGTCCTGGGCTGGTGCGTAGGTCGGAAAATTTTTGTTTTCTACTGCGTTCCCCAACATGTACCTCGTCGCCTCCTCCTCTGCTGGAGGGCGACCTCCCTGACGATGAAGAGGCGGATGACGGAAGCAGTTGTGCGGCTGGTCGGCGTCTTGCCTGACAATGAAAGCCGTGCACGTTAAGGGGAGAAGGAACCAGCGAGGCGAGAAAAGGTCAGTTCATGGCCAAATGAAATGATCAGCATAATTTCTGCCACTCATGCAAAAACAGGACGACGTCGGCCGCATATAAAATGATAGATGTGATGTGCAATCAACATATGGCCAAGAATGAGAAAAGGAAAATATAAACTCATTAAGAGCAATGATTGAAGCAGGAGGTATTGCATATATGAAAAACCATAGTTTCATACATACTTCTATAGAAATTATGCATCGCAGATTTACCATCAATTAGTTGGTTGCTTAAAAGGACATAAATGGATGGATTCACTTAGTAGTAGTACATCAAGTGGGTCCACCATAACATCAAAGATCATTCTGCCTGGGATTCACAGTCTACTGTGTGAAGCAATTACACGATTTTCTGGTTTACCTGAACAGCTAAACACAGTTTTTTGTTGCTAGATGGCACATGTCCCGATGAACAATGGTCAAGGATCTCGGCGGTGTCCATGGAGGCTGAGAAATTAAGATGTTTCTTGGTCTAGCAAAAGGGAACCAGATTATTCAAAAGAAAGAAGCATTTATATATTCAAACATTCTTCAGCATACCAGCCATGAAATTAAGATGTTTCTTGATTAAGTAAGGAAACACACAATTAATAAACAGGGGACGGACATGCATCCTTTGGAAAAAGGCAGAGATAAATTGCAGTACCATCGATTCATCTTTAGAAAAGATTCAGGGTTTCAAGTCAAAGATAAATTCATATTGCTAATGTAACTACTACTATACTTGTCTTAGAAGCATGTCTCAATCGATCAAACCTGATTATAAATATTTATTAGGATAAAATTTTCAATATACAATGTCAAAGTTATATTTCCTTCTAGATCCAAATCATCAACTCCTAATATGCCAAGTGCATCAGATCATCACATAGCAGCTAAAGTAGATGGCCATAGATCCATGGTGACGGGAAGTTTAAAATTTCCCCTGAAGCAAGTAACTATCTATGTATACAACACAATCAGTGTGCCACTTCACCCGTGCCCACCTCTAGAGGGGGGCTCCCAAACAGCTGGTAGCAAGATTGAAACCAGCCAGTGCCCACTGCTAATTGAAACTAAATGACATCTAACATGAAGACGCTCATTGAATTTCTATTTCAGATACTACTATGTCATCACTTCGACTGGAGCCATCATTATATGCATCTCATAAATCTGTCCGGATGAATGCTTCTAATTGAAAATTATCTTTCTAAATGTTCTACTTACTCACTGCATTTGATCCTAGCCTTTATTCCCTGTTATTAGAATTCAGTATGCAAAAAAATGGACACTACAATGCTTTTTAAAGCACCGGCTATCCACGCCACACTGCCTACGTCGTGTTTACCAGGGGCAATGTGGTCGAGCAGCAAGGCCAGGTCGAGCAGCAAAGAACAACATCACGTTCTTCCTGTACAATCCAATGGCCCTTTTCTTCATGCACATCTACAAGAGAAGAGCGGACCAGATGTGAGCATTGGGGATTAAGACAGAGCAACGGGGAGGAGAAGACGGACCTTCTCGAGAACACTGAAGAGTTGTGTCCCGGGAGAACCCGCAAAAGAGAGAGGGGGATGGGGAATTGGAGAGGGCGCTCACCAATCCAGAGCCAAACCGGTCGCCGCGCACGATGCACTGGACAGGACGGAGGTGGCACGGCTTCTCCTTCCCTTCTCCTATTCCTCCTATCTCCTTCCAAACATCCCTCTCTCTATCTCGTGTAGGGTACAGGAGGATCTGGCAGGGAGAGTCGATCTCAGAAGGGGAACTGAGAGAGAGAGAGAGAGAGAGAGAGAGAGAGAGAGATGCGAACCTGGACGTTGATGCCGCCCTTCCTCCCCTGCTCGTCCTCCTCCTTCCCGCCGTTCTCCTGCTCCTGTTGCGGCGGCGGCCGCGCCGGCTTGGAAGAAGGGGGGTCGGGGCCGGGGCCGGGCTCGGCGCGGAGGGGCTCGAACCGGACCGGCGAGAGGTGGCTGGTGGCGGCGGATGGGGAGGATGGCTGGCGGCGGCGGCTCGACAGAGAGAGAGATGTGCGAGAGAGAGAGAGAGATGTGCGGGGGAGAGAGAGGTGAGGAACTGATTGGGGAGGAGGCAGCGAATCAGAGAAGGGCACGTGTTGACCTAAGACGTGAAATGACGAAAATACCCTCGCCGAGGCACGGTAATAACGGCAGTGGCACGAGATATTTCCAGCAGAGAGCTGCCTACAGTGTCACCGCTTCGATCCGGCGACCGAAATCGTTCGGGGGCTTGATCCGACGGTCAAAATCGCATCAAGAAAACAGAATGGACGGCTGGATGTTTCAAATCGCCGAGGAGGCTCGGGAGCTCCTGTCATCCTTATTTTTGGATTTGCGCTTCTTGGCATCGACCTTCTAGTAAAACCTAGCACGGATTTTGTCAAATTTAACATGGACACCTTCTTTTAGCAGGAATAATCCCCTCGCAAAAGTAGGGATAGCTAAGAGGCAAGCATTCGTTAGGGTAAGTCTGGCCGCAGAAGGCATCAATTTTACTTGCCAAGGCTTGCAGCGGGACCGAACTTTCGGCACTGTGGGGTCCCAGTCTGGTTCAATCAGGGCTCTATCCGAATAAGGAAGGCCAAGATAAGTCATATGTAGCTCAGATTTTTTGCGATTGAGCAAATTAGTTATCCTGTTACCAACTTAAGAGCTCATCCCCATAGTAAAAACGTCGCTCTTTGCATAGTTAAATTTCCCGGACATAGCTTGAAAGCAAATAAGGATAATGTTAATCGTGGCTATATTGAGGGTGTCGGGTTGGAATAAAAGCACCGTGTCATCTGCATATTGGAGGTGGGACACACCTCTCGGAATAAGGTGAGGGACTACCCCCTTCAGGTGGCCTAAGGGATGGGCTTTGTCAAGAATCGTTGAGAGAGACTCAGCCACGATGTCAAAGAGAAGTGGGGAAATTGGGTCGCCCTGATGGAGACCGCGTTTGTTGCGAAAGTACCCTCCGACCTCTCCGTTAACCTAGATGGCAGTTTGTTTGCCCTGGACCAGTTGCATGATTTTGTGGATGAAAGCTGGCGCGAAGCCTTTGTGATGCATCACCTCCAAGAGGAAGGACCAACTTACCATGTCGTAGGCTTTCTCGAAATCTAGTTTAAGTATGATCACCAACAGTTTCTTTCTCTTGAGTTCATGAATAATCTCATTAAGGCACATGATGTATCTATAAAAAAAATATTGTTAAATGCTATTATATTATCAGTTTTGTATACTCTATATGCCATTTTATAATATTTTTCTGGACTAACATATTAATTTAGTGACTAGTGTCAGTTTATGTTTTTTTGAAATTTTTTTATTTTCCAAAAAATCCATACCTACAGAAGTCAAAACATGATAAACTTTTTGACGGTTTTTTTGGACAATAAAAGACCCTAGAAGCTCCGGGGAAGGACGAGAAGACCCACGAGGGCCCAAAAAGCCAGTGGGCGCGCCATGAGGCGTAGAGCGCACCACCCTGACTTGTAGGCCTCTCGTAGCTCCGTTTGCCCTAATTTTAGGCCTCTAAGAGCATCTACAGCCGGAACCCATGTATCCTCCTCAAACATCCAAAACGCTCGCCTGGTTAGTGTCCGGTCAAAAATGAGTAATCTAACCGGATTGACCAGCGTATCTCAAACCCGTCTCAAATCTGGGTGTAATATGAGGCTGCCCGGTCACGCCCGGGCAGACCGCTGCATGCCCACATGGTCGTCCCACCTGCAGCGACTTGGCGAGAAGACCGGGGCTAGTGCGTGTCGGGGTTGTCGTGCCGTGCAGGGCCGGAGCTTGCGTGCACCGCGGCTGCCGTGTGTTGGCGCCGCCTCTCGCAGCGCCGCTCTTCTTCTATCTTGAGTTGCCTCGCACAACTCTCTCAGAGGTTTCTCTCTTATCTCAAGAACACACACCCTGGAGGTTACACACACACACCTCACCGTGGAGAACACAGCTTTGCTTTTCACTCCCGGTGAGACACACATGCACTACATTCTTTCTCCCAGCCCTCACAGCCTCATTTTCCATTCAACTCAAAGTAGTATATATATACACAAGGTTTAGGCACTCTTGCCATGCACTTCACGCCACCACTAGAGCCACTGCTCCACTAGTTTCTCCATGATCCACATGACTCTGCATGCAGCTAACTAACTTGACTCAGCTCGGCTACTACCTCCACCAAGCGAACTCTATGCAGCTAACTAACTACACTGCATGCATGCTGACTAAACTTTTTTTTTTTTTGCGACTGGCATGCTGACTAAACTGACTCGCCGATTCCCTCGGCTGGTACTAGTACACCCTGTTGGCCTCAGCACTTGCACCGCAGCTTCACGTCGCCTCGGCATCTCGCCATACTCACCGCATCGCACGGCTCCGCGGGCATCTCGCCTTTCATGCCTCTGCGGAAACTCGCCGGCTTCGTACGTATCGCACGCACACCTTGCCGAACTGCAACGGGCTACACCCTAAGCTACATGCAAACGAAAATACAATGCAGATACATGATCAAGATTAATCCTAACACCGTGCTCACGCCGAGATGGATCCGGAGCTCGCGCCCGTCGGGGCTGCCGTGCTGCGCTTGGGCCGGAGCTCGCGCGTGCCGCGCCTGCTGTGCCCGCGCGCGGCCGTCGTGCCCACGCCGCGGTGGAGCCGGAGCTCACGCGCGCCAAGCTGTGCTAGAGCTCGCGCCCGTCGGGGCCGCTTTGCCCGCTAGGGCCGGGGCTGCCGTGCTGGTCGCCGCGTGCATAGCCGCTGCCGCCGCGTGCATGCGTGCGTGCTGACCTCGAGCTGGTCGAGGCTGCTCGCGCCCGTGTCATCCGTGCGTGCATCCGCGCGCCCGAACAAGGCTGCTCCCAGGTCGGAGCTCGCGCGCCGGCGACGCCGCCTGCACGAGCTGGCCGTGGCCGCTCGCGCCCGTGGCATCTATGCATGCGGCCACACCCGCACGCCTGCGGCCTCTAGCTTGCTTGTGTGCTAGCCGCAGCCGGACACTTGCTGACGTGCTTTGCCGTGGTGTGGTAGCTAACCGTGAGTGCTAGCTAGCTGATGCTAGCCGCCGGTGCCGCTGCTATGCACGCGTGCTTGCTCTGGTCAGGCAGCGGGTGCTGCCGCTGCATGCGTGCTCCGTCCGGGTAGCATGTCTGGCCAGGCAACCGTGTGCGTGCAGCGCGTGTGTATTGGGTGCGTGTGCTCCGTACGGCCGGCGACGGCGCATCTAACGTGTTTGATAAAATGTCTACAAATATGAGAGGTTGAAAGTAGGGATCGTGGTTATTTTGCAGCAAAAATTAGAGGATTGCGCGGACGCACTCCGCGGGCGTTTGAGACTTCAAACTGGATGATCCTTGTTGTAGATGCTCAAAATGAAGCCTGTGAACACAATAAAACTATCCCTCATTTATCATCAAGGGGTTATCTTGTTTCAAAAAGGAAACATGGGTCTTTTAGTTTTTGCAACTTTTTTATTAGTTGCGTGCAACTCCTAGCGTCAGCAACTTAGGGTAAACTGCCATATGCAATTTGTGACAAAAACACATGTGTGCAAGAAAAAGCTACCCGCAACTCCTAGGAGAGAGGGGAAAAAGTACCAATCAACTATGTGTTGAGGAATTCCTAGCTGGTGTTTATGCAACTCCCCAGCGAACACAACTCCTACCCAAAGTGGAACAAATACCAATAACTGATGTGTGTTTTGAGCAACCTCTGACATTTATGCTACTTCCCCGAAAAACAGTTCAATAACTCTCCTTCCTCCTCCGTTTGTCCCGTCATACCCTGTTCTTGTTGGGCCCTTGATCCTGCTAGGCATTTGCACCATGCTTTACCCTGGGAAAAATGGCTGAGATAATTAGCGAATGGAACAATACATTGTGCAGCAAAAGAAAAAGTCGTTCGATTGCATTGGAAAAACATTGTTAGCCTGATACAAAAATTCACAAAAAGATATAACATATAAAATCTATTATTGTATCAACTTTGCATAAGTAAAAAAAAAAAATACTACAAGCATCAACTCAAACCACAACTCTGTGCACTATGTCTTCATTTTTTAGCAACTCTTATGCCACCATGCAGCAACTACTATACTAATTCCAGGGTTTGCAAAAGAGAAAGGTTGTCTTCAATTGTGAGCAACTCTTATGCCACCATGCATCAACTACTATACTAGTTCCTGGGTTTGCAAAAGAGAAAAAATATGATTTTGGTCCCTTAATTTCACCAAAAGTACACGACTCCGTGCACACATTCTAACAAACAGCACCCCCGTGAGACTCTACCACCCTTTATTTAGGGCCGATGGAACAGATATTAAACATGGCATTGTGTTTGTTCCACTGAGACATCTTAAAAGTTCCTCTCCAATTTCAACCAGGCTTGGCGTGTGTTGACTGTTGACCGTGTACAATTTATATCTGAATCTAGTCCCTCACTCATCTCACCAAAAAAGCCGTCACGTATCTGCTACCTTGACTGAGAACAGAGGCTAAGAAAAGCTACATTTGTACATGGATTTCCCGTGATTGATTTTGAGAAACTCTAATGACACGGTGCAGCAACTACAAATCCCAGGGGTTGCAACATACGTACCTCTATAGTAGAAGCGAATCGTCATAGATGCCCGAAGATAGCTAACTAGCTAGCTTCCTCATCCATCCATCGACATTCTACTACATACTACCAACCTATAGTCTACAGACTGGAATATTCAGAAATTTAAACTGAATTTCCGGTATACCTTTTGATCCATGCCAACCACAAAGCTTACATCACGTGAAGAGAAGAAGAAAAAAATGATTCTGTACGAGAGTAATTTTCCATAGTCTAAATGTTTGGTTGTGCAGGAACTGTAATGAAGTAAAATAACTGGCATCGGCACTAGGGCATTCCAGTGATTCGCATGTCCTTGATGGTGTTGAACTCGACGACATGGCCGCACGACCTGGAGATAATCGTGTTTGGTAAATTCATACTAGTACATGTACATGTACTATGTAGAAGACCGTGCTTAGCACCCTAGTGCTCAGTCGAGCAGTTCCGGTCAGCTGAAATCAAGCAGACAAACAAGTAGTACAAATTGTTACTAGCTTACAACAGATTGTAGTTACACAATTGTTAGTGCAACGTGAATGCACTTGTGTATTGTGGGCAGGTCGGCTGCAACTTGTTGCTCAACTCAGTTACACTTGCCTGAGAACTGTGTGTCTTTCTTCTTACTCTGTCTTCCTCTGTTTTGTGTGTGCCTCAACTGAACCACCTGGCGTGCATTTGTGTGCGACGGCGAGAAGCGAGACGGGGGAGGTCCAGAAGCCACCATCATCGAGTACACGAAAAAGGCGCGATGGGCTTACCCTCAGAAGTGGCGGCAGCGAGCAAGTGCGCACCGCGAGTGTAGGTTCCGCCGCCTCTGATTAATTTGAGCGTAGGCCAGCTGCAGATGTGTGCATAGAAACATGAAGAGGACGCACCGGAGAAGAGAGAGACCCGGCTCCAGGCTCGTCTTCGTCGACCCGGCACTGCTCCCGCTCCTCGACGACGCGCTCCGGCTCCCTCCGGCCCACGCCACGGATCTGACGTACGAGAGGTTCCTCGAGATGGGCGATCCGGAATTCAAGTAGATCCGGCCGACCAGCGAGTGGGACCCGATGGTGCTCAACTACACCTCCGGCACGACGCCTGCGCCCAAGGGGGTCGTGCACTGCCACCGCGGGATCTTCTTGGTGACCATGGTGTCGCTCGTGGACTGGGCGATGCCGCCACGGCCGACGTTCCTGTGGACGCTGCCCATGTTCCACGCCAACGGGTAGAGCTTCCCCTGGGGAATGGCTGTCGTCGGCGGCACCAACTTCTGCCTCCGCCACGTCGACGCCAAGGATGTGCACGCCGCCATCACGGATCACGGGGTCACGTGGCGCGCCCGTCGTGCTCAGCATGCTGGCCAACGCGCCGGAGGGTGTGCGCAAGCCTCTGCATAGGAAGGTACGAACCATGACCGCCGGCTCGCCGCCGCCAGCTGCGGTGCTGCATCGTGCGGTGCGGAGGCATTGGGCTTTGAGGTCAGCCATGGGTACGAGCTGACGGATACTGGGGGGCACGTCGTGTCGTGCGCGTGGAAGGGCGAGTGGAACAAGCTGCCGGCGTCGGAGCGCGCGCGGCTCAAGGCGAGGCAAGGCGTGCGCACCCCCGGCATGGCCGAGGTCGACATCGTGGACGGCGAGACCGGCCGCAGCGTGCCCCGGGACGGCGCCACCATGGGCGAGATCGTGCTCCGCGGCGGGTGCGTCATGCTTGGGTACCTCAACGACGACGACGCGACCAAGACGGCGATCCGAGACGACGGGTGGTTCTACACGGGCGACGTGGGCGTGATGCACCAGAACGGTTACCTGCAGATCCGCGACCGGTCCAAGGACGTGATCATCAGCGGCGGCGAGAACATCAGCAGCGTGGAGGTGGAATCCGTGCTCTACGGCCACCCAGCGGTGAGCGAGGCGGCGGTGGTGGCGCGGCCGGACGAGTTCTGGGGGGAGACGCCGTGCGCGTTCGTGAGCCTCAAGGAGGGCACGGCTGGCGCGTTGACTGCGGCGGAGGTGATCGCGTGGAGCCGGGAGCGCATGGCGGGGTACATGGTGCCCAAGACAGTGGTGTTCCGCGCCGAGCCGCCCAAGACGTCCACCGGCAAGGTCCAGAAGTACGTGCTGTGGAAGCTCGCCCGGGAGATGGGACCCACCCGCAGGGGTAGCAACAGTAGCAAGATGTAGTGTACGGCATGGCAATGAGCAAAGTGCTTGTCTCTGGGAAAAAAAATCGAAACGGAGGCAAAGATTGTCTCATCTATTAATTAAGCAGAAAAGAATTGACCAGTTAATTACGGAAAACCGGGCAAAAACCGGAACAACAAGAGCCAAGCCCACACCCAAAGTCTGAAACACACAGGGCAAAGCCCACCCTAATCGACGACATGCCGACCTGCGACCAGATAACGCAGCTCCGACTCTGACGGAGAGCTCAGAAGAACAAAACCAGGCACGGCTGGCGCCACGGAAGATCGCCGAACGGACCACCTGCAGCCGGTCATCGTACACCACAGGGCCCGCCGCCGCAGCTTCGACTCCACAGCAACAGACAAACCGAGGCAAAAACCGCGGACACGCCGGAGAAGAGCCGACTACCGCAACCATTGTCGCGTCGCCGACATCGCTCGCACCATCATCGTTGCCACAGAAGCCGGGTCGCCATAGTGATTCTCTCGGGGCCGCCGCCCCGACATCCACCGCTCCGTCACGCCCAGCGCACTCAACCAGCACCGCCTTCCGGGGCCGCCGCCCCGACATACCACCGCTCCCTTGAGCAGCAACGCCGCACAACCCAGCTGCCCGCAGCCCACGGTGCTTGGGGCAACCGCTCGCAGACCACGAATGTCGCACCACATCCGGGGCCGCCGCCCCGACGTAAAGTCAGACCGCCCCCTCTAAGGCGCATCGACCGAGCCGACATCCCTATCGCCCAAGCGGAACAAAAATGCCACCCAACCAATGTCGAGCCAGAGCCCCACCTCATAGAGCTACCACTCGCAATGTTCCCGAGATCGCCATCTCGGCGCACAATCAGAAACCACCCGGAGCCGCCGCCCCGACGTCCACTGTCCCCGACGACGAAGAGATTCGTGCAAACTGCAAAATGCTGACTCTCCAAGGCGATGCCTCCAAGAAGGAAACGACGTACCCGCCGTCATCGCCCGCTTCGACCACCGAAGCTAGGGATTTCTCCCGGAGAGTCGTGTAATGGAGCTCCACGGCAATGCCTTCAAGAAGGGGAGTGACACCATGGCGCCGCCGTTGCCGGCACCGACCCAAAGTCGGGGCTAGACTTTCGCCCGGAGCTCCACCACACCTCCGAATCCAAGCAGATCCGAAGCACTGCACAACACACAATCCACATGGTCGACGTCCACCGGCTCTCTGTGACCTGCCAGCCGCAACACCTCTAGCTTCATCGGCTGATCCACCACCACAACCCGCCGGCAAGATCCGGCGGCGAAAGGCCCGGGGCCGCCGCCTCGGCATCCTCCAAGCCCCTCGGACGAAGCAGGCCCCTAGCACCACACGAAGCCGCCGCCGAAGGAGCAGCAGAGCCCACGAGCGCCGTCAGGCCAGATCCGCCGCCTCCGCCGCGCCCAGCACGCGCACGCCCACGCCGCACCTCTGCCATGCACCCCGTCAGGCCTCCACCGCGCGGAACAGGCGACCAGCAGGCCGCAACTCCGCGCTGAGCACCGCGCCGGGCTGGCAGGCCCCTCCACGCGCCGCCACATGCCCTCCTGTGAGGACAAGTGAGGCCACGCCACCACCGGCCGTAGAGCAGAAAACTGCATGCCATCCCGTCCCGTGCGTTGCCGCCGCGTCGCCGTCCTCTCCCGTGGCACGCCGCCGCCGCCACGGACCTACAGATCTCGGCCGGAACTGTCGCGTCCCGACCAGCCTGCCACCTACGATGTCCCGCCGCAGCAGCCACCGGCCGCGCCAGATCTGGGCTCGGGCCCCAGACCCGCGCCCTCCACGCTGCAGTGCCAAGGGAGCTGGCCGGTGCGCCACATCTCCCCCGCCACCGCGTTCCCGGGGCCGCCGCCCCGGCCTACCCGTGCCGGTGAGCCGCCATCGCCGCCCCCAGTCGAGCCCGACGGCCGCCGACGCCACGACGAGAGCCTCCCCCGACACCATTTGGCGGCAGGGGCCCGCCGCCACCGCGGCGAAAGGAGCCGGTGGCAGCGGCGGCGAGGAGCACAGGGGAGGGGGAGCTTGGAGCGGTGGCGGGTTCGCCCCCGGTGCCGCCTGGGTGCGACACGGGGGGAGGAGGGGGGAAAAAGATGTTTGCTTTGATGTTGAATTTTCATCCCTTTTGCTTTGTGGGTGGGCAAAGTGCTACTCCCTCCAAACGTGTCTTATATTTGTACTACAAATATATGAGATACTTGAACTTGGTTGGACCTGATTGAAGATCACTAAAGTAGTGATATATTATAACGCTCTTATATTTCTTTACGGAGAAAGTATTTATTAGTCATCTGACTTCTTATTCCGTTCTTCCTCTAGTGATACAAGGGAGAATCCCTACTACTACATCTTACTCTGAATTCATAGTCAGTGATATCTGAATAAGGACGTTTGGATCTGAATTCTTAAACTATTTTGTTCTTTGCTTGGTTTACATTGAACAAGTTTTTTGTTTGTATGCTAAACAGGGCTTGTTTTTATTTATTTATTTTGTTATAAAGTTGACATCAAATGTTTACCAATTTTATTCATGTTGTTGGTCGGCTATTGCTGAAGCTCAATCAGGAGAATTATATCTAACTGTTTTTTTAAGGAAAACGATTAGCTTCACCCAGCTGATTTTTAGCGCGCGTCCGCCGCCCGCTGTGCCGTTGGATCCCTGATCCGTTTCTCCCGCGATACACAGTGTCTCCACGTCCATCCCTTCCCTTGCATGTGCGTGGTCCTCGTGGGATATTAGCTGATGCTTATCCATGTGTGTTTGATATTTACTGCCGCACACACTACTTCGTGCACTGCTGCCATGTACGGCACATCATAGCTGCCTTTTTCCAATGGCGTATCCTGTGCGTCTTTTAGAGATGTGGCTTCAGCAAAATCGATAGATTAGTGTTGCAAAGTGCTTCTATGGTTCAGTTTTTTTTTAGGAAAACGCTTGGCTTCTACCGGCGGATCGCACGGGAGCATTCGCCGACTCGTCCGTACGACACGTGTCCCAAGGGAGTGGTCTTTTTTCTTTCTTTCGGTCAACGTGGCCACTGCTCATTGCTCGCTGCTCAATGTCCATTACGATGAGTTTCCGCACCAAGATCTCTGTTGCAGTAAAAACTGCAACAAGACTTTGTCGTGGTGGGTGTATCATGAATAGTCCGTTTATGTAATCTAGGTGGACCTGGGTGTGGTTGCCCACAATTTGTAGAGGGGCTCTTTACCCCCTTTCTATCTTTAATATATGATACGCATTCTTGTACGTATTCGAGAAAAAAAAAGTAAAAATTGCAACAAGACTTCTGTTTCAGAAAAATTAAATTTAAAGTGGGACCTTTGTTGCAAAAAAACTAAATTGTAACAAGCCCTCTGTTGAAAAAAAATGAAACAAGACCTCTATTGCAAAAAAAACTAAATTGCAATAAGACCTCTGTTGCAAAAAAAAAATTCTGCAACATGACTCGTGTTGCAGAAATTTCCCGCAACATGACCTATGTTGCAATGATAAAAGGGTGACGCTCAGTCGCTCAATTCGTCAGATCCGTTGCAATTTCTTTTTTGAAACAAGGCCTCTGTTGCCGGAAAAACTGTAACTAAGCTTTTGTTGCAAAAATAATTATTTTGCAACAGACCTCTGTTGCAAAAAAAAATGCAACTTGACCTATGTTGTAAAAAATTCCGTAACATGACCCGTGTTGCAGAAATTTTCCGCAACACGACCTGTGTTGCAATAATAGAGGATGACGCTCAATCAATAAATCTGTCTGATCCTACGGCTCGCGAGGCGGCGGATCTTTTGAAAAGATCCGCTGGCCGACGCATAGCGTTGCCCTTTTTTTAAGGGAAAAGCTTACCAACACCCGGCGGATTGCACCAGTCACGTCCGCCACCTTCTCTGAATGACACGCGTCCAAGTGAGGGCATGCATACTTTGCAACATGGGCTATGCTTCTGAAACATATGCGGTGTTGCAATTAGATGGGCGTTTACAACAAAATCTCTCTTGCAAAAAATTTCTACAACAAGACGTCAGTTGCAAAAAAAAATGCAACAAAACCTCAGTTATAATTTTTTTTGCGACAAAGCATTTGTTGCAAAAAATTCCGCAACAAGAACTATGTTGCACAAATAATTATGCAAGAAGACCTGTGTTGCAGAAATAATTCTGCAACAAGACCTGTGTTGCAGAAATAATTCCGCAACTAGACCTGTGTTGCAATAACGGAGGTGCGCTCGGCCGATGGATGCGTTGGATCTGAGGGCTAGCGACCCGGCTGATCTTTTAAAAAGATCAGCCGGCGGACGCGTAGCAGCCCCCATATATTTTCTTTTTAAAAGTCAGGTAATTCTGAAGTCATTAAACTCACTACAGAGGATGCAACTTCAGAACGCCGCAGTCAGTCAGCCGTAGATATAGAGGCGAATTAGGAGAACCATTGTTGCTTAGATATTTTTTCTGCCCGTGTTAGAGAACATTTCAAAGGAAAACACCTCGCTGGGAGATCGCACCTAGCAGACGGAAGCATTCAGAGACGATGCAAAATCAAAGATTTCCTGGCTGGTCGGGGAGAAATAAAAAAAAAAAGGATCGATGGTAGTTTCTTGCCAGAGTTGGGAGGGATTGAGATGAGAATTAATGGTCTTAATTAAGTCGTATGTTTCCTATGAGCGTACGCATCTTATAAACAACCGGCCGCCGGCTCTTATCAATAAATACCACGCGGCTCTCCTGTTGGAGAGTAGGAACGCTTCAACCATTTTACAGGACCAAGCATACTTCTTAAACCATGACCAACAAAATGCAAGATAGGCTTCGGACAAATGATGATGGTACTCCTTTCCTGATCTGCATGAAAGTGTAATACAACTAGGCTTGGTAATACTACATGGGTAGGGCACTACAATGGTTCATTCTTTCACAGCTGTATAAAATTTTCAGTTTGCCATGTTTAATGTTGTTCTTGATGATTGTACTTTTGCTTTCACATTTTTGCTACATTATGGGCACCATCTAACAGCTCTAACTTCTTGGTGCTAATACTAAACTCACTATGAACATAATTGAGCATTATGTATCAGTCAGCATGATCTTTTGTCGAGTTTATATGATGTTGTTTCGCCACTACTGCTGGAAGAGGGATAGGGTCCTGTAGCACTTTGACATTCTCTTCATGATATAGCTTAAATTACATACATGGCCCAGTGTCTTCACGTTTGTTTCAGGAGCTCAATCAGTTGCTCAATTTCGTTGTAAAAGGGTGTGTGTATGTTTTGACTTTAGATTCTTAGAAAGTTCTAGACGGTATGTTTAAGATACCCTTATTTCCTGTTAGTTATACTTCGATTTACAAACAAGTTCTTTTATCTTTTGTGTAGTTGTAGTTCTGAATGGCTGTACCAAAGAAGCCTGCAGGAGACCTTGTCAAGCAGGAGCAAGGAAGTGACGACGCTGGCTTGCTATCATCCGGTGGCGCGCCCTTGCTTTTACCTTGCTGTGTAGGTGTGGCCCCTATGACATTCTTTACCGCAAGTGAACAAACTACATGAGTTCGCTCGATCGACAAAAGCTTCCTCCTGGATGAGGATAGAGAAACCTACTGATAGTATTGTATGGTGTGGGTGGCCGTTTGTGCAACTACTCTGCTCCCAAACAACCTATGGTTACTTATGTTACGACGGTTACATGAAAACTTGTTGTTCCGACTAATGTTGATTAGAACTTATGAAGAATTATGAGGATGCTAACTGTTCTTTGCAAGATTTGCATCAATCAAGAATCAAGTACGCCCTGTTTTTTCTTTTTTGAATTAGCACTCTCTTTTGTTCGGGTGCAAATTGTTGCCGGCTTCAGGGTGCAAAATGATTATGCTGGAGTCTCTAGTTCATACTCCCTCCGTCCCAAAATAAGTGTCTTAAACTTAGTACAAATTTATACTAGAGCTAGTACAAAGTTGAGACACTTATTTTGGGACGGAGGAAGTACTTCAGAAACTAATTAAGGTGGCCGGACTCTGTATAGGCCTTTTTATTTAGAAAAACAACCAATAATTTTGCGATCGTACTAAGTGAGCGATCTCCTGCCTAAGATCCATATATCAATAAAAAAATATACGAGCAGCAAAATAAACAGATATAGCATATCAGCAACCTTGAGCTGTACACAAGTAACCCATCAGTTCATCCCCAGAACAGAACCACCAGTCCACCCTCATCAAATAAAAAGATGTCATACTATCCTAAAAAAGAAGAAGAAAAATCCAGAGGAGCACAACCACCCTTTCAAACATCAAGTTACTCCCTAATTTATCCAGAAACATTGATGACATACTTTGTTCGGCGGGTATGCATCCGTTGCTTCTTGGTCATACTATAGTTAGATGTGCTACGGTCGATGCGTCCAAGTTGGTCACGAAAACGGGACCGGGTTGCGCAAACTGCCCGGTTCTCGTTTCACAAACTACGATTTTTGTATTCGGTGGACCGCCGTCCAAAGGTTCCCGATGAAGGCTGGCGCACGCGCAAGCCAGCTCAAGAAAGCCATGGCGGTAGCGTTCATGAAGCGTGCACAGGGATTTACCGAGCAAGCTCCGAAATCATTGGAAAGGAGAGTGGTGATGGCTGCTGATCCACACGCTGCACTGAAGATCAGTGTTCCTGTCACCTACAGACAAAACATCAGGGTTAAAAGCGGATCGTTTTTACTTTTTAGGAGAAAGAAAGATACACATGATCCTTAATTTGCATATTCAAAACACAATGCATGACAGATGGGTTGTTGTTTTGTTTGAGGTGCCTGAAGATACAACTTACCCAGTCCCCGAGGGCAAGTATGATGACAGCCCGGGCAGTTCGGAAGGAACGTTTGACAACAAGTGCATAGGCATCCAGAATGGCCACGGCGAGGCTCCACAGGCATTGCACACTTGCTGCTGCTACGAGGTAGCTGCTCAAACGAACAAGAATAAGTTCATCTACAGAAGGGGAAACAAACAAATAAAAATCCCCTATTCTGATTTGTAACAGCAACATCTTAAGTGCAAAAACCTTCGATTTGCACCATCTAACTGGGTCACGGAAATAATGTAAACTAACATACTAGTACTTGTTTCGCATAGTTCTCAATATACTGTACTAGCCCCAACACTAAATGTAGATCTTCAAATGTTGTCCTCAAGGAAGGAAATGTATGCTATGCACACGATTGTCCATTACAATTACACCATTCTGAATTCCGGATTGTCGACACACATGCATTTGTAGATCAAACTCCTGATTTTCGCACAAATGCTAAACATTGCTGCATCCAAACAAGACAGCTGAGAAACATCACAGGGAGCATGATCTAATCGTACTGCCACTTTCAGGATGCCAGAGCAATCCAAAAAGGCGTAGAAATATCGAAATGCGCGATTAAATGAACATTTCACTTCGGAGAGTTATAAGGAGGACCCAATAATAATTTCTACTGGGAAACTTATGTCTTGCAGAGAGAAACAGTACGGGAGAATAGGTCAATGCACTGTACTACTCCCAACACTAAAGGAAGGAAATGTATGCAATGCACACGATTGTCCATTAGAATCACACCATTCTGAATTCCGGATTGTCGACACGGATGTGAAGATCGAACGCCTAATTTTCGCAGAAATGGTAAACATTGCTGCGTCCAAACAAGACAGCTGAGACAACATTTTCAGATGAATCAGCTGAGATAACATCACAGGGAGCATGATCATGCCACTATGGCATCATCTAATCGTACTGCCTCTTTCAGGACTAGAAGATCCAAAAAGCCGTACAGTACAAATATCGAAATGCGCAAATAAATATGAGCACTTCACTTTGGATAATTAAGAAGGACTGAATGCAAGTTGGTTGGACGACAGGCGGCCGCTTGTTATGAAACAGAATTGAATTCCTAAGAAGAAAATTGCTTGGCAGGGGAGGAGAAGGGGGCCCGGCCCATCCATCCAAGAAGGATTGGAGGACGCACCGGAATGTGGTGACGGAGGGGAAGTCGTCGGTCGACGCCATGACGGCGAGCGCGGCGGCCGCGAAGGCGGCCTGCAGGAGGCGGAACACGAGCCCGCACCTAGTCCACGGGTCCCTCATGATCACGCCAGCAGGCGCGTTCCCGTCCCCGTTCGGCGCCTCCACCTGCACCGCCTGCCCCTGCGCCGGCGGCACCATCTCCACCTCCGCCTGCCCCTGCCCCTGCACCGGCGGTGCCGCCACCGCCGGCGGGGAGGGGTGAACCACCGGATGGCTGAAGTGCAGCATCGTCTCCGGCCGCTCCTCCCTCCTCGATCGTCGTCCTCGACCCAACAGAAAGGTGCTAGGATACCTTGCTTCCTCCGGTGGTTTTCTCCTCTTTTTCACTCCCCAATGACAGTGAGCGGAGCCGGAGAGTGAGCGCGTTCAGTGAGGGAGGAGAGTGAGTCGACTCTGGGTCGGGTCTGCACGTGGCACACGGCATAGCTAGCAGCCTAGCACTGGGGTGGGCTCCACCGCGTGCACCCCGCAAAGAGAAAGAGGCTCTCTGTTTCTTGACTGACTCTCGTCGGGGGTCGTCAATGATTCACACTTGACAGCACCGAGTCCGAGTGTATCGTCTATGGATGCTTTCACACTTTGATGTATCGGGCCGCGTCCCCATACCACGTTTGCCCGCCGTCCTGATGCCGCTATCTACGAGACGTCTTTACAGCGACTCCAAACGGGCGACCCATTTTTTCCGCGGGCGTTCGTTTGGATCGGTATGGACACAAAAGTCGACCCAACGCGTCGATTCAAACGGACGCGCGTTCGCTTTTTCGTCCGCGGGCGACCCATTCCCGGCCCATTTTCTAACCGGATTTGCGTCGGCGCGGACACGAGATGGACGTGCGCGCGCTCATCTTCTCCTCCTCCCTGGCCCACTGGTCGGTGGCACATTGGCCTCTTCCAATCCAACAGCAAACCCTCGCCCGCCTCCTTCGTCGCCGCCGCCGCCGCCCATTTTTTCAGGTGACTCTGCCAGCGCCGCAACATCCCATCTGCAACGCCGCCACCTCCCACGTCGCCCGCCACCGCCGTCTTGCTGCCGGGGAACCAACAGCTTCCCACCCCCGCTCCCCCGACACAGCCGCGACCGCGACCAAGAAGCCGCCTCGCCGCCCCGGCCAGATCCTCACCGGCACGCTCGTCGGACGCCGGCAGGGCAGCTAGCTGGTCCGTGCACGCCGCGACTCCCTTCGTCGGCCGTCTCCTTCGTCGACGCCCACAAGCTGTTCGACAGTTTGCCAAGATACAAAATGGACTCCGCCGACGAGTTCTTTTTTCACAATTTCCTTTGCGACTCCGACGATTCATCGTCCGATGACGAGGAGGAGATATTGGCTGCCGTGTTGGTCCATCACCACCTCAATAGCCGGCGTTCCGTGGCTCCATTCCGGGCCACCTTCCGGCGTTGAATCGCAACCGAGAGAGCGGGCATTTCCTTCTTTGGAAGGACTACTTTGATACAACAAATCCGTTGTTCAAACATCAGAAATTCCGCCGCCGTTTCCGTATGAGTAGGCATCTTTTCAACCGTATTAGAGAGGGGGTGGTCGGCTATGATGACTATTTCGAGTGCAAAGAGGATGCCGTTGGAAAGATTGGTTTCTCCTCTTATCACAAATGCACTGCCGCCATTCGAATGCTTGCATACGGAGTGCCCGGTGATCTCATTGACGAGTATGTCCGTATGAGCGAGTCTACATGCCTAGACTCCCTGTATAAGTTTTGCAAGGTTGTTATTATTGTGTTTGGCCCTGAGTACTTGAGAGAGCCGACTCCTGAAGATACAGCTCGTTCGTTGGCGATGAATGCCAGCAGGGCCTTCCCAGGGATGCTTGACAGCATAGACTGCATGCACTGGGAGTGAAAGAACTGCTTTTCTGCTTGACAAGGGCAGTATAAGGGCCATGTCAGGGCTTGCGCTGTCATACTAGAGGCTGTGGTGTCTCAAGATCTCTGGATCTGGCACTCTTTCTTTGGCATGGCCGAATCACACAATGATATCAACGTGCTTCAGCGCTCGCCGGTGTTTGCTAGCTTGCCGAAGGCAACAGCCCCCCGGTGAACTTTACTATCAACGTCCACAACTACGACAAAGGATACTACCTGGGTGACGGTATCTATCCTCAGTGGACCACTATTGTGAAAATAATCCCCAACCCTGTCGGAGAGAAAAGGAAAAGATTCGTCCAAGAGCAAGAAAGTGATAGGAAAGACGTCGAGCGTGCCTTTGGTGTTTTGCAATCTCGATGGGGCATCGTTTGGTATCCTGCTAATACTTGGAGCACGTAGAAACTGTGGGAGGTGATGACTGCTTGTGTGATCATGCACAATATGATCGTAGAAGATGGGCGCCCGGAACGTCTGTATGATCAAGGGTTTCAGTTTTAAGGTGAGAATATTGTGCCTGAGCATGGAGGAGCGGCAACGTTTGAACAGTTCACCCAATTTCATCATGACATGCGTGATTGGGAAACTCACATGCAATTGCAAAATGATTTGGTTAAGCATATGTGGGCTCATGTTGGCAACCAATAAATATATCTTCTTTATTCGGCTTGCAAAACTATACGAAACATTTTTACTTTTATTCGGCTTGTAAAACTATGCTATTTTATTCGGTTGAAACTATATTATTTATTTGGTTCTGGACTATATGTTTGAATGTAAAAGTTGTGTGTGAAACAATGCAAAAAATAAGCTATTTATTGAAATAGGGCGGCCAATCGGCCACGCCGGCACATATGGGTCAGCGCGTTGGGCGCACTGCCGACCCAAATCTAAAACAGGGCGAACGCCGGGCGGGCGGCGGACCCAAACGGACAAAAACGCGTGTCCGTTTGGATCGGCGCGTTGGAGTTGCTCTAAGGATCGGTCGACACAGGGACCCAAACGGACGCACGTTTTATCCGTTTTTCATCCGTTTGGGTCGACCGCGCGGTCGTGTTTGTCCGCTTTTTTATTTGGGTCCGCCGGTGTGCCCAACGGTAGTCAGACCCATTTTTGACATGTCCGTCCTGGCGTTTTGTCAAATACGTAGCAGGCAGGGGAGCTCGCAGCGGCTGGGCGCGGAGAGGCGAGGCCGACGTCTGCAGGAGCATCGGCCGGACGCGGCCGCAGGCGCGAGGCGAGGCCGGCTGTCGAGCTCGAACCCCACGCTGGTGAGACGCAGCAGGGCAAGCGCGGCGCGGCGAGCACGGCGATGCGTCGCGGCTGGGCGCGGCGACGCTAGTCGGCTGGACGCACGGCGAGCACGGCGGCGTGTCGCGGCTGGGCGCGCGAGCTACAACGGCGAGCACGGCCGCAGCTGTGCACGCATGCGCGGCCAGCTGCTAACTAGCTAGTACGCGGCTAGCTAGCTAGCTCGCATGCACGTAAGGGCGCACCCGCCGTGGATGTGCTCTAACGGTAGCTAGTTAGCTTGCATGCACGCGACCTCGAGCTACCACGGCGAGCACGCACGCAGCTGTGCACGTGGCATGCGACGGGCAGCTAGCTAGCATGCGCGCAAGGACGCGGCCGCCGTCGAGTACATCTTACGCGCCTGCCGCAGCCGTGGGAGCCCGCCGGAGGGAGCATCGTTGGAGCCTTGCAGGAGAAGCAGTAGCTGTAGTTGCCGGCGATGTCGGCCTCGCCGCTCGCCGCATCCATGGTCTCCGCGCGCCGTCGCGCCGCAGCCGTCGCGCCGTAGCCGTGGTCTCCGCGCGCCGCCGCGCCCACGAGCAGACCTCGAGAGGTCTCCACGCCGCTGGCCAGGAGGGAACGTCGCCGCTGCGCCCATCGCCGTGACCCAGGAGAGAGACGGAGGCGAGGTGCGGTAGGTGGGTGTTGGCCAGTGGAGAGAAAAAGTAGGAGAGAGGATAGGGTCTGTGACGGGTGGGCCATAACTCACATGCAGCGGACGCGGCCGAACCGAGAGGGCACAGAGAACGTCCTTTCTGTGTCCGTTTTGGAGCCAAATCAGACCCAAATTTAAGACTGAAATGGATCCGCGCGGATATAAAGCGGACGAAAAATAGGAATGGGTCTGCGCGTTGGGCGTTGATTTTTGTCCGCACAGACGCATACGGACATGAGCGGACGTTTTGGGTCCCTTGGTTGGAGTTGCTCTTACCGATTGCGCATTTAAAAAAAGAGTGTTCATAATGTATTTAAAAATGTGCGTCATTCTATTTTACAACTGTTCATTGTACAGTTCAAAAAATGTTTACCGTGCACATTTTTCAAATATTGTGCAACCACGTGTTTAAAATGTGCATCGTGTATATTTCCAAATTATTTATTGCGCATTTAAAATGTGCGTCGTGTATTTTCAAAAATAAAAGCCTCTTGCGTACCTGAAAAATATAAATAGGCTATTTCAAAATTTGTCCAGACGCATATTTTTTCCATCATTTTTGTTTGGAAAATATGTTCATTGCGTATTTAACAATATTCATTGTATAATTAATGTGTTTTATCGTGTGTTAAAAAAGTCCCACGTGTATTTAAAAATATTCTTGTATTTAAAAATGTGCATCATGTGTTAATGTATGATTGTCGTGTATTAAAAATGTCTATCACATACTGAAAAATGTTTAGCATATATTAATTCATCATGACCTAAAAAAATGTTCACCGCATATTGAAGTGTTGTATTTCAAAAATATGAATCATGATCATCATGTATTAAAATATCTATCACATATTGAAAAATGTTTGGCGCATATTAAAAAAATATTCACCATGAGCTGAAAAAAATGCTGCGGCATATCTAAATGTTGTTCATCATGTATGTAAAAAAAGTTCATTGTGTACTTAAAAAATGTTTGCAGTGTAATAAGAATGCTTATCATGTATTTAAAATTATTCATCATGTATTTGAAAATGTTTTGTAGTGTAATAAAACATGCTTATGCATTTGTTCGAGAAATGCTCATTGACATTTTAAAAGGAAAAAAGTGCACGTACATTCTCAAAAAGTGCTTGTATTTGAAAATGTTTTATGTGACTTCAAAAGTGTTTGCGATTTTTAAGAAGATGTTCATGTACGTCTTAAAAGGAAAAAATGTGCACGGACATTTGAAAATTTGTTCATATATTTTTCAACTTAAAAATATGAACAGAAAAAAGGAAACTAAAAAAATTGAACACACACGCTTCAGACATACGAAACAGCCGAATAATAGCAACAAATGGTCTGAAAATAGCAACAACTTGATGGATATTTAGTGTTAGGTGCATAGTAAAATTTAGAGTGAATTCCGGTTTTTACCCTCTATTTTGACATTTTTGACACTAATTACCCCTTTTAGCGGGTTTTCATCTATTTTACCCAATTTAGCAGAAGTGTTGCCAAAATTTACCCTATTTCAAATTTTGTGAGCATTCCGACTGATGGGTCCCAATTGCAAGGTCCAGTTGGCATATGCCACATCGACGGGTTTTTTTTCTGATGGTTTTTCTGCACGCCGAACCGCATCACCCTAGCTTCTTCCGACCGCCCAAGCTCGATATGATCGCACCAGAGCAGCTCGGGAAACATACTAACTCTCTGCCGGTCAACATATTTGTACGATGGCCCTATTTATCAGCGAGTGTTCTTGCGTTGACATGCATGGATGGCTTGATTGTTTTGTCGTCGATAATTCGTGTCCATAGTATCGTCTGCATACACACTGGTCTTTGCTAGCTATCACGGGAAAGGAGCTTCTAAAACGTCATTTAACTAGTTCGTGCTTGACTAGGTATTCAGATATGTACGTTCATCAAAGTTAATGAAGTAGTGTATTTACACCACTTTTAATCTGATCCACAGAATCATGCATACTTAAGATCATATATAATAATATTAAAGAAAAACATACATGATTTCAAGTTATATCAGTAATAATTTCTCCTATAATTTATTCAATGGGAAGATGTCACGCTGATCAAGTACTGTTATCTCATCAAAATACTTCTTTGAATCAGAAACAAGTAGCCTAAACCTAACTAATATGCATCCCAGACTGAGAGAAAATGCCAAAAAAGCCAAACGACCAAGGGTGAGAAACAGAGGATGCGGTCATGCATGGGAGGGGAGAAAATTGCCGTAATGGCTGCCTTCGCTCCGTCGATCGCCAGCACCACGCCTTCAAGTCTTGCCCGCCGCGGGTCGCCTACATCATCCTACCCCCTCCTACCGAAGGAGGCAGTGGTATTAGGCAAGACTAGGGCAGGATCGTGCGTGTGATTGAAATGCTAGTGATGTGTGTCGTGAATAATGGAGGCCAATGTGGTGCGGCCCGACCTGGGTAACTTGGCCATCGGGCGCTGCGAGCTGCTCTGGTGCGATCATATCTAATCTGACCGATTGGGAGAAGCTAGGTGATGTGGTTCGGTGTGCAGAAAAATCATCAGGAAAAACACGCCGATGTGGCATGCCAACTGGACCTTACAATTGGGACTCATCGGTCAAAACGCTCATAAAATTTTAAAGAGGGTAAATTATGTCAACACTTTTGTTAAATGGGGTAAAACGGATGAAATCCCGCTAAATGGGGTAATTAGTGTCAAAAATGTTAGAATAGGGGATAAAAACCGAAATTCACTCTAAAATTTATTTTACAACTTTAGCCGAGATGCCTTGGCACCCACGGCAGCCCCAGTAGATCCGCCCCTGGTTAGGCCTTGGGGCGATGCTAATGAGCAAGTATAGTACTTGTGGAAATAATAACGTCTTTTTCTGGAACCAGAAGTGACCTCTCTACCTAGCAAATTCTGCAATCGACTGAAGTTCCCAAACAGCTGGGATGTCATTGGCATGTTGCATGCTGGAGAAGATGTTTACGGGATGATTTGCTCTGTTACTAAAGCAGTCTCTGTTGGGTTTTATGCGGAACATAACATGCATATTTCACCACACTATATACGAAGCTAAGGGCATCTCCAACGCCGACTCTCAAACCGCCCGCAAACATCCAGACCGCACGATCCAGACGTGTTCTGCAATCCAACGCGGTCATGTATCCCTCCGCTCGGTAGTTCGGATGCACTATTTCCCGCAAACCAGAGACAAATTAGCGGGGCTTTACGGGCATCCGGACCGCTGCCACGTTCGCTTCTGACTGCCCTGGCCCACCAAATAACCCAACCCACCTATCTCCCGCTTTCCTTCCTATGCACGTGCCGCCTCCCGCGGCACATCAATGCCGGTCCAGAACCCGCATCGGTTGGCATTGATGTCCTGTGATGTGACCAGACGACACTTCACTGAAATGGTTTTGGAAAGGTTCTAGAACCTACTTGAAACGGGATATTTTCTTTCTCTTTCTTTTTTCATTTTTTCTTCTTTTCCCTTTTCTTTTCTGTTTTCCTTTTTCTTTTTATTTCTCTTCCATCTTTTTTTTCATTCTTCATTTTTTATTATTAATTTCTTTCCTTTTCAATTTGTGAACATCTTTGAAATTCATGAACTTTATTTAAATCACGACTGTTTTGAAATAATGAACTTGTTTCAAAGACATGATCAATATTTTGAAATCATGAACATTTTTTAAATTCATGAATATTTTTTACAAATTTGCGAATTTTGTTTCAAATTCACAAAAAAAAAATTGCATACATTCTTTGGAACACGTGAACAATGTTTTGAACCGTGAACATTTTTCAAATTTGGAAGAATTGCCGAAATTCAAGATTTTTTTTGTTTTTGCGAAACATATTTTTGAGCTCAGGAATACTTTTTGTATTTGTGAGCACCTTTTGATTTTTGTGAAATTGTTTTCAAATTTTGTAACATTTTTTTGAAATCACATATCGTTTTTTAATATTATGATTTTTTTTACAAATTCACGAGCATTTTTTGTAACTGTGAACATCTTTTTGAATAGAAAAACATTTTTCTGAAACTTGTGAACATTTTTTTAATTTTGAGAAATATTTTTGAATTTGCGAACATTTTTTCGAATCGACGAGCATTTTTTGAATACGCGAGCATTTTTTTCCTTAACATTTTTATATGAAATGATGAACATTTTTTTAATACAGGGACATTGTTTCTAATTCGTGAGCATTTTTTAATTTCTTTAACAATTTTTGAATATATTAACAATTTTAGAAAAATCACGAACATTTTTGCATCTGTGAACATTTTGGATTTCTTGAACATTTGTTTTCGCAATTCACAATTTTGTTAAATTTTAGAACCTTTTTGTAATCCTGAAATATTTTAACAAAGAATAAAACAAAAATAGAAAAGTAAAAGGAAAGGAAAAATAGGGGACAGCCAACCACGCAAATGGGCCGGCCTAAACTGGCGCGCCGAGGGGTAGTGCGCGTTCGCACGCGCACCGCGCCAAAATAGTGGGTCCCCAAAAGCAGCACGAAAAGTGATAACCCACAAGTATAGGGGATCGCAACAGTTTTTGAGGGTAGAGTATTCAACCCAAATTTATAGATTCGACACAAGTGGAGCCCAAGAATATTTGCAAGTATTAGCAGCTGAGTTGTCAATTCAACCACACCTGGAGATTAATTATCTGCAGCAAAGTGATCAGTAGCAAAGTAGTATGATAGTTTTGATAGTAGTAGCAACAGCAATAGTAACGGTAACAGTGATAGCAGTAGTTTTGTAGCAAGTGCAACAGTAACAGTAGCAGTAGTAACTTAGCAAGATCAATATGTAGGAAAATCGTAGGCATTGGATCGATGATTTGTTGGATGATATTCATCATGTGACAGTCATAACCTAGGATGATACGGCACTAGCTCCAGTTCATAAATATAATGTAGGCATGTATTCCGTAAATAGTCATACGTGCTTATGGAAAGAACTTGCATGACATCTTTTGTCCTACCCTCCCGTGGCAGCGGAGTCCATAAGGAAACTAAGGGATATTAAGGCCGCCTTTTAATAGAGAACCGGAACAAAGCATTAACACACGGTGAATACATGAACTCCTCAAACTACGGTCATCACCGGGAAGTGTCCCGACTATTGTAACTCCGGGGTTGCCGGATCATAACACGTAGTAGGTGACTATAAATTGCAAGATCGGATCTAGAACATAGATATAATGGTGATAACATAAACGGTTCAGATCTGAAATCATGGCACCCGGGCCCAAAGTGACAAGCATTAAGCATGGAAAAGTCATAGCAACATCAATCTCAGAACATAATGGATACTAAGGATCAGGCCCTAACAAAACTAACTCGATTATATGATGAATCTCATCCAACTCCTCACCGACCAGCGAGCCTACAAAGGAATTAGTCACTCCCGGTGGGGAGCATCATGGAATTGGCGATGAAGAAGGGTTGGTGATGACGAAGATCGAAGATCCCCCTCTCCGGAGCCCAAAACGGACTCCAAATCTGGCCTCCCGATGAAGAACAGGAGACGGCAGCGGCTCCATCTCGTGGAACGTGATAATTCTTTCTCCCTGATTTTTTTCTGGAAAAATATGATTTTATAGCGTAGGTTTCAGGGTCTGCGGGGCCACCAGGTGGGGACAACCCACCTGGGCGCGCCTGGATGGAGTGGCGCGCCCTGGTGGGTTGTGCCCACCCAGGTGCCCCCTTCTGGTGGTTCTTGGCTCCAGAAATTATCTTTTATTGTATAAAAAATCCTCGCAAAGTTTCGTTCCAATCCGAGAACCTTTATTTCTGCACAAACAACAACACCATGGTAGTTCTGCTGAAAACAGCGTCAGTCCGGGTTAGTTTCATTCAAATCATGCAAATTAGAGTCCAAAACAAGAGGAAAAGCATTAGGAAAAGTAGATACGACGGAGACGTATCAACTCCCCCAAGCTTAAACCTTTGCTTGTCCTCAAGCAATTCAGTTGATAAACTGAAAGTGAAAAAGAAAAACTTTTACGGACTCTTTTGCCCTTGTTTGCATAAATAAGCTTAAACATCACCCAGGTTTTCAGCCAATATTATAACTAACCATGTCAACAATAACTCTTAGAAATTATATTAACTCATATCAATGACATAATCAGCTAGCGAGCAATAATAAGATATCTCAAACAGCAACACGTTATCAAAACAACCATGATATAATATGACAATAGTGGTATCTCGCTAGCCCTTTCTGAGACCGCAAAACATAAATTCAGAGCACCTCCAAAATTCAAGCAGCAACTAAACATTGTAATTCATGGTAGAAAAGATCCAGTCATGATGCACCCAACATTAGCTACACACAATGCATAAGCATGACAACAGTGCTCTCAGGTTCTAGCGCTTATTTTAGAAGGTGATGACACAATATAAAAGTAAATAGATAGTCCCTTCGCAGAGGGAAGCAGTGATTTGCAGCGGTGGCAGAACTCAAGTTTTTAAAACATAGGTAAATGATATTTTGAGAAATGCACCCTTCTTGTTTACTTCGCGACCATCAGTTATCAATATCTTCCATGCTAAACACATTAGTGGTGGTTCCCAAGCGATAAAGTAAAGGTTATGGCTCCGTAGGAGTTTTTGTTTGATTATTTGTAAGCGCTTTGGGACTGGGAATCCCTATTACCGTCCCCTTCTCGTGCAGTGGCGAGTGAATAAACACTAATCCTGAGAATAATCCGCTTAGTATGGAAGATACCGACTACCTCCTGTCGTTCTATGAACAATCCAGGCACACAAAAAGGATATTTATTTGAAGTTTTTAGAGGTGGCACATGCAAATTTACTTAGGACAGCAGGGTAATGCCGCATATAGGTAGGTATGGTGGACTCATCTGGAACAACTTGGGTTCAAGGTTTTTGATGCACAAGCAGAATTCCCGCTTAGTACAGGCGAAGGCTAGCAAATAGGTTGAGAAGCGGCCAGCTAGAGAGCAACAACAGTCATGAACATGCATTATGCATAAGTAACATTGGATACTAGCATGAGTAGGATATGAACACCATGAACATAAATATCATAGAGGCTATGTTGGTTTTGATTCAACTACATGCATGAACATGTGCCAAGTCAAGCCACTCGAACATTCAGAGGAGGATACCATATCATCATACTACATCACAATCATTTTAACGCAATGTTGACATCCAAGATAAATCATTATCCACTCCAAGCTACTTATGCACGGTATGAGAAACTATAATCTCTAATTGTCATTGCAAACATGTTTGATCATAATAAGCTGAATCATGTATACTAGGTTAAACATATTTACAAAAACAGAACAAGTCGAGTTCATACCCGTTTCTCTCTGCCACGGCAGTTCATCAAATATCGTCATCATTGCCTTTCACTTGCACGACCGAACGGTAGGGAAATAATAATAGTGTAAGAGTGCCGTGGACTAAGCTGGAATCTGCAAACATTTTATTCAACACGAGAAGACAAGGTAAAATGGGCTCTTTGTTAGATCAACAAAAATACAAATGAGAGCCACTCAATATTTTCATCGTGGTCTTCTCCTCGGTATGACTCAATAAGAAGAAAAGAAATTCAGAGAAACACACTGAAATATTTTTGGAGTTTTTGGTTTTCTTGAAAGAAAGCAAATAAAAGGGAAAAACAAAAACGAGAAAAACTATTTACACGGAAAAGCTCCCAACAAGCAAAAGAAGAACAAGGCAATCTTTTTGGGTTTTCTTTTTAGTGCTACAACAAATTAAACTAGGAAGAAAAATCGAAAAGAAGCAGGAAATATATTTTTGAATTTTCTCAAAAAATTTCAAACACACAAGAAGAAAGCGAGAAAATAAATTTAGCATGGATAATACAATGAAAAAATGTGAACACTGACAACTGAAATGAAATGCGTGAACATGAATGTAATGTCGGTGGAAATACGTACTCCCCCAAGCTTAGGCTTTTGGCCTAACTTGGTAATCAGTCAGTCGAAGAAACCATGGGGTCCTATGTTGAAGTGCTGGGGAGTAGGCACCTGAGGGTCCCACTCCTGAGGCTCTTCCTGTGCCGCAGCCAGATTGTTTCGGTAGGCGACAATGTCCTCATGCATAATCCTGTATCCGCCCCTGGCAACAGAATCAAACAGAGCAGGTGCAGGCAATGGGATAATATCACGAGTGTTCACACTGAAAACCAGGTTATATGGAATAGGAATGTTAGGGTAATCGGCAGCAATAAACTGGTGTTGTTCCATAGCCTGACGATCTAAATAAACTTTAGGTAAAGGATAATCATGCTGGCGTATCTGAATGTTAAAGCGAGCCGCTAAGCGGGTAGCATAAATACAACCAGGTATTTTGCCCTTGGATCTGTTAATGTGGAGGCGACGTGCCACAGTAGCTCCCAAGCTATAAGTGTTGTCGCCGAAAAGTGCACGACGTAAAACAGCAAAGTCTGGAGCACTAAGCGCACCCACCTTCTCTCTAGCGAGCAAACACTTCGCAATGAATAAAGCAAAATAATGCACGGCAGGAAAATGTAAGCTAGTGGCGGTGACACTTGACACCCCTCTTTCATCCCCTACGGACAAGGTGTGATAAAAGCTTTCGAACTCTGCAGGCCTGGGCTCTACTAAATTCCCATCAGAGGGGATCATGCAAATATCACAAAATTCAGTAAGAGGGATCTGATGGGTTTCACCATATAAATTAAACTGCACTTCAGGGGGATTATTCCTATGAAGGAAATGAAAACCTTGCACAAAGGAATTTGTGAGGAGATGATACTGTTCACATTCAGCTGCGATGAAGTCGGTGAGTGATGACCCACAAGTATATGGGATCAATTGTAGCCTTTTCGATAAGTAAGAGTGTCAAACCCAATGAGGAGCGGAAGGAAATGACAAGTGGTTTTCAGCAAGGTTATGTCTGCAAGTGCTGAAATTGTAAGTAACAGAGTAGTTTGATAGTAAGATAATTTGTAACGAGCAAGTAACGATAATTGTAGCAAAAGTGCAGCAAGGTAGTCCAATCCTTTTTAGGCAAAGGACATGCCAAAACGGTCTCTTCTAATAAGCAAAGCGTTCTTGAGGGTACACGGGAATTTCATCTAGTCACTTTCATCATGTTGATTCGATTCGTGTTTGCTACTTTGATAATTTGATATGTGGGTGGACCGGTGCTTAGGTGCTGTTCTTACTTGAACAAACCTCCTACTTATGATTAACCCCCTCGCAAGCATCCGCAACTACGAGAAAAGTATTAAGAATAAATTCTAATCATAGCATTAAACTTTTGGATCCAATCGGTCCCTTACAGAATAGAGCATAAACTAGGGTTTAAGCTTCTGTCACTCTCGCAACCCATCATCTAATAACTACTCCACAATGCATTCCCTTATGACCAAATATGGTGAAGTGTCATGCAGTCGACTTTCACATGACACTACTAAGGGAATCACAACATACATACTAGCAAAATATCGAACACATATCAAGTTCACATGATTACTTGCAACAAGATTTCTCCCGTGACCTCAAGAACAAAAGTAACTACTCACAAATGATAATCATGCTCAAGATCAGAGGGGTATTAAATAGCATATTGGATCTGAACATATACTCTTCCACCAAATAAACCATATAGTAATCAACTACAAGATGTAATCAACACTACTAGTCACGCACAAGCACCAATCTATAGTTCCGGTACAAAGATTGAACACAAGAGATGAACTAGGGTTTGAGAGGAGATGGTGCTGTTGAAGATGTTGATGAAGATTGCCCTCCCCAAGATGGGAGAGTTGTTGGTGATGATGATGACGATGATTTCCCCCTCCGGGAGGGAAGTTCCCCCGGCGGAATCACTCCGCCGGAGGGCAAAAGTGCTCCTGCCCAAGTTCCGCCTCGAGACGGCGGCGCTCCGTCCCGAAAGTCCTCCTCTTATTTTTTCTAGGTCAAAATGACTTATATACCATAAGATGGGCACCGGAGGTGGGCCGGGCTGAGCACAACCCACCAGGGCGCGCCTGGGGGCCAGGCGCGCCCTGGTGTCTTGTGCTCACCAGGTGGGCCCCCTCTGGTGGTTATTTGCTCCAGTATTTCTTATTTATTCCATAAAAAATCCTCGTGAAGTTTCAGCTTGTTTGGAGTTGTGCAGAATAGATGGCCTGACGTAGCTTTTCCAGGTCCAGATTTCCAGCTGTCGGAATTCTCCCTCTTTGTGTGAACCTTGCATATTATGAGAGAAAAGGCATTAGAATTACCCCAAAAAGCATTATTAAGCATAAAAACATCATAAATAACTGTAGGTGAACATGATGCAAAATGGACATATCAACTCCCCCAAGCTTAGGCCTCGCTTGTCCTCAAGCGAAAACCGAAATCGAAAAACATGTCCACATGCTTAGAGAGAGAGGTGTCGATAAAAACAAAATACGGACATAGAAGCATCATGTGAATTATTATAACATCAACAAACTTTAACATAAAACTTTTATCATAGACTTTTTATCATACACTTCTCATGAATAAGTAACATTTCATCACACTATCGAAGTATAAAGCATAAACTCTATTGGAAACCAACAAACTATGTTCTCAGTCAACTTTGCAACTACAATTCATCATCTTTTCAGGAAGGGTCACGTATCGGAGCCTTTAGGCAAGCCCCACATACTCAACCATCATATAGTCTTCTATGATTGCTAACACTCACCGCATACTCATGAGCAAAACGTTTCAACCGGACACATAGAAAGATAGGGGCTTATAGTCTCGCCACCCAACGTATTCACCTCAAGGGTGATGTCAACAATAATAACTCATGCTACCCATATTCAACTGGACATATGTGCCTAGATCTTTCCTCACCACATGATGCTTGCCAAAGGAGAAAATAAAAAGGATAGAGAGAAAAACTTTGACTCTTGCATAAAAGTAAATACATAAAATTAAAAGATAGGCCCTTCGCAGAGGGAAGCAGAGGTTGCCATGCGCTTATTTGTTTGTATGCTCAACCCCTTAGTGCAAAAGAACGTCACGTTATATTGCCCCTTATGATAGCAACCTTTATTATGCAGTCTGTCGCTTTTATTTCTTTGCTATCACAAGTTCGTACAACGCTCAATTTTCTCTTACACTAATTGATCTAACACTTTTAGAAGCAATTTTTATTGCCTTATTGCACTGATGACAACTTACTTGAGGGATGTTGCTCAATCCCTAGGTAGGTATGGTGGACTCTTGAAAATAGGATTTGGGTTTAAGGGTTTTTGGATGCACAAGTAGTATCTCTACTTGGTGCGGAATTTTTGGCTAGCAAAGATGGGGGGCAAGCACCACATGTTAAAGGATCTATGACAATATAACTTGTATGTGAATATGAACAAAACATAAATCATTACGTTGTCTTCCTTGTCCAACGTCAACAATTTTGGCATATAATATTTTGATGGGGGCTCACAATCACAAAAGATTTCCAGGATAGTATATTTATATGTGAATCTTCTCTTCCCTTATTAATTCTTTCATGAGTTGCATCATTGACCAATGCTATGTTTGTCAATCTCTAATAAAATTTTCTACTTATACTTTTCCTTATGTGGTGTCATCACCTACCATAAGATTAGCATATGATCTTTTTCATTTATTTCCTTTCTTTTTATTGAAACTTGAAACTAAAAGAAAGCAAAAACTCAAACTAAACTTTATTATATATCTCACACACGATTACAAGGATAGATCACTAAGCAAACTCTCGAAAAGAAAGGATCGAACTAAACTTTTATTCATCTAAAGCAAAAGATAACTAAGGATCGAACTAAAATAAGTAAAGGCAAAAGATAGTGGGGGTGATACGATACCGGGGCACCTCCCCCAAGCTTAGCGAAAGCCAAGGGGAGTGCCAATACCCGATACTCAATTCTCTTTTGGTGATGAAGAAGAAGGTGGTGGCGATGAAGTAGATGCGATCTTGTCCTCGGGTTTCCAGGGCAGAGGTCCGCCATCATAAGAGGAGGAATGAGTCTCACGGGTCCTGCAACTGGCAGCCAAACTCATACCTTTAAACCTCGCCTCATATTCAAAGACTTGATTTTGGAGATCGTAGATCTGGCTTTGGAGGAAGTTGATTTGCTCGTTGAGGGTGAAGACGGTGTCCTTCATGGACATGCCATCCACCTTGAGATCACGGGTAAGGTCCATGATCATGAGGTGATTGGCATTGAGTCCACGCTCCACCATCCCCTTGCACCGGAAGACCTCCTGCTCCATAGCTTCAAGCCTGGCCTCCACGGTTCCCGTCCCCTTGGGACCTTGCACATCGTGGATGTGAAGCACCCCCTCATGCATCTGGATGACCTGAGGGTGCTGCACCACCTCCCGCAAATATGGGTTGATGACGTTCTTGAAGAACTTGTCCTTGGAGGAACTTGAAGCGGCCATGGTAGATGGGATCTGTCAGAAAATAGCAAGGGAAGAGAACAGAAGATTTCTCCGCGATATGGTGGTCAATAGGTTCGGGGGGTATATAAAGATTTTTTATCTTGGGAAACAAGCAAACTGTAGAAAAACGGAGTCCGGAAGGTACCCGAGGTGGGCACAACCCACCTGGGCGAGCCTGGCAAGCCAGGCGCGCCCTGGTGTCTTGTGCCCACCAGGGTGACTTTCCCGGTAGTTTCTTATTTTCCTATTTTTTGTTATATTCCAAAACGGACAGAAAATATTTTTGTGGATTTTTCGGAGTCCGTTTACTTACCGTATCACGTACCTTCTCTTTTTCACGATTCTCGAGTGTTCCGGAAGGTCTCTTTTATGTGTTCTTCCGGTGTCATAGTTTGGATAATATTGCTTTCAACATTAATGGGCATACTTGAGATATAATGTTTTATTCGTTGCCCGTTAACAACCTTCGGGTTGGTACCTTCAGCATTATTTATTTTGATAGCTCCAGATCGATAAACCTCCTCGATAACATAGGGTCCTTCCCATTTGGAGAGGAGTTTTCCTGCAAAGAATCTGAAACGAGAGTTGTACAAAAGAACATATTCTCCAACTTTGAACTCACGCTTTTGAATTCTTTTATCATGCCATCTTTTAACTTTTTCTTTAAATAACTTGGCATTTTCATAAGCTTGGGTTCTCCATTCATCTAATGAGCTAATATCAAATAACCTCTTTTCACCGGCAAGTTTGAAATCATAATTGAGTTCTTTGATTGCCCAAAATGCTTTATATTCTAACTCAAGAGGCAAATGACATGTTTTTCCATAAACCAGCTTACAAGGAGACATACCCATAGGATTTTTATATGCTGTTCTATAAGCCCAAAGTGCATCATCTAATTTCTTAGACCAATTCTTCCGGGACCTATTGACAGTCTTTTGCAAAATTAATTTTATTTCTCTATTGCTAAGTTCAACTTGGCCACTAGACTGAGGATGATAGGGTGATGCAATTCTATGGTGAACATCATACTTGGCAAGTATTTTACGGAAGGCACCATGAATAAAGTGTGAACCACCATCAGTCATTAAATATCTAGGGACTCCAAACCTTGGGAAAATAACTTCCTTAAGCATTTTAATAGAGGTGTTGTGATCAGCACTACTAGTTGGAATAGCTTCTACCCACTTAGTAACATAATCAACAACAACCAAAATATGTGTATACCCATTAGAGGAAGGAAAAGGTCCCATGTAATCAAAACCCCAAACATCAAATGGTTCAACAACAAGTGAATAATTCATAGGCATTTCTTGACGCTTACCGATATTACCTATTCTTTGACATCCATCACAAGATAAGACGAACTTACGAGCGTCCTTGAAAAGAGTAGGCCAATAAAACCCAGACTGCAATACCTTGTGAGCAGTTCTGTCTCCCGCATGATGTCCTCCGTAAGCTTCGGAGTGACATTTCCGAAGGATTTGTCCCTGTTCATGCTCAGGTACACAACGTCTAATAATACTATCTACTCCTTCTTTATAAAGATGTGGGTCATCCCAAAAGTAATGTCTTAAATCATAGAAGAATTTTTTCTTTTGTTGATATGTAAAGCTAGGTGGTAAATATTTAGCAACAATATAATTAGCATAGTTAGCATACCAAGGAGTGTTATGAGAAACATTTATTGCAGCTAACTGCTCATCATGAAAACTATCATCAATAGGTAGTGGGTCATCAAGGACATTTTCAAGCCTAGACAAGTTATCAGCTACGGGGTTCTCTGCTCCTTTTCTATCAGTGATATGCAAATCAAATTCTTGTAGCAAGAGAACCCATTGAATAAGCCTAGGCTTAGCATCTTTCTTTTCCATAAGATATTTAATAGCAGCATGGTCGGTGTGAACAATTACTTTTGAATCAATAATGTAAGATCTAAATTTATCACAAGCAAACACGACTGCTAGAAATTCTTTTTCAGTAGTAGCATAATTTCTTTGTGCACTGTCTAGAGTTTTACTAGCATAATGAATAACATTTAGTTTCTTATCAACTCTTTGTCCTAGAATGGCAGCAACAGCATAATCACTAGCATCACACATAATTTCAAAAGGCAAATTCCAATAAGGTGGTTGAACAATAGGTGCAGAAATTAAGGCTTTCTTGAGTGTTTCAAAGGCTTCTAAACAATCATCATCAAAGACAAAAGGAATATCCTTTTGTAAAAGATTTGTAAGGGGCCTAGAAATTTTAGAAAAGTCTTTGATAAATCTCCTATAGAAACCAGCATGACCTAGGAAACTATGAATACCTTTGATATCTTTAGGACATGGCATTTTCTCAATTGCATCAACCTTAACTTTGTCCACCTCAATACCTCTTTCAGAAATTTTATGGACCAAAACAATACCTTCATTAACCATAAAGTGACACTTCTCCCAATTCAAGACAAGATTTGTTTGCTCGCATCTCTGCAAAACTCGATCAAGATTACTTAAACAATCATCAAAAGACTTCCCATAAACAGAAAAGTCATCCATGAAAACCTCAACAATCTTTTCACAAAATTCAGAGAATATAGCAGTCATGCATCTTTGAAAGGTAGCAGGTGCATTACATAAACCAAAAGGCATACGTCTATAAGCATAAGTTCCAAAGGGACAGGTAAAAGTGGTATTTTCCTGATCAGGTTGAGAAACAGGTATTTGTGAAAAACCAGAATATCCATCAAGGAAGCAAAAATGTGTGTGCTTAGATAATCTTTCTAGCATTTGATCAATAAAAGGCAGAGGGTAATGATCTTTTCTATTAGCTTTGTTTAATTTTCTAAAATCAATTACCATTCTATAGCCTGTAACAATTCTTTGTGGAATAAGTTCATTCTTATCATTAGGAACAATAGTAATACCTCCTTTCTTAGGGACACAATGAACATGACTTGCCCATCTACTATCAGCTATAGGATAGATTATACCTGCTTCCAGAAGTTTTAATATTTCCGTTCTTACCACTTCTTTCATCTTTGGATTTAACCGACATTGGTGATCAACAACGGGTTTAGCACCAGGCTCCATATTAATCTTGTGCTGACATAGAGTGGGACTAATGCCCTTTAAATCATCAAGAGTATATCCAATAGCAGCTCTGTGCTTCCTTAGAACTTTCAATAATCTTTCTTCTTCATGTTCTGAAAGGTTAGCACTAATAATAACAGGATATATCTTCTTCTCATCAAGATAAGCATATTTCAAAGTGTTTGGCAATTGTTTTAATTCAAACACAGGATCACCTTTAGGTGGAGGAGGACCTCCTAGAGTTTCAATAGGCAAATTGTGTTTAAGCAGAGGACGTTGTTCAAAGAAAACCTTATCTATTTCATTTCTTTCATGCATATGTAAATCATTTTCATGGTCTAGCAGATATTGTTCTAGTGGGTCAGTAGGAGGCACAGTAATAGAAGCAAGACCAATTATTTCATCCTTACTAAGCAATTCTTTTTTATGAGGTTTTCTACTAAAATTGGAAAAATTAAACTCATGAGACTCATCACCAAAGCTAACACCAATAGTTTGTTTCTCACAATCTATTTTAGCATTAACGGTGTTCAAGAAAGGTCTACCAAAGATAATGGGACAAAAGTCATCTTGTGGGGAACCAAGAACAAGAAAATCAGTAGGGTATTTTATTTTCCCACACAAGACTTCAACATCTCTAACGATCCCAATTGGTGAAATGGTGTCTCTATTAGGAAGTTTAATAGTAACATCTATGTCTTCTATGTCCGCGGGTGCTATATCATTCATAATTTCTTGATATAAGGTATGGGAAATAGCACTCATGCTAGCACCTAGGTCGTATAAACCATGATAACAGTGATCTCCTATTTTAACTGAGACAATGGGCATGCCAACAACTGGTCTATGTTTATCCTTTTTAACAGGTTTGGCAATTCTAGTAGCTTCATCATAGAAGTAAATAACATGCCCATCTACATTTTCTTCCAAGAGATCCTTAACCATAACAACACTAGGTTCTACCTTGATTTGTTCATCAGGTTTAGGTGTTCCACTATAAATTTTGTTGACCACAGTTGAAACTTTAGCATGTTCCTTCATCCACACAAAGAAAGGTGGTTTCTCAATATAAGCAGTAGGAACAACTGGATCAACATTATAAATTATAGTTTTCTCTTTAGCTGGTACCGGTTCTTTAATTTCTTCTTTAATAGGTGGGTGATATTTAAACCACTTCTCCTTAGGGAGATCGATGTGAGTAGCAAAAGATTCACAAAAGGAGGCTACTATCTCAGAGTCAAGTCCATATTTAGTGCTAAACTTTTGAAAAGCATCGGTATTCATAAAAGATTTAACACAATCAAACTTAAGCTTAATACCTGACTCTTTACCTTCGTCAAGTTCCCAATCTTCAGAGTTGCATTTAATTCTTTCCGAAAGATCCCACCGGAATTCAATAGTCTTCTTCATAAAAGAACCAGCACAAGAAGTATCAAGCATGGATCGATCATTATGAGAAAGCCGAGCATAAAAATTCTGGATAATAATTTCTCTTGAGAGCTCATGATTGGGGCATGAATATAACATTGACTTAAGCCTCCCCAAGCTAGAGCGATACTTTCTCCTTCACGAGGCCAAAAATTATATATGTAATTCCGATCACGATGAACTAGATGCATAGGATAATTTTTTTGGTGAAACTCCAATTTCAATCGGTTCCAATTCCAAGATCCAATATCATCGCATAGCCTATACCATGCCAATGCTTTTCCCTTCAAAGATAAATGGAAAACCTTCTTCTTAACTTCATCTCCGGGTAAACCTGCAAGCTTAAACAATCAACAAATTTCTTCCACATATATCAAGTGCATATCGGGATGTTCGGTTCCATCTCCTGCATAAGGATTAGCTAGCAGTTGTTCTATCATACCCGAAGGAATTTCATATTCAATATTTTCAGTAGGTGCAGTAGGTTGAGGGGTAACTAATTGTGGTTCTGGTCGAGGTGAAGATGCCCCGAACAAACCCTCAAAGTATTGCTTTCCATAGTAACAAGTGACAATAAATTTCAGCACGTAGTAATAATTTTTCCTTACCAATTTCCACTTACCAAGAGCGCTTCACTCCCCGGCAATGGCGCCAGAAAAGAGCCTTGATGACCCACAAGTATATGGGATCAATTGTAGCCTTTTCGATAAGTAATAGTGTCGAACCCAACGAGGAGCAGAAGGAAATGACAAGTGGTTTTCAGCAAGGTAATGTCTGCAAGTGCTGAAATTGTAAGTAACAGAGTAGTTTGATAGTAAGATAATTTGTAACGAGCAAGTAACGATAATTGTAGCAAAAGTGCAGCAAGGTAGCCCAATCCTTTTTAGGCAAAGGACAGGCCAAAATAGTCTCTTCTAATAAGCAAAGCGTTCTTGAGGGTACACGGGAATTTCATCTAGTCACTTTCATCATGTTGATTCGATTCGTGTTCGCTACTTTGATAATTTGATATGTGGGTGGACCGGTGCTTAGGTGCTGTTCTTACTTGAACAAACCTCCTACTTATGATTAACCTCCTCGCAAGCATCCGCAACTACGAGAAAAGTATTAAGAATAAATTCTAATCATAGCATTAAACTTTTGGATCCAATCGGTCCCTTACGGAATAGCGCATAAACTAGGGTTTAAGCTTCTGTCACTCTCGCAACCCATCATCTAATAACTACTCCACAATGCATTCCCTTAGGCCCAAATATGGTGAAGTGTCATGTAGTCGACGTTCACATGACACCACTAAGGGAATCACAACATACATACTAGCAAAATATCGAACACATATCAAGTTCACATGATTACTTGCAACAAGATTTCTCCTGTGACCTCAAGAACAAAAGTAACTACTCAAAAATGATAATCATGCTCAAGATCAGAGGGGTATTAAATAGCATATTGGATCTGAACATATAATCTGCCACCAAATAAACCATATAGTAATCAACTACAAGATGTAATCAACACTACTAGTCACCCACAAGCACCAATCTATAGTTATGGTACAAAGATTGAACACAAGAGATGGACTAGGGTTTGAGAGGAGATGGTGCTGTTGAAGATGTTGATGGAGATTGCCCTCCTCAGGATGGGAGAGTTGTTGGTGATGATGATGACGATGATTTCCCCCTCCGGGAGGGAAGTTCCCCCGGCGGAATCGCTCCGCCGGAGGGCAAAAGTGCTCCTGCCCAAGTTCCGCCTCGAGACGGCGGCGCTCCATCCCGAAAGTCCTCCTCTTATTTTTTCTAGGTCAAAATGACTTATATACCAGAAGATGGGCACCGGAGGTGGGCCGGGCTGAGCACAACCCACCAGGATGCGCCTGGGGGGGCAGGCGCGCCCTGGTGTCTTGTGCTCACCAGGTGGGCCCCCTCCGGTGGTTATTTGCTCCAGTATTTCTTATTTATTCCATAAAAAATCCTCGTGAAGTTTCAGCTTGTTTGGAGTTGTGCAGAATAGGTGGCCTGACGTAGCTTTTCCAGGTCCAGATTTCCAGCTGCCGGAATTCTCCCTCTTTGTGTGAACCTTGCATATTATGAGAGAAAAGGCATTAGAATTACCCCAAAAAGCATTATTAAGCATAAAAACATCATAAATAACAGTAGGTAAACATGATGCAAAATGGACGTATCAGTGAGGCCGGCATTAGTAGCATATTGTGTAAACTCTTGAAGGATTCCGGCCCCTTCCATGAACGGGTTATGCGGCCATTCGCACGGCCGTACCTCCGCCATTCTCCGTGTATGGAGATCACTGTCAGATGACTCCCCGATAACTCCCTTGGAGCTCTTCTTGGAAGTAAACTTCCTAAAGATACTCATCTTTTTCCTGTGAACAAAATTCTAAAAATTTTAGTCCACAAAATTTTCTCAACAAAACTTTACAAGAATGGTAGCAACTACTCATAGGGATGCATAGAAGCCATAGCAAGCATTCAAACTACTTAGAACTCTAAGAATTCAACATGCAAGCTCATCTACAGCAGCACCAAGAGTAACTAATTATTCAAAATATAAACCACTAAAGCAAAAACTAATTGGACAAACGGAGGAGTCACATACCAAGCAACAATCCCCCGAAACAGTTTCAGAAACGGAGTTTCGAGCAAAGAGATCGAAATCCGCAGGTTTGAGAGCAAGAACACGAGACAGAGAGCAATGGTGATTTTTTCCTGGAGGTAGGTGGTGATGTGGGATGAAGAGATAAGTGAGGGGGCCGACGTGGGGACCACAACACACCAGGGCGCGCCTGCGGGTCCTGGCGCGCCCAGGTGGGTTGTGCCCACCTGGTGCACATCCCTTTGATGTTATTTGCACCAAAAATTCTTAAATATTCATAAAAAAATCGTATTAAATTTTCAGAGCATTCTGAGAACTTTTATTTTTGGGTCATTTTTTATTGCACGGGAAATTCAGAAAACAGACAAAACATGGCATTTTATTTTATTTAACTAATAAAAACAGAAAACAAAAGGTAGGGACAGAAGGTAGTGCTTACTAAATTCATCAACTTCATACCTCTAAAAAATGATCCATTAATAAGGTTGATCAAGTCTTATTAACAACCACTTTCGATTAGCATGAAACCGAAGAACTTGCGTAAATCACTAGGTTACCTCAATGGGGATATGAATATCCCCAACAATAAGCATTTCATATTTCTTTTTAACAGTAGGTAGAGGTAGTTGAAAACTTCCAATAGTGATTGTCGGAGATTTTTCAATAACATTAATACCATTTACTTGGAATTGTTTATTCAGAAAGTGCACCGTATGCTCATTACCATTGATATGAAAAGTGACCTTGCTTTTATTGCAATCAATAACAGCCCCTGCAGTATTCAAGAAGGGTCTACCAAGGATAATCGACATGTTGTTGTGGCGCCCCCGGCTCAATCGTACACTAATCATGCACGCAAACGTGTACGATCAAGAACAGGGACTCACGGGAAGATATCACAACACAACTCTAAAACATAAATAAGTCATACAAGCATCATAATACAAGCCAGGGGCCACGAGGGCTCGAATACAAATGCTCGATCATAGACGAGTCAGCGGAAGCAACAATATCTGAGTACAGACATAAGTTAAACAAGGTGCCATAAGATGGCTAGCACAAACAGGGATACAACAGATCGAACAGGCGCAGGGCCTCCTGCCTGGGATCCTCCTAACTACTCCTGGTCGTCGGCGTCCTGGACGTAGTAGTAGGCTCCGCCCTGGTGGTAGTAGTCGTCGCAGGTGGCGTCTGGCTCCTGGGCTCCAGCATCTGGTTGCGACAACCAGCAAGAAGGGAAAGGGGGAAAGGAGGGGGAAAGCAACCGTGAGTACTCATCCAAAGTACTCGCAAGCAAGGATCTATACTACATATGCATGGTATATGTGTAAAGAGGCAATATCGGTGGACTGAACTGCAGAATGCCAGAATAAGAGGGGGATAGCTAGTCCTATCGAAGACTACGCTTCTGGCAGCCTCCATCTTGAAGCAATAGAAGAGATTAGTTGGAAGTTAACCAAACAACAACGTATAGCATAATCCTACCCGTCGATCCTCTCGTCGCCACCATGCGAGAGAGCGACCACCGGGTTATATCTGTCACTTGTAAGGGTGTGTTTTATTAAGTATCCATTTCTAGTTGTCATGAGGTCGGGATACAACTCCGGGTCGTCCTTTTACCGAGGGACACGGCTATTCGAATAGATAAACTTCCCTGCAGGGGTGCACCACATATTCCCCAACACGCTCGATCCCCTTTGGCCGGACACACTTTCCTGGGTCATGCCCGGCCTCGGAAGATCCACACGTCGCAGCCCCACCTAGGCTCAACAGAGAGGTCAGCACGCCGGCCTAATCCTAGGCACTCTGGGGTCTGGGCCCATCGCCCAGTGCGCTCCTGCACGTTGCGTACGCGGCCGCGAGCAGACCTAGCAACCCACACGATCACGGCGGTTACGTTATCGCGGTCCAACACGGCGCGCGCCGCTCAGTCGCTGACGTCAAGAAGGCTTCAGCTGATACCACGACGCCGGGATACCCATAACTACTCCCGCGTAGTTGGTTAGTGCGTATAGGCCAGTGGCCAGACTCAGATCAAATATCCAATCTCGTTAAACGTGTTATTATGAAGTAAACGCGAACGCCGACTAGGGCCTGGCCCACCTGTCTCCTAGGTGGTCTCAACCTGCCCTGTCGCTCCGCCACAAAGATCCACACAAAGGGCCGTTGGGACAAAGGTCCTTTCAGCCCCCAATCCGTGAATCACTCGCGGGTACTCTTCGAGCCGACCCGACTTTAGTCACCATCTGTATAGTATGTAAATATGTATAGTATACACCCGTGATCACCTCCCGAGTGATCACGGCCCGATAGTATAGCAAGGCAGACTGACAAGAATGCAGGGCCAATGATGATAAACTAGCATCCTACACTAGGCATTTAGGATTGCAGGTAAGGTATCAACAACAGTAGCAACAATGACAGGCTATGCAGCAGAATAGGATTAACCGAAAGCAGTAACAGACTACACTACTCTAATGCAAGCAGTATAGAGAAGAATAGGCGATATCTGGTGATCAAGGGGGGGGCTTGCCTGGTTGCTCTGGCAAGAGAGGGAGGTCGTCAACGGGCTGCTCGTCAGTAGCGTAGTCGTACTCGACAGCAGCGACGTCGGTCTCGGCGTCTATCGAGAGAGAAGGAGGGGGAGAGAAACAATAAATTCACGGCAATAATGCAAACAATATGTATGACATGTCTAAATGATATGCCGGGGTGTTCTACTGCCTAACTAAATGATTTAGTTAATTTAGGAATTTATTCGGATTTATTTAATTAAAGTTGGACACTATTCATTTATCGAAATCGGTCTAATTGTTCAACGTTCTTATAGCTGCGGGCATCTGACGGGAATACAGAGGGCGTATCCGGGTTCGTATCGTCGTTCTGAGCAAGTTTCATGTACAAAGTATTTTCATCGGAGTTACGGTTTAAAAGATATGATTTTCTAAAGTTTTTATTAATTTCTGAAATTTAATTAATTATTTAATTCAACATTATCCGAAACAGTGATTGATGACGTCAGCATGACATCATGCTGACGTCAGCAGCCACCTGACAGGGTGGGTCCCACCTGTCATAGGCTGTTAGGTTAATTAGGTTTAATTAATTTAATTACTGATTAATTAACACTAATTAGTTAATTAGATTAACCTAATCAGAATTAATTAACTAATTATTTAACTAATTATTTTATTTATTTTTATTTTTATTTAATCTTAATCCCTTTTTTTTTAAACGTTTTCGGGGCGGGGCCCCACTGCCAGCGGGCCGGGGGGGGTCGGGGCCCACCGGGCAGTGGCCCATACGGCCACACGGGGCGGGCATGGGCGCAGCCCGAGCGGGCGCGTCCAGGGTGCGCCCGGGCGCTGGCCACGGGCGCCGGCGAGGCGCGGCTGGACGGGTCGGTGGTGAGCGCGGGGCCACGGCGAGCGATGCGGGCGAGCGCGCGGGCGAGGTGTGGGGGCGCGCGCGCGTGCGGGTGGCCGCGGCGAGCGGAGGCAGAGGCGAGAGGACGAGCGGCAGCGGCGGCTGGAGTGGGCGCGAGCGGGGCGCGCGCAGCGCGGTCGGGCGCGAGCCGGGGCGCGGCGACGCGTGAGCATGCGCGCAGCGCGGTGAGCGGCGGCACGGGGGCGCGGTGCGCGCGGCGAGGTGCGGGAGCAGAGAGGGGGGAAGAGGCCCGAGGCCTCACCGTGCTCGTAGGGACGGGGCAGCGGGAGGTCGGGGTGGTCGACGGGGACGACGGCGACGGGGAGGCAGGCCGGCGGGGAGGCGCGGGCTCCGGGCGGCGGCGAGGTCGTCGCGGGCGACGGGATCGGGGATTTGCCCCGATCCGGATCCAGTCGAGGGAGGGGGCGACCGAGCGCCAGGCGGCTGGTCGGGGAAGAGGGGAGGACGGGGCGACGTCGGTGTGGCGGCGGCGTCGGCGCTAGCCGACCGGCGCGGGAGCGGGGCGGCGTCGGCGAGAGGCGTCGGCGACGGGGCCGTTCCCGCGATCCCGATCCCGATCTGGATCGGGAGGTGGGGGCTGACGAGGGGGAGGCGGCGACGGGGCGGCGTCGGCGACGGCGTAGGCGACGGGGCGGACGGGATCGGGAGATCCCGATCCAGACGAGGGGGGGGGAGAGGAGCGAGGGGAATGGGGGTGGGTGACGCTAGGGTTCGGGCGTCCCTGGGGGTATAGGCTAGGGGGCGCGGGTGGGCCGGCCGGCTGGGCTTCGGCCCAGTTGGGCCGGAGGGGGGGGGGTCCTTCTTCTTCTTTTCTGTTTCATTTTTCTTTTATCTTTTTCTTTATTCTCCTTTCTCAGTTTAGTAAATAGTCAGGCCTCAAAATGGTTTTTGTAAAACATGAGACCTAGTTCATAAATACTAGTGCATTATTCCCTAACACCTAAAATTAGTTTGGACAAAACATAATTCCATATTTATTTCAGATTTAATAAATGGTTATTAAATATTATCTTTATCCACTGTTTGAGGTTGTTCGAGTCACTTATCCAATTCCAATGATGTTGGTTTCAATTTTAGAATAGCCTCTGGAATATTTGTTATTTATCTGACATTTTAGTTTCTATGTTGGACAACTTTTATATCCCACTTTCATTTAAATTTGAATTTGGCTTAGGAGTTGAAATGCAATATGATGCTAATGATGATTATGCACTATTAATCATGATGACATGGCCTCATCAAAAGGGTGATCTCTGTAGCTTAATACAGGGGGTGTTACAAATCTCCTCCACTACAAGAAATCTCGTCCCGAGATTTAGGAGGTAGAAGGAAACAAAGCGGGGTATTCATCACGAAGACGATCCTCGCGTTCCCAAGTGGCTTCATCCTCAGAATGGTTTGACCACTGAACCTTGAGGAACTTGATAACCTTCTGGCGTGTGCGACGCTCGGCTTGATCGAGAATGCGGACCGGATGCTCTTTATAAGAGAGGTCTTGTTGCAGTTCAAGCAATTCGTGATCTACTCCGCGGATAGGGTCTTTGAAGCAGCGGCGGAGTTGTGATACGTGGAACACATCGTGAACCTGAGAAAGGTTCGGTGGAAGTTCCAACTGATATGCCACTCTACCACGCCTTTCAAGAACAGTGAAAGGACCAAAATAGCGAGGAGCTAGCTTGCCCTTGATCCCGAATCGGTGTGTACCTTTCATCGGTGTGACTCGAAGATAAGCCTTTTCGCCAGGTTGATAGACCATATCTTTGTGTTTGCGGTCATACTGACTCTTTTGACGTGACTGAGCAGTCTTCAAATGCTCGCGGACAACGCGAACTTGATCTTCGGCAAGTTGGATAATATCCGGACCGAAGAGTGGACGTTCCCCAGTTTCTGACCAATTCAGAGGGGTTCGGCACTTTCGTCCGTACAATACTTCGAAGGGGGCCATCTTCAGACTGGCTTGATAGCTGTTATTGTAAGAGAATTCGGCATATGGGAGAGATTCTTCCCATTTCCTGGTGCTTACGGTCATAGTTGCTCTTCTGATGCGGAAACTGAGCCGTGATTCCAACCATGAGCTGGCGGTTGAGCTCGAACTGTTGCATCATAGCTGCCATATAGTCTGGCGGTGGTGGACGTTCAGGGGCACGACCACGACCACGACCACCTGGTCTAACCATCCTGCTAAGTATCAACAGGGGGTAGTTTAGTAAAAGCAATTGCGAGTGTTTAGCGACAAGTATGATGTAACACGACAATACTCCAAGCAGTGTTATAGATACATAACAGTAGTCGATTAAGACATACAGATCCATACACAACGTCGGGTACAAGCGGACAGCATAACGGCGCAAATCAAAAGCTAGACATACTAGGCGGCGCGCAGGCACGCGGTAAGGAAGTACACAACGAGAGATAGCAAAGGCTACATCAACGTCAGAGAGAACCACTGTAACGGGGTAGCTGCGAGTGCGGACGACGAATGTTCGTCGCGGAAAGATCCTGTGCTCCATGTGCACTCTGATGCAGAACCCGGTCTCGAGCTGTAAGAAGAGGTCCACGTGTCAGTGTGTGACCTCCAACAGCAGGCCAGTCAATACTAGCATACATCTGAGTCCTGCGCAGATAAAGGATGTGCTCCGGATGTATCCCTGCACGAACAGCGGGCAGCAACTGCGTCATAGCATCGTAGAGACGTGCTCGAGTGGCAACCAACTCGACGGCAAGAGCCCGAACAGTGCGATCCAGAGCCTGAGTGCACTGAATCAGAACGCGCGGGTCGTAGCGACGAGGCTCGTACGGGGCACAGATAGCTGTGTAGTATCCGGTAGCATCTCCAGCAGGGGCATACGGAATGTATCGGAACTCAGAGTCATCCAAGATAGCATTGTGCTCCCCTCGTAGACGTACGACAACAGAGTAGGCGGCATCATGGACTGCCATCTCAATCGTCACGCCTAATCCATGAAAAAGGTGTAGCTCGGTGTCTGAGTTGTTCTGCTGATCATAAATCCGAACTTCAGCATAGTACTGTTCCTGGTTGAACTCGCGGTAATCCTCATAAACCAAGTACTCAGGGTACCAACGGTAGCCAAGTCTGGTCATGAGAGCGATCAGGACAGCTGGAAACCCAGGGGTATTACGAGCCCAAGTGCGAAGCACAAGCTGTGTCGTAGGACGCGGTGGAAACAAACGGTCCATCTGAAAAATAGAGGAAATTCAGGTTTGTCAAACGACAATAAGAGGTTTAACACAACTCGGAGAGAAAGGTTAGACAAAACAATGGAAAGGAAAATGATTATCAGACTAATCAGATCAACGGCAGGGAAATCGCACAGATATCCAGCTCTCCGGGTAGACAGAATTTACGAGATCCTAAGTGTCGGCGTTAGTAAACTTCATTTAACCCGAGTAGAAGAGAGATCAGAGTCCCAGAGTATAGACGAGGAATAAAAGATCCTAATACCACCCAGTTGGCAATGTGGGCCCGTAAGCCACACAGCCAAGTTAGTAAAACGGTTTTCTATGTCTAGACTCAACTTCGGCCAAGGAATTGGAAAGGGGGATTCCTACAGGCAGTCGGCTCTGATACCAACTTGAGGCGCCCCCGGCTCAATCGTACACTAATCATGCACGCAAACGTGTACGATCAAGAACAGGGACTCACGGGAAGATATCACAACACAACTCTAAAACATAAATAAGTCATACAAGCATCATAATACAAGCCAGGGGCCACGAGGGCTCGAATACAAATGCTCGATCATAGACGAGTCAGCGGAAGCAACAATATCTGAGTACAGACATAAGTTAAACAAGGTGCCATAAGATGGCTAGCACAAACAGGGATACAACAGATCGAACAGGCGCAGGGCCTCCTGCCTGGGATCCTCCTAACTACTCCTGGTCGTCGGCGTCCTGGACGTAGTAGTAGGCTCCGCCCTGGTGGTAGTAGTCGTCGCAGGTGGCGTCTGGCTCCTGGGCTCCAGCATCTGGTTGCGACAACCAGCAAGAAGGGAAAGGGGGAAAAGGAGGGGGAAAGCAACCGTGAGTACTCATCCAAAGTACTCGCAAGCAAGGATCTATACTACATATGCATGGTATATGTGTAAAGAGGCAATATCGGTGGACTGAACTGCAGAATGCCAGAATAAGAGGGGGATAGCTAGTCCTGTCGAAGACTACGCTTCTGGTAGCCTCCATCTTGAAGCAATAGAAGAGATTAGTTGGAAGTTAACCAAACAACAACGTATAGCATAATCCTACCCGTCGATCCTCTCGTCGCCACCATGCGAGAGAGCGACCACCGGGTTATATCTGTCACTTGTAAGGGTGTGTTTTATTAAGTATCCATTTCTAGTTGTCATGAGGTCGGAATACAACTCCGGGTCGTCCTTTTACCGAGGGACACGGCTATTCGAATAGATAAACTTCCCTGCAGGGGTGCACCACATATTCCCCAACACGCTCGATCCCCTTTGGCCGGACACACTTTCTTGGGTCATGCCCGGCCTCGGAAGATCCACACGTCGCAGCCCCACCTAGGCTCAACAGAGAGGTCAGCACGCCGGACTAATCCTAGGCACTCTGGGGTCTGGGCCCATCGCCCAGTGCGCTCCTGCACGTTGCGTACGCGGCCGCGAGCAGACCTAGCAACCCACACGATCACGGCGGTTACGTTATCGCGGTCCAACACGGCGCGCGCCGCTCAGTCGCTGACGTCAAGAAGGCCTCAGCTGATACCACGACGCCGGGATACCCATAACTACTCCCGCGTAGTTGGTTAGTGCGTATAGGCCAGTGGCCAGACTCAGATCAAATATCCAATCTCGTTAAACGTGTTATTATGAAGTAAACGCGAACGCCGACCAGGGCCTGGCCCACCTGTCTCCTAGGTGGTCTCAACCTGCCCTGTCGCTCCGCCACAAAGATCCACACAAAGGGCCGTTGGGACAAAGGTCCTTTCAGCCCCCAATCCGTGAATCACTCGCGGGTACTCTTCGAGCCGACCCGACTTTAGTCACCATCTGTATAGTATGTAAATATGTATAGTATACACCCGTGATCACCTCCCGAGTGATCACGGCCCGATAGTATAGCAAGGCAGACTGACAAGAATGCAGGGCCAATGATGATAAACTAGCATCCTACACTAGGCATTTAGGATTGCAGGTAAGGTATCAACAACAGTAGCAACAATGACAGGCTATGCAGCAGAATAGGATTAACCGAAAGCAGTAACAGACTACACTACTCTAATGCAAGCAGTATAGAGAAGAATAGGCGATATCTGGTGATCAAGGGGGGGGCTTGCCTGGTTGCTCTGGCAAGAGAGGGAGGTCGTCAACGGGCTGCTCGTCAGTAGCGTAGTCGTACTCGACAGCAGCGACGTCGGTCTCGGCGTCTATCGAGAGAGAAGGAGGGGGAGAGAAACAATAAATTCACGGCAATAATGCAAACAATATGTATGACATGTTTAAATGATATGCCGGGGTGTTCTACTGCCTAACTAAATGATTTAGTTAATTTAGGAATTTATTCGGATTTATTTAATTAAAGTTGGACACTATTCATTTATCGAAATCGGTCTAATTGTTCAACGTTCTTATAGCTGCGGGCATCTGACGGGAATACAGAGGATGTATTCGGGTTCGTATCGTCGTTCTGAGCAAGTTTCATGTATAAAATATTTTCATCGGAGTTACGGTTTAAAAGATATGATTTTCTAAAGTTTTTATTAATTTCTGAAATTTTAATTAATTATTTAATTCAACATTATCCGAAACCGTGCTGATGATGACATCAGCATGACGTCATGCTGACGTCAGCAGTTAATTAAGTTAATTTCTAATTACTGTTTAATTAACACTAATTAGTTAATTAGATTAACCTAATCAGGATTAATTAACTAATTAATTAACTAATTAATTAATTATTTATTTTTATTTCTTTTATTTTTATTACATTTTCTTTTAATTCGTTTTTAGGGGCTGGGCCCCATCTGTCATAGGGCCGGGGCGGACATGTCCGGGCCGTGTCTGTTCGGGCACCGGACACGTCCGGGCCAGCGCGCGCGCGTGCACCAGAGGCGAGGCCAAGGCCGGAGCGCGGCGCGGCGAGGCCAGCCGGGCGGGCGCGAGGGGAGGCACAGCGAGCGCGGGCGAGCGGCAGCCGGGCGCGGTGCGGCGTCGGGACCGGAGGCGAAGCGGGGGCAGGAGCGGGTCGAGGCGACCGCGGGACGGGCGCGGGGGAGAAAGGGAGAGACGAATGGGCGAGAGGAAGGGAGGCAGGGATTGGTGGATGGCAGTGGCCGGGGGCGGATGCATAGTGCGCGGCGAGGTGCGGGAGCAGAGAGGGGGGGGGAGAGGCCCGAGGCCTCACCGTGATCCGTAGGGACGGGGGGGCAGCGGGGTGGGGTGGTCGACGGGGACGAGGCGATGAGGGAGGCAGGCCGGCGGGGACAAAGCGGCGACGTAGACGAGGCAGACCGGCGAGGGAGCGCTCCGGGCGTGGCGTAACGGCGACGGGAGGGCGGCGCGGTCGGGCGCGTGGGGCGAGCGGCGTCGAGGGAGCAGGGGGAGGGAGAGCGGGCTCCGGGCGGCGGCGTCCAACGGCGACGGCGAGGCGGCGCGGTCCGGCGCGTCGACCGAGGGCGACGGGGTCGTTCCCGCGATCCGATCCCGATCTGGATCGGGAGGGGGGGCTGACGAGGGGGAGGCGGCGACGGGGCGGCGTCGGCGAGCGGCGTCGGCGACGGGGCGGACGGGACGGGAGATCCCGATCCAGATGGGGGGGGGAGGAGAAAGCGAGGGGGAGGGGGGGATCGGGGGTAGGGCTAGGGTTTCGGGGGGGGGGTGGCTTGTAGGCGCCGGCTGGGCCGGCCTGGCGGCCCGGTGGCTTGCTGGGCCGAGGCCCAGTCGGGGGGGGGGGGGGGGTTCTTATCCTTTTCTGTTTCTTTTCTTTTCTTATTCTCTTTTCTCCACTGTTAAATGTTAGGCCTCAAATGGTTTTGTAAAAAGTGTACGCTATGTCATAAATACCAGTGCATTATTCCCTAACACCTAAAACTAGTTTGGGCAAAACATAATTCCATATTTATTTCAGATTTAATAAATGGTTACTAAATATTATCTTTATCCACTGTTTGAGGTTGTTCGAGTCACTTATCCAATTCCAATGATGTTGGTTTCAATTTTAGAATAGCCTCTGGAATATTTGTTACTTATCTGACATTTTAGTTTCTATGTTGGACAACTTTTATATTCCACTTTCATTTAAATTTGAATTTGGCTTAGGAGTTGAAATGCAATATGATACTAATGATGATTATGCACTATTAATCATGATGACATGGCCTCATCAAAAGGGGGATCACTGTAGCTTAATACAGGGGGTGTTACAGTTGTCGTCCTCGGGCATCTCAAGTATAACAAAGTCAGTCAAAATAGTAACATTAGCAACAACAACGGGCACATCCTCACAAATACCGATAGGTATGGCAGTTGATTTGTCAGCCATTTGCAAAGATAATTCAGTAGGTGTGAGTTTATTCAAATCAAGTCTTTTATATAAAGAGAAAGGCATAACACTAACACCAGCTCCTAAATCACAGAGAGCAGTTTTAACATAGTTTCTTTTGATGGAGCAAGGTATAGTTGGTATTCCCGGATCTCCAAGTTTTTTAGGTACTCCATCTTTAAAAGTATAATTAGCAAGCATGGTGGAGATTTCAGCTTCCGGTATTTTTCTCTTATTGGTGATAATGTCTTTCATGTACTTTGGATAAGGAGGCATTTTTAAGATATCAGTCAAGCGGGTACGCAAAAAGACTGGCCTCAGCATTTCAACAAAACGTTCAAATTCTTCATCATCTTTCTTTTTAGTTGACTTAGGTGGAAAGGGCATAGGTTTTTGAACCCACGGTTCTCTTTCTTTACCGTGTTTTCTAGCAACAAAGTCTCTTTTATCATACTTTTTATTCTTGGGTTGTGGGTTATCAAGATCAACTGCAGGTTCTATCTCAACATCATTGTCTGGTTCTTTATTATTTGTTTGAGTATCTTCACGAACCTCATCATTATCTTTTTCATTATCAGAAGGTGAGTGTTCACTACCAGATTGAGTTTCGGCATCAGAGATAGAAACTTCATTATCATTATCAGGAGGTTTTTCTACTTCAGGTTCACTAGAGGCATGCAAATTCCTATCATTTTTCTTCTTCTTTTTCTTTTTAGAAGGACTACGTGCATCAGTGTTAACTCTTTGAGAGTCTTGTTCAATTCTTTTTGGGTGTCCCTCAGGATAAAGTGGTTCCTGAGTCATTCTACCTCCTCTAGTCATTACTCTAATAGCATGATCATTGATATTATTATTCATTTCATCTAGCAACTCTCTTTGAGATTTAGCAACTTGTTCTAACTGAGTTTGAACCATAGAAGCATGCTTCCCCACACCTCTAACATCATTTGAAATTCTAAATAACAAGTCACTCAAGCAAGCAATCATATCAGAATTGTATTTCAATTGTTTCATAACATTTGCATTGACGTGATCTTGTTTTCTAATGTAATTCTCATACTCATAAAGGCATTGGCTAGCGTGCATATTATGAGGATTATCATTATCATTGAATTTCATTAGAGAATTTACCTCTACCATCTTAGGCAGTGGTGGTGTATCAAGCCCATGTATTTCTTCAATAGGAGGTAAATTTTTGACATCCTCAGCTTTAATACCTTTTTCCTTCATAGATTTCTTTGCCTCTTGCATATCTTCAGGACTGAGATATAATATACCCCTCTTCTTCGGAGTAGGTTTAAGCGGTGGTTCAGGGGGAGTCCAATCATCATAATTTTTCAATATGTTATTGAATAATTCTTCAGCTTGCCCAATAGTTCGTTCCCTGAAAACACAACCAGCACAACTATCTAGGAAATTCCTAGAAGCATCGGTTAGTCCATTATAGAAGATATCAAGTATTTCATTTTTCTTAAGAGGATGATCAGGCAAAGCATTAAGTAATTAAAGAAGCCTCCCCCAAGCTTGTGGGAAACTCTCTTCTTCAATTTGCACAAAGTTAAATATTTTCTGTAAGGCAGCTTGTTTCTTATGAGCAGGGAAATATTTTTCAGAGAAGTAATAAATCATGTCCTGGGGACTACGCACACAACCAGGAGCAAGAGTATTGTACCAAGCTTTAGCATCACCCTTTAATGAGAACGGAAATAATTTGAGAATATAGTAATAGCGAATTTTCTCATCATGAGCAAAAAGGGTGGCTATGTCATTCAACTTAGTAAGATGTGCCACAACAGTTTCGGTTTCATAACCATGGAAAGGATTAGATTCAACCAAAGTAATCAACTCTGGGTCAGCAGAGAATTCATAATCCTTATTATCAATAAAGATAGGTGAAGTAGCAAACTTAGGATCACCTTTCATTCTAGCATTCAAAGATTTTTCTTTATACTTGCATAATAATTTCTCTAGATCATCTCTATCCTTACAAGCAAGAATATCTCTAGTTGCCTCCTCACCCATAACATAACCTTCTAGTACCTTTGGCAATTCATATCTAGGAGGGCTAGTTCTAATAGGTGTTTCAAGATTTTCAGTTTCAAGCTCATCATCAGTTTCAACAATATCATGCTGTCTTACTCTAGCAATTTGTTCATCAAGAAATTCACCTAGTGGCACATTATCATCAAGCAAGGTACTAGCATCATCATAAGTATCATTCGTAGCAGAAGTAGCATCATCAATAACTTGCGACATATCAGAATTAATAGCATGTGGTGGTGTTGCAAGTTTACTTATAATAGAAGGTGAATCTAAAGCGGAGCTGGATGGCAGTTCCTTACCTCCCCTCGTCTTAGAGGGAAAAATCTTAGTCTTAGCATCCTTCAGATTCTTCATAGTGATGGATTGATAATAATCCCAAGTGACTCAACAAATATAGCTATGCTCCCCGGCAACGGCGCCAGAAAAAGGTCTTGATAACCCACAAGTATAGGGGATCGCAACAGTTTTCGATGGTAGAGTATTCAACCAAAATTTATAGATTCGACACAAGGGGAGCCAAAGAATATTTGCAAGTATTAGCAGCTGAGTTGTCAATTCAACCACACCTGAAGATTAATTATCTGCAGCAAAGTGATCAGTAGCAAAGTAGTATGATAGTTTTGATAGTAGTAGCAACAACAATAGTAACGGTAACAGTGATAGCAGTAGTTTTGTAGCAAGTGCAACAGTAACAGTAGCAGTAGTAACTTAGCAAGATCAATATATAGGAAAATCGTAGGCATTGGATCGATGATTTGTTGGATGATATACCTCATGTGATAGTCATAACCTAGGGCAATGCGGCACTAGCTCTAGTTCATAAATATAATGTAGGTATGTATTCCGTAAATAGTCATACGTGCTTATGGAAAGAACTTGCATGACATCTTTTGTTATACCCTCCCGTGGCAGCGGGGTCCATAAGGAAACTAAGGGATATTAAGGCCTCCTTTTAATAGAGAACCGGAACAAAGCATTAATACACGGTGAATACATGAACTCCTCAAACTACGGTCATCACCGGAAAGTGTGCCGACTATTGTCACTCCGGGGTTGCCGGATCATAACACGTAGTAGGTGACTGTAACTTGCAAGATCGGATCTAGAACATAGATATAATGGTGATAACATAAACGGTTCAGATCTGAAATCATGGCACCCGGGCCCAAAGTGACAAGCATTAAGCATGGCAAAATCATAGCAACATCAATCTCAGAACATAATGGATACTAGGGATCAGGCCCTAACAAAACTAACTCGATTACATGATGAATCTCATCCAACTCCTCACCGACCAGCGAGCCTACGAAGGAATTACTCACTCCCGGTGGGGAGCATCATGGAATTGGCGATGGAGAAGGGTTGGGGATGACGAAGATCGAAGATCCCCCTCTCCGGAGCCCCAAACGGACTCTAGATCTGGCCTCCCGATGAAGAACAGGAGACGGCGGCGGCTCTGTCTCGTGGAACGCGATAATTCTTTCTCCTTGATTTTTTTCTGAAAAAATAGGATTTTATAGCGTCGGTTTCAGGGTCTGCGGGGCCACCGGGTGGGGACAACCCATCTGGGCACGCCTGGAGGGGGTGGCGCGCCCCGGTGGGTTGTGCCCACCCAGGTGCCCCCCTCCGGTGGTTCTTGGCTCCAGAAATTATCTTTTATTGTATAAAAAATCCTCGTAAAGTTTCGTTCCAATCCGAGAACCTTTATTTCTGCACAAAAAACAACACCATGATAGTTCTGTTGAAAACAGTGTCAGTCCGAGTTAGTTTCATTCAAATCATGCAAATTAGAGTCCAAAACAAAAAAAAAGCGTTAGGAAAAGTAGATACGATGGAGACGTATCAAAAAGCCTAAAGAAAAAGCACCAATGCATGGAGCACGCCAAGCATATTTGTTTTGGGCCGGGCTTTAGCTCAGTGCACCTTTTGCAGTCCAGCGTAGGGTACGATACGACACGGACTGCGCATGCAAAAAAATAAAAGTGGAATCGAAGCGCCACGGCGGCGGGACGGAGACAACGATGCTGAGCGAGCCTGGTAGAGTTGTGTGCCTGCAAATGTGTGATGGATGTAGGGCGTCGGCCGCAAGTTAGATACGGCACAATAGTTTTTTTTTTGGCGAAATCATATGGGAGTTTTATTCCAAATTTACAGGGTTATAATCGAGAAACAATAAGTCCTCACAACATGAAGGACATCTGCATCCACACCACAGTACATCACTTGGTACGGTTATAATTTGCCATACAATCTGCTACTTTGTTTTGAGCTCTACTAATTTTCTGTGGAACAAACTCCCTTTCATTCATCATTGACTTGATTTCTGCTACTAGGTGTCCATAAGCCGAACGAGACAAGCTATCACTTGAGAGGATTGATAGCGCTTCGGAAGAATCAAATACGGCACAATAGTTGGAAAGGAACAACGTGTATTCACGCTAGATGTGAAGCATTGGCTTCTCTCAACGCTAAATCATCTTAGATGAGTGATCGGCGGAGCCATCTCAGAAATATTAGGGACGGTCGTGTTTATGCCGACCATCTCTAGCAATTCACGTTTTGAGATGGCTTTGTTTCATCTAAACTGATCCACAATGTTATCCAGCGTTGGTTCTATTGTCTTTTACGGCGGGAGGACTCAACAGTTTTTGGATAGTCGGTTTTAGGTACGTGTTACAATCAAAGGTTTTAAAATAGCGGGTTATGTCATTTAACAACAGCCTGCCATGCCACTAAGACAACTATGGCAGATAGTGCCACTATCCACCTTAGTCGCTTTTTCCCTTACCAGATAGCGCCAGTACCCATCTTAGCAGTTTTTTCCTTACAAGATAGCGCCACTGTCCACCTTAGTCTCCTGGCGAAAGCCTTGGTTCGGATCCGGATCGAAGATGGCGGCTTCCTGGGTATCGTTTCTCTGTTGGGGGTATCATTTTGGAGACATGGCTTGGACGTCCTTTCGTGTTCCTTTGGTGCTCCCCGCTGTTCTGGCTAGGTTTCTAGGGCACTATGCACACTGTCACGGGTGAGTCCAAGATGACGGCATTCTTGGCGCTATCTGAGTCCCGCCACCCATCTGCCAACTCTTTCAGGCTCTCAACGGTGATTGGTGCGTAGGCAACGATAGTTCTTTTGCAGTTGTTGCTCTTTGGAGGTGACCAGCGTGGGTTGAGACACGGCTTTGTTTGGTCAAGTTAGAACATGTTTTTTTTTTGCGTTCTAGTTGTATTGCATGCGTTCGTGTCGAAGATCGTCCTGCTTTTCACCAGAATGTGGTGGGATCTCTTTATTGTATTTTATCCTCTTCCTACTAAAAAGTAAAGTCATGCAATTTGCATGCTCTCAAAAAAGAAAAGTAGTTTTTTCGCGGGGAGGGGGGGGGGGGGGGGTAAGAAAAGCGGCGCATTTACATGTAAAAAGGAAGAAAAGGGAAACATTTAAATTCATAAGGAATGACACAAGTTCCGAACAAAAATGAATAAACAGAGTGCACGGAACGGTTCAACAACTATTCAATTGGTTCATTTGCAATGCATTCGCATTCACCACTCTGTTCCATCGATTCTGATGATTCCTGTTCCGCGCCTGGGTCGTTGGATAGCGACCCGTTTGTGGTTTGGTTCCCATTGCTTTTACACTTCAATTAAAAGAAAGGCTCTCATGGTTTTGGGAAGGTTCTAGAATCTTTTCTTTTTTCTGTTTTGTATAGTTTTCTTTTGGATTCTTATTTTTTATTTTAAATTTGTGTATCATTTTTTTAATTTACGGATATTTTGTAAACTGAAGAATATTTTTCAATTTGTGATCATTTTGAAATTCACAAGAATTTTTTGAATTCATGCACAATTTTTGAGGTCACCAATATTTTACGAATTTGCCAAAAGTTTTCCAAATTTGGAAGCATTTTTCAAATTCATGTTTTATTAAAAGTGCATACCCTTTTGAATCCAAGTCTCATGACCATTTTAAAATCATGCATTTTTAGAATTTGCAGACCATAATTTTAAAATCATGCAGACTTTAAAAATCCAAGTTTCATGAATTTTTTAAGAATCATGAACATTTTCAAATATAAGTGGCTGAGAAATTGTAAATCTGAATATTAAAGGCGGAAGGATGCAAGCAGGCATCACCGCATTGGGGTCTTTGACGGCATTCGATAACTTTTGGTTTTTTACTTTGCAACGCGTGATGGAATCATACAGAACACTGGGAGGCGCACAGATAAACGAGGATTATATTTTTATCATCTAAATAAAAATCATACAGAATCCGCGGTGAAAGTATAGCATAAATGAAATCCAACTGAACCCCAAGCAGAGATGAAGAGAGGCGCACAAGCACAGATTCACCTTTCTCCCCTTTTCTTCCACTCAAGTCTCTAACCAACGATGATTTCAGTGTAAGAAATCACTTTTCCACGGCACAACCACAACGAATTTGCCGAAAGATTACCGAAACGACGGCGGGCGGCCTACCCTGGAATGAATTCTCGGTCCAGTGGCCATCAATGGCATCTTCCGGCACACCGTCAGTTTCAGACTTTCAGTCACATATATGCAAATTCCTAGTTTTATCACATAACCAGCAGGGAGACATGCATCATGCACATAAGAGAATCTTGCAGCTGCAGCAGACAGGCTTGCTGATCTGCAGAGCAGACATGCCAACGCGATTTGCCATGGCGCCCCAGATCAAGCGAAGCAAGACGACACAACCCTGAATTTCTACAGCAATTTAAAAGGGCACCCGATCCAAGCCAAGGAGGAGGATGACCACGACACTATCTAGTTATACTACTACATCTTGCTGGTGGTGGTGCTGACGCCCCTGCGGGTCGGGCCCATCTCCTTGGCGAGGTTCCGGAGCACGTACTTCTGGATCTTGCCGGTGGAGGTCTTGGGCAGCTCGGCGCGGAACACCACGGTCTTGGGCACCATGTACCCGGGCATGCGCTCCCGGCTCCACGCGATCACCTCCGCCGCGGTCACCGCGCCGCCCGCGCCCTCCTTGAGGCTCACGAACGCGCACGGCGTCTCGCCCCAGAACTCGTCCGGCCGCGCCACCACCGCCGCCTCGTTCACCGCCGGGTGGCCGTAGAGCAACGACTCCACCTCCACGCTGCTGATGTTCTCGCCGCCGCTGATGATCACGTCCTTGGACCGGTCCCGGATCTCCAGGTACCCGTCCGGGTGCATCACGCCCACGTCCCCCGTGTAGAACCACCCGTCGTCCCGGATGGCCGCTTTAGTGGCGTCCTCGTCCTTGAAGTAGCCCATGGTGACGCACCCGCCGCGGAGCACGATCTCGCCCATCGTGGCGCCGTCCCGGGGCACGCTGCGGCCGGTCTCGCCGTCCACGATGTCCACCTCGGCCATGCCGGGCGTGCGCACGCCCTGCCTCGCTTTGAGCCGCGCGCGCTCCGACGCGGGGAGCTTGTTCCACTCGCCCTTCCACGCGCACAACAGCACCAGCCCCGCCGTCTCGGTCAGCCCGTACCCGTGGCTGACGTCGAACCCGATGGCCTCCGTGCGGCCCAGCACCGCGGCCGGCGGCGGTGCGCCGGCCGTGAGGATCTGCACCTTCCCTGGCAGCGGCCTCCGCACGCCCTCGGGTGCGTTGGCCAGCATGTTGAGCACGACGGGCGCGCCGCAGAGGTGCGTGACCCCGCGGCGGGCGATGGTGTCGTAGACCTCGGCGGCGTCAACGCGGCGCAGGCAGACGTTGGTGCCGCCCACCACGGCCATCCCCCACGGGAAGCTCCAGCCGTTGGCGTGGAACATGGGCAGCGTCCATAGGTACGTCGGCTGCTCCGGCACCGACCAAGAGACGAGCGAGTCCATGGTGACCACGAAGATGCCGCGGTGGCAGTGCACGACGCCCTTGGGCGCCGACGTGGTGCCGGAGGTGTAGTTGAGGATCATCGGATCCCACTCGCTGGCAGGCCGGACCCACTTGAACTCCGGGTCGCCCATCTCGAGCAGCCTCTCGTAGGTCAGGGCCGCGGCGGGGGGCGGAGGGAACTGGTCCTTCTCTTGGGGGTCCTCGACGAGCACCACGCGCGGCGCCGGGTGGCCCGGCGGGAGGAGCCGGAGCGCTTCGTCGAGCACCGGCACCAGCGCCGGGTCGACGAGGATGAGCCTGGAGCCGGAGTGGCGGAGCAGGACGGAGACCGTACGCGCGTCGAGGCGCGTGTTGATGCTGTTGAGCACGGCGCCGCTCATGGGCACCCCGAAGTGCGCCTCGTACATGGCCGGCACGTTCGGCAGCAGCACGGACACCTGAAGCAGTTGATTAACGGCATCGATCATCACGCACCAACCCAATTCAATCCAATTAAATTCACCTTGGCGCGGCGGGATCGACGACGGAGGCGGCAATCAAGAATTAAGTTAGGGGACGGACGGATGGGTGCTTACGACGTCGCGGCGGGAGACGCCGAGGGAGGCGAGCGCGGAGGCGAGGCGGAGGCAGCGGCGGTGGGTCTGGGACCAGGTGAAGACTTGGCCGCCGTAGACGACGGAGGGGCAGTCGCCGTACACGGTGGCGGCGCGCTCGATGAAGCCCAGCGGCGTGAGCGGGCAGGAGTTGGCCGGGTTCGCGCCGAGCTTCTCCATGGCCGCCGGATCGGACGCGGAGGCTAGCTTCAGTCGCCAGCGACCGCGGGCGCCTATCTCGTGGTTGTTGGGGAGGCAGGACAGAGCAGAGCAAGTGACACGAGGCTTGGCCTCTGCCACGGCATAAGAAGGGGAGGCGGCGCGCTACAGGAGCCGCCCGATGGGGAACCGACGGCCGTGATGGGGTCAAGAGGCGCTGGTCATTTCCAGCGGGGCCATGATATCTAGTACAGTATGAATTTTTTGAGAGACGGGGCTTAGTCAACGTGTATACAGTCGCTATAGGATAGTTGGAGCTGAGAGCTGACTGACAGGCACTTTGATTAGTGGTTGGTTGCTTGGATAATCCAACTTGGACTCCACTTGCTTGCTCGTGCCATTTCGGCCGAGATGCCAAACCGGGCTTGCTTTGTTTTTTCTCCCCTTCTGCCAGACATTTCAACATTTTATATGGACTTGAAAGTTCTTTTGACTCACTGGCCATTTTGACTTTGAAATGTTACTGACTTTTCAATCCTTTTGCCATGAAAATTATTATTATGCTGTTGAATTTATAGTTTTTGGATGTCTCATAGTATATATCAACATAACAGCAAAAACATTGTCATGCAAGATGTTTAGAGAGATGCATAGTAAATTAAGCCAATTTTTCATTGAACACCCGGGCTATTTCTAATGTATGTGTGCCTGATTAAGTAGCTGCCCTCTACACACAAGTATCTAATTTGCAAACCACTGCTCACACGTAGTTTGGAAATCATATAGCTCATCTTAAACATGTGATTCTCTATGTAGTGCTCTTCGTTGGCGTGGCAACTGCTAAGAGGCCGCCTTCCGTCGAGGACGGAGGTGCTCAAGAGGCACGGCCCGGGTAATGGGTTGTGCCCCTTGTGTGGGGTCTTGGAAACTGAGACCCACATCCTCTTCACGTGCACGGCGGCACGAGTACTTTGGTGCTTTGTCCGGGAGGCACTTGGGCTAGACTGGGAATCGAAGGACCTGGCCGGTTTTCTTCAGGTCAGAGCGATCTAGATGGGGCGGAAAAAACGGTTGTTTTGGCTAGTTTTCACGGCTTTAGCTTGGACTCTCTGATGAAGCGTAATAAAATGGTGATTGAGCGGGTCTTCCTTCACAGGGCCTCTGACTCCTACTTCAAATTACTTGCCTTCTTACAGCATTGGCACCCGTTGGCTAGACAACGGGACCGCGACCGGCTGGGGCGATGTTGGATGCGCTTCACGACACGGCTCGTTGCGTCGCTTCGCCAAGAACAAAGAAACTTCAAGACAAGTAAAGGGGAAAGCCTTCAGTAGTACATGGAGATGTGCAAGAATTCACTGGTATGCCAACATTCTACCAATTTTTGCATACTTTAAATATCGAACACTTCATGTTCTGCTTTTTATTAACTAACGAAGCAAGGGTAATTGAGAAAAGATGACTTGGCTCATGACCAATGCAGATCAGGTGACAAAAAAACTGCCAAGAGAGAAGGGTAAGATATATCAAGGTGCAAAATCTGCATAAGCATCAATCTTCAATATCAAAGATGATGCAACATATATCAACATCCGCAATGTGTAACAGGTCATCAAAAGGACTAATACGAACATCTGGAACTTCGAAAAAGCAACTTGCAAGTGTGAGAGATGTGGTGCAATTCTATGGTACGAAGAAATAACTTCAGATAGACGAAGAAGAAACCCAACATTTGGACTATGTTGCGAACAAGGAAAGGTTGACATGTCACCTTGAAAGAAGCCGCCGGCTTACCTACCGAAATTGATTAAGGAAAGGCAACGGACAAAGGTCGAGAAACTACTTGTTCAAATTGACGTGTATGAAAGAAAAAGTAGACAAAGAAATAAAAAATTGTAGTGAATCTTATGTATTCATAATGAATAGGAAAAATTTATCATTGGATTGGAATTCTGCTCCTAGAAAGGGGCACAACTATACGTCTGTGACACAATAACAAGGTCAAATACAAGATACCAACAACGTCAACAACTTCAGCAGATAAAATGAGGTTGATAGATCCCTACACTGCGTCAAAAGTACGTTGCATAGATATAATATACTAGCAAAAACATTCAAAATGACATGGGATATATTCAAATAAGTTGATATTTTGACGTGAAATTGAAAATAAATAAAAGACCGATAGATGGATGGTAGACAAACATGCCGCCAGCATATGAAATATCAACAACTCATTGTCAAGGATACGACGGAAAATAGACAACAAATACTTGAAGCCATGGAAAAAGTATGGAAATTCAATATCCATTGTGACGACCCCGGCTTAATCGTGCACTAACCATACACACAAATGCACACGATTAAGCCTAAGGACTCACTTGAGAATATCACAACACAACTCTAAATATAAATAAAGTCATACAAGCTTTATATTACAAGCTAGGGCCTCGAGGGCTCGAATACATAGCTCGATGGCATACAAGTGTCAGCGGAAGCATCAGATATCTGGATACAGATATATTACAGAAATAGAGATAAGCCTTTAGGAAGGCGGGGCAAAATAAAATACTACGATCGAAAGGCGTAGGCCTCCTGCCTAGGACCCTCCGAATCCTACTCCTGGTCGTCAGTCGGCTCCTCGTAGTAGTACTCGCCGGGAGGGTAGAAGTAGTAGCCGTAGTCGTCGACAGGGGCAGCTAACTCAGGGGCTCCGTCATCTGGTTGCGTCAAGTGGATGTGGGGAGAAAAAAAATAAAGCAAACGTGAGTACTCATCCGAAGTACTCAGCAAGCAAGGATCTACACTACATATGCAACATTTTCAAAGAAAGGCTGTATATGTGGACTGGGCTGCAGAAATGCCAGAATAGAGGGAAGAGCCTAGTCCTATCGAAAACTAGCATCTTCATCAGTCTTGCAGCATTAGAAGAGTGCAGAGTAACATAATGTAAAGTAGTTGTAGTATCATCAACCTCGGCCAGAGATCCTTCCTCGACTCCCTGCGAGAAAGCAATCACAGAGCCATACTATCCATTTCATCTCAAGTCACCAGTTCTAGTTGTACCGATCGGGATACAACTCCGGGTGTCCGTTACCGTAGGACAGACTATCGATAGATTGTTTCTTCCCTGCAGGGGTGCACCAACTTACCCACCACGCTCGATTAACTCCGGCCGGACACACTTTTCTGGGTCATGCCCGGCCTCGGCCAAACGATACGCCGCAACCCGACCAAATACTTAACAGAGAGGTCAGCACGCCGGACTAACCTATGCCCCCAGGGGTCTTGGGCCTTCGCCCCGGGAACTTCTGCACGTTACGTTCACGGCTGAGAGCAGACCTAGCAACCCCTTAATACAAGCGCAGTTGCGTAACCAGTCCAACTCGGCGCGTACCGCTCAATCGCTGACGTCCATTAAGCTTTGGCTGAAGTATACGACGCAGAACGCCCATACTATGCCCACATGATGGTTAGTGCCATCAGGCCAGAGGCCCCTCGGATCAAATATCCAAACCGTTAGTGTGTTGGTAGTGCGGTAACGAGTAGAGACTCACGAAAGATGTGACCCCGTCGCCCCGTCTCGAGGACTTGCGGCAAGGGCTAGGAATGCCCGGCCACGCCTCGTGTTCAAACCTCGGGCACCATCCAGGTCCACCCGTCTCCACAACTCTCACAATTAAGCTCGCGCGGATACCCCTCAGGGCCGACCCGTCTTTATCCAAATTAAGCAGTGTCAACCACAATGTAAAGGCATCCGTGTGGCTACCATATCAAGAAGGAATCCGAGGCATCACCCTCGTTGGATTCCCACCTGACGTAAACATCAAGGTGAACTAAAGAGGCATCACCCTCGAGGTCCACACTTGAGCAGTTGCACGACAATGTTGTTATCGGGGGTGGTGTAGGAGGAATCACCCTCGCTTACCATGACCGAATAACTAACCTACAAGGTTAACATCAGAAGTGCTGACGAGGTATCACCCTCGGCACTCGATATTAACCCAGTAGTGTCGAGCAGTTAAGGGGGAAGTGACGTGCAATGTCGGGGCCTGGTCTTCGATCCCGATGATCGGGTCTTCTGAGAATCCAGCGGGGCAGTCGGGATAAAGTGGGGTCTCCGATAGGTCTCTACCCAGCCTATACTAAACAGTTTAGGATAACAGGTAAGTATCAACAGCAGGTTACAATTAAACAGGCTATGCAGCAGATATAGGATAACAGTAGCAGCAGCAACTTCTAATGCAAGCATAAGAGAGAGAAGAGTAGGCGATATCGGAATGCTCAAAAGGGGGGTGCTTGCCTGATTGCTCGGCGGCAAGGGCAAGGTCGTCAACTGTGTCGTCGGGCTCCTGAGCGGCGTCGGTCTCGGGAGCTACGTCGACGTCGGGGTCTACCGAGAGAGAAGAGGGGGAAGAAACATATAAATGCACAGCAAACAATGCAACACACGGTATGCTATGCTAGGATGCAGTGCAGGGTTGCCTAAAGATGCATCTAGGTCATTTTTAGTTATTATAGGATTAACGTTGGATTTATTAACCGGTGTATAAGCACTATTCATCTACCGGATACGGCCTTGAAGTTGCGGTTTCACCTACGTAGGGGGTTCTGGCATCAAAATAGACGACACGATCAGATTCATCTCGTCGTTCTGAGCATCTTTTATGTTTTAAATTTTTCGATCTGAGCTACGGTTTAAAAGTTATTAATTTTCGAAGTTTAAATGATTTTCTAGAATTATTTTTATTAACAGAAATGATTTATGACATCAGCATGACTAGGTGATGATGTCAGCAGTCAACAGCCTCGCTGACCAGGGTCAAACCTGACATGTGGGTCCAGTGGGACCCACATGTCAGCCTCTGTTAGCCTAACAGAATTTGATTAAAACTAATCAGAGGTTAATTATCCACTGGGTCCCACATGTCAGTGCCTCATTAACTAACTAATTAACTTTTATTTATAAAAATGTTTTAATTAATTTAATTATACGGTGGGGCCCGTATGTTAGTGACTGGGCTGCCCAGTCAGCGCAGTTGACTGGTCAACCAGTCAACTGGGGCCCCCAGGGCCCACGGTCAGTGGCTCAGGGGTGGGACCCACCCATGCCACGTCGGCGACGTCGCCGGAGTTGCCCCAGCGACCGAAATCGCGGTGGCCGATCGCCGGAGCGCGTTGGAATTGCGCTGCGGGGCACCGTTTCACGCGCGGTTTGCTGCGTTCGAATGCTGGAAGAGCGCCGCGTTGAGTGGTGACCTTGGACCGACCGGAGATGGCCGGAAATGGCGCCGGCGATGAGCCAAAACGGCGCCGGAGTTCGGGCCTCGTCGGGTTCGACGCTACACGGCGCGGGGAGGGGTGCTAGGGGCCTCGCTGGACTCGCACGAGCTCCAGGAGCTCGATGCTGGGTCCGGTTGCGCGTGACGGCGACGCTGGCCACGGCAACGAGCTCGTCGGCGGCCGCGGGTTCGGGCATTCGGGGTGCGGCGAGCTACGGACGCGGCAGGACAAGGGAGAAGAGGGAGTGGGTGTCGGAGCTCACCGAGCGGCACGCCGAAGGCCCTCGAAAGGTTAGTAGCAGCAGGACGTCGCCGGGGAAGAAGGGGATCGCCGGCGGCAGCAGCAAAGGGGGCGGCTCGATCCGCGCGTTGCGGGGCTCCCCGGCTTCCGTACTTGGTCGGAGACGATGCAATCGACGACGGCGGAGCTGATGGGTTGGTGACGAGGTGAGGCGACGGCGGTGGCGACGCAAACGGCGGAGGGGCGGCGATGGTTGCGCTCGGGCAACACGAGCAGAGGGAGAGAGAGAGCGTGCTAGCGAGGGGAGAGAGGGGAGAATGGTCGAGGAGGACCAGGGGAGGACCAGGGGAGGTGGATGGGATGCGTCCTTATCCTCGCGGGCGTCGGTGGCTGTCGGTGGCGTCGGCGTGTCGACGCCGCGCTGGGGCGCGCGCGCTCGGCCAAGGCGCGGCCGACACGACGAAGGAGAGAGAGAGATTTGGGCCAGGTGGGCTGGTTTTCGGGGCACTGTGCACTTAGGCCGAGTGCACAGTGCCTCATTTTATTTTTCTTATTTTCTGTTTTGCCTTTTCTTTATTTATTTTGTAATTGTTAGACCACTTCTGCTATTTTGTAAAATGTGGGACTTGGCCCAAATATTACAGCGCATTATTACCTCTCACCAGAAACTTGTTTGGATAAAGTAAGATTTTATTTGCATTTGATTTAATTATAAATGATTTAAATAGTGCTGTTTTGGTGCTGTTTCATGTAGTTTGGGTCATTTAGCTAATCCAAGTATCATTGATTATATTTTTATAAATGCTTCTGGAATACTTGCTATTTAGTGGACATTTTTCTAATAGTGTTTGAGCAAATTTATTTTGCACTTTTGAATTTGAGTTGATTTTCAGAATAGAATTTGAATTGAATTCTTAACCAAAGTGATTAGGCACTGCAAATTGAGATGACTTGGCATACTTAGTAGAGTGTCACAGTGACTATTACATGGGGGTGTTACATCCATTACCATTAAAAAAAGGTTCTATATACAAGAGAAAACGTGTTACAATGCTTGAGTCTTGTACAAATCGCTTACAACAATGCAGCAACCATACAATGCATTCATTGTCGTGTGAAAACCTAACACTGCGATTCGTCATGGATGCCCTTGCATGCATTTTACAGCTAAGCCTACACAAAATCATGGGACATAGGAAACCTAAGAAAAGATCTGTATGTTGACTTGCGGGATGTAGTTGAAAGTGTATAACTGTGTTAGTCTGTTGCCCTAAAGCCCAACTAATCATTCCATGAGAAAAAAAAATCCTTTTATCCCCCGAAAAAGCACAAAAATTTCCTACTAATCAGCTATAGTTACGTGCATGTAAATCCCCTGGAAAAAGTTATAGTCTGCGTGTGTGTTCATCCTAAATCATATCATGTTCTATGCTACAAAATATTTTGAACAAATCCAACATTTCCCAAAATAAGAAAGGAGTTCCTTATGTCTAAGGTTAAAATGATGTTAAGAACCATGACTCGACGAGCAATCGACAGAAATGGTAACTATTTACTTTGTTAGCTAATTAAACTTTGTTAAGTACTAGCCCACACATTTGCACGGGCCACTTTGCTAGTTCGTGCTTAAACAAGAACTAGTTCTTTTTTTCTAAACATCGATCTAATCACTTCGCATTGTGATGAGATGGAGTGCGACGTAGTTTGATCTCATGCTTGACGTATTTCCAGTAAAATTATGATAGTGTGGACTTAGGATGGAGAGCCCAAAAGATTTGGCTTTCTCTTCCACATGAAAGGAGATTTAGGAGCACCTCCCTTTACGAAAATTCCATGTAGTGCATTCATGCAAAGCAGACCCCACGTCTTTTTCTCTTGCTCTTTTCGACATGACGATGATACTGTTGACATTGGTGATAAACCCAAATTATGCCCCCCCCCCCCTCCACCTTGCTGGCGCCGTAAAGGTGTTTGGAGGCGAGGGGAACCGGCGGTTACGGCGACACTTACATGAAACAGTACCCACCTATTTGTTCGGACGGCGATGGTGACAACAAGCTCCGCAAGCTTCTTGGCAAAGGCGGCGATTGTCATATTACTTAGCATTTCAAATGTTATTGGCATTTCAATCTATTTGCCATGAGAAGAGGAAGAAAAAGTCACATACAAACCAAAACAACGGCGAAAGAAACACACCTACAAAAGTTTATTTCATTTTTCCCGCAAAAAAAAAGTTTATTTCATTTAAGATGTAATAATCTTTTGCAAACGGGGTACTGGTATTTCCTTTTTTTTTTGAGGAACCGGCAGGAGCACTGCCTTTTCATATAAGAAGGAGAATAAGGTTTATGTACAAGAGTGTTCCGGTTTTTTGGAGAGAAACCGGACAAAAACCCCTAGAAAAGCCCACAGGCTGGCACTAATCAACCAATACCGGCTGCCACCTGTGCCCGGCCAAAGGCCAAAGTCCTTTGCTTGATGTCGTCGAAGGCAATAGCTGCTACCTCTAGGTGCGTGAGGCGAGTTCCATTGAAGATGCGTCGGTTTCGCTCCTTCCAGATGTTCCAGATAGTGTAAAGGAAGCGGCCGCTCCGCCTTCTTCTGTCGTCCTTGGGCAAATTGGTGGTGAGCGAATCCCACCAGTTTGAAATCCCCATCGAAGGGGGCAACGTGGGCGTGGCCCCAGAGTCCTCTCCCGTCCCCATCTGGACGTGAGACCAAACTGCGGCGGCAAACGGGCAGTCCTTGCAGAGATGAGTGGCCGTCTCCGGTGCCCCAAGGCAAAGGGGACAGCGAGGGTCGTGCGGCCAGCCACGAACGGCTAGCATGTCGGCCGTGAGGATTTTCCGGTGGAGCACAAGCCAGGCGAAGAACTTGCATTTTGGCTCAGCGTGTGCCTCCCAAATCTTGGCTGGGGAGAACCTGGGATAGGATCCAGATAACTGGGCCGCGTAGGCCGAAGCAGCAGAGTATATGCCATCCACCGCCAAGTGATGGAGTCCTCCTGGTCCGGATTCAACGCAACCTGAGTGATAGCTGATGCGAGGGCAATGAACTCCTGCAGGTGGGTAGGCGATGAAAGACGGGCCACCGATCTGATCCAGTTCTCCTCCTGGAGCTCCTTCATCACAGTTCTCCGCTTCCTGGTGGCAATTTTGTACAGCTCCGGGAAGGCCCGGGACAGAGGGCCCCGTCCTGTCCAGTCATCGTGCCAGAATAAGGATTTTCTCCCATTGCCCAAGGAGATGGTGGTAGAAGCCCTGAAGAGCGCCATATCCGTCTCATCGCAGGGCACCGCAGAGCCCACCCATTGGCGGTCAGGATCAGTCCACATAAGCCAAGGCCAGCGAAGTCGGAGCGCCCGACCAAATCTTTCGAGGTCTGTGATTCCCAGGCCCCCCATGAGCTTAGGCCGGCAAACAGTCTTCCAGTTGACCAGAGAGTGTCCGCCAGATGCGTTTTCCAAGTCTTCCCCACACCAGATGAAGTTACGAGTGATCTTACTGAGTTTCCTTAGTTCGGTAATACATCCGTTTCTTGACATCTTCTTTGGATAAAAGCTACGATGGTGTGCATCTGGTGCTGCATGGCCCCCCAAAGATCTGCCTTTGTTTTTTCACGTAGAAGGAGATTTAGGAGCACCCCCCCTTCAGCTAAATCCCCTGTCCCGCGCTCATGCGGAGACGGTCCCCAACCACGTCTTTTTTCTCTTGCTCCTTTTGGACAGATGATGCTGTTGATGATGCAGGTGCCAGTCAGCTCTACTCGTATTTAAGCATCAACCAAACAGGCACTAGTGGCCACGATGGACGACGTGCCATGCCTATCGGAATTAAGGAAACGCTCCATGCAACGCCATTCCGAGTGTCGCTTTCACAGTTCCGTGTAGTTTCTCTTTCTTTCTTAAAAGAAAAGACAACGACAAGTATGCATACATACATACACACACACATACCCCGTGCTAATCTCGGCTCGTTTCACCTGGCCTTTTTTTTTGAACTGGAACACCTTGCATTCCAAAAACTTATGGTGGACCGACCAGATCGGCGGCCACAGCACGGATTACATCAGGTGGCAGGTCGGACTGCCAGACCATTTCACCTGGCCTTTTCTCTTGGATCCGGATATGCATCGAACGCTAGATTTTTATTTTTTATAGGCATGGCAAAACAAATGTTTTGTGCTCGCTAAGGATGCCATGTTTAGTTGATGCGGAGGGTGAATCCATCTCAGTTTATTTTTTGCAAAAAATTATCATGCTCGCAAACTAAATTTGACATCCTCGTGTCAATATAAATTGTCTTGATAAACGTTTGATTTGCCATGTTTAAGAACCCGTATCATCGCGCAGCTAGCGCCAGCATCCTGGTCCTCGCGGTTCAGCCTGACAGCGATCGGGAGCCGTACGTGCTGCCAGCCGTCCGATGTGAGTTGTACCACGTTATCCCGGACAGCGAGGTTCAGCCACTACTGCTGCACCACAGGCAGCATCGTGGCTACAGGACACAACCTTTTCGCAGCAATTTGCAGTTAATCTTTTGGTGAGGCCTGGCTTAGTCAACGCATATCAAAGTCTTCCAGCAAAAAACAAACAAACGAATGTCTACCAGACAGACAGGCTGCTTGATGAGCAGTTGGATTCCACTTCCTTGATGGTGCCATTTCGGCTGAGGTGCCAAGCTGAACTTGCTTTTTCTTTCCTTCCCTGCCAGACGTTTCGACAATCGAAAATGGACTGGCATTTCACTCGGAAGACTGGTATGTAAAGAGCTACTACTCCCTCCCCGCCAAATTACTTGTCGTAGAAATGTATAGAAATGAATGCATCTATAACTAAAAATATGTCTAGATACATTAACTTTTACAACAAGTAATTCCGGATTGAGGGAGTATGATTTGTTGTTACTATAAATATTTTGATGATAATATAAATTGGTATAACTCTACTATACTATATACATAGGAAACAACAAAGGTCGAACATAACACATACTACCTTAAATACAAACTAGAAGCATTATTCCAAGAGAAGAGATGAGCTCTACCTACATAGGGAATCTCTAACTGATCCCAATAATTTAGAGGAGGATACAGAAGAGCATCCTTTAGAGTAGCATATTTGCTCCTCTAAAAAGTAGCGTTTCCAACCAATCCCTATTACTTAACGGAGTAAAAAAAATAGTGGCGCATCAACCCAAATTAGATGCAAATTTTGGTTCAAACTACTATATAAAACTTACTAAAACAAAATTTGGTGCAAATTCAAAATATTTCACATAAATCTTCTCTGATGCGCGGCTTCCCTCCCCTTCATTTGCAACCCCCTTCTCCTCTAGATCGGTCTTCTCTCCCTCCTCACCCCGCTTCTCCACGGCCATGGTCGCTAGTAGTGTTGGTTCTGCCATGCAGATGGGCCCCTGATGGCAGATGAAGGTGAACCTCCCCGTAGCTGAAGAACTCGAGCCGCCGTGGAAGCTTTATGTGGACTCCAGCGCGATCACCAGAGGATAAGGTGGAATCCTAGAGAAATATGGAATTAGCTCAGGCTTCTTGGAAATACATCGCTGTAGCGGGCTGGCCATAGTGAATGAACAGCCACGTCACCCATGTCACTCCTTTGTGGGCTAGCCCAGAAGCTCCCGCTTGCTCGTTGTGGGCTCTTTTTCATTTTACTTTAATCCCTTTTTATAGGACCTACTGTTTAATGCTGCATCACAGGAAAAAATGACAATCGGTCTTATAGTTTTGAAAAAGTTGGTGCAAATAAAGAACTGTTCATGATTTTTTTTAAATGTTCATAGTTGAATAAAAGTTTGTGAATCTAAAATAATAATTGTGATTTCAAAAAATATTCAGGTATTCAAAAAAATTGTTCATGTATTATTTTGTTTTGCAGTTTTGAAACATGTTTGCAAAATTGAAATATGTTTGCCGCGAATTGAAATAATGTTCGTGATTTCGAAAAATGTTCGCGAATATGAAATACTCCCTCTGTCCTATAATATAAGAGCGTTTTTGACAGTACACTAGTGTAAAAAACGCTCTTCTATTATGGGACGGAGGGAGTATGTTCGAAGGAAATTCAAAAAGTGCCCGCATACTCAAAATATGTTCAAGTATTCAATAAAATGTTTGGTAGTTCAAATATTATTCATGAATTATTATTTTTGCAAATTCCAAATATGTTTGCAGCAAATTTTAAAAAAATCATTAATTTAAAAATTATTCATGAAACGTTCGGGGTGAATTAAAAAATATTAATAAATTCGAAAAATGTTCGCGAATTCGATGAGTGTTCGCGGTGAATTCAGAAAATGTTTGTGTTTGGAAAATATTCAAGAATTCAATAAATGTTTTTAGTGAATTAATAAATAGTCCACAAATTCAAAGAATGTTCAATATTCAAAATATGTTTTCAAATTCGAAAAATGTCTGTGAATTTGGAAGACGATCTCGAATTCAATAAAGATCCATGTTGAATTCAAAAAATGTTCGCAAATTTAAAAAATGTTCACATACTCTAAAATGTTTGCTAATTCGAAAAAAGATCAAGTATTCTAGAAATGTTTGTGGATTCTAAAAAATGTTTGGGACTTCAAAATGCTCACAAATTTAAAATATGTTCGTGGAAAATTCCAAAGATGTGTGTGGTTGCAAAATTTGTTCACGTATCCAAAGAAAGTTTTGTAAATTTGAATATTGTTCATGAATTGAAAAAAGTTTGTGAATGCAAAATATGCTCACGTTTTTGAGAAAAAATGTTAATGTATCCAAAAAAAGTTTCGCGAACATGGATACTGTTCACAAATTCATGATTTTAAAATGTGTTCACGTATTTAAGAAAAATGTTTACCTATCAGTAAAAAAATCGTGAATTTTAATATTGTTCACGGATTCAAAAAGAGCTCATGAAATCAAAAAATGATTCAGAATTCTAAAAAATATAGCAAATTTTAATAATGGTCATGGATTTTAAAGAATAAAATGAAAAAGAAGAGACAAAAAAATAAGAACAAAAAAACGACCACAAAAGAAACGGAAAAGAAAAGAAACCAAACAATGTACCAAAAGCAGAATTGTTTGCGGTGCCAGCGTGGTACATTTGGTGGCAGCGCCGACAGTTTGCGAATGGAGAAACTATACAGACTCTTGAACGTTCTGCTACTTCAATCAAGGTTCTGTGCACAAACTTCGTTCCAGCATCAAAACTCAACCATGCCATTCGGAAGCGAGATCGCATGTTGTAGAAACCGCGTAGAGGGGTAGTGGAGGTGATGTTAATGCTTCTTACTGTGCCGAAACCAGGTTAGGAGCTACTGGGGCGGTTGCTCGAGATGATAGGGGGACTTCATCGCGGCGGCTACATGGTTCAAGCCCCATGTCAGGACCGCCGAGTCCACGGAAATTCATGCGATCCGATATGGGACTTGGCTAGCGCAAAGACTAGGCTGCAACTCTATGATATTGGAGTGATAGCACGAGTGCAGTGGAGGCATTCAATCTATACGAAGAATCCAATGGTCCTGATGTGGCTGTTGTTATGAAGAGCAAGCAATTAAGTTCAAAGTTTACAGCAGTAACCTATCTTCATTGCTATGGTTTTTTATTTTTCATTTTTAATGATTTTTTAATTAACCTACGAAGAATTCAATCTATAGTTTTTTATTTTTCATTTTTAGTGATTTTTTTGACGAAACCTGTTAATATGAGATCTAATTTTGAAGATCTCAACGCGAGAAATCCAACAGTGAAATGGTTCGTGATTTAGATGCATGATTCAAAAGATAAAACCTTTTGAAAAAAAAACTAATCAACAAAAAAAAGGAAAAACTCTCAAATCATGAGAAACTGCAACCACCGCGGAGGAGACCTCCTAGTCAGCGCCCCTTGCGCCAAGTAGCAGACCGCGGAGTGCTCCTAATTGGTGCCTTCTGCGCCAGTTGTAAAGGAGCACTCAGGCGACGCCTGCTCGTAGGCCAGTCCAATAAAATGGGGCGAGCAGCTCACTTGATTCCCTAGTTCGCTCAATTCACTCGGTTCCCTAGTTCGCTCAGTTCACTCGGTTCCCTAGTTCGCTCAGCTCAGTCGCTCCTTGTTCACTTGGTTCCCAGTTGACCGGTCGACAATTGATGGGTAACACAGTTGACCGTTAACTTTGCAAAAATAAAAACACATAAATTAGAAAAAGTTAGTGAGTTTAATAAAAATAATAAAAATGAAAAGTTCATGAATTTGGAAATATTTAATTAAACTTTCAAAAATTAAAGAATTTGAGAAAAATGTGCATTTGATAAATTTCACATTTTTTTTAAAAGTTCATGAATTTGAAAAAAATGCTATTTAAAAAATCCCACGTTCGAACAAAATGAATAACACAAAAACAAAAATAAAGAAAAAACTGCTTGAAACCTAACAAAAACCGGTCCAGAAAACCCAAAAAATGACCAAACGCTTCTAGAAGCTTCGCCAAACCAGTTGGGAAGCTTCCAAAACAGGGACGATCTTATGTGCTCCAACTGCATTAGATGGGCCGGCCCATTGAGGTCGGCTTCAGGCACCACGTACAGTGCGATAAGAAAAGGAGTTAAATGGACCGAGCCCAATGTCAAACACGGTTGTGCGTCAGACTGCGAGAACGCTTGTGACTGACGCTTAAGACGTTGAATAGGGTCTGACGCAACAGCGAAGCGTCAAAACGGCTTGACATCGAGACACCGGTGTGACATACACTCCGTCGGTTCGAGTGACACTTATTTTGGGACGGAGGGAGTAGATAATAATTAAAGTGAATTTCGGTTTTTACCCCTTATTTTGATATTTTTGAGACTAATTACCCTGTTTAGTGAGATTTCATCCATTTTACCCCATGTAGCAAAAGTTCTGCCACGATTTATCCTTTTTAAAATTTTGTGAGCGTTCTGATTAGCAGGTCCCAATTGTCAGGTCCACCTGGCATGCTCCTTGACGGTTTTTACCTGCCTAGTTTTCTCCATGTTGAACCGGTCCTCGCAGCTTCTCCCGACCGGGTTGGCTCGATATGATCGCACCAGAGCAACTCGCTCGCGTCCAATACACAACGCCTAAGTTGGGCCGCACCACCCTGGACTCCAATATTCACGGCACGCATCGCTCGCCTTCCTCACACGCACAATCCTACCACAAACCAAGTAAAAGAATTTCGACAATATTAAAAATGTTGAAAAAAACTTTAAATTAATGTACGTCAGTTGCAGAAGGGTAATAGGTATACACGTGGTCTTCTAATAAGCATCTTAATTCTGTCCGAATCAAACGCCTCACCGGCCAATGCATGAGTTATGAAAATTTTAGAATACACAAATTGTTATGATAGAGATGATCAAAATCATGTGGAATGGGGTACCACTGAGAGGGCTTGTTTGTTCACCAACCTCTCTGATTTGTTAGACCGGCAGGCGCCATAGACCCGCCATCAACTGAGCACAGCCCGATGGGGTCATTTACATGGACGCGCCCACGCCGACGTCGGCGAGCTTGACAGAGCCGGATTCCACGGGGACGTTTCTTGCCTTGATGTCGCGGCCATACAACGTTGCTCGAGGAGGTATGAAGTCGCGCCATCGTCGTCGTCACCGCTGCCTGACAATCCCTAACCCTAGGTTCGAGCAAGCCTGATGGGTACGTGTGGTCGGAAGCCTGGATGGGCTATGCAATCAATTGGGTGTGATTGTGGAGCATGGCTGACTCGGGTGTTGTGCGTTGGACACGACGCATGGACCACCATCAGGCCGGCCCGGTCGGGATATGCTGTGAGGACTGGTTCAGAAGAGTGAAAAATAGGCAGAAAAAAACGTCGATGTGGCATGGCAGCTGGACCTGACAATTGGACCTGCCGGTCTAAACACTCGCAAAATTTTAAACAGGGTAAATCGTGGTAGAACTTTTGCTAAATGGGGTAAAATGGATGAAATCTCGCTAAATGAGGTAATTAATGTAAAAAATGTCAAAATAGGGGGTAAAAACCGGAATTCAACTCTAATTAGCAAAACCGTGAAAGTTTATGCAAACTACAAAGCCTAATACACGATTCTAGGAGTGAAGCGTGGCGTGGTGTCAGCTAGTAGGGTTTTTTTTAACAGAGCCAGTAGGACTTTCTAGACCAATGAATATACGTGAGCTTTCCCACGTATGCTTTGTTGATTCCATTGGAGTGTGTTCTATTGTAAAGAATCTAAGGTGTCACTTTATACTCTTGTGGTGAGAAAATCAAGGCACCTTGCAACAACACAGAGGCGTCAAAGTTTATTATGATCGCCAAAAACAAGTGCACCAGGAGGGAATGAGCACGCCATTCTTGTCCAGATTAATTTCGCTTCAATATAGTATAATTTCTGTCGTCGCCGAAGTATGCGGAGTTTCCAGCATTGTTTGTAGCGAAGCAGGTACAAGAGGACAGTTTAGTTTCTTGTTCCTTGTCCTCGGGAGCGAATACTACCAAACCAAGTCCCTACCTACTGTGAGATCCGCCCTTGCGCCACTATAAGAAACCCACTGCCGCAATGATCGATCTCCATGTTCAATTGATCATTTACCCATCCCACGAACAAGGAAGGAGATTAGTGAGGTGCAACTCTTCCCTCACATCTGCATGGCTAACACGACCTTGTCGTCGGGTACTACCTACCACTCGCGCGTGCTTATCAGATGCTCCTCGTCGGAGAGAGGAGGGCAGCAGCGGAGCAACGCGGCCGTGAGGGTCAACGGGGCCGCGCACCGCGCCACGCTGCAGGTGGGGGCGGCGCTGGAGACGTCCATCAACGAAACGCTGGCGGAGCTCAGCGCCCCGCTGCTGGCGCCGGCGACCGACGGACGGGAGAGCAGTCGGCAGAACATCCCGACGGAGAAGCAGGCCGAGGATCCCTTCCGGCAGGCGCAGATCGTGGAGGGCGGGGTGCGGTACCAGCAGACGGTGGTGGTGCGCTCCTACGAGGTCGGCCCTGACAGAACGGCCACGCTCGAGACCCTACTTAATCTTCTCCAGGTACGTACGTACGTACGTACGTAGTCTATCTTGTTTAGGCTCATTTCTGGCGTTGAGGGCACATAACATATGCATGCACGGAAGCAGGAGACAGCATTGAACCACGTGTGGATGTCGGGTCTGCTCGGCGACGGCTTCGGCGCGACGCACGGCATGATCAAGAACAACCTCATCTGGGTCGTGTCCAGGATGCACGTCCAAGTCGATCACTACCCATTATGGTACATATACAAGTACATAACTCGTTAGCTAGACGTACGTACGTAGTGGCTGATGCACGTCCTGGCCTTAACCGTCTAGCTTGTACGTACATTGCAGGGGTGATGTGCTGGAGATTGACACGTGGGTTGGCTCGTCCGGGAAGAACGGCATGCGGCGTGACTGGCTCATCCGCGGCCGCGGCTCCGGCAACATCTACGTCCGGGCAACCAGCACATGGGTGATGATGAACAAGAACACCAGGAGGCTGTCCAAGATGCCCGAGGAGGTCAGGGGTGAGATCTCGCCGTGGTTCATCGACCGTCATGCCATCCGCGAGGAGGCCACCGAAAAGATCATCAAGCTCGACAGCAACGCCAAGCACGTCGACTCTGACTTGAAGGTTAGCAGCTTCATTCGTTTGATTTGATTTGATGCACAGTTTTCCTGACATTCCTAGGCTTATAACTTGTTTATTTGCTTAACTTGTCTGACGTTCCTAGGCACTTTTTTAAGATCGATCGTTCTGTCTGCAGTTGTCCTGCTTTGTTGCCTTGTTTCTCACATCTATCTATGACTTTGGATATTTTTTGCAGCCGAAGCGAAGCGATCTGGACATGAACCAACACGTCAATAATGTCAAATATGTACGGTGGATGCTTGAGGTAATATACGCCGCAACTTTTCTCCAGCAGGGAGCATAACCCTTGTATTCATCGCTATACAACTTCCAGTCCTAACTACTACTAGATTATTTAATATTTATTAGTCAAATTATACTCCAGTTTGACCCTAAATTTATAGTCAAATTTAATATTTTATGTTATTTAATAAACTCGGACAGATGGAGTAGTTGGGTTAGGAGAGCTCCTGGCGGAGGAATTAAAGAAACGACAACTAAACACACCGCTTGCTTAATTCATCAGGACACAGTCCCTCTGAACTTTGTACTAAATCAACGATAATTAAGATGGATCGGAAGGGGTAGGAATTTATTTGTTGATCGTGTGCAGACTATCCCCGATCAGTTCCTGCAGCACCATCAGCTTAGCAGCATCATACTGGAGTACAGGAAGGAGTGTGGGAGCTCGGATGTGGTGCAGTCTATTTGCCAGCCAGACGAGGACTCGGTTTCGCCAAGCGAGAACGTTAGCATGGTGAGGGGGCCCTCACTCTTGCCAGAAGTCATCAATGGCCACCACAGCTTGGCCGGTGCACTACAGCAATGGCCAACAAAGTACACGCATCTTCTGCAACTAAAAGCAGGTGAAGGGTATGAGGAGATTGTTAGGGGCAGAACTACATGGAAGAAGAAGTTATAATAATCTCCGAGACCATGATATTGATTATTTCCCATTTGGAGACAAATGATTATCGGCGACAGCGATGGGATCGGTTTGTTTCCCACCGTTGGATGTTCGTTGTAGTGCCAGTACCATGTTGAACTGGACAATAAGGTTAGTAGTGTCGTGTTAGACGATACAATGAGGTTCAGTACTGTACAATGCATCATTATTTATGTGTGTTTGCTAAATGTCAGCAGTGTGTGTGTGTGTGTGTGTGTGTGTGATGAAAGTTCTGTGTATGTTGTAAATCTCTATGATCACTGCAACCTAGCTGTGGAAGTCGTGTTGGGATCCAAACTATGTCCCCTCTGAAACTTTCACACTGAAAATTTCAGCAATTTTCAGTCCTCGTAGTAGTTTACCCCAATGCTAGGCCTCCAGACCTATGAGATTCCATCGTGGCCAGTGTGGAGACATGGCTAGGACAGTTGGGGCTATAGACTTAGGCCTAGCAATAATTGCTTTTGTAATTCCTTCTTACTAAACATTCAAAAATCTCTAGAGTTTATCACTTAAGCTAGCTTAGACGTAGACGTAAGGGCATGTACAATGGTGCTCTTAGGAATGCCACGTAAAATAAATGATGAGGAGGATAAGAGAGAACTCATAAGAAAAGGCTTGTCTTCTCTTATTTAAGAGAAGACAAGAGATGATCTCTTAGCATAATATGTCTCAGCACGTTTTTAGGAATAGCTAGTTATTGAAGATAAGGCTAAGAGATGACCCATTGTAGACATTTTTTTTGTCATCTCTAAATTACATGCAAGACTTAAGATAAGACTATCTTATCAACCATTGTACATGCCCTAATAAGATGCTAGCTCCTCCACTAATAGTGGATGTCCACGCATTTGGAGGAAAATTTCCAGTATTCTCCTCAGACGCTTTCCCTCCCGTCAGCCTGCAGTGAACACATCAATGGAAATTCCATGGGAAGGTGAGACAGCCCTGTCTTCCTTTGCGATTGCGGCCGAGCCTTCTTGTCCAGCTTCAACAATGGTGCCCCCCTCCTACAACCATGGTCATTGTCCTCTCCTACAACGGCAAGCCCTCTCCATCATCTCCTTTGTCGTCGTTGTAATCTTGGCCACTATCGTGAATAATATTCTGACAATACTAGTAGGATAGGAATGTAGAGCCAATCGTATGTATCGAACAATGCAGATGGGAGTACTCTCAAGGAATTGTACAGGTTTGGGCCCTCTGCGGCGGAGATAATACCCTACTTATGTGGTGCTCTTAGGCTCTTAGCTCTTGGCGTAAGGTACAATGTGTGGATGTTCAACCCTTAGCCTGGAGCTCCCCTCCCGGCTTTTATAGAGTGCGCTAGGAGGGGTTACATTATGGGCTAGTATTAATGTTCTTAATGGCCTCATGTGTGGCCGATTGCTCCATGTGTTTACTGCTGGTAACTGTAGTATTTAATTAGATTACAATACTGTTGGGTAACTGTCATCATTAAAGCGTCCTAGACGAGAGGTATCCTAGGTAGCTGTCGACAGATGGTCTAGCCGATTGCTGGCGCTTGGCTGTCGGACAGCTCAATATCCGACTATAGGATCTTAGCACGGTCCTGAGCTGCCCTCCTTATCCTTGATGGACTTGTTAAATTGTGATCCAAATTCTACTGTATTGGACTAGACGTAGTACAAACGGTGTGGGCCTTTGTGTTGGTACCGACGCGTACGAGTACAGCTCGTTTACTTGTCCTCCAAGGACTCTCATGTATTGCCTTTGACGCCCACGGCTCAATTGTGCACTAATCATACACGCAAATGCACACGATCAAGCCTAAGGACTCACTTGAAGATATCACAACACAACTCTAGACATAAATTAAAATAATACAAGCTTTATGTTACAAGCCAGGGGCCTCGAGGGCTCGAATACATAAGCTCGCTTACACGCGTCAGCGGAAGCATCAGATATCTGAGTACAGATATAAAAGATAAAACAAATAAGCCTTTAAGAAGGCGGGGCAAAAGAAAACACTACGATCGAAAAGGCGCAGGCCTCCTGCCTGGGACCCTTCGAACCTACTCCCGGTCGTCAGCCAACTCGTAGTAGTAATTACCCTCGGGGTGGTAGTAGTAGTCGTCGACGGGGGCAGCTGGCTCCGGGGCTCCGTCATCTGGTTGCATCAAACGGATATGGGGAAAAAGAGGAAGCAAGCAACCGTGAGTACTCATCCGAAGTACTCAGCAAGCAAGGATCTACACTACAGATGCAACATTATCAAAAAAAGGCTGTATATGTGGACTGGGCTGCAGAAATGCCAGAATAGAGAGAAGGTCTAGTCCTATCGAAGACTAGCATCTTCAGCGGTCTTGCAGCATTAGAAGAGTGTAGATTAATACAGTATAAAGTAGTAGTAGCATTAAGTATCAACCTCGGCCAGAGATCCTTTCTCGACTCCCTGCGAGAAAGCGATCCCAAAGCCATACTATCCATTTCTCATCTCAACATCATGTTCCCGTTGTATCAATCGGGATACAACTCCGAGTGTCCGTTACCGAGGATCCGGCTATGCATAGATTAGTTCTTCCCTGCAGGGGTGCACCAACTTACCCACCACGCTCGATTAACTCCGGCCAGACACACTTTTCTGGGTCATGCCCGGCCTCAGCCAAACGACACACAGCAGCCCTACCTAAAGCTCAGCAGAGAGGTCCCCGTCAGTCTATATCCTAAGCGCTCAGGGGTCTTGGGCCATCGCCCTGTGCACTCCGGGTCGTTGCGTGCAGGGGGAAGCCAGGCACCAGGAGGGTGCCGGTCCGTCCCGGCCGCGATGCTGAACTGGATGTCTGACAGAGTTTTCGGCTGATGCTACGATGCAGAGTGCCCATAACTTTTCCAGCGTGATGGTTAGTGCTATCGGGCCAGAGGCCCACTCAGATCATATATCCAAATTGCTAGTGTTTTGGTAGTGCGGTAACGAGCAGAGACTCACGATCAATGTGACCCCGTCGCCCCGTCTCGAGGACTTGCGGCAAGGGCTAAGAATGCCCAGCCACTCCTCGTATTCATATCTCGGGCACCCTCCAGGTCAACCCGTCTCCACAACACTCGTGGGTACCCCTCAGGGTCGACCCGCCTTTCCAAGTAACAGTTGTAAAGTCCAAGTATCCGTGTGTCCATAACATCAAGGGAATCTGAGGTATCACCCTCATTGGATTCCTACTCGATGTATCCGTCAAGGTGAACTCGGAGGAATCACCCTCGATGGGTTCACACTTGAGGTGTTGCACGACAGCGTCGTTATCGGGTGTGGTGAAGGAGGAATCACCCTCGATGACCACAAACCAAATAGCTACTCTACAGAGTTAACATCAGAAGTGCTATACGAGGTATCACCCTCGGCACTCGATAGTAACGCTGCAGTGTCGTACAACTAAGGGGGTGATGTGCGGTGCTGGGGCCTGGTTGTCGATCACGTTGATCGAGTCATCTGATAATCCAGCGGGGACAACTGGGTCAAAGTGGGGGCTCTGGTGGTTCTCTAACCAGCCTATAATAAGCAGTTTAGGATAAGCAGGTAAGGTATCAATAGCAGGTTACAATAAACAGGCTATGCATCGGAATATGATAACTCAAAGCAGTAGCAAAATCTAATGCAAGCAGGAGGGAGAAGGAATAGGCGATATAGGCATGTTCAAAGGGGGGGGGGGGGGGGTGCTTGCATGGTTGCTTTGCAAACACCAACGGGTCTTCGACGAGGTAGACGATCATCGGGTCATCATCGGTCTCGGGGTCTGTCGAGAGAGAAGGGGGGGAAGAAACAAATAAATACACTGCAATAAAAGCAATCAAATAGCAAGGCATGGTAATACGCAGTGCAGGGGGTGCCCTAGTGCAATGTTAAGTGCTACCGACGGAGCGGGAATTTAACATGCAAGTTTTCCTGGTTCCGGACGTCTGTCAGACAGATGAACCGGAGGGGAAAGCTCCATGTTCATCATGCTAGAGGCATGTGACAGGTACGAGGAGGGCATATCCGGATTCGTCTCGTCGTTCTAAGCAACTTTCATGTAGAAAGTTTTTCGATCCGAGCTACGGTTTATTTTCTATGAATTTCTAAAAATTTAAACAATTCCTGGATTTATTTTATTTAATTAAATCTGAATTATCCAAAACAGTAGAAATACTTTTTATACTCAGAGAGAGATAGCCTTAGTGTATGACATGTGGGTCCCAGAGGCTGACTCAGTAGCCCAGTCAGCAGATCTTATCCAAAGGAATAGTAACAGGGACCCCACCTGTCATACTCAGAGGGGCTGGCAGTAGTTTATTTCTAATTAAACAGAGTTGGTTAGTTGCGGGCCCCATCTGTCAGTGCCTATTTAGAGTAGTTTAATTAGTGCTTAATTAAACCAGTTGGTTAATTAGCGTGTGGGGCCCGATTGTCAGTGACACACTGTGCCACGTCAGCGAGTTGACTTCGGTCAACGGGACCATTAGGGCCCCCCGGGCCTACCAGTCAGTGACACTTGGGTGGCCCCAGCGGCGCCACATCGGAGCGGCCGGCGGCGAGGCTCCGGCGAGCCAAAACGCAGCGGCGCGCGTCGGCCGACGTCGGAAATCGCCCACAGAGCGTCTCCCGGCGCGTGCGATAGCGCGTTGGAAAGAGGGGAGCGAGCCGCGTCCACTCCTGGCGTTTCCACGAACGGGAGCGGCCTGTGGTGTCGTCGGCGACGAAAGCGGCGGAGACCGAAACTCGGCGAGCTCGCACGCGACGATGCAGGGGCAAAACGGGTGGCGCACAACTCCTACGGCTCCTGCTCGAAGCCACAAACACGCTGGTGAGCTTGGCGGGCAGCGACGGGCACTACTGCAATGGCAGCGAGCTCGACAGCAAGGCAGGGCTACGGCAATGGCGTCCGTGGCGGTTCGGCTAGCTACGGCGCGCACGCGGGGTATAAAGGAAGGGAGGAGGAACGGATGCTCACCGAGCGGCTCACGAAAGGCCGGCGACAAACTAGTAGCAGCAGAGGGCGGCGGACTCCGCCGGATATGCTGCGTCGGCCGGAGTTGGGGGCGAGGACGATTCGTCAGCTGCCTTGCGCCCCGGCTCCAGCCGAGGGCACCAGGCGAAGAGGGAGAGGCCGGCGAAGCTGTCAGACACGGACAGCGGGCGTGGGAACGCCGGTGGTCGCGTCAGTGGCAGCGGCGCATCGACGGCCACGCTCGGTCGAGGTGGGGAAGCGAGAGAGAGGGGCGAACGGGGCGGCTAGGTTTTGTCCGAGGGGTCGGGGAGGGGTCTTTGTAGCCCTCTGCGGCGCGCGTTGTCGACTAGAGGGGAGGGGGGCCAGGCGCGCGCGCGCACGCTGCGTGCTCGACAGCGGGCGAGGGTGAGCAGTGCGGGAGGTGGGGGAAGAGGCTAGGCGGGCTGGGCCGGCGCTGTGGCCACTTAGGCCCAGTAGCACGGGCCTTTTTCCTTTTTCTTCTTTTCTTTTCTATTTTCATTTAACAGTAGCCTTTTGCATTTATTTTAAGCCATCAAATGACTTAGTAAAAATGTGGGCCTGGCCAAAACAAATACTTTAGAATATTTTGCTCTGCCACATAAAGTTTGGACAATTTTGGAATTCATTTGGATTTTTCAAAAATGAAAAGGCATTTAAAGTGCTATTTTTGCACTGTTTTAAATGCACTAACCCAAATATGAGTTGATGGTGATGTTGTTTTCCTTAACAACATTTGTTTTGGAATATTTGCTGGATGATGAACATTTTTCCAGCAACTTTTGGGCAACTTTATTTTACACTTAGAATTTGAATTGTTTTCAGAGAGAAATTTGAATTGATTTGTTTTACCACTGTGATCAAGCATGGAAAATGTTGATGACCTGGCATGTTTAACAGAAGAACACAGTGCTTATTACACAGGGGTGTTACAATTCTCCTCCTCTAAAAGAAATTCTCGTCCCGAGAATTCAGGAGGTAAAAGGAAAGAGGTCGGGGTATTCTTCCCGAAGATGATCCTCGCGTTCCCAAGTGGCTTCATCTTCTGTATGATTTGACCACTGCACTTTCAGGAACTTGGTAACCTTCTGTCGGGCCCGACGTTCAGCTTGATCGAGAATGCGGATTGGATGCTCCATATAAGAAAGATCATCTTGCAATTCGAGCATCTCGTGATCCACTACTCTGTGCGGAGACTCCTTGAAGCAACGACGAAGTTGCGACACATGGAAGACGTCGTGGATATGAGAGAATTGCGGCGGCAACTCCAATTTATTCGCCACCTGACCACATCTTGCAACAATGCGGAAAGGACCTATGTAGCGTGGAGCTAACTTGCCCTTGATTCCGAAGCGGTGGGTGCCCTTCATAGGAGTGACACGCAGATAAGCTTGATCACCAGGTTGATAACTCAAACCCCATCGTTTGCGATCATAGTTGCTCTTCTGGCGGTCCTGAGCCGCCTTGAGATTTTCTCGAACGATACGGACTTGCTCTTCGGCGTGTTGAATAATATCCGGACCCACGAGCGGTCGTTCCCCAGTTTCTGACCAATTTAGAGGGGTTCGACACTTACGTCCATAAAGTACTTCAAAGGGAGCCATTTTCAAGATGGCTTGATAGCTGTTGTTATAAGAGAACTTGGCATACGGGAGAGATTCTTCCCACTTCTTGCCGAAAGAAATAACACAAGCTCGCAGCATGTCTTCAAGCACTTGATTTACTCACTCGACTTGGCCTTGGGACTGGGGGTGATATGCTGAACTCCAGGTGATATGAGTTCCCATAGCTTCTTGGAAACTTTTCCAGAACTTGGAGGTGAAAAGACTGCCACAATCCAAACTGATCTCCTTCGGAATACCGTGGAGTGATACAATTCTGGAGATATACAGCTCTGCTAACTGGCTAGCAGTGATAGTCTCCTTGACAGGCAGAAAGTGTGCAACTTTAGAAAGTTGGTCGACGACGACAAGAATAGCATCGTGACCCTTCTGTGACTTAGGAATGCCAGTAATAAAATCCATCTGAACTTTATCCCAATTCCATAGAGGAATAGGGAGCGGTTGCAGAATTCCAGCAGGCTTCTGATATTCTGCTTTAACGCGACGGCAAACATCACATTCAGCAACATAGCGAGCAATATCCTGCTTCATTCTAGACCACCAGTACCTTTGACGGAGATCACGATACATCTTGGTGCTACCCAGATGAATAGACAGCGGTGTATCATGTGCCTCCTTCATGACCTTGTCAGTCATAAGTTCGAAGCGTGGTATGACAATGCGGTCTCTGAAATACAAGGTTCCATCTTCAGACAGCGAGAAATCCCTGTACTTTTCGAGGTGAAGATCTTTCTTCATCAGATCAATTTTAGCATCTTTAGCTTGTGCATTCTTAACAGCTTTCTCAAGATCTGGTTGTATCACAAGGTTATTAAGAGAACCCTGTGGAACAATACGCAGATTCAGCTTGCGCAGTTCTTCAAAAAGACTTGGTTGAGCTTGCCTAACCATGAGGTTGTTGCAATAGGACTTGCGGCTCAAGGCATCCACCATGACATTAGCCTTGCCAGGGGTATATGAAATACCCAAATCATAGTCCGTAATGGTCTCCATCCATCTTTGCTGACGGAGGTTCAGAGATGGCTGAGTGAACAAGTACTTTAGACTCTTATGATCCGTGTAGATCTCGCAACGATTACCGAGGAGGTAATGTCGCCACAACTTCAATGCATAGATGACAGCTGCTAGTTCTAGATCATGTACCGGATAATTCTCTTCATGCGGGCGCAACTGTCGAGAGCCATAAGCAATCACTTTACGCTCTTGCATTAGGACATAGCCTAATCCTTCACGGGATGCGTCACAATAAATCACAAAGTCTTTGCGAGAATCTAGAGGAGCAAGTACTGGGGCAGATGTTAGCTTATCTTTGAGTGTTTGAAAACTTTCCTGACATTTTTCTGTCCACTCAAACTTAACGCCCTTGTGAAGCAGATCAGTCAAAGGCTTAGCAATCTTCGAGAAATTCTCGACAAAGCGACGGCAATAACTTGCAAGGCCGAGAAAACTTCTGACTTGCTTGACATTCTTCGGTAGAGTCCATTCAAGAATAGCCTGAACTAGTTCTGGGTTAACAGCAATGCCATCTTTGGAGATCATGTGGCCGAGATATGTCACTTCAGACAACCAGAATTCACATTTAGAATACTTGGCATGTAGTTGATGTTCACGCAGCTTTTTCAGTACCAGCCGAAGATGTTCATCATGTTCTTCTTCATTCTTGTAATATATAAGAATATCATCCAAGTAAACCACGACGAATTTGTCGAGGTAATCCATGAAGATATTGGAACACCCTGGATTTTGCCCATTTTCTTTTTCTTTTGATTTTGGTCCGGATTCGCTTTTTGTGGCTTAGTAGTCTTGCAACCTGGAGGGATCACCCTTCATTCTTCTTCCCAAGTGGCTTGCCAACTTCAAAACCATCCCAAGACCATGTCATTTCCATCTTGGACCAATCTCAATATTCTTTTCTTGGGGAATATTCCTTTTTCTATTAAAGGAATAACCCTGTTTGTCCTGGGTTGTGAAGCAACCCACATTTCCATCATTCCCAAATTTCCCAAATAATTCTCATAAATTATTTGGGTCATATCTTACACAAATATGTCAAACCCTTCCTTGACATGTTCAAAAATATTTCCCAAATATTCCTTTTCTGATTCTGTCCTAGCAGGCAGTTTGAGAAGCAAGTACCATTTATATTTGCTTACTTGCTCTCAAACTTTTTGTGCACTCTTTCCTATCCATATCATTTCCACATGCCAAAATTCAACTTTATTTGTATATTAAATCTCCCTTGGCTAATTTCCAAAGTTTCTAGGCAACTAGAATCTTTGTGAAGCAAGTGCTAGCTAGGAGTATCCAAATAAGTTGAAATTTAACAACCATCTTCATATTCTCAAATCATGACTCTCCACAAAGTTTCAACTCTATCCAATCATCTATGTGAGCACAACATCAAATCTTGGTTTCTGGTCAGATTTTCACAATGTGAAGCAACTATATTTTATATTGCTCCATAATTGCTGAAAATTTACCAGAGCATTCTCCTACCCATATAACCAATCTCCACAAAATTTGGGCTCATTTCATCTTCCCAGTAATTCCCTATAATTTCTCTAAGTTTCTGGTCAGAGAGGATATTTGTGAAGGAAGTACTATTTTGGCTTGTCCAAATAGTATGAAATTTTTATGGCACTCTTATATGACCAAATCATCATGTTCTACCAAATTTCAGCTAAAGTTGCTACTCCATGTGAGTGGCACATCAAGATTGAGTTTCTGGACCAGATTGGTCAGTTGCAAAGCAACCCCATTAAATACTGGTCCATTTCTTTCCAAATTTCACAGGATTGTAGTCCTTCTTAACCTAAACCTCCCAGACATTAGATTTGGCCCTTATCCCTTCTCTGTTTATCACAGTGGTGTGGTCAAGTTTGCTGCAGCAAACTTCTAGTGAAGCCTCACATCTATCCTTTGTCTCATTTGATGATCTATCACTTCTGTGATGCCTTGGGGAGCAAGGACTAAAACCAGACAAGGTGTGCCAACCTCTCGTGTCTCCTCCAAGCATGTGCACGCGGTGACCACACGTTTGGACGCATATGCACGCGCTCTGTAGCGTTTGGCCGCGTCCAGAGCGCCGCCCCGCTCCTGTCCCCTCAGCCTCGTCGGTTTCCTCCTCTCCCTCGACACCTAGCCAGGTCTAGGAGCTTCACCGCGTCGCTGTACTTCTCCTGGACCCCTCTCCCCCTCTCGCGTCCCCTCCTACGCGGTGCACCGGCTGTGCCCGTGACCTGTCGCCGCTGTTGCCGCCGTGTCCTCTTTCTCCCTGGCCTCTCCCGAAGCTGCTGCTCCATCTCCATCCTCCCGGAGCTCTTGCCGACATCGCCAGCGCCCTCCGCGTGTCCCCGCAGCGCCAGTGTGCCGATGAGCTCACCACGGCGGCCGAGCTCATCCTCTCCGTCGCCTGGCTATAAAAGCCGCAGCTCCGCGCCTCCCCGAGCATCCACCAGCCCCACCTCCCTCCATTGGTCCTCCCCGACCCACTCAACCATCGCTAGAGCTGCTCCTCGCCACCCATCGCCGCCATGGCCGCCGTGGCCATCTTCTCCAATTCGCCCGGAGCCGAGCCCCTCCCCTCCTTCTACCCCCACCAGAGCCCCACCTAGTCCCCAACTGACCTCCCCAGCATCTCTCTCCCTCCTCTCTTCGACCATAGCCTCGAGCTCAACCTCGTCCGTCACCGCCGTCCGCCATGGTTGCCGTTCTGCTCAACTCCGACCTCCCCGGGATGCGTGAGTGGTGCATGCGGGTGCGGCTCACCCCGCTGATCACGCCGGTAGGTCGCACGGCGCAGGAGGTGGCCGGAGCTGCCCGCGGTCGCCGTCGGGCGCCGGCTCTGCCACGGCCAGGCGCGGGCGCGAGCAAGGGAAGACGACGGCGACGCCAGCTGGCCAGTGGGCCCCGCGGACCCCACCTGTCAGCCTAACAAAGCCGGTCCCGCCACCGCCAGCGTGGATAAGTGGAAGCGCATTCTGTGCTTTACGCTTTCCCCGTGGGAAGACGTATTTTGCTGGAGTGCGCGACCCGCCGAGCTGTCAGGGACCCCTTTGTGAATATTTTCTTTGTAAACAAGTCCCTGGCAGAAAACCCCTCGTAACTTTTTGCTCGGAACTCCGATCGAGGTGAAACCAATGCCCACGTCTTCGTCTCGTCGAGCCCGTCATGTTGGTATCATTTTCACTATGTGGTCCCACTATGAAAATGACCATTTTGCCCTTGCCCTAATCAGCCCCCTTCGAGAGAGAAACTTTTCCGGTGATTCCTTCCGCGATCTTTCTGCACTCCTCCCCGGTGTATTCTTCATCCCCAGGCAAGCCACAACTCTCATCTGCATCATTGCACTGCAATATCATAGTTTAACTAATTACTTTAATAGCAAGAATGAGTTATTTGTGAAATGAATCGGACTATGCAATGTTGGAGTTAATTCTCGGATAGGTGACTGTCATGTTGAGTACCGGATTATTAGTAACTAGTAGCTTACCCACTTCTTGATGCTATGATGTTGAGATCACTGTCTATGATTATTCTGGAATTCATCCGGTAGTCGTGGAGATGAGTAATAGCAGTGGCTTAAGTATACTGGTTGTCGGAGTGTCAGCCATGACAGAAATATTATTCGGGGATTAGATATTTCATGGTTGACCTTGAGTCACCTGTCCGGGCTTATTCGTGCAACCACATTTGCCGGTATGGGACGACCTTGACTTGGTCTGGCTCCGTGCTCTTTCACCGGTACCTCCATGCAGGGAGGGTTATCCATGCGTGCTACCCTGATCAGGTAGGCGACGATAATCCTGTGAGCCTAGTTGAGTTGTTTGGGTACCCGTCCCCGTTTGGGACAATTTAGTTTGGCCATGACGGTGGCAGGTGTCACGAGGTGACAAGGGGCCACCCAGGGCTTGACTCCGGGGGAGGATGATTGCCGGTGGTACGATGTGAGAGTCACGGGTCAGACAGGTTTCGTTGGAGCAATGCTGGTCCACCCGAATGGGATCACGAGGTCAGTGCTCCATAGTGTGGGTAAAGTGCGCAACCTCTGCAGAGTGTAAAATCTATTTGAATAGCCGTGTCCACGGTATTGGACAGTCCGTCCAGACCTCACTAGGTGGTCAACCATAGTGATGATAATGATGGAAGAACTCGTCATGAGATCAGAAGTACTCGGGGATTGTGAGTATTCTGAGGGTTGTGATGCAACCCGGAAGAGAGTAAGTTTGTCAGACTTGCTGTACAGATAGTAACAGGAATATGACATGTTAGCCATGGGATGGCTATGAGTTGAGTGGTCGGATGACCACATGATTGAGATTGAACTTGGCACAGGTTTGGATTGGATCCTAAGATTATTCGGAGTATTGATTATATATGCTTTACCTTACTGCATCTACTTTGCTATGATGTTGTCTTGCCTTAATGCTGATGTTTGCTGTGAGCTTGCGAGTACATTCAAAGTACTCACCTGGCGTGTCATGCCAGTTTGCAGGTCATGCCATGATTGCTTGCTTGTCGAGGATCCCGAGTTTGCGACCTAGGATACGCGTTCTAGCCAGAGTCCCTGCGGAGTGGAGTCCGTCACCGTCGTTGCTGTTTCGCTGCCGAGAGAGTTATTCCGCTGTTAGCATAGAGCTACCCCGGGCAGGCGTAGTGTCGCCACGCAGATGTAATCTTTGTACCCCTTTGTAACCATATCCATTGTAATAAAGAGCTGATTTGTTCTATGCCAACAGTGCCGTATTCTAGAGGACTTGTCCCTGGGCTGGAATACCGGGCGTTCCGGTTTACTCTAAGCCGGGGTGCCACAGATATAGTTCATCAGCCGAGAAAAAGTTGCTGGGGCATTGGTTAATCCGAAAGACATGACAGTTTACTCATAGGAGCCATAACGGGTAACAAAGGCAGTCTTCGGAATATCCTCTTTGCGGACATGGATCTGATGATAACCCTATCTCAAGTCAAGTTTCGAGAACACCGAGGATCCAGCAAGCTTATCATAAAGATCATTGATCCGGGGCAGTGGGTATTTGTTCTGGATGGTGGCCTGGTTAATGGGCCGATAATCCTGGACCAATCGGTTAGTTCCATCCTTCTTCTTAACGAAGAGTGAAGGTGCTCCCCAAGCAGAGGAACTGGGGCGGATGAAACCCTTTCTAAGTTACTTGTTGATTTCCTCCTTAAGTTCAAGGAGTTCATGCGGCGACATCTTATAAGGATGCTTCGCAATAGGAGTAGTACCCGGCTTCAAGTCTATGATGAATTCAACAGCTCTAGCAGGGGGTATTCCTGGAAGTTCTTCTGGAAAGACATCTTGAAAATCACAAACAACTGGAACGTTCTCGATGCCTTCAAGAGGTGAAGCATTCAATGCATTCAGAACATATATCTGATTCTCAGCATTCTGAACTGTTCGAGCTGAGTATTGCACTGTCTGGCCAGAAGGGTGAATGAGCTGGACTGTCTTAGTAGCACAGTCAATCAAAGCATTATGGGCTGTCAACCAATCCATACCAAGAATGATGTCTATGTCGGAAGGTCCAAGAGCAATAAGGGAAGCAGAGAACATCAACCCTTCAATTCTGATCTGATTGTTGTGACTTACCATCTTGGTTTGCCACCTGGAACGGGGAGTGATAATCTCTAATGGGGTGGGCAACAACTCTAGAGGTAGCTCATGCCGTTGAGCAAATTGTTGAGACACAAAGGAATGTGATGCCCCGGAATCAAAGAGAACTGAAGCTGCAACTGAATTAATTGGCAGAGTTCCCATCACGATTTTAGGGGACTCACGAGCTTCTCCCATTTTGACGTGAGTGACCTGGCCTCGGACCATAGCAGACATCCTGGCCTTACGATTTCTGCAACGATGGGTTCGATGGCCCTTCGTACGACCATCAGGAGGCTGCGATACATTCTAAGACGGATCCCGGTGACAATTGATAGTAAGGTGTCCTGGCTGTCCATACTTGCGGCATAAATCATCGTTATGAGGAGAAGCCATAGCATTGGGCTGTCCAGCTTGAACCGTTAGCTGTCTCAGCGGTGGAGGCAAACAAGGTGCAACATAAGACGGCCTCGATGCTGGAGCTGGGCGGTGAAAAACATTGTGTGGGATCCAGACTTGACGTTTCTGAGCAGGCTGACCCGAAGATGAGCCAACATCATGAGTGCGCTTGAGCGACTCCTGGTGCTTAGTCAGAGCAGTTTCAACTCGAAAAGATTGGCTAACAAGCGTTGCGAAGTCTGTGCAATCATGGACTGCAAGTGCGAGGTTTATATCGGTACGCAGTCCTTCACGGAATTTCTCCTGCTTGCGTGCGTCAGTGCAAACATCATCTTCTGCATAGCGGGATAATTCAAGGAATTTCCTCTGATATTCAACCACAGTCATTGTGCCCTGTATGAGTTTGCGGAACTCCTGCTTCTTCTGGTCCATCAGACCTTGAGGAATGTACCGTGCACGAAAAGCTAACTGAAATTCCTGCCAAGTGGTTATAGTTCCAGCAGGCAACATACCCTTGTGGCTTTCCCACCATTGAGCAGCTGGACCCTTCAAGTGGAATGTCGCAAAGGTGACGTAACTGGCAGGGGCAACGTTAGCTGACTCCATCTCAAACAGGATGTCATGAAGCTAATCATCAGCATCCATAGGATTGGTGGAGTTGCGGAAAACAGACGGGTTGAGGCGTACGAAATCTTGAAGCGATATCGGACCAGGCTCCTGACGAGCATCGTTGCGTTCCAAACGGTTCACCAAACTCTCGTTGAGCTGACGGCTCAATTCAAATGGTTGCATCATTGCGGCAATATAAGGTGGAGGTGGAGGATCGTCAGCCATCCTGCCAAATCAACAGGGGCAGTTTAGCAAGAAAAACGGCATGTGTAAGAGGTCATTCACGATGTAACATGAATAATGAACAAGAAGGGCATTAGATATATGATAGTAGTCGATAAAGACGTACCAATCCATGCACAGAGTTAGATTCAAACGGATAGTATGAGCTCGGGAACGCTCGCAGCTAGACAAACTAGGCGGCGCGTAGGCACGCGGTGAGGAATACAACAACATGACCTAGCAAAGGCTACATCATGTCGGAGAAAACTATTGGAGCGAGGAATCTGCAAGTGACAACATAGGGTGCCCTCGATAAAAGGATCCTGTAAGCAGAACCTGGCCCACAATCCTGAAGAAAGGGGGGGGGGGCAATTTCAGAACTCCGGGTGGATGTGATCACGAGAACCTAATGTTGGAGTTAGTAAAATTTTAACCCGAAAGGAAGAGAGATCAGAGTCCCAGAGTATAGAAGAGGAATAAAAGATCCTAATACCACCCAATTGGCGACATGGCCCCGTAAGCCACACAGTCATGTTAGTAAACAATTTTCATTGGCTAGACTCACCTTCGGCCAAGGAGTTGGGAAGGGGGGTCCTACAGGCAGTCAGCTCTGATACCAACCTTTGACGCCCCCGGCTCAATCGTGCACTAATCATACATGCAAATGCACACGATCAAGCCTAAGGACCCACTTGAAGATATCACAACACAACTCTAGACACAAATTAAAATAATACAAGCTTTATGTTACAAGCCAGGGGCCTCGAGGGCTCGAATACATAAGCTCGCTTACAAGCGTCAGCGGAAGCATTAGATATCTGAGTACAGATATAAAAGATAAAACAAATAAGCCTTTAAGAAGGCGGGGAAAAAGAAAACATTACGATCGAAAAGGCGCAGGCCTCCTGCCTGGGACCCTCCGAACCTACTCCTGGTCGTCAGCCAACTCGTAGTAGTAACCACCCTCGGGGTGGTAGTAGTAGTCGTCGACGGGGGCAGCTGGCTCCGGGGCTCCATCATCTGGTTGCATCAAACATATATGGGGAAAAAGAGGAAGCAAGCAACCGTGAGTACTCATCCGAAGTACTCAGCAAGCAAGGATCTACACTACAGATGCAACATTATCAAAGAAAGGCTGTATATGTGGACTGGGCTGCAGAAATGCCAGAATAGAGAGAAGGCCTAGTCCTATCGAAGACTAGCATCTTCAGCGGTCTTGCAACAGTAGAAGAGTGTAGGTTAATACAGTATAAAGTAGTAGGAGCATTAAGTATCAACCTTGGCTAGAGATCCTTTCTCGACTCACTGCGAGAAAGTGATCCCAGGGCCATACTATCCATTTCTCATCTCAACATCATGTTCCCGTTGTATCGATCAGGATACAACTCCGAGTGTCCGTTACCGAGGATCCGGCTATGCATAGATTAGTTCTTCCCTGCAGGGGTGCACCAACTTACCCACCACGCTCGATTAACTTCGGCCGGACACACTTTTCTGGGTCATGCCCGGCCTCGGCCAAACGACACACCACAGCCCTACCTAAAGCTCAGCAGAGAGGTCCCCGTCGGTCTATATCCTAAGCGCTCAGGGGTCTTGGGCCATCGCCCTGTGCACTCCGGGTCGTTGCGTGCAGCGGGAAGCCAGGCACCAGGAGGGCGCCGGTCCGTCCCGGCCGCGATGCTGAACTGGACGTCTGACAGAGCTTTCAGCCGATGCTATGATGCAGAGTGCCCATAACTTTTCCCGCATGATGGTTAGTGTTATCGGGCCAGAGGCCCACTCAGATCATATATCCAAATCGCTAGTGTTTTGGTAGTGCGGTAACGAGCAGAGACTCATGATCGATGTGACCCCGTCACCCCATCTCGAGGACTTGCGGCAAGGGCTAAGAATGCCCGGCCACGCCTCGTATTCTATCTCGGGCACCCTCCAGGTCAACCCGTCTCCACAACACTTGCGGGTACCCCTCAGGGTCTACACGCCTTTCCAAGTAATAGTTGTAAAGTCCAAGTATCCGTGTGTCCATAACATCAAGGGAATCTGAGGTATCACCCTCGTTGGATTCCTACTCGATGTATCCGTCAAGGTGAACTCGGAGGAATCACCCTCGATGGGTTCACACTTGAGGTGTTGCACGACAGCGTCGTTATCGGGTGTGGTGAAGGAGGAATCACCCTCGATGACCACAACCAAATAGCTACTCTACAGAGTTAACATCAGAAGTGCTATACGAGGTATCACCCTCGGCACTCGATAGTAACGCTACAGTGTCGTACAACTAAGGGGGTGATGTGTGGTGCTAGGGCCTGGTTGTCGATCACAATGATCGAGTCATCTGATAATCCAGCGGGGGCAACTGGGTCAAAGTGTGGTCTCTGGTGGTTCTCTAACTAGCCTATACTAAGCAGTTTAGGATAAGCAAGTAAGGTATCAATAGCAGGTTACAATAAACATGCTATGCATCAGAATAGGATAACTCAAAGCAGTAGCAAAATCTAATGCAAGCAGGAGGGAGAAGGAATAGGCGATATAGGCATGTTCAAAGGGGGGGGGGGGTGCTTGCCTGGTTGCTTTGCAAACACCAACGGTTCTTCGATGAGGTAGACGATCATCAGGTCATCATCGGTCTCGGGGTCTGTCGAGAGAGAAGAGGGGGAAGAAACAAATAAATACACGGCAATAAAAGCAATCACATAGCAAGGCATGGTTATACGCAATCCAGGGGGTGCCCTAGTGCAATGTTAAGTGCTACCGACGGAGCGGGAATTTAACAGGCAAGTTTTCTCGGTTCCGGACATCTGTCAGACAGATGAACCGGAGGGGAAAGCTCCATGTTCATCATGCTAGAGGCATGTGACAGGTACGAGGAGGGCATATCCGGATTCGTCTCATCGTTCTGAGCAACTTTCATGTAGAATGTTTTTCGATCCGTGCTACGGTTTATTTTCTATGAATTTCTAAAGATTTAAACAATTCCTGTATTTATTTTATTTAATTAAATCCGAATTATCCAAAATAGTAGAAATACTTTTTATACTCAGAGAGAGATAGCCTTAGTGTATGACATGTGGGTCCCAGAGGTTGACTCAGTAGCCCAGTCAGCAGATCTTATCCAAAGGAATAGTAACAGGGACCCCACCTGTCATACTCAGAGGGGCTGACAGTAGTTTATTTCTAATTAAACAGAGTTGATTAGTTGCGGGCCCCATCTGTCAGTGCCTATTTAGGGTAGTTTAATTAGTGCTTAATTAAATCAGTTGGTTAATTAGCGTGTGGGGCCCGATTGTCAGTGACACACTGTGCCACGTCAGCGGGTTGACTTCGGTCAACGGGGCCATTAGGGCCTCCCGGGCCTACCAGTCAGTGACACTGGGGTGGCCCCAGTGGCGCCACGTCGGAGCGGTCAGCGGCGAGGCTCCGGCGAGCCAAAACGCAGCGGCGCGCGTCAGCCGACGTCGGAAATCGCCCACAGAGCGTCTCCCGGCGCGTGCGATAGCGCGTTGGAAAGAGGGGAGCGAGCCGCGTCCACTCCTGGCGTTTCCATGAACGGGGGCGGCCTGTGGCATCGCCGGTGACGAGAGCGGCGGAGACCGAAACTCGGTGAGGTCGCGCGCGACGATGCGGGGGCAAAACGGGTGGTGCACAACTCCTACGGCTCCTACTCGAAGCCACAAACACGCTGGTGAGCTCGGTGGGCAGCGACGGGCACTACTGCAACGGCAGCGAGCTCGACAGCAAGGCTGGGCTACGGCAATGGCGTCCCCGGTGGTTCAGCTAGCTACGGCGCGCACACGGGTTATAAAGGAAGGGAGGAGGAATGGATGCTCACCGAGAGGCTCACGAAAGGCCGGCGACAAACTAGTAGCAGCAGAGGGCGGAGGACACCGCCGGAGATGCTGCGTCTGCCGGAGTTGGGGGCGAGGACGATTCGTCAGCTGCCATGCATCCCGGCTCCAGCCGAGGGCACTAGGCGAAGAGGGAGAGGCCGGCGAAGGTGTCGGGCATGGACAGCGGGCGTGGGAACGCCGGTGGTCGCGTCGGTGGCAACGGCGCATCGACGACCGCGCTCGGTCGAGGTGGGGAAGTGAGAGAGAGGGGCGAATGGGGCGGCTAGGGTTTGTCCGAGGGGTCGGGAAGGGGTCTTTGTAGCCCTCTACGGCACGCGTTGTCGACCAGAGGGGAGGGGGGCCAGGCACGCGCACGCACGCTGCGTGCTCGACAGCAGGCGGGGGTGAGCAGTGCGGGAGGTGGAGGAAGAGGCTAGGCGGGCTGGGCCGGCGCTGTGGCCACTTAGGCCCAGTAGCACGGGCCTTTTCCTTTTTCTTCTTTTCTTTTCTGTTTTCATTTAACAGTAGCCTTTTGCATTTATTTTAAGCCATCAAATGACTTAGTAAAAATGTGGGCCTGGCCAAAACAAATACTTTAGAATATTTTGCTCTGCCACATAAAGTTTGGACAATTTTGGAATTCATTTGGATTTTTCAAAAATGAAAAGGCATTTAAAGTGCTGTTTTTGCACTGTTTTAAATGCACTAACCCAAATATGAGTTGATGGTGATGTTGTTTTCCTTAACAACATTTGTTTTGGAATATTTGCTAGATGATGAACATTTTTCCAGCAACTTTTGGGCAACTTTATTTTACACTTAGAATTTGAATTGTTTTTAGAGAGAAATTTGAATTGATTTGTTTTACCACTGTGATCAAGCATGGCAAATGTTGATGACCTGGCATGTTTAACAGAAGAACACAGTGCTTATTACACAGGGGTGTTACATTGCCCTCATATATACCCCATGTAGTCGCACCTAAAAACGGTTTGTTGTCTCGTGCTTGTAATACTCCCCCATCATAGTGATTGCGCCTTCGTGCGTCCATGGTTTTCTCCCGCAAGGGTTTCCACGTAAAAATCTGTGTCTCTTGTGTCTCGTTTATTCTCGTTTTATCTAACAAGTGGTATCAGAGCTACATCAGATCGGAGTTCTAGTACTGCTACAAGCAACACAACTTACGAGGTCTGATTTTTTTAGTATACTACTCACGTGAAGGCCAAGCTGAGCTACAAATTCAGATTAGTTTTTTCTTCAATCGCTACATCTACCCGAAGGCTATCAGGTGCTATTGTTTCTAGTTCTTTGCTCCGCATATTAATTCTACCAAGAATTTTTCTATCGGCTTGTACTACTTTGTGTACACATATTTATCTACTCATGGCCTCCATGAAGTACGATCTTCCACTCCTAGATCGTGACACAAGGTTTACCCTATGGCAAGTCAAGATGTGGGCGTTGTTGGCACATGCCAACTATGATGAAGCACTGGATAGTTTTGGGAAGAACCGAATTCAGGACCGAACCGATGAGGAAAAAAGAAGGGATCGTAAGGCTTTGTCACAAATTCAACTCCATTTGCATAATAATATTTTGCAGGAAGTTTTGAGCGAGAAAACTGCCACTGCTGTATGGTTAAAGCTGGAAGGGATTTGCATGACAAAAGATCTCACCAGCAAGATGCATCTGAAGCAAAAATTATTCCTGCACAGGTTACCCGAGGGAGGTAATGTTTTGAATCATATTTCAGAATTTAAAGAGATCATATCTGATCTAGTTGCAATGGATGTTAAGTATGAAGAGGAAGATACTGCTTTAATGTTACTTTGTTCACTGCCAAGTTCTTATACCAATTTTAGAGACACCATATTATACAATCGTGATACTCTCACGCTTAATAAAGTTTATGAAGCTTTGAACTCTAAGGAGAAGATGAAATTAACGGTGCCTCATGATGGTTCAAGTTCATCCCAAGCCGAGGGATTATCTGTTCGTGGCAGAACAAAGGAGAAGAACTCACATAATGGAAATAGAGGCAAAAGTAAAGACGGCCACAGGGGCCTGTCACAATCCAGAGGCAAGAAATATTGCAGATATTGCAAGAGAGACGGGCATGACATCTCAGAATGTTTCAAGTTGCAGAACAAAGAAAAGAGGAAAGGTAACAAACAAGGTGGAAATTCTGCTAATGTTGCTCGTGATGATAGTCCTGATGATGCTCTTGTTGTTATTGCTGGATGTGCTGAGATCAATGATAAGTGGGTACTTGACACCGCATGTACTTTTCATATGTGCCCGCATAGAGATTGGTTTACTACTTTTGATTCTACTACTGCTGCTGGTTCCATTTTGGGTTTTGATAATTCACCATGCAAGATTGAAGGCATAGGTTCTGTTCAAATCAAGATGTTTGATGGCACAATCAGAACTTTGACAGATGTTCGGTATATTCCGAAGATGAAGAGAAATCTTATCTCTGTTAGTTCCCTTGATGCAAAGGGGCACAAGTATTCAGGTGGAGACAGCATTTTGAAAGTCACCAAAGGTTCCCTTATTGTGATGAAAGGTGATTTAAGTTTGACCAATGGTCTTTATTACCTTCGAGGTTCTACCGTTTCAGGTAACGCTACTCCAGTTATTTCAAAGAATTCTGATTGTGATGCTGCTAACCTTTGGCATATGCGTCTTGGACATATGAGTGAACTTGGTTTGGCAGAGTTAAATAAGAGATGTCTCCTTGATGGATATGGAACTGGTAAATTGAAATTTTGTGAGCATTGTATCTTCGACAAGCACAAGAGGGTGAAGTTCAACACTTTGGTTCATACAACTGAAGGTATTCTTGATTATGTCCATTCTGATTTATGGGGACCATCTCGCAGAAAGTCACTAGGTGGTGCTAGCTACATGCTGGCTATTATTTATGATTATTGGAGAAAATTTTGGCCTTATTTCTTGAAGCATAAATATCAAGCATTCTTAGCATTTAAGGAGTGAAAGATTATGATTGAGAGGCAAACTAAAAAGAAGGTAAAATACTTCGCACTGATAATGGTAGAATTCTGTTATAAGCTATTTGAGAATTATTGCAAGTCTGAAGGCATTGTCAGACATTACACCGTTCCTTATACTCCTCAACAAAACGGTGTTGCTGAGCGTATGAATAGGACCATTATTTCCAAAGCGCGTTGCATGTTGTTCAATGCAGGTTTGCATAGGCGTTTTTGGGCTGAAGCCGCTTCTGAGGGAGTCCTGGATTAGGGGGTCCTCGGGGTGCCGGCTCGCCTCACGTGGGCCGGACTGTTGGGCCGCACCGTATCCGTACTGAAGACCTTTTGTGCCTTGGTGTGTACCCCAAGTCAAGATGGAAGATCCAGAGTTTCCTTGATGTAACCGATTATTTGTAAACCCTAGTACCCCTGGTGTCTATATAAACCAGGGGCCTTAGTCCATAGAGGCTAGAAGAACAATCGCCATCCTACTAGTTAGGGTTTAGTTCGTCTGATCTCGTGGTAGATCTACTCTGTAACCCCCTTATACACAAGCAATGTAATCAAGCAGGACGTAGGGTTTTCTATCTTAGAGAGGGCCCGAACCAGGGTAAATATCACGTCCCTCGTCCACTGTTCCCCATCGATCCAAGATCCACAGTTCGGGACCCCCTACCCGAGATCCGCCGGTTTTGACACCGACATTGATGCTTTCATTGAGAGTTCCGCTGTCGGATTGCCGAGGGGTCGATGGCTCGCCTGATTATCGGAGACGGCATTAGCATCGGGGACATCTTCATCCCGGTCAACTTTTCGAGTTTGGCAGCGTTGTTTTGCATGCCGACACGACCGGTCATCTCAACTCGGTCGATAGCTTCGCCCCTGAGCATCAGGTCAGGTTTGGTAACTTCGAATTCATCACCGACGCTTGGGGTGATCTGATCTTCACCGGCTTCTCAGTCTCACCTGGAACCACCACGGCTCCCGAAGCATTAACTTCGGCACCTCTTCCCGATCTGATCTTCGGATTGACCCTTATCGCACTATCAGCTTCGAGCTTGGGTGCAGTTCTTACGTCTGAGGACCGGGAACCCGCCGACCCCGACGCTTTGACCTCGGGGATGGAAACAAACGATGTGCGAAGCCTGGCCTTAGACCCGGTTTCCGTTAATAAGTCTGCCGTGCACCGCCCGGACACTGTCTCGAACAAGCGTGGAGCGGCCACTCGTCGAGTCAGCCCCGAGCGCTCGGGCAGCATGGACCCGGCATACCTCTTGTCCTTCAATAACCTGCTAGATCGAATTCGGGCCATGGGGGTCTCCGATGGCTGATACGTCTCCAACGTATCTATAATTTTTTATTGTTCCATGCTGTTATATTATCATTCTTGGATGTTTTACAATCATTTTATAGCAACTCTATATCATTTTTTTGGGACTAACCTATTGACATAGTGCCTAATGCCAGTTGCTGTTTTTTGCTTGTTTTTTACTTCGCAGAATATCCCTATTGTCGTGGTTTTGTCACGGTAGATGTCGTAGTGTGAGGACTTAGTTGTGAGGCCATCGCAATTAGGTAGTAGCTTGAACGGGGTTGATCAGAATCGAGAGACGCGGATTTTACCCAGGTTTGGCCCCTCGCGGAGGAGGTAAAAGCCTACATCCTGCTTGATTGATATTGATGATGATTATCTCGGTTACAAGGGCGGTGTTTCGCTACCTCTCTCTCTCTCTCTCTCTCTCTCTCTCTCTCTCTCTCTCTCGAGCATCTACTTTGATCTTGTCTAAGACTTGTCTGACTTAGACCTCTCTATTCTAACCCTCTAGAAACTTGACCCTCTTGGGGTGCCCTGCCCCTCCTTATATAAGTTGAAGGGGCGGGTTACATATAGAGTCAAAGTCGGATTAAGACTTAACCTATTCTGACTTCTTATTGTGGGCTTCTTAATGCCTGGGCTTCTCACCGTGGGCTTCTTAACGCCTTGGGCTTCTTAACTCCAGGTGACTCATCTTCAGGGCTCATCTTCGAGACTCATCTCCGTGACTCCATGCATCTGCCGGGTCACAATCTGTCTGCCGGGTTACAACTGTCTACCGGGTTAGAAACTGTCTGTCGGCTTACAACTGTCTGCCGGGTTAAGTCCAGAGACGACTTAATAGGGCTGCTTAAGTCCAGAGATGACTTAATAGGGTTGCTTAAGTCCAGAGATGACTTAAAAGGGCTGCTTAAGTCCAGAGATGACTTAATCGTCATGAGCCAGGTTTAACCGCGGGTAATTCCCCCGACACCTATCAAACTGAGTCCAAACGCAGCAAAACTTTTTGGAGATTTTTTTGGACCAGAAGACAACTTGGGGGGCCAAGGAAGGACCAGAGGGGATCCCCGTGGGGACCACAAGACACCTGGGCGTGCCCAGGTGGGTTATGGGCCCCACAGAGGTCTCTTGCACCGCCCCTTCACCCTATAAATTCCCAAATATTCTAGAAACCCTAGGGGAGCAGACGAAACACAATTCCAGCCGCCGCAAGTTCCAGAACCAAGAAATTCAATCTAACACCATCACGGAGGGGATCATCATCCTCATTGGTGCATCTCCGATGATGCATGAGTAGTCCCCCATAGACCTAAGGGTCCGTAGGCAGTAGCTAGATTGCTTCTTCTCTCCTTTTGATTCTCAATACAATGGTCTCTTGGAGATCTATTTGATGTAAACCTTTTTGCGATGTGTTTGTTGGGATCCGTTGAACTTTGAGTTTATGATCAGATCTATATCCATGAATATTATTTGAGTTTCTTTGATCTCTTATATGCATGATTATTTATAGCCTCGTATTTCTTCGTCGAATCATTGGTTTAGTTAGGCCAACTAGATCGATTTTTCTTGCCATGGGAAGAGGTGCTTTGTGATGGGTTCGATCTTACGGTGTCCTCACCCAGTGACAGAAGGGGTAGCGAGGCACGTATGTATTATTGCTATTAAGGATAACAAGATGGGGTCTATTCCTACATGAATAGATCTTGTCTACATCATGTTATCGTTCTTATTGCATTACTCCATTTCTCCATGAACTTAATACACTAGATGCATGGTGGATAGCGGTCGATGTGTGGAGTAATAGTAGTAGATGCAGGCAGGAGTCGGTCCACTAATCTTGGACGTGATGCCTATATATTGATCATCGCCTTGGATATCGTCATAATTATTCGGTCTTCTATCAATTGCCCAACAGTAATTTGTTTACCCACCGTATGCTATTTTCTCGAGAGAAGCCACTAGTGAAATTTACGGCCCCCGGGTCTATCTTTTATCATATTGCTTTTCAGATCTAATTTTCATCGCTTTTGTTTTCAGATCTATTATTCCAAAAAACCCAAAAATACTTTGCTGCAATTTTTATTTGCAACTTTTATTTCGCGTTTTATTCAGATCTATTTGTCCAAACACATACAAACCGATCTATGTTTTTACTGAGGAGGGATTGACAACCCCTCTTACGCGTTGGATTGCGAGGATTTGTTCTTTGTGTGCAGGTACCGTTTACATAGTGTTGCTTGGTTCTCCTACTGGATTGATACCTTGGTTTCATAGCTGAGGGAAATACCTACCATAGCTGTACTACATCATCCCTTCCTCTTTGGGGAAATACCGACGCAGTTTCAAGCCGCATCAAAAGGAATTTCTGGCGCCGTTGCTGGGGAGACATCATCAACATCTATCAGGTTCCTAATCACAAATCTCATCTCCTTGCAATTTACATTATTTTCCATTTGCCTCTCATTTTCATCTCCCCCACTTCATAAAAAATAGCCTTTTTATTCGCCTTCTTTTTCGTTCATCTTTTTCTCGTCAGATCTATTTTTTGTGTGCAATCTTGTTTGTGTAGTCACAATGTCTCAAGAAAATACCAAGTTGTGTGATTTTTCCAATACTAATAACATTGATTTTATTAGTACTTCGATTGCTCCTCCCGCCACTAGTGCGAAATCTTGTGATATTAATGTCACTTTATTGAATCTTGTTATGAAAGATCAATTTTCCGGTACTCCTAATGAGGATGCCGCGTCCCATCTAAAAACGTTCGTAGAATTGTGTGATAGGCAAAAGAAAAAATATGTGGACAATAATATTGTGAAGTTGAAATTATTTCCTTTCTCCTTGAGGGATCGTGCAAAAATTTGGTTTTCTTCTTTGCCTCGCAATAGTATCAATTCATGGGATAAGTGCAAAGATGCTTTTATTACTAAGTATTTTCCGCCCGCAAAAATTATTTTCCTTAGAACTCAAATCATGAATTTTAAGCAACCTGAGCATGAACATGTTGCACAATCTTGCGAAAGAATGAAATTGATGCGAAGAAATTGTCCTACTCATGGGTTAAATCTTTGGATGATCATACAAATTTTTTATGCGGGATTGAATTTTGTTTCTAGAAATCTTTTAGATTCTGCCGCGGTGGTACTTTTATGAAGATTACTTTAGGTGAAGCTACTAAATTGGTAGATAATAGCATGGCAAATTATTCACAATGGCATACCGAAAGAGCACCTACTAGTCAAAAAGTTAATTCGGTAGAAGAAATAAATTCTTTGAGTGAAAAAGTTGATGCTCTTATGAAGTTGGTATCTAGTAAAAGTGCTCGTATTGATCTTAATGATGTGCCTTTGTCTACTTTTGTTGAGCAAACAAGTGATCCCGTAAATGTGAATTTTTTCTCACGAAACAATTTCAATAACAATGCTTATAGAGTTAATTTTAATCCTAGGCCTTTTCCTGGAAATTCCTCTAATAATTATGGTAATTCCTATGGTAAATCTTCTTACAATAATAATAGGAACCCCTCTGATCTTGAGAGTAATATTAAAGAATTTATCAATGCTCAAAAAGTTTTCAATACTACGATAGAAGAAAAGTTGAATAAGATTGATGATATGTCTAGAAGCATTGATAGAATTTCTCATGATGTAGAAAATCTCAAGATTAAAAATTTCCACCCAAGGTTGATATTAATGAATCAATTAAATCTTTATATGTTTCAATGGATGAAAGTAAGAAAAGAACCGCTATGCTTAGAGCTAAAAGAGATTTTTTAGAAGGACCGTTTTCTAGTGATTGCTTTCATAAAAATGATGAAGATCTTAAGGTGATGGGTGTTTGTTCTATTGATTCCTTGTTTAGTAAAATTAAAATTGATGATAAAGGGACTGGAGAAGAGTCAACTTTAGCTAGAGGGCGTCCCGATAATTCGGAGGGTGAAAATCTTGATGAAAAAATTGATAAAAATGGGTTTGGAGAGGTCAAAACTTTAACCAGTGATGTGCCCACTCTTTTGGATTACAAAGACTTTAATTATAATAGTTTCTCTTTGATTGAATGTATTTCTTTGTTGCAATCCATGATAAATTCACCCCATGCTTATGAACAAAATAAATCTTTTGCTAAACATATCGTAGATGCCATGATGAAAGCTTTAGAAGAAAAGTTGGAGTTAGAGATTTCAATTCCTAGAAAATTACATGATGAATGAGAACCTACCATTAAAGTAAAGATAAAAAATTATGAGTGCTTTGCTTTATGTGATTTGGGTGCTAGTGTTTCCATAATTCTGAAATCTTTATATGATGTGCTTGGTCTTACCGATATTGAAGAATGTTCTCTTAATTTGCACTTGGCGGATTCAACTATTAAAAATCCTTTGGGAAGAATTAATGATGTTCTTATTCTTGCAAATAGGAACTATGTGCCCATAGATTTTATTGTTCTTGATATTGATTGCAATCCGTCTAGTCCAATTATACTTGGTAGACCGTTTTTACGCACTATAGGTGCCGTGATTGATATGAAAGAAGGCAATATTAAATTTCAATTTACCTCTAACAAAGGGTATGGAACACTTCCCTAGAACAAGAATTAAGCCACCATATGAATAAATCATGAGGGCATCCTCTGGAGCAAAAACTAAAGATGACAATACTTGAATCTATGCATTATAGCTAGGGGCATAAAACGATAGCGCTTGTTGGGAGGCAACCCAATGAATAAAATTTAATTTGCCTTTTTATTTATTTTCTTGAGTGTTTACACAAGTATGCTACGGTTATGATTGTGTTTTTTTTATGTTTTAATTAGTGTTTGTGCCAAGTAAAGCCTTTGGGATCATGTTGGGTGATAGTTGATTTGATCTTGTTGAAAAACAGAAACTTTTACGTACAGTAGCAGAATTTTAGAAAATCACAGATGTGTCAAAAAATTCTTAATTTTTTTACAAAAGATTGATATAAAAATTTCCCACCTTTTCCTATTTTTTCGGAATTTTTGGAGTTACAGAAGTATGGTTAGAGTACAGATTACTACAGACTATTCTATTTTGACAGATTCTGTTTTCATTGCATTGTGTGCTTAGTTTGATGAATCTATGGACTATATTGGGGGGTATAAGCCATGGTAAAGTTGGAATAGAGTAGATATAATGCAATAATAAAATATGAATGGGTTTGCAATAGTACTTACAGTGGTGATTTGCTTTATTATACTAACGGATCTCATGAAGGTTTTGTTAAGTTTTGTGTGATTGAAGTTTTCAAGTTTTGGGTGAGATCACGATGGATGAAGGAGTAAGGAGTGAAAAGAGCCTAAGCTTGGGGATGCCCATGGCACCCCAAGTTAATATTCAAGGAGAACCAAGCAACTAAGCTTGGGGATGCCCCGGAAGGCATCCCCTCTTTCTTCTAACGACCATCGGTATTTTATTTGAAGCTATATTTTTATTCGTCACATATCATGAGTTTTGCTTGGAGCATCTTGTATTATATGAGTCTTTGCTTTTTTTGCATTTTTGCTTGTCACAAATATCCTCGCTGGACACACCTATTTGAGAGAGCCAAAATTATGTTATGATTTGTTAGAATTGCTCTATATGCTTCACTTAATTTTTTTGAGCTATGGAATTGCTCTAGTGCTTCACTTATATCTGTTTGAGCAGGGTGTGCTTTAATATTTTTGAATAAATTGTCTCATGCTTCACTTATATTATTTTGAGAGATGAAATTTTTTATGATCATGTTCTTCACTTAAATTTATTTGAGCTTGTCAAAAGCAGTTGCAATATATGAAATTAGTCCCAAAGTGATAGATATTCAAGTGGGATATAATAAAAACTTTCATGAAGATCATTGGACAAAATAAACTTGATTCTTTGTAATAGTTTTGAGATATGATGATAGTAATATATGAGTCATGTTGGTGATTAATTATGCTTTAGTAAGAATATTGGTGTTAAGGTTTGTGATTCCCTATGCAAGTACGAAAGTCAATAGTTATGCAATGAAATTACATCCTACTTGTGGTGCATTATTCAATATTAGTTATGTTTAATGCTCGTTTATGAGATTTTTCGTTTCTTGGTTGGTTGATTCTCAATCTTTTTGCTAGCCTCCACTTGTACAAAGTAGAAATACTACTTGTGCATCCAAAATCCTTAAACCAAGTTTTGCCATATGAGTCTACCATACCTACCTATATGCGGTATTTCCGTGCCGTTCTAAGTAAATTTGTATGTGCGAACTCTATTTTTTCAAAATGCATTTCCTTTTTGTGTGCCCATACCGCTCATGAAGCGGTAGGGACTGGCCAATATTTTCCATGCTAGATGTGTTATTCTCAAGATGAGTGTTTATTCACTTGTCATTGCACGAGAGTATGGCGGTAATAGGGATGCCCAGTCCCGAAATGAAAAAGAAATTTACTTTATGTTGTCAAATAATAAATTCCTTGGAAAGTGTTGGTATGGACGGTACCCATGGATACGGCTAGCCGTGGAATGTGAAAGTATGGTGGAAAAAGGAATAAACTTTATTTTATGTTTGGGAACCGCCTATGATATATCTAGCATGGAAAGTGTTGGGAATTATTCGGTCATTTTCGTTGACGGGAAAAGCATACCTCTAAAAAAAATTACCTCTCAATTTAAGCTTTGAGCTCTGGCACCTCTACAAATCCCTACTTCCCTCTGCGAAGGGCCTATCTATTTACTCTATGCAATTTTTTTATTTCATTTGAGTCCCCATCTTCTCTTATAAAGCACCAACTAGGGGGCACTATGATCGTACTTGAGCATTGGATGTAGCTAATATTCGAGTGTGTTTCATGAATGGATCAATGATTGAGCATGATGGGCTAGGTATAACTTTCTTTAGTGTTGATATTTTGAAAGACATGGTTGCTTATTGATATGCTTGAGTATTGAAGTTATCATGTCAAATATAGACTATTGCTTTGAACCATCTAAAAGTCCAAATATCCATGCTACAAAAGAAAAGAATATGTGATGAACATGTTAGGCAGCATTCCCCATCAAAAATTATGTTTTTATCATTTACCTACTCGAGGACGAGCAGGAATTAAGCTTGGGGATGCTGATATATCTCCAACGTATCTGTAATTTTTTATTTTTCCATGCTGTTATTTTATCATTCTTGGATGTTTTACAATCATTTTATAGCAACTCTATATCATTTTTCTGGGACTAACCTATTAACATAGTGCCCAGTGCCAGTTGCTGTTTTTTGCTTATTTTTTACTTCACAGAATATCCCTATCAAACGGAGTCCAAACGCAGCGAAACTTTTTGGAGATTTTTTTTGGACCAAAAGACAACTTGGGGGCCAAGGAAGGACCAGAGGGGATCCCCGTGGGGACCACAAGACACCTGGGCATGCCTAGGAGCCCAGGCGTGCCCAGGTGGGTTGTGGGCCCCACGGAGGTCTTCTGCACCGCCCCTTCGCCCTATAAATTCCCAAATATTCCAGAAACCCTAGTGGAGCAGACGAAACACAATTCCAGCCTCCGCAAGTTCCAGAACCACGAGATCCAATCTAACACCATCACGAAGGTGTTCATCATCCTCATTGGTGCCTCTCCGATGATGCGTGAGTAGTCCATCATAGACCTAAGGGTCCGTAGGCAGTAGCTAGAAGGCTTATTCTCTCTTTTTGATTCTCAATACAATGGTCTCTTGGAGATCTATTTGATGTAAACCTTTTTGGGGTGTGTTTGTTGGGATCCGATGAACTTTGAGTTTATGATCAGATCTATATCCATGAATATTATTTGAGTTTCTTTGATCTCTTATATGCATGTTTATTTATAGCCTCGTATTTCTTATTCAAATCTTTGGTTTAGTTAGGCCAACTAGATCGATTTTTCTTGCCATGGGAAGAGGTGCTTTGTGATGGGTTCGATCTTACGGTGTCCTCACCCAGTGACAGAAGGGGTAGCGAGGCACGTATGTATCGTTACTATTAAGGATAACAAGATGGGGTCTATTCCTACATGAATAGATCTTGTCTACATCATGTCATCGTTCTTATTGCATTACTCCGTTTCTCCATGAACTTAATACACTAGATGCATGCTGGATAGCGGTCGATGTGTGGAGTAATAGTAATAGATGCAGGCAGGATTCGGTCTACTAATCTTGGACGTGATGCCTATATATTGATCATTGCCTTGGATATCGTCATAATTATTCGATCTTCTATCAATTGCCCAACAGTAATTTGTTTACCCAGCGTACGCTATTTTCACGAGAGAAGCCACTAGTGAAATCTACGGCCCCCGGGTCTATCTTTTATCATATTGCTTTCAGATCTATTTTTCACCGCTTTTGTTTTCAGATCTATTATTCCAAAAACCCAAAAATACTTTGCTACAATTTTTATTTGCATCTTTTATTTCGCATTTTATTCAGATCTATTTATCCAAACACATACAAACCAATCTATCTTTTTACCGAGGAGGGATTGACAACCCCTCTTATGCGTTGGGTTGCGAGGATTTGTTATTTGTGTGCAGGTACCATTTACATAGTGTTGCTTGGTTCTCCTACTGGATTGATACCTTGGTTTCATAATTGAGGGAAATACCTACCATAGCTGTACTGCATCATCCCTTCCTCTTTGAGGAAATACCGACATAGTTTCAAGCCGCATCAATGGCTAATCCTTGGTCTACGACCGGATTGGGCTCAAGCCCGATAATAGGAAAATTCATACCCCGCCCATTACGCACCTCGTCGCCACCATTGAGTCGGCCGAGGGTTCACTATCGCCGAAGCTTAAAACAAGTTACTTCCGGATCGATGATCGGGCTTCAAGCTCGGAATCCGGCGATCACCCCGGAGAAGGCCCAGACCTAAAACACGGCTCCTAGTCTTCGTCGTCGTCCGCTGAGAAAGCGGATGCCTGATCCAACACGTCATGTGCTTCAGGGGTCGCGGATGCCGTCGCTGGAGTTCCGGATACACAACCTGGGGTAATGCGAAATCTTCTCCCACCCACCCCCATGTCGCTTACTCCTCGGACAATTCGGGCCCTCTGGACATCTGGGATTTGATGTATGTAAAACAGCAGCCTAGAGAGACAGTACACCATTACTGGGCTAGATTCCTCTTGGTAAAAGAAAAAATCACAAGCTACCGTGATCAAGACATAATCACGACCTTTTGGTCTAACTGCCGAGATGAAGGGCTTCTAAACGCCCTTGCCTGCGGCCACGTGCAAAGCCTCGCCGAGTTATCGGACCTGGTACACAAATACTGCATCATGGAGAGCACCAGGAGAGAACAACAAATGCGTGTGGAGTCAAACCACGCCGAGCGACCAAGTACAGTCTGGGAAAAGCGTGCACACACACAGCGGTCGCCTGAACACGAGCCCGCTAAAAAAAGAAACAGACCCCTCGCCGGACCCAGATCGGTCCTGGACAAGCTACTAGATAAGCCATGCCCCATACACTCGGCCCTGCTAAACAGAAATCCAACTCATAGGCTTCGAGCTTGCTGGGTTGTTAGATAGGTCGCCAAGAGTGGCGAAGCCATACTCCACCTTCAAACTCCCAGTAGATGATTAGAGATGCCCTCACCCAAGGACAATAACGTTCTAACCATCTATGAAACCTTCTCCTCGAACAATCAGAGGAAAAGAGCCCTTTGAGAGCTCAGTCAAGTCCATCAGGTCATAGCAGCAAGCTCCTGGACGGACACCCCGATCACCTTTGATGTGGAGGATGAATCAAGGGTGGGACCCATCCGAGCAACCGCCGCATTAGTCCTCGACCCCATTGTGGACATCTTCAGATTAACTAAGGTGCTTATGGATGGAGGCAGTGGCTTAAATCTCATTTACGAGGATACCCTCGACAAGATGCAGTTCGACAGATCTCGAATTGAATAAAGCTACATTACGTTTCGGGGAATCATCCCCGGCAAGGAGGCGCGCTGTTCTGGATGAGTCATTCTGGATGTAGTGTTCGACACTCCAACGAACTATAAAACCGAAGAACTACTCTTCCACATTGTGCCCTTCCATAGCGGATACCATGACTTATTGGTGCGTGACGCATTTTCAAAGTTCCAGGCTATACCCATTAGGGGTACATGAAAATCAAAATGCCAGGGCCCAGTGGTGTGATCACAATAGCCAGCGACCCAGACAAGGCCCTCCGAGCCGAAAACAAAACAGCATCCCTGGCCCTCGAGGCACAATCTGAGGCTCTAGCAGCCGAATAATTGACCACACTACATACAGTAGTCGACAGACATGATGTCACCCTCAGCAAAAGGCCCAAGTCTACATCCTTCAAACCAGCTGACGAAACCGTCAAGTTCCAAGTACATCCAACGGACCCCAATAAAACAGCGACCATCGGAGCACAGCTGGACCAAGAGGTCGACGAGGTGCTGCATGCATTCCTGCGCGAAAATTGGGACATATTCGCCTGGCACCCTTCGGACATGCCAGGTATCCCACGCAGGCTGGCAGAACACAGCCTGAACATACTTAAGGGCTTCAAGCCGGTTAAATAGATGCTCCGCCGATTTTCCGAACCCAAGAGTCAAGCCATGGGGGAAGAATTAGCTAAACTACTCGAAGCCGGATTCATCAGAGAAATCAAACACCTCGACTGGCTGGCAAATTTGGTCATGGTACCTAAAAAAGAGAAATCCTGGCGGCTATGCGTTGACTTCAAAGACCTCAACAAGGCTTGCCCCAAGGATCCCTTCCCTCTGACCCGAATAGACCAGATCATCGACGCCACCGCCGGTCACGACTCGCTATGTTTCCTCGACGCCTACTTGGGATATCACCAAGTCAAGATGAAGGAATCCGACCAACCAGCAACCACATTTATTACACCCTACGGACCATTCTGCTTCAACACAATGCCCTTCGGGTTAAAAAACGCAGGTGCAACATATCAGCACATGATTCAAACATGCCTGGAAACCCAAATCGGTAAAACAGTCGAAGCCTATGTGGATGATGTGGTCATTAAGACCAAACATGTTGGCCAGTTGGTCAACGACCTCCGTCTCACCTTCGAAAACTTGAAAACATATGATATACGGCTTAACCCGGATAAGTGTGTTTTCGGAGTTCCTGCCGGAAAACTGCTCGGATTCATTGTCTCCCACAGAGGGATAGAAGCCAATCCGGCTAAAATCCGAGCTCTGTCCCAACTGGCAATACCCACAGAGCTCAAACATGTCCAGAAGCTGGCCGGTTGCGTTGCAGCCTTGAGTCGTTTCATCTCCCGCCTTGGCGAAATGGCTCTGCCACTTTACAAATTACTCAAAAAAACCAAAAACTTCGAATGGACTGATGAGGCCACCGCCGCCCTAGAGGAGATAAAGACTCTACTTGCAGGCAACCCCATTTTGACAGCACCGGGCATAGGCGAACCCATGTTACTATACATTTCAGCCACGAACCAGGTCGTGAGCACAGTACTCGTGGTAGAACGAGAGGCCGAAGGACACAAGTTTCGGATACATAGGCCTGTCTATTATGTATCAGAGGTGCTCACCCCGTGCAAATCTCGATATCCGCACTATCAGAAGATTGCCTACACAGTGTTTATGGCATCCCACAAACTCCGACACTACTTTCAAGAGTGTTCGGTCACCGTGGCATTTGAAGTACCCTTGAATGACATCATCAACAACAGGGACGCCACAGGTCGCATCGCCAAATTCGCCATAAAGATCCTACCTTTTGAAATTGCGTACAAGCCACGTCGAGCTATTAAGTCTCAGGTTCTGGCCGATTTTCTGGCAGAATGTACAGAAGCCGAGCTTCCCTAGGAATACAGCACGTACTCACACTGGACAATGTATTTCGACGGCTCCAAGATGTTGGCCGGGCTGGGGGCTGGCGTAATCCTCACGTCCCCCACTGGCGACACTATTCGGTACGTACTGCAGATCATGTACACGGACTCCAACAACGCAACCGAATATGAGGCCCTGTTGCACGGTCTTCGGATGGCAACATCAATGGGTGTTCGGCTGCTCGAGGTACGGGGAGATTCCAACCTCGCCATCTCTCAAGTCAATGGCGAATTTGACGCCAAAGACCCAAAAATGGTGGCATACTGAAACGTCGTCTTAAGAATTTCAGCCCGGTTTGAAGGGTTAGAATTCCAACACGTCTCTAGAGACAGTAATCAAGCTGCAGATATCCTCGCCCGCTTGGGCGCCAAGCCCGACCCTGTCCCTACAAACACCTTTCTAGAGCAGCTTTTTAAACCATCCGTGGTGTGGCAGGATGGGGATCAAGGCACAACAACCAATGGGCCCGAACAAATTGTCCCTCCGGCCATTGAGCCAAACGACGACATCATCGGTGGCTTGACAGTTGAAGAAACCACTTCGGCTCATGAGGTCATGGCCGTAATCGCACCATGGACTGAGCCCTTCCTTGCCTACCTTATACGGCAGGAGCTCCCCAATGATCAGAACGAGGCACGGCACATAATCCGGCGCTCTAAAGCCTACAAGGTCCACGAGGGTGAGTTATATAAGAAAAGTGCTACTGGAGTCCTACAGCGGTGCATACCGAAAACAGAGGGGCAGCAACTTTTGGCCGAGATACATGCCGGCATGGGCGGCCACCACGCGGCAGCTCGGGCCCTGGTAAGCAAGGCCTTCCGAGCAGGGTTTTTCTGGCCTACCGCCTGCCAAGACGCCCACACTCTAGTCCAACATTGTGTTGGATGCCAGTTATTCGCTAATCAAACCACATGCCCCCCACGGCTCTCTGGACTGTACCAATCACCTGGCCTTTCGCAGTTTGGGGATTGGACATGGTTGGACCACTTAAAGGGGGAATCAAGAAAAAGAAATACCTACTGGTTATGGTCAACAAATTCACTAAATGGATTGAAGCAAAACCAGTAACCTCAGCAAAGTTCGGACCAGTTATCGACTTTATATCCGGCGTGGTACACCGTTATGGTGTCCCTCACAGTATCATCACGGATAATGGATCCAATTTCACGGCCCAGGAAGTCAAGGACTGATGCGCTACTATGGGCATCAAGCTCGATTACGCTTCGGTGTACCACCCACAAACCAACGTACAAGTTGAGAGGGCCAACGGACTAATCATGAGCGGCATTAAGCCCCGCCTAGTCCGTTCCTTGAAACAATCTGATTGTCACTGGGTGGAGGAACTCGACTCCATGCTTTGGGGACTGCGCACTACCCCCAACCGATCAACGGGATACACACCCTTCTTCATGGTGTACGGCGCAGAAGCAGCCCTACCTTGTGATATTATACACGACGCACCTCGAGTATGCATGTATGAGGAAAAGGAAGCCGAGTTGGATCGGCAGGATGACCTAGACGCTTTGGAAGAGGAGCGGGACGTCGATCGGGCTTGTTCTACATTTTATCAGCAGCAGGCTTGACGCTACCAGAGCAGGGAAGTTCGGGCAAAGGCATACAACGTTGGAGAACTCCTCGTTCGCCTCCCAGAGAAGGAAAATAACAAGCTCTCGCCTAAATGGGAGGGCGCTTTCATAATTGATGAAGTGTTAGCAGGAGGAGCGTATCGTCTTCGCAACCTGGCCAATAACCACCTCGAACCGAACCCCTGGAACGCAGCCCGAATCCAGCGCTTCTACGGCTAAAAATGCCCATGTCAGTCCACTACCCCTTTCCTCATTGTAATTTTTTTTTAGAATTAGCATCTCCCGGGCCCTGTTTGGATAAACCGAATTCTATTTAGGCCCTCTTCATCGCACATTTTCAAATGTAACACCCAGATTTTACCTGGGGACTCCTTTAGAGCAGCCAATCAATATATTTCGGGTCATGTAATCATCTTTGTCGTGTTTGCCTTTCCCGAATACCTCTTCAGCCATTATATGCACCGATTCGTCTTAAGTTTTTGCCAACCTGGGTTGCCTGGCTCCTGTGCTTACCCCCTATGTTCCCGATCATTTGGCTTGGGGGTAAAGGGAGCACCTCTGCGATTGTTATGACCGGGTCAGCCGTGTACGTACCTCAGACGGGTGAACCCGAAAGCTAGCGTTCTTCAGAACACAATGGGTCGGCAAAGAGGAAAACTATAATACTCTTGGTGTTCGTCACCAACACTTGGGGATTCGGCCCCCGCAGCAATTATTCGCATACCTCGGGTATCCGAATACAAACATCTGCACTTGGCATGATGAACCTGATGAAAGGAACCCATCGAGGAACTATTTTCTTCAGAAGATGTTTCTTACATTAAACAGTAATATAACATAACTCTCCGCACGTGTTTTTGTCTGTTCGCACCCAAAGGCCGGATTGCTTGGTTACTGGAAGTGATTTCCCTGCTTACCTCAGGTCACATAGTACGAAACACTCCCCGACCACTAGTCGGGGAGGCGGAAGCCGATGGCCGTTTAAGACAACGTTTTACAGTTCGGATCGAGACCGTTCGATGTAAAGTACATAGTTACATAGAATCAAACACATCACTCTTTGTCCACATTGTCTATTACGCTATCTAAAGAACAATCCCACTGGGACAATCGAGCTGCGGGCATCACTTGGTCATAAACCAAATGAAGGGGTATTTCCTGCCCATCCGGCCCTACTGGCCCAACACGAGCCATATGCTCTGGCTCGAGTTTCCTGAACCGGGTTTTCACCATGGCCCATGCTTCTCGTGCCCCCTCCTGACAGGATGATATTTTCCACAATTCGAAGCATCGCCGAGCTCCCTTAAAGTGATTCGCCACTTTTCTCGTGCCCATATCGTCCGGCACCACTTTGGCTGACCATAATGCCTTCACCATCTTCTTCATAGCCTTTTGAGGTTTCTCATGAACCACATATAGTTCCTTCAGCACGTTCCCGCCAAAGGACTAGACTTCCTCTCCGAGCCGGCCAGTCAGGAGACCAAGCATCAAAAGCATGGCATATATTTTACATTCAAGCACGGTACAAGTCTATACTTATCCAACGCTTACAGACAAACTTACTAAACATGCCGCTTCTCAAGCTCTGGTTTTCTCCGCGAACTTGCGCCAATTGAGTTTTTAGACTCTCCAGTTCTTCGGCCTGTTGCTGGTTCTCCGTCTTCAGTTTGTTGGTCTCCTCCTGGCTTCGTTTCAAAACCCGAAGACCGGCTTGATGCTGTGATTCCGCATACCGTTGAGTTTCTTTGGCGGCGTCCAGGTCCTTTTGTAGTTGACCTATGGATTCAGCTGCTATAAAGATAGTCGGTGTTAAATAAAGTGTGATGGCATAATCCAAGCAAGTTTAGAGCTTTCCCTCACCATGGGCCTCGCTGGTGAACTTTTTCACAGCTTCCAATTCAGCTTCCGCATCAGCCAACCGTGTTCGGCTTAGCTCAAGGTCCTTGAACAATTTTTTATTCTGGTCCTTTAAGGCCTGTAGCAAACGATACACATTTCTCAGACACTTAACTCGGCCATCCCGCCCGATTCAAGGCTCGGGGGCTACTGGGTTAGTATTTACATTTGGTTGTTGGAAATCATTCCTTACCTGCATATCGGCTGACAGAAGATTGGCAATTTCCTCGAGACCTGTTCGGGCCGCTCCGAGATATGCGTCGACCGAATTTAAAGCATTAAATTCTTGGTCGGAAAAGGTGGCCTGGCGCAGGGATTCCTTCCGTCGCCGGTGATTCATCACACTTTCAACTTTCAAATTGGTAACCGAAACATCCTTAGGATCTTCCACAGGCTGATGTATTGTGGGATCCCCCGCATTAACCTTCGCCCGTGCCGAGGGCCTTCGGCCACTCCCTGACATTCCCTTGATGTCTTCGGATGGTTGGGGTGGTACCTTCTTCCTGTTGACTCGGATTGAATTTCAGCGGAGCCCCTCATAGATGAGGCCAGTGATGAACTGATGGCAATTTTAAAGCATATTACCTTTTTTTTTCCGAAGATGCAATTGGCATGGTCGCTTTCCGTTTGGAGGCTCCTTTGTTGGCCGGAATTGACGCCACCTCCGTTGATGTTCGGCGTGAGGTTCGGCAGCCCTTGGGAGTAGAAGTTAGCATAGCCGGAGTAGCACAAGGCGAATGCTTTGTTGGAAAGGAGGACTTCTTGCTACTTACGGCGGTGGAGGGGAGGAGCCAAGGATGATCGGCTGTGATGGCCACCTTAGAACCATCGAGGCTTTCCTAAAAGAAAACCCTGTCCTCAAAGTCAATCGATATCTCTGGGTCCTCGCAAAAGCCTGGATCGTCATCACGAGAATGATCCTCCGGCTGAGGAGCGGGGCAGCTCATGCCTTCAACTTGGCATCTCCAGCTCTGTTCAGAAAAATGGTTGAACCGATCAGTATTCAGGTGTGATATCCGAGCTATGAACACAAGTTTAAACTTACCCATTCAATGGCATTGTAGCCCGAGTAGCCTTTCCAGTTTCTCGGGCGGGCGAACTCTTCTTCCTCGCCTTTGAATAGATCCGCCAATATGGCAACCATTGTTGCTTGATTGTCCGGCCCCTATCGCTTGTAGCGGGATGCGTCACTTGTCCCGTTATAGCTCCACAGGGGGTGCGTCCTTTGTTGGAGGGGTTGCACGCATCGTTCGATTGCCGCGGCCATTACGTCAACCATGGCCAACCCACCATGGGCCAGCACCCTTACCTTCGTGGCTAGGCACTGTACCTCGGCAGACTCTTCCTGGGAAGAGCCCTTGGGCCGCCAGTTAAGTCGTTTCTTAAGTGGGGCATCCGAATACACAGGCACACCCCTCCGAACTGGTTCGAACAGGGGGATATCTTTGATATAAAACCACTCCGACGACCACTCTTCGGAATCTTTCTTTGGAGTCCCAATGGGATATCCAGTGTCGGCTATGCGACACACCTTGGCTTCGCCTACTTCAAGAATTGACCCCCCATGGGTGTGAGGGACGAGGCAGAAAAAACTTCCTCCATAGTTCAAAATCGGCCTCGCAGCCCAGGAACATATCGCAGAGAGCAACAAAGCCAGAAATATGCAGAATTGATCCCGGGGTGAGGTGGTGGAGTTGGATACCATAAAACTCTAGCAGGCCCCTTAAGAACGGGTGAATGGGGAATCCTAGACCTCTTAGAAGGAAGGATACGAAACATACCCTCTCATCCTTATTTGGATTGGGAAAGTTCTCTGTGAAGGCTTCGCCATTGTCTGAAGTTAGCCAGGTGTGAACGGGCACAAGATCTGCGGCTGGAAGATACCCTTGCTGCTGGAGGCCGCATAGCTGAAGCCATGACGCGGAGCAGCTAGGCCAGTCGCCCAGGAGATGGCCGTGAGGGTGCGAGGATGGGCCAGGGACGCCGGCCATGAGGATTTTCTCTGGGAAGGGTAGGGTTCCTTTCTTGGCTATGGATGGACCACTTGATGCGCCTGATACGTCTCCAACGTATCTATAATTTTTTATTGTCCATGCTGTTATATTATCATTCTTGGATGTTTTACAATCATTTTATAGTAACTTTATATCATTTTTTGGGACTAACCTATTGACATAGTGCCCAGTGCCAGTTGCTGTTTTTTGCTTGTTTTTTTACTTCGCAGGAAATCAATACCAAACGGAGTCCAAACGCAATGAAACATTTTGGTGATTTTTTCCGGACCAGAAGACACAAGTTGGGCCAAGAAAGTACCTGAGGGGGGCTCCGAGGGGAGCACAACCCACCAGGGCGCGCCTGGGCCCCCAGGCGCGCCCAGGTGGGTTGTGCCCACCTCGGCCGCATCCCGCACCGCCTCTTTGCTCTATAAATACCCCAATATTCCAGAAACCCTAGGGGAGTCGACAAAAATCAATTCCAGCCGCCGCAAGTTCCAGAAACCCGCCCAAGCGCACCCAGGTGGGTTGTGCCCACCTCGGCCGCCTCCCGCACCGCCTCTTTGCTCTATAAATACCCCAATATTCCAGAAACCCTAGGGGAGTCGACGAAAATCAATTCCAGCCACCGCAAGTTCCAGAAACCACAGATCCAATCTAGACACCATCACGGAGGGGTTCATCATCCTGATTGATGCCTCTCCGATGATGCGTGAGTAGTTCATTGTAGACCTACGGGTCCATAGTGAGTAGCTAGATGGCTTTCTCTCTCTCTCTTTTGATTCTCAATAAAATGGTCTCTTGGAGATCTATTTGATGTAATTCTTTTTACGGTGTGTTTGTTGGAATCCGGTGAACTTTGAGTTTATGATCAGATCTATGTTTTTATCCATGAAAGTTATTTGAGTCTTTTGATCTCTTATATGCATGATTACTTATAGCCTCGTATTTCTTCTTCGAATCTTTGGTTTAGTTAGGCCAACTAGATCGATTTTTCTTGCCATGGGAAGAGGTGCTTTGTGATGGGTTCGATCTTACGGTTCTTGATCCCAGTGACAGAAGGGGAACCAACATGTATGTATCGTTGCTATTAAGGATAACAAGATGGGGTCTATTTCCACATAAATAGATCTTGTCTACATCATGTCATCGTTCTTATTGCATTACTCCGTTTCACCATGAACTTAATACACTAGATGCATGCTGGATAGCGGTCGATGTGTGGAGTAATAGTAGTAGATGCAGGCAGGAGTCGGTCTACTAATCTTGGACGTGATGCCTATATAATGATCATTGCCTGGATATCGTCATAATTATTTGAAGTTCTATCAATTGCCCAACAGTAATTTGTTTACCCGCTGTATGCTATTTTTCTCGAGAGAAGCCACTAGTGAAATCTACGGCCCCCGGGTCTATTTTCTCATCATATATTTTCAGATCTATTTTGCTATTTGCCTATTTATTTGCCACTTTTATTTTCAGATCTATATTTCTAAAACCCAAAAATATTTTGCTGCACTTTATTTTATTCGTGATCTATTTATCAAATCTACTACAATTTATCTCCCGTCAACTTGCCAATTTCTGGCGTCGTTACCCGAAAGGGATTGACAACCCCTTTAACACGTCGGGTTGTAAGTATTTGTTCTTTGTGTGCAGGTGCTGTTTATGTAGTGTTGCTTGGTTCTCCTACTGGTTCGATAACCTTGGTCTCATCACTGAGGGAAATACCTACCGTTGCTATGCTGCATCATCCCTTCCTCTTTGGGGAAATGCCGACGTAGTTCAACCCAACATCAAAAGGAATTTCTGGCGCTGTTGCCGGGGATACATCATCAACATCTACCAGGTTCCTAATCACAAATCTCATCTCCTTGCAATTTACATTATTTGCCATTTGCCTCTCGTTTTCCTCTCCCCCACTTCACAAAAATTTGCCGTTTTATTCGCCCTCTTTTTCGTTCACCGTTTTCTCGTCAGATCTATTTTTGAGTGCAATCTTGTTGCGTAGTCACGATGACTCAAGAGAACACCAAGTTGTGTGATTTCTCCAATACCAACAACATTGATTTTATTAGCACTCTGATTGCTCCTCCCGCCACTAGTGCGGAGTCTTGTGATATTAATGCCGCTTTGTTGAATCTTGTTATGAAAGATCAATTTTCCGGTACTCCTAGTGAGGATGCCGTGTCCCATCTTAACACATTCATGGAATTATGCGATATGCAAAAGAAAAAAATATGTGGACAATGATATTATGATGTTGAAATTATTCCTGTTTTCTTTGCGAGATCGTGCAAAAATTTGGTTTTCTTCTTTGCCTCGCAATAGTATCGATTCTTGGGATAAGTGCAAAGATGCTTTTATTACTAAGTATTTTCCGCCCGCGAAAATTATTTCCCTTAGGACGCAAATCATGAATTTTAAGCAACTTGAGCATGAACATGTTGCGCAATCTTGGGAAAGAATGAAATTGATGCTAAGAAATTGTCCTACTCATGGTGTAAATCTCTGGATGATCATACAATTTTTTTATGCGGGATTGAATTTTGTTTCTAGAAATCTTTTAGATTCCGCCGCAGGGTGGTACTTTTATGGAAATTACTTTCGGTGAAGCTACTAAATTGCTAGACAATATTATGGCAAATTATTCACAATGGCGTACCGAAAGAGCTCCTACTAGTAAAAAAGTTAATTCGGTTGAAGAAATTTCTTCTTTGAGTGAAAAAGTTGATGCTCTTATGAAATTGGTTGCTAATAAAAGTGCTCCTATTGATTTTAATGATGTGCCTTTGTCTACCTTGATTGAGCAAAATAGTGATGCCGTAGATGTGAATATTATCTCTCGAAACAATTTCAATAACAATGCTTATAGTGGTAATTTTAATCCTAGGCCTTTTCCTAGTAATTCCTCTAATAATTATGGTAATTCCTATGGTAATCCTTCTTATAATAATAATAGGAACACCTTTGATCTTGAGAATAATATTAAAGAATTTATCAATACTCAAAAGGTTTTTAATGCTACGATAGAAGAAAAACTGAATAAGATTGATGATATGTCTAGGAGTATTGATAGAATTTCTCATGATGTAGAAAATCTCAAGATGAAAATTTTTGTGCCTAAGGTTGAGGAATAAATTAAAGCTTTATATGTTTCTATGGATGAAAGTAAGAAAAGAACCGCTATGCTTAGAGCTAAAAGAGAATTTCTAGAAAAAGCGTTTTCTAGTGATTGCTTTCATAAAAGTGATGAATATCTTAAAATGGTTGGTGTTTCTTCTATTAATTCCTTGTTTAGTAAAATTAAGATTGATAATAAAGGGACTGGAGAAGAGTCAACTTTAGCTAGAAGGCATCCTGATAATTTGGAGGGTGAAAATCTTGTTGAGAAAATTGATAAAAGTTGGTTTGGAGAGGTCAAAACTTTAACTAGTGATGTGCCCACTCTTTTGGATTACAAAGACTTTAATTATGATAACTGCTCTTTGATTGATTGCATTTCTTTGTTGCAATCCATGATACTTTCACCCCATGCCTATGAACAAAATAAAGCTTTTACTAAACATATTGTTGATGCTATTATGAAAGCTTTGGAAGAAAAGTTGGAATTAGAGATTTCAATCCCTATAAAATTACATGATGAATGGGAACCTACTATCAAAGTCAAGATTAAAAATTATGAGTGTTTTGCTTTGTGTGATTTGGGTGCTAGTGTTTCTACAATTCCGAAATCTTTATGTGATGTGCTTGGTCTTACCGATATTGAAGAATGTTCTTTAAATTTGCACTTGGCGGATTCTACTATTAAAAAGCCTATGGGAAGAATTAATGATGTTCTTATTCTTGCAAATAGGAATTATGTGCCCATAGATTTTATTGTTCTTGATATTGAATGCAATCCGTCTTGTCCAATTATTCTTGGTAGATCGTTTTTGCGCACTATAGGTGCCACGATTGATATGAAAGAAGGGAACATCAAATTCCAATTTCCTTTGAGAAAGGGTATGGAACACTTCCCTAGAACAAGAATTAAGCCACCATATGAATAAATCATGAGGGCATCTTATGGATCTAGAAACAAAGATGGCAATACTTAGATCTTTGCATTATGCCTAGTTAAGGGCGTAAAACGATAACGCTTGTTGGGAGGCAACCCAATGAATAAAATTTATTTTCATCTTTTTCTTTCTGTTCTTGAGTGTTTCCACAATTATGGTACTGTTATGATTGTGTTTTTTGTGTTTTAATTAGTGTTTGTGCCAAGTAAAGCCTTTAGGATAGCTTTGGTGGTAGTTGATTTGATCTTGGTGGAAAACAGAAACTTTTGCGTCCAGTAAAACAATTTTCAAAATTCACAGAAGCGACAAAAAATTCTGAATTTTTTACACAAGATTGATATACTAATTGCCTCTATTTATTAATTCTTTAGAATTTTTGGAGTTAGAGAAGTATGAGAACAATTCGCATCTTTACAGACTGTTCTGTTTTAGACAGATTCTGTTTTCTTTGCATTGTGTGCTTATTTTGATGAATCTATGGTTTGTATCGGGGGGTATGAGCCATGGTAAAGTTAGAATACAATAGATATAATGCAATAACAAAATTTGAATGGGTTTTGTATCGTACTAAAAGTAAAGATTGGTTTTCTTATACTAACGGATCTCACGAAGGTTTTGTTGAGTTTTGTGTGATTGAAGTTTTCAAGTTTTGGGTGAGATTACGATGGATGAAGGAATAAGGAGTAAGAAGAGACTAAGCTTGGGGATGCCCCATGGCACCCCAAGACATTATCCAAAGAGAAGCAAGCAACTAAGCTTGGGGATGCCCGAGTGGCATCCTCTCTTTCTTCTAACGACCATCGGTATTTTACTTGGAGCTATATTTTTATTCGTCACATATTGATAACCCACAAGTATAGGGGATCGCAACAATTTTTGAGGGTAGAGTATTCAACCCAAATTTATTGATTTGACACAAGGGGAGCTAAAGAATATTCTCAAGTATTAGCAGCTTAGTTGTCAATTCAACCACACCTAAAAGACTTAATATCTGCAGCAAAGTATTTAGTAGCAAAGTAGTATGGAAGTGACGGTAACAGTGGCAAAAGTAACAGGAACAGTTTTGTAGCAATTGTAACAGTGGCAACGGAAAAGTAACGTAGCAAAGATCAATATGTGAAAAGCTCGTAGGCAATGGATCAATGATGGATAATTATGTCGGATGGCATTCATCATGCAACAGTTATAACCTAGGGTGACACAGAACAAGCTCTAATTCATCAATATAATGTAGGCATGTATTCCGAATATAGTCATACGTGCTTATGGAAAAGAACTTGCGTGACATCTTTTGTCCTACCCTCCCGTTGCAACGGGGTCCTAATGGAAACTAAGGGATATTAAGGCCTCCTTTTAATAGAGAACCGGACCAAAGCATTAGCACTTAGTGAATACATGAACTCCTCAAACTACGATCATCACCGGGAAGTGTCCCGACTATTGTCACTCCGGGGTTGCCGGATCATCACACGTAGTAGGTGACTATAACTTGCAAGATAGGATCAAGAACACATATATATTCATGAAAATATAATAGGTTCAGATCTGAAATCATGGCACTCGGGCCCTAGTGACAAGCATTAGACATAGCAAAGTCATAGCAACATCAATCTTAGAACATAGTGGATACTAGGGATCAAACCCTAACAAAACTAACTCGATTACATGATAAATCTCATCCAACCCATCACCGTCCAGCAAGCCTACGATGGAATTAGTCACACACGGCGGTGAGCATCATGAAATTGGTGATGGAGGATGGTTGATGATGATGATGGCGATGATTTCCCCTCTCCGGAGCCTTGAACGGACTCCAGATTTGCCCTCCCGAGGAAGAACAGGAGGTGGCGGCGGCTCCGTATCGTAAAACGCGATGAATCCTTCTCCCTGATTTTTTTCTCGTCGAACGTGAATATATGGAGTTGGAGTTGAGGTCGGTGGAGCTTCGTGGGACCAACAAGCCAGGGGGCGCGCCTAGGGGGGTAGGGCGTGCCCCCCACACTTGTGGACAGGCGGTGGGTCCCCCTCGGTTAATTCTTTCACCAATATTTTTTATTTATTCCAAAAATATTCTCCGTGAAGTTTTAGGTCATTCCAAGAACTTTTATTTCTGCACAAAAATAACACCATGGCAATTCTGCTGAAAACAGCGTCAGTCCGGGTTAGTTCCATTCAAATCATGCAAATTAGAGTCCAAAACAAGGGCAAAAGAGTTTGGAAAAGTAGATACGATGGAGACGTATCACATATCATGAGTTTTGCTTGGAGCGTCTTGTATGATATGAGTCTTTGCTTGTTTTGCTTTTTATTTTTAGTCATGAATCCTTGCTGGACACACCTATTTGAGAGAGCCAAAATTATGATATGACTTGTTAGAATTGCTCTCTATGCTTCACTTAAATCTTTATGAGCTATGGAATTGCTCTAGTGCTTCACTTATATCTTTTTGAGCACAGTGTGCTTTAGTATTTTTGAAGAAATGCTCTCATGCTTCACTTAGATTTATTTGAGAGTTAGTAATTTTTTTAGAAATTCTCTCTTGCTTCACTTAAATTATTTTGAGAGAAGAAAATTTTATGCTCATGTTCTTCACTTAGATTTGTTTGAGCTATCAAAAGCAACTTATGAAATTAGTCCCAAAGTGATAGATATTCAAGAGGGATATAATAAAAACTTTCATGAAGATCATTGGACAAAATAAACTTGATTCCTTGTAATAGTTTTGCGATATGTTGATATAATATGTGAGTCATATTGATGAGTAATTATGCTTTATTAAGAATATTGGTGTCAAGGTTTGTGATTCCCTATGCAAGCATGAAAGTCAATAGTTATGCAATGAAATTACATCCTACTTGTGGTGCATTATTCGGTGTTAGTTATGCTCAATGGTCGCTTATGAGATTTTTCGTTTCTTGCTTGCATGCTTCTCAATCTTTTGCTAGCCTTCATTTGCACTAAGTATGATCACTACTTGTGCATCCAAAATCCTTAAACCAGTTTTGCCATATGAGTCCACTATACCTACCTATATGCGGTATTTCCGTGCCGTTCTAAGAAAATTTGTATGTGCCATCTCTAATTTCAAAATAAATTTCTCTTTTGTGTGCTCGTACCGCTCATGAAACGGTAGGGGGTGGCTGATATTTTTCCATGCTAGATGTGTTATTCTCAAGATGAGTGTTTATTGACTTGTCATTGCACGAGAGTACGGCAAAGGTATTAGGGATGCCCAGTCCCAAAATGAAAAATGAATTTACTTTATGTTGTCAAATAATAAATTCCTTGGAAAGTGTTGGTATGGACGGCACCCGTGGATTCGGTCATCCGTGGAAAGTGAAAGTATGGTAGAAAAAGGAATAAACTTTATTTTCTATTTGGGAACCGCCTATGATATATCTAGCATGGAAAGTATTGGGAACTACTCGATCGTTTTCGTTGACAGGAAAAGCATGCCACCCATGTGACGCCACCGGCTTAATCGTGCACTAATCATACACGCAAATGCACACGATCAAGCCTAAGGACTCACTTGAAGATATCACAACACAACTCTAAAACATAAATAAAGTCATACAAGCTTTATATTACAAGCCAGGGCCTCGAGGGCTCGAATACATAGCTCGATGGCATACAAGTGTCATCGGAAGCATCAGATATCTGAGTACAGATATAAAAGAGAAACAGAAAGGCCTTTAGAAAGGCGGGGCAAAATAAAATGCTACGATCGAAAGGCGTAGGCCTCCTGCCTAGGACCCTCCGAATCCTACTCTTGGTCGTCTGTCGGCTCCTCGTAGAAGTACTCGCCAGGAGGGTAGTAGTAGTAGCCGTAGTCGTCGACAGGGGCAGCTAACTCAGGGGCTCCGTCATCTGGTTGTGTCAAGTGGATATGGGGAGAAAAAGAAAATAAAGCAAACATGAGTACTCATCCGAAGTACTCAGCAAGCGAGGATCTATACTACATATGCAACATTTTCAAAGGGTGGCTGTATATGTGGACTGGGCTACAGAAATGCCAGAATAGAGGGGAAGAGCCTAGTCCTATCGAAGACTAGCATCTTCAAGCATCTTCATCAGTCTTGCAGCATTAGAAGAGTGCAGAGTAACATAATGTAAAGTAGTAGTAGCATCATCAACCTCGGCCAGAGATCCTTCCTCGACTCACTGCGAGAAAGCAATCCCAGAGCCATACTATCCATTTCATCTCAAGTTCTAGTTGTACTGATCGGGATACAACTCCGAGTGTCCGTTACGGTAGGACAGGCTATCGATAGATTAGTTCTTCCCTGCAGGGGTGCACCAACTTACCCACAACGCTCGCTTAACTCCGGCCGAACACACTTTTCTGGGTCATGCCCGGCCTCGGCTAAGCAACACGCCGCAACCCGACCTAGGCTTAAAAGAGAGGTCAGCACGCCGGACTAAACCTATGCCCTCAGGGGTCTTGGGCCATCGCCCCGGGAACTCCTGCATGTTACGGGGCCACCGAGAGCAGACCTAGCAACCCCTTATACAAGCACGGTTGCGTTACCAGTCCAACTCGGCGTGCGCCGCTCCTTACTGACGTCAAATAAGCTTCGGCTGATGTATACGACGCAGAACGCCCATACTATGCCCACGTGATGGTTAGTGCTATCAGGCCAGAGGCCCCTCGGATCAAATATCCAAACCGTAAGTGTGTTGGTAGTGCGGTCACGAGCAGATTCTCACGAAAGATGTGACCCCGTAGCCCCGTCTTGAGGACTTGCGGCAAGGGCTAGGAATGCCCGGCCACGCCTCGTGTTCAACCCTCGGGCACCATCCAGGTCCACCCGATTCCACATCACTCGCTATTAAGCTCGCGCGGGTACCCCTCAGGGCCGACCCGTCTTTAGTGTCATGGTTCAGTGATCAGTCACAGTATCCAAAGTATCGGTGTGTCTGACACCAAAGGGAACCCTGAGGAATCACCCCCGATGGAATCCCATTTGATGTTATCGTCAAGGTGAACAAAGGAGGAATCACCCTCGAGGTCCACACTTGAGGAGTTGCGCGACGACGTCGTTATCGGGGGTGGTGTAGGAGGAATCACCCTCGCTTACCACGACCGAACAACTAACCTACAAGGTTATCATCAGAAGTGCTAACGAGGTATCACCCTCGGCACTCGATATTAACCCAGTAGTGTCGGCAATTAAGGGTAAGTGACGTGTGGTGTCGGGGCTTGGTCTTCAATCCCATTGCTTGGGTCTTCTGATCATCCAGCGGGGCAGTCGGGATAAATGGGGTCTCTGATGGTCTCTACCCAACCTATTCTAAACAGTTTAGGATAACAGATGAGTATCAACAGCAGGTTACAAGTAAACATGCTATGCAGCAGATATAGGACAACAGTAGCAGCAGTAACTTCTAATGCAAGCATAAGAGAGAAGAGAGTGGGCGATATCGGAATGCTCAAAATGGGGGTGCTTGCCTGTCTGCGCGACGGCAAGGGCAGGGTCGTCAACTGAGTCGTCGGGCTACTGAGCAGCGTCGACCTCGGGAGCTACGTCGATGTCGGCGTCTACCGAGAGAGAAGAGAGGGGGAGGAAACAAGTAAATACACAGCTAACGATGCAACACAGAACAAGTCATGACTAGGATGCAGTGCAGGGTTGCCTTAACATGCAACTAAGTCACTTCGGTTATTTTAGGATTTAAGTTGGATTTATTAACCGGTGATAATGCACTATTCATCCATCGGATTCGGCCTCGAAGTTGCGGTTACACCTACTTAGGGGGTTCCGGCACCGAAACAGACGACGCGATCAAATTCGTCTCGTCGTTCTGAGCAACTTTCATGTTTTAAGTTTTTTGATCTGAGCTACGGTTTAAAAGTTATTAGTTTTCAAAGTTTAAATGATTTTCTGGAATTATTTTTATTAACAGAATTGACTTATGATGTCAGCATGATGTCACTGTGACGTCAGCAGGTCATCTGCGGCTGACCAGAGTCAAACCTGACCAGTGGGACCCACTGGTCAGTGACACAGTGGACAATCAGAGATTTAAAATTAATTGTTTGGGTTAATTAGCACACGGGCCCCACATGTCAGTGTCTACCAGTTATTCTAATTAATTTTTAATTATTAAAAACATGGATTAAGCAAGTGGGGCCGCCTGGCAGTGGTTGTGGTTGCCACGTCAGCGTGGTTGACCTGGTCAACTGGTCCACTGGACCCGTGGGACCCAGTGGCCAGTGACCCAGGCACGGCCACGTCATCGCAACGTCGGCGTCGGCGCCGGAATGGCTCCGGCGAGCCCCTCGCGGCGGCTACCTCGCCGGAGAGGTTCGGATTTCCTCTAGTGGGCACCCAATCGCGCGCCGTTTGCTGCATTCAAACGGCTGATCGATGCCGCGGCCGTTGGCAGTGCTGGTTGGTGTCAGGGTAGTCCTACGCGACGGCGGCGAGCACGAATGTGGTGGCCGGAATCCGGCTTCTCCGGAAACGCGGCTACACGGAGCGCTCGGGTGAACTAGCTTCGCGGGCGAGCTCTACGGGACCCCGGAATCTCATCGGTGCCAAGCATCTGGGCAAAACGGCACGGGAGCGAGGGAATCGCCGGCGATGGCGGCAGCGAGCTACGGGTCCAAGCGGCACCGTCGATCTAGCACGCGCGCGAGCAAACAAAGTGGTCAGGGAAGAGGGTAGATGCTCACTGAGAGGCACACGGAGGTCGGTGGTCAGCTTAGTAGCAGCAGCGGTCGGCGAAGGGTCGCCGGAGCTCCGCGGCGGTCGGAGAAGGGGATGGAGACGAACGGCCGCTGCACGGCTCCCCGGCCTCGCGTGAGACCACCAGAAGAAGAGGGAGACCGCGAGGAGTCCACCGGACTAGTCGGTGAGGCAGGCGGGCGTCGGTGGCCGCGTCGGAGCTCGGCGCACGGCGTCGGTGCCGCTCGGGCAGAGAGGAAGGGGAGGGGAGTGCTTGAGGGAGAGGAGGGAGGAGCGAGCGAGGAGAGGGGGGAGAATGACGGAGAGGCCAGGGGGAGTGGTCGGCTCGTCCTTATCCCCTCCGCCTCCCTGTTTCGTCGGTGGGCGCCGGCGTGTCGCCGCGCGCGCGGCCATGGCACAGCAGACACGAGGAGGAGGGAGAAGGGAATGGGCCTGGTGGGCTGGGCCTCCTGGCACTGTGCACTTAGGCCTGTGCATAGTGCCTCATTTTATTTTTTTGTTTCCGTTTTCTATTTTTCTTTTATTTCTTTTCTATTTTGAAATAGTTAGGCCACTTTTGCACTTTTGTAAAATATGAGACTAGGCCCAAATATTACAATGCAATATTCCTTGTCACCAAAAACTGGTTTGGGTGAATTTGGATTTCATTTGAATTTGAAATGAATTTAATTAGGTTAAATAATTCTGTTTTGGTGCTATTTCATGTGGTTTGAACCTTTTAACTAGTTCCAAATCCATTGGTTATATTTTTATGAGTGCTTCTAGAATATTTTCTATTTAGTGAACATTTTTCCCATAGTGTTTGAGCAAGTTGATTTTGCACTTTTGAATTTGAGTTGATTTCCATAATAGAGTTTGAATTATTTTGGTTAATCACTATGACTAAGCACTGCAAATGATATGACTTGGCATTATTTGCAGGTGATCACAGTGGCATTACATAGGGGTGTTGCAAATTCTCCTCCTCTAAAAGAAATTCTCGTCCCGAGAATTTAGGAGTTAGAAGGAAAGAGGTCGGGATATTCTTCCCGAAGATGATCCTCGCATTCCCAAGTGGCTTCATCTGTAGTATGATTCGACCACTGCACTTTCAGGAACTTGGTCGTCTTCTGACGAGTTCGACGTTCAGCTTCAACAAGGATGCAGATCGGATGCTCCTTATAAGATAAGTCATCTTGCAATTCAAGCATCTCATGATCCACTGCTCGGTGCGGAGATTCCTTGAAGCATTTACGGAGTTGTGACACATGGAAGACGTCATGGATATGAGAGAATTGTGGTGGCAACTCGAATTTATATGCCACCTGTCCACGTCTAGCCACGATGCGGAAAGGACCAACATAGCGTGGAGCTAGCTTGCCCTTGATTCCAAAACGACGGGTGCCCTTCAAAGGAGTGACACGAAGGTAAGCTTGATCACCTGGTTGATAAGTCAGACCCCATCGTTTGCGATCATAATTACTCTTCTGGCAGTCCTGAGCCACCTTGAGATTTTCTCGGACAATTCTGACTTGTTCTTCGGCGTGTTGAATAATGTCCGGTCCCACGAGAGGTCGTTCCCCAGTTTCTGACCAATTCAGAGGGGTTCGACACTTACGACCATATAGCACTTCGAATGGAGCCATCTTCAAACTGGCTTGATAACTGTTATTATAAGAGAATTCGGCAAACAGGAGAGATTCTTCCCACTTCTTACCGAATGATATAACACAAGCCCGAAGCATATCTTCAAGCACTTGGTTAACTCGCTCGACTTGGCCTTGGGATTGGGGATGATAAGCTGAACTCCATGTAATGTGAGTCCCCATAGCTTCTTGGAAACTTTCCCAGAACTTGGACGTGAAAAGACCGCCACGGTCTGAACTGATCTCCTTCGGAATACCATGGAGTGAAACAATTCTGGAGATGTAAAGTTCTACTAACTGGCTAGCAGTGATAGTCTCCTTGACAGGCAGAAAATGAGCAACCTTGGAAAGTTGGTCGACGACGACAAGAATAGCGTCGTGACCTTTCTGAGACTTGGGAAGACCAGTAATGAAATCCATCTGCACTTTATCCCACTTCCACAAAGGAATAGGGAGTGGTTGAAGAATTCCAACGGGCTTCTGATGTTCTGCTTTCACGCGACGACATACGTCATATTCAGCGACATAACGAGCAATGTCCTGCTTCATTCTAGACCACCAGTACCTCTGTCGAAGATCGCGATACATCTTGGTACTACCCGGATGGATAGACATCGGTGTATCATGAGCCTCCTTCATGACCTTGTCAGTCATAAGCTCGAAGCGAGGTACTACGATGCGGTCTCTGAAATATAATGTTCCATCTTCAGCAACTGAGAAATCCCGGTACTTATCAAGGTGAAGCTCTTTCTTCATCAAGTCAATTTCAGCATCTTTGGCTTGTGCTTCATTAACAGCTTTCTCAAGGTCTGGTTGTACCACAAGGTTATTAAGAGAACCCTGCGGAACGATACAGACGTTCAACTTGCGCAATTCTTCATAAAGCTGGGGTTGAGCTTGCTTAACTATGAGGTTGTTGCAATAGGACTTGCGGCTCAAGGCATCAGCCATCACGTTAGCCTTGCCAGGGGTATAATAAATACCACATTCATAGTCCGTAATTGTTTCCAACCATCGTTGCTGACGGAGATTAAGATCCGGTTGAGTGAACAATTATTTCAGACTCTGATGATCGGTATAAATCTCACACCGATTACCAAGAAGGTAATGTCGCCATAACTTTAATGCATAGATCACTGTAGCAAGTTCATGATCATGCACTGGATAATTTTCTTCATGAGGACGCAATTGACGTGAAGCATGCGCAATTACTCTTCGTTCTTGCATTAGGACACAGCCTAATCCCTGACGAGAGGCGTCACAATATATGACAAAGTCCTTGCAAGAATCAGGAGGAGCAAGCAGTGGAGCAGAAGTAAGCTTGTCCTTGAGGGTCTGGAAACTTTCCTGACATTTGTCTGTCCACTCAAACTTAACGCCTTTGTGAAGCAGATTAGTCAGGGGCTTGGCAATCTTGAAAAAGTTTTCGATGAATCGTCGACAATAACTTGCAAGGCCGAGAAAACATCGGACTTGCTTGGCATTCTTCGGAGGAGTCCAGTCAAGAATAGCCTGAACCCGCTCCGGGTTAACGGCAATACCGTCTTTGGAAATGACATGTCCAAGGTAGGTTACTTCAGAAAGCCAGAATTCACATTTAGAGTACTTGGCATACAACTGGTGCTCTCGAAGCCTCTCCAGAACAAGGCGAAGATGTTCGGCATGTTCTTCCTTATTCTTCGAATATACTAGGATATCATCCAGATATACCACGACGAATTTGTCGAGGTAATCCATGAATATATAATTCATCAGGCGGGAGAACGTAGCTGGAGCATTCGTTAGGCGAAATGACATGACGGTGTATTCGTAGGAGCCATAACGTGTAACGAAGGCGGTCTTCGGAATATCCTCTTCGCGGACACGGATCTGGTGATAACCCAACCTCAAGTCGAGTTTAGAAAACACCGATGATCCAGCAAGTTGATCATATAAGTCATTGATCCGGGGAAGTGGATATTTATTCTGAATGGTTGCCTGGTTGATAGGACGGTAATCTTGGACCAACCTTTTCGTACCATCTTTCTTCTTGACAAAGAGAGACGGTGCTCCCCAGGCAGAGGAACTAGGACGGATGAAGCCCTTCTGAAGTGATTTATCGATTTCTTCCTTAAGCTCAAGAAGGTGGTGCGGAGGCATCTTGTAAGGGCGCTTTGCAATAGGAGTTGTGCCAGGCTTCAAGTCGATAACAAACTCGACAGCTCTAGCAGGGGTATTCCTGGAAGTTCTTCTGGAAAAACATCCTGGAATTCACAGACCACTGGAATGTTCTCTATCCCCTCAAGCGGAGAAGCGTTCAACGCATTCAAGGCATAAATCTGAACCTCGGCGTTTTGAGTAATATGAGCATGGTAATTCACTAGCTCATTTGACGATGAGAAGTATAACAGATCTCGAAGAGAAAGGTTAAACAAAACAATGGAAAGGAAATGATTATTAGACTAATCAGATCAATGACAGGGAAATCGCACTGATATCCAGCTCTCCGGGTGGATGGAATTTACGAGATCCTAAGTGTCGGTGTTAGTAAATTTATTAAACCCGAATAGAAGAAAGATCAGAGTCCTAGAGTAAAGATCGAGGAATAAAAGATCCTAATACCACCCAGTTGGCGACGTGGGCCCGTAAGCCACACAGCCAAGTTAGTAAAAGAGTTTTTTGGTTTCTAGACTCAACTTCGGCCAAGGAGTTGGATAGGGGGATTCCTACAGGTAGTCGGCTCTGATACCAACCTGTGACGCCCCCGGCTTAATCGTGCACTAATCATACACGCAAATGCACACGATCAAGCCTAAGGACTCACTTGAAGATATCACAATACAACTCTAAAACATAAATAAAGTCATACAAGCTTTATATTACAAGCCAGGGCCTCGAGGGCTCGAATACATAGCTCGATGGCATACAAGTGTCAGCGGAAGCATCAGATATCTGAGTACAGATATAAAAGAGAAACAGAAAGGCCTTTAGAAAGGCGGGGCAAAATAAAATGCTACGATCAAAAGGCGTAGGCCTCCTGCCAAGGACCCTCCGAATCCTACTCTTGGTCGTCTGTCGGCTCCTCGTAGAAGTACTCGCCGGGAGGGTAGTAGTAGTAGCCTTAGTCGTCGACAGGGGCAGCTAACTCAGGGGCTCCGTCATCTGGTTGCGTCAAGTGGATATGAGGAGAAAAAGAAAATAAAGCAAACGTGAGTACTCATCCGAAGTACTCAGCAAGCGAGGATCTATACTACATATGCAACATTTTCAAAGGGTGTCTGTATATGTGGACTGGGCTGCAGAAATGCCAGAATAGAGGGGAAGAGCCTAGTCCTATCGAAGACTAGCATCTTCAAGCATCTTCATCAGTCTTGCAGCATTAGAAGAGTGCAGAGTAACATAATGTAAAGTAGTAGTAGCATCATCAACCTCGGCCAGAGATCCTTCCTCGACTCCCTGCGAGAAACCAATCCCAGAGCCATACTATCCATTTCATCTCAAGTTCTAGTTGTACCGATCAGGATACAACTCCGAGTGTCCGTTACCGTAGGACAGGCTATCGATAGATTAGTTCTTCCCTACAAGGGTGCACCAACTTACCCACAACGCTCGCTTAACTCCGGCCGAACACACTTTTCTGGGTCATGCCCAGCCTCGGCTAAGCAACACGCCGCAACCCGACCTAGGCTTAAAAGAGAGGTCAGCACGCCAGACTAAACCTATGCCCCTAGGGGTCTTGGGCCATCGCCCCGGGAACTCCTGCACGTTACGGGGCCACCGAGAGCAGACCTAGCAACCCCTTATACAAGCGTGGTTGCGTTACCAGTCCAACTCGGCGTGCGCCGCTCCTTACTGACGTCAAATAAGCTTCGGCTGATGTATACGATGAAGAAGGCCCATACGATGCCCACGTGATGGTTAGTGCTATCAGGCCAGAGGCCCCTCGGATCAAATATCCAAACCGTAAGTGTGTTGGTAGTGCGGTAACGAGTAGAGACTCACGAAAGATGTGACCCCGTCGCCCCGTCTCGAGGACTTGCGGCAAGGGCTAGGAATGCCCGGCCACGCCTCGTGTTCAACCCTCGGGCACCATCCAGGTCCACCCGATTCCACATCACTCGCTATTAAGCTCGCGCGGGTACCCCTCAGGGCCTACCCGTTTTTAGTGTCATGGTTCAGTGATCAGTCATAGTATCCAAAGTATCGGTGTCTCTGACACCAAAGGGAACCCTGAGGAATCACCCCTGATGGAATCCCATTTGATGTTATCGTCAAGGTGAACGAAGGAGGAATCACCCTCGAGGTCCACACTTGAGGAGTTGCGCGACGACGTCGTTATCGGGGGTGGTGTAGGAGGAATCACCCTCGCTTACCACGACCGAATAACTAACTTACAAGGTTATCATCAGAAGTGCTGACGAGGTATCACCCTCGACACTCGATATTAACCCAGTAGTGTTGACAACTAAGGGTAAGTGACGTGCGGTGTCGGGGCCTGGTCTTCAATCCCGTTGCTCGGGTCTTCTGATCATCCAGCGGGGCAGTCGGGATAAATGGGGTCTTTGATGGTCTCTACCAAACCTATTCTAAATAGTTTAGGATAACAGATGAGTATCAACAGCAGGTTACAAGTAAACAGGCTATGCAGCAGATATAGGACAACAGTAGCAGCAGTAACTTCTAATGCAAGCATAAGAGAGAAGAGAGTGGGCGATATCGGAATGCTCAAAATGGGGGTGCTTGCCTGTCTGCTCGACGGCAAGGGCAGGGTCGTCAACTGAGTCATCGGGCTCCTGAGCAGCGTCGATCTCGGGAGCTACATCGACATCAGGGTCTACCAAGAGAGAAGAGAGGGGGAGGAAACAAGTAAATACACAACTAACGATGCAACACAGAACAAGTCATGACTAGGATGCAGTGTAGGGTTGCCTTCACATGCATCTAAGTCACTTCGGTTATTTTAGGATTTAAGTTGGATTTATTAACCGGTGATAATGCACTATTCATCCACCGGATTCGGCCTCGAAGTTGTGGTTACACCTACTTAGGGGGTTCCGGCACCGAAACAGACGACACGATCAGATTCGTCTCGTCGTTCTGAGCAACTTTCATGTTTTATGTTTTTCGATCTGAGCTACGGTTTAAAAGTTATTAATTTTCAAAGTTTAAATGATTTTCTGGAATTATTTTTAATAACAGAATTGAATTATGATGTCAGCATGACGTCACTGTGATGTCAGCAGGTCATCTGCGGCTGACCAGAGTCAAACCTGACAAGTGGGACCCACTGGTCAGTGACACAGTGGACAATCAGAGATTTAAAATTAATTTTTTGGGTTAATTAGCACACGGGCCCCACATGTCAGTGTCTACCAGTTATTCTAATTAATTTTTAATTATTAAAAACATGGATTAAGCAAGTGGGGCATGCCTGGCAGTGGCTGTGGTTGCCACGTCAGCGTGGTTGACCTGGTCAACTGGTCCACTGGACCTGTGGGACCTAGTGGCCAGTGACCCAGGCACGGCCACGTCGTCGCCACGTCGGCGTCGGTGCCGGAATGGCTCCGGCGAGCCCCTCGCGGCGGCTACCTCGCCGGAGAGGTTCAGATTTCCTCTAGTGGGCACCAAATCGCGCGCCGTTTGCTGCATTCAAACGGCTGATCGATGCCGCGGCTGTTGGCAGTGCTGGTTGGGGTCGGGGTAGTCCTACGCGATGGCGGCGAGCACGAATGCGGCGGCCGGAATCGGGCTTCTCCGGAAACGCGGCTACGCGGCACGCTCGGGTGAACTAGCTTCGCGGGCGAGCTCTACGGGACCCCGGAATCTCATCGGTGCCAAGCATCTGGGCAAAACAGCATGGGAGCGAGGGAATCGCCGACGATGGCGGCATCGAGCTACGGGTCCAAGCGGTGCCGTCGATCTAGCACGCGCGCGAGCAAACAAAGGGGTCAGGGAAGAGGGCAGATGCTCACTGAGAGGCACACGGAGACCGGTGGTCAGCTTAGTAGCAGCAGCGGTCGGCGGAGGGTCGCCGGAGCTCCGCGGCGGTCGGAGAAGGGGATGGAGTCGAACGGCCGCTGCACAGCTCCCCGGCCTCGCCTGAGACCACCAGAAGAAGAGGGAGACCGCGGCGAGTGCACCGGACTAGTCGGTGAGGCAGGCGGGCATCGGCTGCCGCGTCGGAGCTCGGCGCACGGCGTCGGTGCCGCTAGGGCAGAGAGGAAGGGGAGGGGAGTGCTTGAGGGAGAGGAGGGAGGAGCGAGCGAGGAGAGGGGGCAGAATGACAGAGAGGCCAGGGAGAGTGGTCGGCTCGTCCTTATCCCCTCCGCCTCCCTGTTTCGTCGGTGGGCGCCGGCGTGTCGCCGCGTGAGCGGCGCGCACGCGCACGGCCATGGCGCAGTTGACACGGGGAGGAGGGAGAAGAGAATGGGCCTGGTGGGCTGGGCCTCCTGGCACTGTGCACTTAGGCCTGTGCACAGTGCCTCATTTTATTTTTCTGTTTCCGTTTTCTATTTTTCTTTTATTTCTTTTCTGTTTTGAAATAGTTAGGCCACTTTTGCACTTTTGTAAAATATGAGACTAGGCCCAAATATTACAATGCAATATTCCTTGTCACCAAAAACTGGTTTGGGTGAATTTGGAATTCATTTGAATTTGAAATGAATTTAATGAGGTTAAATAATTCTATTTTGGTGCTGTTTCATGTGGTTTGCACCATTTAACTAGTTCCAAATCCATTGTTTATATTTTTATGAGTGCTTCTGGAATATTTTCTATTTAGTGAACATTTTTTCCATAGTGTTTGAGCAAGTTGATTTTGCACTTTTGAATTTGAGTTGATTTCCAGAATAGAGTTTGAATTATTTTGGTTAATAACTATGACTAAGCACTGCAAATGATATGACTTGGCATTATTAGCAGTTGATCACAGTGGCATTACACAGGGGTGTTACAACCCAAAATGTTTTATCTCTACTTTTTTTGCTTTGAGCTCTGGCACCTCTACAAATCCCTACTTCCCTCTGCGAAGGGCCTTTCTTTTACTTTATGCAATTTTTATTTTATTTTGAGTCTCCATCTTCTCTTATAAAGCACCAACTAAGGGGCACTATGATCATACTTGAGCATTGGGTGTAGCTAATATGCGAGTGTGTTTCATGAATGGATCAATGATTGAGCATAATGGGCTAGGGATAACTTGCTTTAGTGTTGATATTTTGAAAGACATGGTTGCTTGTTGATATGCTTGAGTATTGAAATCTTCATGTCAAAACTAGACAATTGCTTTGAATCATATAAAAGTCCAAATGTCCATGCTACAAAGAAAAGAATATATGATGAACATGTTAGGCAGCATTCCACATCAAAAATTCTGTTTTTATCATTTACCTACTCAAGGACGAGCAGGAATTAAGCTTGGGGATGCTGATACATCTCCAACGTATCTATAATTTTTTATTTTTCCATGCTATTTTATTATCATTCTTGGATGTTTTATAATCATTTTATAGCAACTTTATATCATTTTTGGGACTAACCTATTGACATAGTGCCCAGTGCGAGTTGTTGTTTTTTACTTCGCAGGAAATCAATACCAAACGGAGGCCAAACGCAGCGAAACTTTTTGGTGATTTTTTTTGGACCAGAAGACACAAGTTGGGCCAAGAAAGTACCTGAGGGGGGCTTCGAGGGGAGCACAACCCACCTAGGCGCGCCTGGGTTTCTGGACCAGAAGACACAAGTTGGGCCAAGAAAGTACCTGAGGGGGGCTCCGAGGGGAGCACAACCCACCAGGGCGCGCCTGGGGGCCCAGGCGCGCCCAGGTGGGTTGTGCCCACCTCGGCCGCCTCCCGCACCTCCTCTTTGCTCTATAAATACCCCAATATTCCAGAGCACCCCTGAAGATCAAGGACTGAGTAGACATTATAATTCATGGTAAAAGAGATCCAGTCATACTCAATATCAATTAATAGCAAGGCATACAAATGACAGTGGTGCTCTCTAGCTGGTGCTTTTTATAAGAGGATGATGACTCAACAATAAAAGTAAATAGATAGGCCCTTCACAGAGGGAAGCAGGGATTTGCAGAGGTGCCAGAGCTCGAGTTTTGAAAACAGAGATGAATATAATTTTGAGCAGTATGCTTTCATTGTCAACATAACGATCGAGAGATCTTGATATCTTCCATGCTACATACATTATAGGCGGTTCCCAAACAGAATGGTAAAGTTTTTTTACTCCCCCTCAACCAACAAGCACACTCCACGGCTGGTCCGAAACAACTGGTACCGTCCATACAAGCAACAATCCTGGGGGAGTTTTGTTTTAATTTATTTTGATTTGATTTGAGCATGGGACTGGGCATCCCGATTACCAGCCATTTTCTCATGAATGATGAGCGGAGTCCACTCATCATGAGAACAACCCACCTAGCATGGAAGATACTGACAACCCCCAGTCGCTACATGAGCGATTCGGGCATAAAAAAAAGATTATCATTTGAAGGTTTAGAGTTTGGCACATGCAAATTTACTTGGAACGGCAGGCAAATACCGCATATAGGAAGGTATGGTGGACTCATATGGAATAACTTTGGGTTTATGGAAGTGGATGCACAAGCAGTATTCCCGCTTAGTACAAGTGAAGGCTAGCAAAAGACTGGGAAGCGACCAACTAGAGAGCGACAACAGTCATAAACATGCATCGAGAGTAATCAACATTGAGTGCAAGCATGAGTAGGATATCAATCACCATGAACATAAATATCATGGAGGCTATGTTGATTTTGTTTTCAACTACATGTGTGAACATGTGCCAAGTCAAGCCACTCGAATCGTTCAGAGGACGATACTGACGACAACATGTACCTAGGGTAGGGTCATAGGCCCGACCTTGGCACCCTACCCAAGGACACTGCCCTAGAGTCAGAGACATTCAAAATGCAACAGAAGAAACCGACTGAGTTCACCTTGGAGTGCAATCCACTTGACCAGTTATGTCACTCGGATACCCTAATTCCATTCGACCAAGATGAAGTCACTCGACCATACAAAAAACCACTCGGAGTACGGAAGACCTAAAGTCACTCAGGATGGCAACAGTCAGACGTTCACCCTGTAGTCTTAAAGATCATTTATAGCTCTTTATAGCTAGCGTTACCAGTAACGCCCTGCCTTAATGAATATTGAACTCTGTGTAACGTGGGACGGCTTGGGTCCTGGCGCACTCTATATAAGCCACCCCCCTCCACTGGCACAGGGGTTGGCACCCGCTGTAACTCTCACGCATAATCCAGTAGACCAAGCCTCCAGGCACCGAGACATAGGACTGTTACTTCCTCCAAGAAGGGCCTGAACTCGTACATCTTGCATGCACAACCTCACCGTAGCTAGGATCCTGCCTCCTCCTATGTACCCCCTATTCTTACTGTCTGGCTTACTCCCACGACAGTTGGCGCCCACCGTGGGGCCAGCGTCTTAGCGACTTCCGGTGAGGTTGCAGTTTTTCTGATTTCCATCAACATGGTTTCTAGCGGTGGTTTGGCTGAGGGCCGCGAGATCCGTCTCGGCGTGCTCGTTCTCATCGCCGATGACTCCGCCTGGCTCCAGGAGGCCCCCCTCGACGTCGAGACTCTCCTCGTCCGCCGTGCGTCGCCCAGCGGACAAGGAGAGTCTCCCGTGGGTCGACGGCTGCCGCAGAAAGTGCGTCGCCTGGCTCCAGTATCGGTCGGCTCCTGCGGCATCCTCACTCCCCGCTGTTCGCCGTCGCAAGTGATCTGGTCGATCACGGCTTCAGCGGTGGGTGAAGCATGCGGTGGCCCGCCAGTCGGCCACCCCACAAATAGCGGCAATTGAGCCCGACGAATCTCCCTATGGACTATTCGACCTGTCGACAGGTTCCGCCGAGACTCAGTTCGAGTGCGGAAGCAGTGACCCTGCAACGGAGGTCCTGATGGTCGATACACCGCGCGGCCCGCCTGGTTTTCGTCGCGGTGGCGGCGGCGATGGCGGCGGCTCGTCGCATGGTCACGAAGAATATCGTCCTAAAGCCCTCACTTCGGTGCAGAGGGACGAGCTGCATCATCGCAATATGGAGGCCCTCCACACCCCCATCATGGGGGAGACCTCCGAGGCTCGGGCCTTGGAAGCTGCTCGTCTAGCCACCTTGGCTAAGCACGCGCGACTGGAAAATCTCCAACATTCACTCGACAAGCGAGCCCGTCGGCAGATCCCCGAATCCAGTCGACGGCAATGACAATTGTTTCCTGCTGAGCCCCAGGTATACCGCACTCCGATCCAGAATCTTACAGCTGTAGCCCATATAGCAGAGTCGATTTAGCCGTCCCAATCAGAGGCTGGAAGAGGTTTGATGCAGATTCTGGCGCTGCTCAGGGCAGCAGGTGAGCAAAACTCTGCCGTTTCTCAGACGCGCAACAAGATCCATAGTAGATCTGTGGTCGCATACACTGTTCAGTCAGCTCACAGCCCAAGATCACCTCAGCGGCGCGAAGATCGTGGGCACCGCCAGGACCAGTATCTTGGTCGAGGCCACGGACAGTACGATCATCCGTACGGCCGTGATGACAACCGTCGAGTGCCTACGCCCCCTCCGAGAGGCGGATCGTACGCGCCTCGGCGGCATGATGACAGGCGCTTGTATGGTGGTGAGCGGAGAGCTCCGGTCGACCCAAGAGAGCCTGGGTTTGATGCAAGATCACTTCTCGTGCAAGGTTTGGTCGATAGAGGGCGAGCACACAGGGAAGGACAAGATAGGAATCATCCGAGTGGAAGCAGAGTTCACGTGTCTGGGCCTGAATGTTTCAGCAGAGCCATCAGAGCTACTGAGATTCCACCCAACTTCAGGTTGGCGACAGGAGTTAGCAAGTTCACCAGTGAGTCGAAGCCAGAAACTTGGCTAGAGGATTACCGAGTGGATGTGCAGATTGGTGGCGGCAATGATGATGTAGCCATGAAGCACCTCCCCCTGATGCTGGAGGGCTCAGCCAGAGCTTGGTTGAATCAGTTGGCCCCTGGTAGTATTTTCTGTTGGGAAGATTTGGCCCGAGTGTTCGTCAGGACGTTTGAAGGCACTTGCAAATGACCTGCAGGGTTGACTGAACTACAGCATTGTGTCCAAAAACTGAGTGAAACTTTGAGAGATTATATCCAGAGATGGACCACTCTTCATCATACCGTGGAGAATGTGTCAGAGCATCAGGCAGTTCGTGCCTTCAAGGAGGGCGTTCGGTACCGAGAACTTAACTTGAAACTCGATCGGACAGGAGACATGTCCCTGGCTCGGATGATGGAAATAGCCACTCGGTACGCTACCGGCGAGGAAGAAGACCGACTCCGCAGTGGCAAGAATAAACCAGTCGCCCAGGACGCCGAAGGAGGAAATTCCAGTCGGAAGCAGAAGCGCAAAGCCGAACCCACAGGTCCTGGTGAAGCCACAGTTTTGAACCAAGGGAAGTTCAAAGGAAAGCCTAAGGGGCCTTGGATCCCCAAGAAAGTGAAAGATCAAGCGGGAAATGATGTGCTTGATTTACCGTGTCACATACACACCAAGAAAGATGAAGAGGGAAACCTGATTTACGCCAAGCATACCACTCGACAGTGTCGACTCCTGATTCAGAGCTTTCGAGAGGGTCAGCCCAGTGAAAAGGAAAAGGAATCTAATAAGGATGAAGACAAAGAAGGGGATGATGGTTACCCCAAGGTCAATGCCACTTTAGTGATTTTTGCTGACATTGAGAGCAAAAGTCGACTGAATGTTATCAATCGCGAAGTGAATATGGTTGCTCCGGCAACTACGACATATTTAAAGTGGTTGCAGACTCCCATTACATTCGACCAGTCCGATCACCCAGCGCACGTTGCTACCCCTGGGCGGCAAGCGCTGGTGGTCAACCCAATCGTTGGGGGCACCCGACTGACCAAGGTTCTGATGGATGGTGGCAGTGGCTTGAACATTCTGTACGCTGAGACCCTCCGAGGGATGGGCATTCCGATGTCCAAGCTCAGCGAGAGCAACATGAGATTCCACGGAGTCATCCCAGGAAAGAAAGCCGATTCACTCAGTCAGATCACTCTTGATGTGGTTTTCGGTGATTCAAAGAATTATCGTAAGGAAAAGTTAATGTTTGAGGTGGTGGATTTCCACAGTGCTTATCATGCGATTCTGGGTCGGCCTGCATATGCTCGTTTCATGGCTCGGCCGTGTTACGTATACCTCAAGCTGAAGATGCCTGGCCCTTTAGGTGTGATCACAGTCACAGGGAATCGGCAAAGGGCAGAAGAGTGCCTCCAGAAGGGCTCAAATATTGCTGATGAGCAAATGGCAGCAGTAGAAATGGAAGAATACAAAAAGAACGCAGATCCGAGTGATTTGTTGCGAGCAAAGAAGCCCGCTTCAGAGTCCGCATTTCAGTCGGCCGGTGCAACAAAGCCTGTCCATATCCATCCGACCGATCCCGATGCTGCTCCGACTCTCATCTCAACAACACTCGACAGCAAATAGGAAGAAGCGCTCATACAGTTCCTCCGTGAGAACTGGGACATCTTCGCATGGAAACCATCTGATATGCCGGGTGTACCCAGGGGACTGGCTGAGCACCGTTTGTGAGTCGACCCAAAAGCAAAACCCGTCAAAGAGCATCTCCGTCGGTCCGCCGTGGAGAAGAGGAAGGCAATTGGCGAGGAGGTGGCTCGGCTTCTGGCAGCTGAGTTCATCCACGAGATATACCACTCCGATTGGCTTGCCAATGTTGTCATGGTCCCCAAGAAAGACAAATCACTTCGTATGTGTATCGATTTCAAACATATCAATCGGGCCTGCTCGAAAGATCACTTCCCTCTGCCCCGCATCGACCAGATAGTCGACTCGACTGTGGGGTGTGAGCGATTGTCCTTCTTGGATGCATATTCCGGGTACCATCAGATCCGACTGTATGGACCCGACGAAATAAAGACAGCTTTCATCACCCCATTCGGGTGTTTTTGCTATATTACCATGCCCTTTGGCCTCAAGAATGCTAGTGCCACATTCATGTGTATGATTCAGAAGTGCCTGCTCACTCAAATCAGTCGGAACATGGAAGCTTACATGGATGACATCGTGGTCAAGTCACGCAAAGGTTTCGACCTACTGACTGACCTCGCTGAAACCTTTTCCAAATTAAGAAGATATGATATCAAGCTCAATCCGTCAAAGTGCACATTCGGAGTTCCAGGTGGAAAGTTACTCAGTTTCCTCGTTTCGGAACGAGGGATCGACGCAAACCCAGAAAAGGTTGGCACAATCCTCTGAATGAACCGCCCCGCGCATGTGCACGATGTTCAAAAGCTTACTGGTTGTTTGGCTGCATTAAGTCGATTCATCTCACATCTCGGTGAAAAGGCATTACCTCTTTACCGACTGATGAAGAAGTCTAACAAGTTCGAGTGGAATCCTGAAGCTGAAGCAGCGTTTGAAGAGCTCAAAGCCCTACTTTCCACCCAGCCGGTGCTTGCTGCTCCAGTCAGGAAAGAGCCGCTGTTGCTATATATTGCAGCCACTGGACAGGTTGTCAGCACAGTGCTCATGGTCGAGCGGGAAGAAGAAGGCAAAGCCTACAAAGTTCAACGCCCAGTATACTATATTTCTGAAGTTTTAACTCCATCCAAGTAAAGATACCCGCATTATCAGAATCTTGTCTATGGGATTTACTTGACCACGAAGAAAGTTGCACATTACTTTGCAGACCACTCGGTTTCAGTCGTCAGCGATGCCCCATTATCTAAAATTTTGAACAATCGGGACGCAACTGGTCGAGTGGCCAAGTGGGCGATTGAACTCCTTCCTTTGGATATCAAGTTTGAGGCAAAGAAAGCAATCAAGTCTCAGGCAATAGCAGATTTCCTCGCCGAGTGGATTGAGCAGGAGCAACCGACTCAGGTTCACTCGAAACATTGGACTATGTTCTTCGATGGGTCCAAAATGTTGAATGGTTCCGGCGCTAGAGTGGTTTTAGTATCCCCAAGAGGTGACAAGCTCAGCTATGTCCTCCAGATTCACTTTGATTCTTCAAACAATAAAGCTGAGTACGAGGCACTTTTGTATGGGTTACGTATGGCCATTTCACTAGACGTCTGACGCCTGATGGTTTACGGCGACTCAGATTTAGTGGTCAATCAAGTGATGAAGGAGTGGGATATCAGAAGCCCAGCTATGACTGGTTATTGCAATGTAGTAAGAAAGTTGGAGAAGAAGTTTGAGGGGTTAGAGCTCCACCACATACCCCGAATCAAGAATCAAGCTGTTGATGATCTGGCGAAGATAGGTTCCACTCGGAAACCAATTCCCAGTAATGTGTTCTTGGAGCATCTCCACACCCCGTCAGTTCAAGAAGATCCTTTTACAGAGGAGCCCCCACAACCGATAAGCTCAACCGATCCGACTGAGATTGAAGTCCCAGCAGTGGTCGACCTGATCATGGAGGTTTTGGTGATTATCCTCGATTGGACAGTGCCATATATTGCGTACCTGCTTAGACAAGAGCTCCCAAAAGATGAGGATGAGGCTCGCCAGATCGTTCATCGATCCAAAGCCTTCACAGTTGTTGGAGGGCGACTTTTCAGGGAAAGTGTCACAAGAGTTGCTCAGCGTTGCATCTCTCCGGAAGAAGGTCGAATGATTCTAAATGAGATCCACTCGGGAACCTGTGGGCACCATGCGTCCTCTCGGACCTTTGTGGCCAAAGCATACCGAGCAGGATTCTACTGGCCAAGGGAAAATGAGATGGCAAAAGATATAGTCGACAAGTGCGAAGGCTGCCAGTTTTACTCAAACATGTCTCACAAACCTGCATCTACCTTGAAGACCATTCCACTTGTCTGGCCGTTTGCAGTCTGGGGGTTGGATATGGTTGGACCTTTCAAGACCGGCAGAAGTGGTTTCACTCATTTGCTTGTGGCAGTCGACAAATTCACCAAATGGATTGAGGCCAAGCCTATCAAGAATCTTGATTCAAGCACTGCCATCAGTTTTATCAGGGAGTTGATATTCAGATATGGAGTCCCTCACAGTATTATCACAGATAACGGCTCCAATTTTGATTCTGACGAGTTCAGAGCGTTTTGTGCTTCCCAAGGCACTCGGGTCGATTACGCATCTGTTGCGCACCCGCAGTCGAATGGACAGGCAGAAAGGGCGAATGGCTTGATCTTACAAGGACTGAAACCCCAATTGATGCGCGATCTCAAGCATGCCGCTGGAGCTTGGGTGACTGAATTGCCATCCGTCCTATGGGGACTGAGAACAACTCCCAACCGGTCGATTGATCAAACTCCCTTCTTCATGGTGTATGGTGCTGAAGCTGTGCTTCCGAGTGACGTACTGCACAAAGCCCCCTGAGTGGAACTCTTCTCAGAAGATGAAGCGGAACAAGCACGCCAAGACGCAGTTGACCTCCTAGAGGAAGAAGGAGAGATGGCTCTGATCCGGTCGACCATCTATCAACAAGATCTGCGTCGATTCCATGCCAGAAACGTCAGAGGTCGAGCGTTTGAAGAAGGAGACCTTGTGCTCCGAGTACACCAGAAGCGACCTAACAAGCTTGCTCCGGCCTGGGAAGGCCCCTTCATCATCACCAAGGTACTCCACAACGGGGCGTATCACCTCTACAACGTAGCCAAGAAAGAAGACGAGCCACGCTCGTGGAATGCAGACCTGCTCCGCCGTTTTTATACCTAAGCACTCGGATTGACGAGTTGTAATAAGAATCCTTCAGTTTGCTTATCAAAGACAAGATTTTTGCAGTATCTTAGTGATTGTGTTCCCTTAAACATATGTGTTCAAATCCCCCAGTGGGTGGCTTAGCCGCGAACCCGATTCGCCTAAGTTTAAAAAACACTCCGAGTGAAGAGCAACCCTCTCACTCAGGGGGCTTACCTGTGAACCCGATTCGCCTAAGTTTCAAAAACACTCCGAGTGAAGAGCAACCCTCTCACTCGGGGGCTTAGCTGCGAACCCGATTCGCCTAAGTTCAAAAAACACTCCGAGTGAAGAGCAACCCTCTCACTCGGGGGCTTAGCTGCGAACCCAATTCGCCTAAGTTCAAAAAACACTCCGAGTGAAGAGCAACCCTCTCACTCGGGGGCTTAGCTGCGAACCCGATTCGCCTAAGTTCAAAAAACACTCCGAGTGGAGAGCAATCCTCCCACTCGGGGACTTAGCTGCGACCTCGTACTCGCCTAAGTTAAAACACACTCCGAGTGGAGAGCAATCCTCCCACTCGGGGGCTTAGCTGCGACCCCATACTCGCCTAAGTTAAAACATACTCCGAGTGGAGAGCAATCCTCCCACTCGGGAGCTTAGCTGCGACCCCGTACTCGCCTAAGTTACAAAACAAATTCCGAGTGAAGAGCAACCCCCTCACTTGGAAACTTGGCCACACGCTCCGAGCTGCACCACAAATACAACGCACGGCCCTCTCGTCGGAGCTGCACCACAAGTACAACGTCTATTCCTAGTGAAGAGTCAAGTTTCACTCGGAGTCAAGAGACTTGAAAGTGGTAAAGACAAAGCAACCATATTCAAAGAAAAACCAAGTTCGGATAAATCCAGCAAGGTTCAGAACCGCGAACGGAAGTGCTCAGGCCTCAGGCCCGAAAGAGTTTAACGGTTACAAAATCACTCGGCATTCCGAGGCAAATAAAATCAAGACATAAAGTTTGTTCACTCCGCAGGAGGAGGGCTAGCTGGCTCGACGAACTCGTCCAGGTCGATTCCATCAGCAATATGAGTAGCAGCGTCGATGAAAGTCTCCATGAAGGACTGGAATTGAAGCTTATTGGTATTGGCGACCTTGAGAGCTGCCAGCTTCTCTTCTTTAACTTCCTTGCAATGAACGCGGACAAGAGACAGAGCCACGTCAGCGCCGCACCGAGCAGATGACTTCTTCCATGCCTGTACTCGACCGGGGATCTCATTAAGTCGAGTCATCAAAGACTCGAGGTCGTTCTGGAATGTCACACCTGGCCAGAGCTCCGTGTCAATCCGCGACGCCGCCACCTTCAGTCGTGCAAGATAGTCCATAACGCCGGCGAGGCGAGATTCCAGTTGCAGCATGTTCATCGCAGCTTCGTCCTTGACGGGGGAGTTAATGTGTGACACCCTGGTTTTCGCTCCTGTTTTTTTTTTCTTTGCGGGATTTGACTCCCGTCTTTTTTCTCGGTGTTACCGGATTCCTCTCGCTCTTGGGTATATGAAGATGGTCATTCATCCTTGCCTCTCCTATCCAGTCAGAGATTCTCTTGCCACCCAAGATCTATTCTCAGGGTTTCGCCGTCGAAACCCTACCTTCCGAGTTGCCGGAAGGGAAACCCTAGCTCTTGCAGTTACAAAGGAACCCCAATTTCCTTTGATCTGATGCCTCCCAAACTTTTCCCAGTGATCATCCCTCATCTATAAACCCTGGATATGCAAAAATATTGCCAAGTCATTTGCAATATTTTTCATTTATAATTAATTCCTTTTTCTGCCAGTTAAGGGAATTAAATCCAGGAAAATATCTATCTATCTCCAAAGTTCATGAAAACTTGTGGAGATATTATTTGTGATCATATTGAGCTCCCATAAAAATATTGGCCATAATTAAATAAGGGAAATTGCATTTTCCTATTTAATGCCAATATTGCATTTTGTGCACTTTCTAAAGGAGCTACCATTTTGGTAGCCAGGAAAAATCCCAAATAATTTGTGGAGCTTAACCTACCAATATATTCACCATTTACATCAATAACCCAAGGTCCACCCATTAAAGTTTGAGCACAGCATCCATTTGCAAATTCTGTCCAGATTTCCATTTTGCAAAGGAAGTGCTTGAACCCTTGATCCATTTGAGCTGAAATTTTTCATGGTGATTAACATTGCTAAATAACCCATGGAAACCAAAAATCAGCTCAATACCTCTATCCATTTGGCCACAGCATTTTTCTCAAGTTTCTGTCCATTTGGAAGTGCTGTGAAGGAAGTACCACTTTGCCATTTCCAAATGAGTTGAAATTTTACCAGCACCTCCATACACTCAAATAACTCCTCTCCACCAAAATTCACTTCATTTAATCAAACAATTTGACCTCAGATTCAGAAACCATTTTTTGGACCAATTTGGCAGTTGTGAAGGAAGTGTGTGCAAAACTTGTCCAAATGCCTTCAAAATTTACCAGAATCTAGTCCTTCTTACCAAATTTCAGTGTGACAAGGATTCAGCTCCCCACTCTCATTAAATTCTCCACAACTTCCTGCCCAAGTTTCTGTCCAGAACCTGTTCTGGATCCTCTCGAACACCCTAGAGCTATCCTGGTACATCCAATGATCCATCTCATCTATTTGATCAGTGATCCACCTGTTGGACAAGGTGTGACGGCCAGACTGGCACCAGAGCGCGATGGGCCAGTGGTGACCACGTGAGCTGCACGCTGGAACAGCTCTCTGCGCATCCATCGCGTCGGGCAGGCCAGTTCATGCTGCCATGGCGTGTCCTAGCATGCCGACCTGACTCCCCGTCGTCCACACCCTCATCTCCGATCATTTCCCCCTCCGTTCCTTTCCCCGCCGCGCCGAGACAATCGCCATTACTCCGCCTCTGTTCCCGCATGTGCGCCGCCGTATCCGGACGAGGCCGGAGCTTCTCGAGCGAGCCAACTCACCTCCCCTGCATCCCCGGGACGCTCCCCGACACAGCGCGCCAGCCAGAGTCGTCACCTCCGAGCTCCAGGACCGCGGCCAGCTCATCCCACGACCATCCTTATCGGCTCGCCGCCGTTCGCCTATAAATAGGTCGTGCCCGACCTTGTCAACCTCACCCACGGCCTCCTCTCCATCCCAGCAACCTCCCCGTCCTCTCCAGCGAGCTCAAGGACCTCTCCTCGCCTCCCTCTGCCACCATGGCCGCCGCCATCCCGTGCTCGAATTCGCACAAGCCAATCCCTCCCTCTCCTTCCTACCACCACCAGAAGGTTCCCTGTAGTCCGGTGAACCCCCCCATCCACTCATCTCGTCGCCGAAGTACTCATGGGCGCGTGCCCACATTTGCCCGAGGCCGCCGTCCGCCACCGCTCATGCCCGGCTCGGTTTCGAGCTCGTCGGCAAGGATGGATGGCCCAGGCGGGTGCGCGTCGTCCTCCTAAACGCTCCAGTAGCCAGAGCTTGTCCAGGGACCTCCTGTAGCGCTGGGAATCGCCGACGGCATGCACTCGGTCCCGCCCCTGTCCTCCACCACTACCGTCTCCGCAGCCATTCCCGCTTCTCCTGCCGGTCTCTCTCCGACGAGGCACTCTCCGGCGAGTCCTCTGGTGGCCTCCACTCGGTCGGAGGTGGCCAGAGCCGTTCTGGCGAGCGCCGGCGCCGGCGCCCTATCTCTGCCTCGCGGGCGCGAGCGGGAGAAAGAAGAAAGGGAGGGAGGAGAGAGAAGGGGCGTGGGGCCCGGCTGTCGGTGACCACAGCAGCAGCCACGTCAGATAAGTGGCGGCGCCCAGGATCGAATGCGCTTTTCTTACTGGAAAGCGTAATCCACTGAAATGCGCAACTGGCTGTGCTGTTAAGGACCCTTCTGTGATTTTTTTTCTTGCAGATTAGTCCCTGGCAGAAAAAGTGTTATAACTTTTTGCCTGTAACTCCGATCGAGGTGAATCTAACGCCCACTTCTTCGTCTCATCGAGCCCGTTCCGATGCAGTCATTTTCATAATGTTTACACATTCTGAAAATGACCATTTTTCCCTTGCCCGTAAACAGCCCCCTCCGAGAGAGAACCGTTCCGGCGAAATCTTCCGCGGCTTCACCGCACTTCTTCCCGGAGTATTCCTCGACCCCAGGCAAGCCGACCATCTGATATATGCCCTAAAGCATTGCTCTGTGATATTTCTTGCATGTTTAAAGTAATATGCTTGTGCTTGTCTGTGTAGTAGTGAGCTCTATGTGACTCTGACGAATCCTTGCTTGCACTTTCTTCGGTAACGGCACCACGCCTGTGTTCTGACCTATTTCCGGCCGTCCGGGTGGATGCCGACTTTTATTTCTCTTGTCAGCAACTGCCCGTGTTCTGAGCTGCTTTTCGGCCGTCTCGGGCAGCTGTTGAATTTCTTTCCGTAGCGGTGACCCTATGCTCTGAGCTGTTTTACGGCCGTCTTAGGGAACTGCTACATTCTTCTTATCAACACCGTCTCATGCTCTGAGCTGCTTTCCAGCCGTCTTGAGCCGGGGTTGAGTTATTCCGGTAATGTCCCAGATCTGAGTTGTAAAGACCGTTCTGGTGGCTACTGGTTTCTTTGCTGGTTTTGTGCAAGGGTTCTGATGGTCGTAACTTAGAGCTCGAACTTGTAAAGTAATAACTTGCCATTTAAATCTTGTTTCACTAAGGACCTGTCGTGATATCATACGGAGATAAGGGTTGTGTTTATGCAACTATTACCTCATACATAGTTACCACCATGTTAAGTTATTGTGATGAATCACTAAGCTTGCTAAACTGAACATAGTTGGTTGATCTTGAGTCACCTGTCCGGGCTTATTCGTGCAACCACATTTGCCGGTACGGGACGGCCTTGACTTGCTCTGGCTCCGTGCTCTTCCACCGGTACCTCCATGCAGGGAGGGTTATGCGTGCGCGCTACCCTGATCAGGTAGGCGGCGATAATCCTGTGAGCCCAGTTTGGTTGTTTGCGCGCGGTCCCTGTTTGGGACAGTTTAGTTTGGCCACGACGGTGGCAGGTGTCATGGGGTGACACAGGGGCCACCCAGGGCTTGACTCCAGGGGAGGATGATTGCCGGTGGTACGATGGGCGAGTCACGGGTCAGGCAGGTTTCGTTGGAGCAACGCTGGTCCACCCGAATGGGATCACGAGGTCAGTGCTCCATAGTGTGGGTAAAGTGTGCAACCTCTGCAGAGTGTAAAATCTATTCAAATAGCCGCGTCCATGGTATTGGACAGCCCATCCAGACCTCACTAGGTGGTCAACCATTATAAGGATAATAATGATGGAAGAACTCGTCTTGTGTAGACATCAGATGATGTCAGGAATGTGATATGTTAGCCATGGGATGGCTATAAGAGGATTGGCCGGATGACCACATGATTTGGGTTGGATTTGGATCAGATTCAGACTGGATCACGAGGATGTTCGGAGTATGGATTATTTATTTGATATGCTTTACTTTACTGTATTTTACCTTAGTAGTTACCTTGCTGGATGAACCTGTTGTGACATGATAATTAATTTTGCTAGATAGATATGTTATGCCATGAAAAGTAATGTTGCTCTAATAACAAATGCATGCTTGAATTCCATGGATTGCTTTGCTTGTTGTACATGTTAGTTTGGTTTGCTTGCGAGTACATTCAAAAGTACTCAGGGGCCTTCAATGTGGCTAGGTTCACATAAGGATTCGTCGTCCGTCGTCGAGGAGCCGGAGCGTTCGCGGGCTAGGAGCATAACCCAGTCAGATCCCTGTGGATTGGAGCCGCACCAAGACCAAGCTGTCTTATATAGAGCCTTTCCGCTGCCATCACCTCTGTAATATATCTCATGTAAGACTTATATATCCATTAATAGAAATGCCTGTGTTCATGATACTTGTTGTAAAAGCGCATGCCAGAGTGATTTCCTGGGCTAGTATGCGTGGCGACCGTCTGGCTACAGTGGTAATCAGGCGGGGCACCACATAATGGGATCCAGATTCGTCTCAATCCGCCCAGTCTCTTCCTCGAAGTTTTGACAGAACTCTGCACACACAGACAAATGATGAGTCAATAGTTGCATGATGAGTCCATAGTTGCAAATCAGTCGGAAAAGGGAAAGTACCTTCAAGCATAAGGAACATCTTCTTGGCAAGTCCTCCCAGATAGGTCTCCAATTCGTCCCTCCTCCGAGTGAGATCTCCAACTTTGTCGGTCAAGGCCACTTTGTCCTTCTTCAGCTGCATGACTTCTTTGTTGGCTTCGTCAATGGCAGTCTTCAGTTTGGTGTTTTCTTCTTCTAACTTGCCGACTGAGGCCAGCTTCTCGTCGGCAAGTTCAGTTTTCTCCCGCGCCGTCTTCTGTGCTGCTGCAAGGTCGAGGCACTTCTGCTCCAGAGCCTGCTTCATTTTGTCTAAAGAAATAACATTCTTCAGACGAGCTTGGAGTTGTCTGTTTTCACTATGCACATCTGTTCGAGTGGAGTCACTCGGTTCAAAAGGCGAAAAGAAAAGATGGCAAGGCAAACAGTCGGCAAGTTATTACCTCCCATGGCAGCCGCTTCATCCTTAGCCTTTTGCAAGTTCTCCTTGGCCAGCTCCAGGTCGAGATTGAGCTGGACCTGTTTCTTCTTCAATTCAGCAAACTGGACCCCGAACTCACAGGATTTCTGCAATCAATGAATAGGACACGTCAGTCGACATGAACAAAGATTGATTGCTTCCGAGCGATAAGATACAAGTTCAAGTCATCATGGCAAAAAGAGTTCTAAGACCACTGCCGAATCAAACATTCGACAGTAGTCTCGGGGACTACACCCAGTGGGTGCACTTGGCGTGCCCCCACTGGTTCGACTTTCTACTCGACATGGTCCATCCAGTAAAAAAAAAGCGGCAACATTTGTTCTTAGACCACCGCCGACTACCCGCAGTCGACCGCGGTATCGGGGACTACACCCAGTGGGTGCACTTGGCGTGCCCCCACTGGTCCGGATCCCACTCGTCACAGCCTGTCTGAACCGAGTGGAAGAACTATAAAGAGTCATTTGACAAAGACCCCCGCCGAATCAAACATTCAACGGCGGTCTCGGGGACTACACCCAGTGGGTGCACTCTGCGTGCCCCCACTAATTCAAGGATACAGTCGACGCGACCTAGTCAACTCAAGTGGAAGAACTATACAGCAAAAGTTAAAACACCCAGTGGGTGAACGGATGCAAGGTGCAGACTCATCATAGATGCACTTTAAAGGTTTCAAAACGCTCATCCACGGACATCTTACGAATAATAAAGCAGCAGTTTTCAAATACCATATCCTAACAGAGCAAAGATCAAGCTAAAAAATCAGTCGGAAATCAACTCACCTGGACATTGGTTTGAAGAGGAGAGCTGGCATTGTAGGCAGCCGTGCTAGCTTTGTGCACCACCTTCATTTGCTCCATCATAAGGCCTGCTTGGCGTATAGCTTCCTTAGCAGCGCTCACTTGGTCCTCTGGGACATGATGGGTAACAAAGAGTGGAGATGGCGGAAAAGTCGAAGCAACCAAAGGATCTGAGGCATGGAGTTGCACGGACGGAGAAAGGGCTTGGGCGCACTCTATATAAGCCACCCCCCTCCACTGGCACAGGGGTTGGCACCCGCTGTAACTCTCACGCATAATCCAGTCGACCAAGCCTTCGGGCACCGAGACGTAGGGCTGTTACTTCCTCCGAGAAGGTCCTGAACTCGTACATCTTGCGTGCACAACCTCACCGTAGCTAGGATCCTGCCTCCTCCTACGTACCCCCTATTCTTACTGTCAGACTTACTCCCACGACAGATACCATCCTATCATACTACATCACAACCATTTTAAAAGCATGTTGGCACGCAAGGTAAACCATTATAAACTCCTAGCTAATTAAGCATGGCATGAGTAACTATAATCTCTAATTATCATTGCAAACATGTTTCATTCATAATAGGCTGAATCAGGAACAATGAACTAATCATATTTACAAAAACAAGATAGGTTGAGTTCATACCAGCTTTTCCTCATCCCAATCATTTCGTCATATATCGTCATTATTGCCTTTCACTTGCACGACCGAACGATGTGAATAATAATAATAGTGCACGTGCATTGGACTAAGCTGGAATCTGCAAAAATTTATTCAAAGGACAAGACAAGGTAATATGGGCTCTCTGTTAGATTAATAATAATGCATATGAGAGCCACTCATCATTTTCATCGTGGTCTTCTCCTCTTGACCCCCAAAGAAAAGAAAAAGAATTTCAAAGAAACATACTGAAATGTTTTTGGAGTTTTTGTTTTTTCTGAAGAAAGTAAAACAGCAACGAGAAAAACTATTTACAAGGGAAAGCTCCCAACAAGCAAAAGAAGAACGAGAAATCTTTTTGGGTTTTCTTTAATACTACAACTAAGCATGGTAGGGAAATAAACTACAACTAATTTTTTTTGTTTTTCTCAAAGTTTTTCAAACACACAAAAAGAAAGCAGGAAAAAGGAAGTAAACTAACATGGATAATACAATAAAAAAGTATGAACACCGAGATCGGGAATGAATGTGTGAACATGAATGTAATGTCGGTGAGAAATACATACTCCTCCAAGCTTAGGCTTTTAGCCTAAGTTGATCTAGGGCCACGACTAGCCTGGATTGTATCTGAAATCATAGTTGGGGTTGTACTGTGCTGCGGTAGATACCGCTTGGCGAGCTGCTTCTTGAAGGCAAGCGGCCTCCGTTGCTCTCTCATACGCGTTCGCCTCCTCTCTAGTTATAAAATATATCCCATTTATCTGAAAGTTAAAGAAGGCAGGAGCAGGAAGGGTAATGTGGACAGCACGCCGTCTGTCAAAGATTAGTCGGTAATGGAGGGACTATTCGTTCCTCTCAAGAAACTGGTAGCGTACCATAGCATCATAATCTAGAAAAGCAGGTGGCAACTCAATATCATTCCCTCTTATGGGTACACCAAGATAATTAGCTAAACAAGTTGCATAAATTCCACCAAATAAATCTCCATCTTTAGCATTAAGATGTAACCTCCTCGCAACAATGGCCCCCAAATTGTAACGCCTATCACCTAACACCGCACACTTGAGGACACTAAGATCTGGAACGCAAAGGTGGCAATGCTCATGCTTACCATTAATGCATCTACCTATAAAGAGAGCAAAATAATGTATGGCAGGAAAGTGAATGCTCCCTATGGTAGCTTGTGTGATATTTCTAGTTTCTCCCACAGTGATGCTAGCAAGGATTGTATTCAGCTTTGTGAGTCTCACTAAGAAGACCCCATTGTGGGATTTTGCAAGCAGTATTAAAATCCTCAAGGTCCATGGTATAAGATTCATCATAAAGATCAAATAAAACAGTATGGGTATTACGCTTAGATGAAAATTCAAACCTCTGCACAAAGGAATCGGTGAGGTAGTAGTATTGTCGGCACTTATCTGACACGAAGTCCTCAAGGCCGACATTTTGTACATATGCATCAAACTCATCCTTGAAACCTGCATGAGCCATGAATTCATCTGACGGCCATTCACAAGGCCGCACCTGAGCTTCCCTTGGTGGTTCAAGGTTTGGCTCACGTATCGCGAGCCTTGGTGCTTGCTTCCTCGAAGAACCACCTTGGTACATTTTCCTAAACATTTTTCTTCCTCTGAAAAATTTCTGAAACTTTTAGTGACTCAAAATAAAAGTGAACCAAACTCAACAAAATTGATAGCAACTACTCCTACAATTGTCTAGAGGCTAAATCATGCATCAAAACTACTTTGGACCATATAAATTTGACATGCAAGCTCAAGAACAAGGTCACCACAGCAGCAAAAATTTGCAATAAATGAAGCACTAGAACAAAAACTAATTGGACCATTGGAGGAGTCTCATACCGAAGAACAATCCCCCAAAACAGTTTTGCAAATGGAGCTTTGCACAAGGAGATCGAAAATTGCGGCAAGATGAGCAAGAACACGGGTTTGAGCTACGGGATGATTTTTTTCTGAAGGAAGACGAAGTGGATGGGTGCTGGGATAAGTGAGGGGGACCTACGTGGGACCCACAAGGAAGGGGGACGCGCCCAGGGGGTAGGGAGCGCCCTCCACCGTTGTGGCCCACTGGTGCATCCCCCTGGTGCATGCTCAGTGCCAGAAATTCTCAAATATTCTATAAAAAATCATACTAAATTTTCAGGGCATTTGGAGAACTTTTATTTTCGGGACATTTTTTATTGCACGGATAATTCAGAAAACAGACAGATAATACTATTTTTGCTTTATTTAATCTAAATAACAGAAAGTAAGAGGTGGGTACATCAGGTTGTGCCTTCTAAATTCATCCATCTCATGCTCATCAAAAGGAATCCATTAACAAGGTTGATCAAGTCTTATTAACAAACTTCTTTCGAATAACATGATGCCAGAGAATTTTTGAATAACACTAGGTTACCTCAACGGGGATATGCATGTCCCCAACAATAAGAATATCATATTTCTTTTTGACAGTAGGGAGAGGGAATTCAAAACCTTCGATAGTAATAGTTGAAATTTTTCCAATAGAATTGATACTATGAACTTTAGGTTGTTTCTTCGGAAAGTGTACCATATGCTCATTACCACTAACATGAAAAGTGACATTGCCTTTATTGCAATCAATAACAGCCCCTGCAGTATTCAAAAAGGGTCTACCAAGGATGATCGACATACTGTCGTCCTCGGGAATATCAAGAATAACAAAGTCCGTTAAGATAGTAACGTTTGCAACCACAACAGGCACATCCTCACAAATACCGATGGGTATAGCAGTTGATTTATCAGCCATTTGCAAAGAGATTTCAGTAGGTGTCAACTTAGTCAATTCAAGTCTACGATATAAAGAGAAAGGCATAACACTAACACCTACTCCTAGATCACATAAAGCAGTTTTAACATAGTTTCTTTTAATGGAGCATGGTATAGTTGGTACTCCTGGATCCCCAAGTTTCTTTGGTATTCCACCCTTAAAAGTGTAATTAGCAAGCATGGTGGAAATTTCAGCTTCAGGTATCTTTCTTTTATTTGTAACAATATCTTTCATATACTTAGCATAAGGAGGCATTTTAAGCATATCAGTTAAACGCATACGCAAAAAGATAGGTCTAATCATTTCAGCAAAGCGCTCAAAATCCTCATCATCCTTTTTCTTGGATGGCTTAGGAGGAAAGGGCATGGGTTTCTGAACCCATGGTTCTCTTTCTTTACCATGTTTCCTAGCAGCGAAGTCTCTCTTATCATAATGTTGATTCTTTGATTGTGGGTTATCAAGATCAACAGCAGGTTCAATCTCTACATCATTATCATTACTAGGTTGAACATCAACATGAACATCATTATTAACATTATCACTAGGTTCAAGTTCATCACCAGATTGTGTCTCAGCATCAGAAATAAAAATATCATTGGGATTCTCAAGTGTATCTATAACAGGTTCACTAAAAGCATGCAAAGTCCTATCAGTTTTCTTCTTTTTATTAGGACTAGGTGCATCAGTATTAATTCTCTGAGAATCTTGCTCAACTCTCTTAGGATGACCCTCGAGATACAAAGGTTCCTGAGTCATCTTACCACCTCTAGCCATAACTCTAACATCACTATCATTATTCTTACTATTCAACTCATTAAGCAAATCATCCTGTGCCTTTAGTACTTGTTCTACTTGAGTTGTTACCATAGAAGCATGTTTACTAATAAGCTTAAGATCATTAACAGTTCTACTCATATAATCACCCAAGTAATCAAGCATGTGAGCATTACGTTTCAATTGTCTACTAACATAAGCATTGAAATTTTCTTGTTTAACAATAAAATTATCAAACCCATCCAAGAATTGACTAGCAGACTTATTATGAGGAATATCACCTTCATCAAATCTATAAAGAGAATTTACCTCTACTACCTGTGTTGGGTTATCAAGACCATGTATTTCTTGAATAGGCGGTAAATTCTTAACATCTTCAGCTTTAATACATTTTTCTTTCATAGATTTCTTTGCCTCTTGCATATCTTCAGGACTGAGAAATAGAATACCTCTTTTCTTCGGAGTTGGCTTAGGAGTTGGTTCAGGAAGTGTCCAATCATTATCATTACTCAATATATTATTCAATAGCAATTCAGCTTGCTCAACAGTTCGTTCCCTGAAAACACAACCAGCACAACTATCTAGGTGGTCCCTAGAAGCATCGGTTAGTCCATTATAAAAGATATCAAGTATTTCATTTTTATTGAGAGGATGATCAGGCAAAGCATTAAGTAATTTGAGAAGCCTCCCCCAAGCTTGTAGGAGACTCTCTTCTTCAGATTGCACAAAGTTAAATATTTCCTTTGAAGCAGCTTGTTTCTTATGAGCAGGGAAATATTTTTGAGAGAAGTAATAAATCATATCCTGGGGACTACGCACACAACCAGGAGCAAGAGAATTAAACCATAACTTAGCATCACTCTTTAACGAGAAAGGAAACAATTTAAGAATATAATAGTAGTGGATTTTTTCCTCATGAGCAAATAGGGTGGCTATATCATTCAATTTAGTAAGATGTGCCACAACAGTTTCAGATTCATAACCATAGAAAGGATCAGATTCAACCAAAGTAATTAACTCAGGATCGACAGAGAATTCATAATCCTTATCAGTAACAAAGATAGGTGAAGTAGCAAACTTAGGATCATATTGCATTCTAGCATTCAAAGACTTTTCCTTCAGCTTAGCTAACAGTTTCTTAAGATCTTCTCTATCATTGCAAGCAAGAAAGTCTCTAGTAGTTTTTTCATCCATAATATAACCCTCAGGTACAACAGGCAATTCATATCTAGGGGGATAATCATAATCTTCAGTTTCAATAATTTCATTTTCTCTAACCCTAGCAAGTTGTTCATCAAGAAATTCACCTAGTGGCACAGTATCATCATAAGCATCATGCATAGCATAAGTGGCATCATCAATTACTTGCGACATATCAGAATTACTAGCAGGTGTAGGTGTCGCAAGCTTACTCAAAACATAAGGTGAATCAAGTGCAGAGCTAGATGGCAGTTCCTTACCTCCCCTCGTAGTAGAGGGAAAAATCTTGGTTCTAGTATCTTTCAAATTCCTCATAGTGATCAACAGATATAAATCCCAAGTGACTCAGAGAATAGAGCTATGTTCCCCGGCAATGGCGCCAGAAAAAGGTCTTGATAACCCACAAGTATAGGGGATCGCAGCAGTTTTCGAGGGTAGAGTATTCAACCCAAATTTATTGATTCGACACAAGGGGAGCCAAAGAATATTCTCAAGTATTAGCAGCTGAGTTGTCAATTCAACCACACCTGAAAGACTTAATATCTGCAGCAAAGTATTTAGTAGCAAAGTAGTATGGAAGTAACGGTAACACTGGCAAAAGTAACAGGAACAGTTTTGTAGCAATTGTAACAATGGCAACGGAAAAGTAACATAGCAAAGATCAATATGTGAAAAGCTCGTAGGCAATGGATCAATGATGGATAATTATGTCGGATGGCATTCATCATGAAACAGTTATAACCTAGGGTGACACAGAACTAGCTCCAATTCATCAATATAATGTAGGCATGTATTCCGAATATAGTCATACGTGCTTATGGAAAAGAACTTGCATGACATCTTTTGTCCTACCCTCCCGTGGCAGCGGGGTCCTAATGGAAACTAAGGGATATTAAGGCCTCCTTTTAACAGAGAACCGGACCAAAGCATTAGCACTTAGTGAATACATGAACTCCTCAAACTACAGTCATCACCAGGAAGTGTCCCGACTATTGTCACTCCGGGGTTGCCGGATCATAACACGTAGTAGGTGACTATAACTTGCAAGATAGGATCAAGAACACATATATATTCATGAAAACATAATAGATTCAGATCTGAAATCATGGCACTCGGGCCCTAGTGACAAGCATTAGGCATAGCAAAGTCATAGCAACATCAATCTTAGAACAGAGTGGATACTAGGGATCAAACCCTAACAAAACTAACTCGATTACATGATAAATCTCATCCAACCCATCACCGTCCAGGAAGCCTATGATGGAATTACTCACGCACGGCGGTGAGCATCATGAAATTGGTGATGGAGGATGGTTGATGATGATGATGGCGACGATTTCCCCTCTCCAGAGCCCTGAACGGACTCCAGATCTGCCCTCCCAAGGAAGAACAAGAGGTGGCGGCGGCTCCATATCGTAAAACGCGATGAATCCTTATCCCTGATTTTTTTTCTCCTCGAACGTGAATATATGGAGTTGGAGTTGAGGTCGGTGGAGCTTCGTGGGACCCACAAGCCAGGGGGGCACGCCTAGGGGGGTAGGGCGCGCCCCCACCCTTGTGGACAGGCGATGGGTCCCCCTCGGTTAATTCTTTCACCAATATTTTTTATTTATTCCAAAAATATTCTCCGTGAAGTTTCAGGTCATTCCGAGAACTTTTATTTCTGCACAAAAATAAGACCATGGCAATTCTGCTGAAAACAGCGTTAGTCCGGGTTAGTTCCATTCAAATCATGCAAATTAGATTCCAAACAAGGGCAAAAGAGTTTGGAAAAGTAGATACGATGGAGACGTATCACATATCATGAGTTTTGCTTGGAGCGTCTTGTATGATATGAGTCTTTGCTTGTTTTGCTTTTTATTTTTAGTCATGAATCCTTGCTGGACACACCTATTTGAGAGAGCCAAAATTATGATATGACTTGTTAGAATTGCTCTCTATGCTTCACTTAAATCTTTATGAGCTATGGAATTGCTCTAGTGCTTCACTTATCTCTTTTTGAGCATGGTGTGCTTTAGTATTTTTGAAGAAATGCTCTCATGCTTCACTTAGATTTATTTGAGAGTTAGTAAATTTTTTAGAAATTCTCTCTTGCTTCACTTAAATTATTTTGAGAGAAGAAAATTTTATGCTCATGTTCTTCACTTAGATTTGTTTGAGCTATCAAAAGCAACTTATGAAATTAGTCCCAAAGTGATAGATATTCAAGAGGGATATAATAAAAACTTTCATGAAGATCATTGGACAAAATAAACTTGATTCCTTGTAATAGTTTTGTGATATGTTGATATAGTATGTGAGTCATATTGATGAGTAATTATGCTTTAGTAAGAATATTGGTGTTAAGGTTTGTGATTCCCTATGCAAGCACGAAAGTCAATAGTTATGCAATGAAATTACATCCTACTTGTGGTGCATTATTTGGTGTTAGTTATGCTTAATGCTCGCTTATGAGATTTTTCGTTTCTTGGTTGGATGCTTCTCAATCTTTTGCTAGCCTTCATTTGCACTAAGTATGATCACTACTCGTGCATCCAAAATCCTTAAACCAGTTTTGCCATATGAGTCCACTATACCTACCTATATGCGGTATTTCCGTGCCGTTCTAAGCAAATTTGTATGTGCCATCTCTAATTTCAAAATAAATTTCTCTTTTGTGTGCTCGTACCGCTCATGAAATGGTAGGGGGTGGCTGATATTTTTCCATGCTAGATGTGTTATTCTCAAGATGAGTGTTTATTCACTTGTCATTGCACGAGAGTACGGCAAAGGTATTAGGGATGCCCAGTCCCGAAATGAAAAATGAATTTACTTTATGTTGTCAAATAATAATATCATTGGAAAGTGTGGGTATGGACGGCACCCGTGGATTCGGTCAGCCGTGGAATGTGAAAGTATGGTGGAAAAAGGAATAAACTTTATTTTCTATTTGGGAACCGCCTATGATATATCTAGCATGGAAAGTATTGGGAACTACTCGATCATTTTCGTTGACAGGAAAAGCATGCCACCCAAAATGTTTTATCTCTACTTTTTTCGCTTTGAGCTCTGGCACCTCTACAAATCCCTACTTCCCTCTGCGAAGGGCCTTTCTTTTACTTTATACAATTTTTATTTTATTCTGAGTCTCCATCTTCTCTTATAAAGCACCAACTAAGGGGCACTATGATCGTACTTGAGCATTGGGTGTAGCTAATATGCGAGTGTGTTTCATGAATGGATCAATGATTGAGCATAATGGGCTAGGGATAACTTGCTTTAGTGTTGATATTTTGAAAGACATGGTTGCTTGTTGATATGCTTGAGTATTGAAATCTTCATGTCAAAACTAGACTATTGCTTTGAATATATAAAAGTCCAAATGTCCATGCTACAAAGAAAAGAATATGTGATGAACATGTTAGGCAGCATTCCACATCAAAAATTCTGTTTTTATCATTTACCTACTCGAGGACGAGCATGAATTAAGCTTGGGGATGCTGATACGTCTCCAACGTATCTATAATTTTTTATTGTTCCATGTTGTTATATTATCATTCTTGGATGTTTTACAATCATTTTATAGCAACTTTATATCATTTTTTGGGACTAACCTATTGACATAGTGCCCACTGCCAGTTGCTGTTTTTTGCTTGTTTTTTACTTCGCAGGAAATCAATACCAAACGGAGTCCAAACGCAGCGAAACATTTTGGTGATTTTTTCTGGACTAGAAGACACAAGTTGGGCCAAGAAAGTACCTGAGGGAGGCTCCGAGGGGAGCACAACCCACCTGGGCGCGCCTGGGTTTCTGGACCAGAAGACACAAGTTGGGCCAAGAAAGTACCTGAGGGGGGCTCCGAGGGGAGCACAACCCACCAGGGCGCGCCTGGGGGCCCAGGCGCGCCCAAGTGGGTTGTGCCCACCTCGGCCGCCTCCCGCACGTCCTCTTTGCTCTATAAATACCCCAATATTCCAGAAACCCTAGGGGAGTCGACGAAAATCAATTCTAGCCGCCGCAAGTTCCAGAAACCACAGATCCAATCTAGACACCATCACGGAGGGGCTCATCATCCTCATTGGTGCCTCTCCGATGATGCGTGAGTAGTTCATTGTAGACCTACGGGTCCGTAGTTAGTAGCTAGATGGCTTTCTCTCTCTCTTTCTCTCTCTCTCTCTTGATTCTCAATACAATGGTCTCTTGGAGATCTATTTGATGTAATTATTTTTACGGTGTGTTTGTTGGGATCCGATGAACTTTGAGTTTATGATCAGATCTATGTTTTTATCCATGAAAGTTATTTGAGTCTTTTGATCTCTTATATGCATGATTACTTATAGCCTCGTATTTCTTCTTCGAATCTTTGGTTTAGTTAGGCCAACTAGATCGATTTTTCTTGCCATGGGAAGAGGTGCTTTGTGATGGGTTCGATCTTACGGTGCTTGATCCCAGTGATAGAAGGGGAACCGACACGTATGTATCGTTGCTATTAAGGATAACAGGATGGGGTCTATTTCTACATAAATAGATCTTGTCTACATCATGTCATCGTTCTTATTGCATTACTCCGTTTCTCCATGAACTTAATACACTAGATGCATGCTGGATAGCGGTCGATGTGTGGAGTAATAGTAGTAGATGCAGGCAGGAGTCGGTCTACTAATCTTGGACGTGATGCCTATATAATGATCATTGCCTAGATATCGTCATAATTATTTGAAGTTCTATCAATTGCCCAACAGTAATTTGTTTACCCACTGTATGCTATTTTTCTCGAGAGAAGCTACTAGTGAAATCTACGGCCCCCGGGTCTATTTTCTCATCATATATTTTCAGATCTATTTTGCTATTTGCCTATTTATTTGCCACTTTTATTTTCAGATCTATATTTCTAAAAACCCAAAAATATTTTGCTACACTTTATTTTATTCACGATCTATTTATCCAATCTACTACAATTTATCTCCCGTCAACTTGCCAATTTCTGGCGCCGTTACCCTAAAGGGATTGACAACCCCTTTAACACGTCGGGTTGCAAGTATTTGTTCTTTGTGTGCAGGTGTTGTTTACGTAGTGTTGCTTGGTTCTCCTACGGGTTCGATAACCTTGGTCTCATCACTAAGGGAAATACCTACCGTTACTGTGCTGCATCATCCCTTCCTCTTTGGGGAAATACCGACGTAGTTCAAGCCAACATCAAAAGGAATTTCTGGCGCCGTTGCCGGGGAGACATCATCAACATATACCAGGTTCCTAATCACAAATCTCATCTCCTTGCAATTGACATTATTTGCCATTTGCCTCTCGTTTTCCTCTCCCCCACTTCACAAAAATTTGCCGTTTTATTCGCCCTCTTTTTCGTTCGCCGTTTTCCTCTCCCCCACTTCACAAAAGTTTCCTTGATGTAACCGATTATCTGTAAACCCTAGTACCCTTGGTGTCTATATAAACCGGGGGGCTTAGTCCGTAGAGGCTAGAAGAACAATCGCCATACTACTAGTTAGGGTTTAGTTTGTCTGATCTCGTGGTAGATCTACTTTGTAACCCCCTTATACACAAGCAATATAATCAAGCAGGACGTAGGGTTTTAACTCTTAGAGAGGTCCCGAACCTGGGTAAATATCATGTCCCTCGTCCACTGTTCCCCATCGATCCAAGATCCACAGTTCGGGCCCCCCTACCCGAGATCCGCCGGTTTTGACACCGACAGCTTCCACTACTTGTTATCTCATTAATCGGTCACCATCTATTGCTCTTAATAAGAAAACTCCAATTGAGGTACGGTCTGGTTCACCTGCTGATTATTCATAATTGAGAGTTTTTGGTTGCACTGCTTATGCTCATGTTGATAATGGAAAGTTGGAGCCTAGGGCTGTTAAGTGCGTCTTTCTTGGTTATAAATCTGGAGTTAAAGGTTTTAAAATATGGAATCCGAAAACCCAGAAGGTTGTCATTAGCAGTAATGTTATCTTTAATGAATCTGCTATGTTACATGATGTTCCATCTACTAATGTTCCTATTAAGAGTGAACAGGAGCCTACTGTTTTGGAGCCTATTGTTCAGGTGGAGCATGATATTGATTCCAATGATACATCCTATAAGGAAAATGTTGATGCACACGATGAACCCGTCGTTGATGATGAACATGTCACTCCAAATCAGCCTATTGTTCCACCCAGTTGGAATCTCGCACGTGACAGAGTTAGGCGGGGTATTAATAAACCTGAAAGGTTAATTGAAGAGTGCAATATTGTTTCTTTTGCTTTATCTGTTGCAGAAGAAATTGAAGGTAATGTTGAGCCTTCTTCATATTTCGAGGCTATTATTTCTAGTGATAGTAATAAGTGGATGACCGCTATGCATGATGAGATGGAATCGGTTGAAAAGAATGGCACTTGGGATTTAGTAAGATTACCTAGGGAGAAGAAACCTATTCGTTGCAAGTGGGTTTTCAAGAGGAAAGAATGTGTTTCTCCTATTGATGAGAAAAGATATAAAGCAAGGTTTGTTGCTAAAGCTTATAGCCAGATTTTAGGTATTGACTATAATGAAGTCTTTTCTCCTGTTGTGAAGCATAGCTCTATTCGCACTTTACTCATTATTGTTGCCATGCATGATTTTGAACTTGAACAATTGGATGTTAAAACTGCATTCTTACATGGAGAATTAGAAGAGGATATTTATATGAAACAACCTGAAGGTTTTGTTATTTCTAGAAAAGAAAAGCTTGTCTGTAAGCTAAAGAAATCTCTTTATGGATTGAAACAATCTCCAAGACAGTGGTACAAGAGATTTGACACCTTTAATGTAACGCCCGGATAATTAAGCTACAGTAGCCCTCTGCTAGTGATGCCACGTCACCACGATTACTGTGGTTAATCTCGCGATGATTCAAAAACGATTCAAATTCAATTTTAAAATAAAGGCAAACAACAAAAGTTTTTCAAACATTAAAACTAAAATGTTCGGAATGTGACATAATTACATATATTAAATTAGGTACAACTTTTGTATTTTACTAAAACAAAAATATATTGGAAATAAGAGAAAACAGCAAAGGAAAAATAAATAAAAACAAAAAGACAAAACAAAAAACAAAAAAAGAAATCCCCCCCACTGGGCCAATAGGCCCAGCTGGCAGCCAGGCCAGCCCAACTGGCCCACCTAACCCCCCATAACACCCCGCTCCTCCACCCAAACCCTAGGCCCGATCCCCACTCTCTCCCCCCACTCCTCGCTCTCCCTCCCCCGATCCAGATCGAGATCAGGGGCATCGGCCCCGACCCCCCCGTCGCCGGAACCTCGCCAGACCGCCTCCGTCCTCGACCTCCTCCTCACCGGCTCCATCAACCCTCGCCGCCCCCTCTTCCCTCCATCGTCGGTGAGAACCGACCGTCTCCCCCATCCCTATCTGCCCGTCCACGCCGCGCCGTCCCAGGCCACGCGCACCGCCCTCGCCGCGTTCCACCGGCGCCCATGCCGGGCCGCGCCCCGCACCGCTCCTGGTCCCCTCTTCCCTCGCGCAACACGTGTCCCCGACACCGGTGTCGCTGCGCGCCGCCGCCGTCGTGTCCGTACTCCGCCACCGTCCGCGCTCGGCCTTCCTCCTCCCCCCCCCCTCCCGTGCGCTCGCCGCCTCGCCTCACCCCGCACTGCGCCATGCCGCTCGCCTCGCAGCGCCAGGCCGTGCCCCACGCACCCCGTCGCCGGCTACGGTCGCGCTCGCCGTGCACCGCGACCGCGCCCCCCCCCACCTCGTCGCGCCTCCCCGCTGCTGCAGCTGCTTCTGCTGCTGCCCTGTCAGGCTTCGCCCCCTCGCCATCGCTCGTCGTAGCCGCCGCATCGCCGCCCGCGCCCGACTCCCTCCGCCGGCAGCCCCGCCCGCCTCCGCTGCGCCCTCGCCATCACCCGCTCGCCCGCAACCGCCGCACGCACCTGGCGCCCCGTACCCGCTACACCGCTGCCCGTTTGGCCCTGTGCCACTGAACACCAGGCCCCACGCCCCTTTTATTTTAAAACGAAAAGAAAAACAAGAGAAAAGAAATGTAAAAATATAATAATTAATTAATTAACTTAATTAATCAGGTTTAATTAACTAATTAAACTGAATATCTAATTAAAACTAACTAATCTGTTAGTTAGGGTAATGTGTCTATGACAGATGGGACCCAGGTGTCAGTTTGACTCGTCAACAGTCAGAGTTGACCGCTGATGTCATGCTGATGTCGTAAATGCTTTTCGATTAAATTTATCTGTTAATTTCTGAAAATGAATTAAAACTTTGAAAAATAATATATAAAATAAACCGTAACTCGAACGAAAATACTTTGTACATGAAAGTTGCTCAAAACGACTAGACGAATTCGAATACGCAGTCCGTTCGTCCGCCACGCGTCCCTAGCATAGCGAACATGCAACCGTCCCCCTCCGATTTATCTGTCCAAAAATGCCAAACTTCGGGGAAACATTCTCGGATGTTCTCCCCCTTCGCCGGTATCGTGTAGCACTGCGTTAGAACACCCCTAGCACCGCGTTTCGTCATGTCATGCTTAGTAATGCATCTGTGTGCCTTATATTTACAGTTTCTTCCCCCTCTTCTTCTCCGGTAGACCCTGAGATCGCTGCTGATGCCCCTATGATCGACTACATCATGGACGACCCTTCTTCTCTTTCAGCGGAGCTTCCTGGCAAGCCCCCCCCCCCTTGAACAATCCGATATTGCCCAATTCCATTCTCTCATGCTTGCATTAGATTTTGCTACTGTAAATGATTGCTCCTATTCTGATGCATAGCCTGCTTTTGTAACCTGCTTATTGCTACCTTACGTGCCTATTTCAAACTGCTTAGTATAGGTTGGTTAGTGATCCATCAGTGACCCCCCACTTTGTCCTTGTTGCCTCTGCTTCATCATCGATGACTCGATCAATGTGATCGACGACCAGAGACCGACACCTCACTTCACCCCCTTTGTTGTACGACTCTGCATAGTTACTATCGAGTGCCGAGGGTGATACCTCATAACGCACTCCTGATGATAACTCTGTAGTGTAGTTGTTCGGTCGTGGTCATCGAGGATGACTCCTCCTTAACCACTCCCGATACGACTCTGTCGTGCAACCCCTCAAGTCTGAACCTCGAGGGTGATTCCTCCTACGTTCACCTTGATGATTTCATCGAGTGGAATCCACCGAGGGTGATTCCTCGGGGTTTCCCCCTTGGTGTTATGACCACACGGTTACTTTGACCTTTGTCGCAGGCGGGTCGACCCTGATGGGTACCCGCGGGGAACTTATGCAGTCGGGTTTGCCAGGAAGGCACCTGAGAGAGATATTGTGGCGCAGCATCAGAAACTCTGATCATCTCCGCGAGTTATTAAATACGCCTAACGGATTTGGGTAGTTGATCTGAGTTGGCCAATGGCCTATACGCACTACCACCACGCGGGATAATGGTTTATGGGGCCCTCTACGTCGTACGTTTCTCCCGAAAGCTCATCAGACGTCACAGTTCACCGTGCGGGCTGATTGTTGGGGTTGGGCTGGATACTTCACTAACGAGTTCAGTGTCGCGCCTGCTCCCCGGCCAGTCTCGCAATGCGCAGGAGCGCCCGGGGCGATGGCCCAAGACCCCTAGGTGCATAGGTTAGTCCGGCGTGTTGACCTCTCTGCTGAGCCTAGGTAGGGCGCTGCTTTGTGTCGATCTCCTGAGGCCGGGCATTACCCAGTTAGTGTGTACGGCCAGAGGTGATCGAGCGTGTTGGGTAACAGTAGTGCACCCCTGCAGGGAAGTGATCTATTCGAATAGCCGTGTCCACGGTAACAGGACGCTCAGTTTGGTATCCCGATCTATGACTTGAACTGGATACTTGTTTAATTAATTGAAGCTCCGGGATCGCTTTCTCGCAGGGAGTCGAGGAAGGATCTCTAGGCTTTGCCTCAACATGCTTGCTTAATAAAATGCTTTTCTGTACTTTTCTAATTGCTACAAGATGGTGGCTTCGTGAAGATGCTAGTCTTCGATAGGACTAGGTCTTCTCTCTATTCTGGCATCTCTGCAGCCCAGTCCACATATACAGCCTTTCTTTGATAATGTTGCATATGTAGTGTAGATCCTTGCTTGCTGAGTACTTTGGATGAGTACTCACGGTTGATTTGATACCTCTTTTTCCCCCATACCCCCTTTTGGATGTTACATCGGACGATGGAACCCATGAGCCAAATGCCACTGCAGGATCTTACTACCAGGAGGGCCCAGACGGCGCGTACTACTGGATTGAGCCAGCCGACCAGGAGTAGGATCGGAGGCCCTAGGCAGGAGGCCTTCGCCTTTCGATCTAGAATCGTTATTTGTGCTAGCCTTCTTAAGGCAAACCTTGTCTAACTATGTCTGTACCCAGATATTATTTTTATGACTGACTTATGTATTCGGATCCTCGTGATCCCTGGTTTGTAATATTCGTGGATCTCCGTTTATTTGTGTTAGAGTTGTGTTGTGATATCTTCCCGTGAGTCCCTGTGCTTGATCGTGCATGTTTGCGTGTATGATTAGTGCACGATTGAGTCGGGGGAGTCACAAGTTGGTATCAGAGCCGACTGCCTGTAGGAACCCCCTTTCCAACTCCTTGGCCGAAGTTGAGTCTAGTCATTGCAAAAACTTTTACTAACATGGTTGTGTGGCTTACGGGCCCACGTCGTCATTGGGTGGTATTAGGATCTTTTATTCCTCGGCCTATGCTCTGGGAATCTGATCTCTCTTCTATTCGGGTTAAATGATTTTACTAACGCCGACTCTAGGTTCTCATAACTACTTCCTCCCGGAGAGCCCCTTACTCCAGATGATTACTTGTTGCACCAGAAGATTCCGAAGATACTCTCCGATGTTCTTTTGAGAACTTGTGCTCATCGGATTTGCAATTCCCTACCACCGAGACATCCCTATGGATAGCTACTTATACTTGCCATCCATACCTTCATTCTCGATAACTCTTGTTAGTACAAGATACCCTGAACTACTTCCCGCTATTCCAAGAATCCCTTGTGCCACTGTCGTGTAGTTCCTTGCCGCAGAAATACCCCTACGGATAATTCCTCGCACTTATCGAGTATCCGTTCATCCCCAGTTGATTCATGTATTTCACAAAGGTCTTCGAAATACCATTCGATTTTTCGAAAATCCTCAGCAACCTATTGCTCTTGAAATTCTTGCTTACTTGCATTGTGGTTAATCCCATAAGTATAGTAATCTTATTGGCATCCTTTGTCACTATCATTTTGAGTCCATTGATTCAATAAGTTACGAATGCTCGCAATCCTCAACCAGATCCTAGATTCATCCTTCCGGCTCAGACGTCATTTTAAACATGAGCTGGATCTCGACCAATCAAATTGCCATCGATTGTATCTCTAAGCCTACTCAGCTTATCCATCCTTAATCAGAGTGTTTGCTTCTGATCCTTTGATTTGGAAATCATAATCCTTTTGCATTTGTGCTTTGAATTAGTCAGTTGTTTCTATAATCTAATCTCCTTACATTCTCTCTTCCTCTAGTTGAGTATCGATGCTCACATCAGATCCCTTGAGGACCTTCAGATCCCTTGTTGGATTTTATCCGACAGCGTCCTTCATATTCAATCACTTTGGAAGTTCTTTCCCTGATACACAATGCCATTGATAAATTATATCCTCTGTTCTGGCCAACCATGCTCTGCTTTCGAGCTGGTGATATTTACTCTTAAAGCTTGTGGTATATGTTTCTAAGGTACCCCGATGGGTTGAACCTATGCCTTCCTTAATCTGTGTGAACCTGAAGAGTTTTCACGGGTCATACTCCTCTGGTAATTCACCAGGTAGGTTTTCACACCCAAATCATTTTTAATAAGAGTAGTGAATGAATGGTCATGCATTGGAGAAGCGCTGGAGGGAAGGTGATTATATCGACGTCGTGATAGGCCCCGGGGTGTCGCAGGATGATGTTCTTCTTAGGGAGATGCAGGTTCTGTATGATGTCTACATGATGCGCGTTGACGGGACCGATTGAGACGAGCATCACTAGAGGAAGATTTTCTTTGAGGCCGGATTCAAGAACTACAAGATCACTCTAATGCTAGGATATCTCCCGATCATTGAAGTCTACCCTTGAATGTGCACCTGCCAAAACAAAAATAAATAAAATAAATAAGCAGGTCGTACGGTTTGGTTTGGTTCATGCTATTGATCAAATAATGTCTTGCACTAGCAGACTGTTTACACAATAATGTTCTTGTTGATATTACTTGAACCATTCCTTTTTATTCATGTCTGCGTTTTTTCTATAGAGTTTTGAAAATCATCAATGGTGTCCTTGCCCGTCGGACAGTCCCAGAGTTTTCTTTCTGTTAAGAGACGCAATCTGTCGTGCGGCCTAGTTCTCTAGGCAAATAAGCATGAGAAAAGGCGAATACTAACGTTTGGGCTTTTAGAAAAAGAAAAATCGAGTGCATAACACTCAAATAATTATTAAGAACCCTTGAAACAGGCTTTCGTCCCGCTTTATATATAAAGCAACAACCGACAGAGTACATGGCCGAACGAATTAGTAAGAACACTTCGCTACTTGCTTGGTTCAAAGACGAATAATCTATTGGATAGTGTCAAACGTTCGTTAACGTATACTCCCTCCGTTCCTAAATGTAAGTCTTTTTAGAGATTCCACTACAAACTACACACGGAGCAAAATAAGTGAATCTACACTCTAAAATATGTCTATATACATCCGTATGTAATTTGTAGTGGAATCTCTAAAAAGACTTATATTTAGGAACGAAGGGAGTAGATTACAAAAAGTGTGGAAGCCTTCATGATTATTTTTGGGATGAAAATATGTTAGTACATGTCAGATCATGAATCTCATGTCGATTTCGATTCTTCGTGATGGACTCATTCATTTAATTTATCCGCACATCATGAACATGATGACCATGTTCATACAAGCTGCAATAGTTGCTTGGGGACAAGCAAAACTCTTGAAGCACAAAATGTAATCTTGGTTCATGCTGTCGATCGAATAATGTCTTGCACTGGCAGACTGTTACACAATAGTGTGTTGAGTTCTCGTTCATATTACTTGAACTGTTCCATTTTATTCACGTCCGCATCTCTTACAGAGATTAGAATATCATCAATGGTGTCCTTGCCTGTAAGACTGTCCGAGAATTTTCTTTCTGCTAAGAGACACAATCTGTAGTGTGTGCTAGTTTTTTGGGGAAATAAGCATGACAAAGGGTGAAAACTAAGGTTTGGGATTTAAAAAAAAAAGGAAAAATAGAGAGCATAACACTCAAATAATTATTAACAGCCCCTCGCTACTTGCTTGGTGGAAAGACGAATAATCTATTGCATAAAGTGTCAAATGCTCGTTAAAAAATAGATTAGCAAAGGTGTGGAAGCTTCATGATGGAAATAGTCGCACAGGGTGGGTCCACGGGAGTAGATCGACGACGTCCGGTATGAGCGTGACCTATCGTACCAGCCATCGCCACCTTCCCCTGGTCGACTATATTACCTCAGTGTCTTCAGATCGGGAGGAGAACACACAGAGACATCAGAAACAACACCAGAATGCAGAACCTTAGCCTCCGGAAGGGATCCGAAGGGGGGATCAACAAGAAGGGATCCGCCATGCAATCACCTCATTCAAGGAGATTCTGATATCAACCATCACCATCACCCCCCTCCCCCATTCCATCTCATTATAATACGGAACCCTAATGGATTCTCGCGTGTATTACTTTGATCTATCATTCATGGCTATCACAATTGTCCATAAAGATGTCTGTTTGGCTATATCATTATCGTGGTGATTTTAACTGTACTACCTGGACCTTATTCCTGGAGCACAACTTTCGACGATGAGCTAAGCCTTCATCAATTTCCTCGTTTTATCGTTACACCTCGAATAGCAAGCTTGATTTCGAGTTTGTGTCGTACCCTTGGTTCCAATAACCTTTCGCTTCATCATTCCTTTGACTTGATGTCGTCGCCGATCGATTACATCTTCATGAAATATTGCGACAAATGTGCCGTGATCAGCACCAACATTCAGAGCTCTTCCAAGAAATCTATCGAATTCTTAATGAGAAATACAATCCTTTCCCCTCGATGATTTGTGTTACCATCGACAATATTCTTGCTTTCCCTCCAACACAAACTTGTTCATGGTTTGTTTTGTACCTTGAGTTCTTTGCTATCCATCTTATGTTATGTTCTACCTTGAAGTATTACTGACTTTTATGTCAAAGATGTTGTGAGGATTGCTCCACCTCTTAAGAATTCTTGGTATAGTGATACTTCTCACCATCACCATTCTTTCTTGGTCCCCATGTTGATTCTAACTGGGATACCAACAAGTGAATGGTGCTGCTTGGATTCCTTATTTCTAGCAACCTTATTGCTTTGAAGTTAATGGTCGACAGTTCAGTCTTAGACCATTGGTTATTGAAACACCATTCTAACCTCGATCATGCTACCTAAGCCCATATTTCGGGTGCACCTTTCAACCAATGTTTAATTATGTATGTTTTCCTCGAGCATACATCATTATATCATTTGATCTGACAAATGTTATCTCTTTGTTCATATAATCGTGGAAATCCATCTTTTTGGAAATCTCAATGGAATGTCGCTGAATCCATCAGCCACCTTCTCACCCTCTCCTTGGTTTAATGATGAACTCTTGTTTCGGAACTCGCTGCCATAGTTCATTTCCCGAGAATCTTACAATGTCATCTAGTCGATTTGTGTTGCACCTTTTCTTCTCAGGCATCCTGACTCTGAGGTATCCTGACACCAATCAAATCTGAATCTCGGTCAGATATGATGGTTGGAACATATTCCCAAGAGTTATAACATTGGTCTTTGACCCGATAAGGTGATGTCATACCTAGCACACCTGGCCGGAGGACCTATCGTTATAGTTTCCTTTTTAGCAAGGTTAGCCATTCTTCCATGAGGAAATTGTAAGACTTATTCTATAAGTTGTTCCTGATGGATCCTTTGTGTATCCAAAGTCCGACCTTTGCTTGAAGACCATGTCAATGCTATCTCGAAGCATGTCTGTGGTACTCCGATTTTCAATAAAAACATTTGAAGCACAATGCTAAATTTTCCTTATCAATTATCCAAACACCGTTGTATGGGTAATGTCATGAAGTTTCTCTTCCCTTACCTAAAGGGTTTTCTACTTTATATCCTGTCATGGATATCATGCTCTGCTTGTCCCTGGGAAGGATATACCCCTGAAATATGTGTTTAAACACATTTTCCTTTCCATTGTTCTGTTTAATCTGAAAATCGCATTTTTCTTTCCATTGTTTTGTTTAACCTTCCTTGTAACCTGACTTAACCGAGCAGTGATAATTCCCTGCTTAGGTAAGCACCTTGTTGTACCACTCTGTCAGTAAGACCTTGTTACTATTGTTGATGACATTACGGTAACCACCGATGCACGAGAACTTTGCCTATTGGTCTGCCTCGTTTAACGAGCAGGAAAATGGTTCTCTTTGTCCCTCGCCCTTGGTACCGACGTTGTTGCCAACATAACTGACAGGCTATTCTCTGCCATGCCTTGCTATCATAACCGTGCAAGATGTCAACGCCTTTCCTACTTTTAACCCACATGGTGGGCCCATAACCCACTGTTCCACATGATCGAAACCTGACTCTTCTGTACACCCTGTTATCAAAGTTATTCCTCACGCGTGGCCTCGTACGTAATTCACGAGCCACCTTCCGAGGGATCATCAATTTTGGTATCAGACGCAGTACTTATTCTCGTTGCTCTAGACCACTTTCACACTTTGTTTCAGACATCGAACGATTGTCTATGTACTTGAAACTTCTTACTGTACCTTCTTGCTTGGCTCTCGATGTGTTTCATTTGACCAACTCGAGAGATACCCATGTGTTCATTCATGGGATAACCCTCGATGATTACCCCTTATAGCCTTCTATCGTTGCCGAGTTGCCCCTTTCCTATTCGTAAGTACGACGGAGTTCCCAAAGAAAGGATGCCGACTTCATCATGAGGACCTGAAACAGAGGAATGAAGACATCAACGTAGTGGGTCGACCTCCTCGAGAAGAGCAACCAAGACCGAGAAGAATCGTTAGAATTTCATAACCAATTCTTTTCCCCTTACTCTACCACTTAAATTTCGGGACGAGATTTCTTGTAGTGGAGGAGAATTGTAACGCCCGGATAATTAAGCTACAGTAGCCCTCTGCTAGTGATGCCACGTCACCATGATTACTGTGGTTAATCTCGCGATGATTCAAAAACGATTCAAATTCAATTTTAAAATAAAGGCAAACAACAAAAGTTTTTCAAATATTAAAACTAAAATGTTCGGAATGTGACATAATTACATATATTAAATTAGGTACAACTTTTGTATTTTACTAAAACTAAAATTTATTGGAAATAAGAGAAAACAGTAAAGGAAAAATAAATAAAAAGAAAAAGACAAAACAAAAAACAAAAAAAGAAATCCCCCCCACTGGGCCAATCGGCCCAGCTGGCAGCCAGGCCAGCCCAACTGGCCCACCTAACCCCCCATAACACCCCGCTCCTACACCCAAACCCTAGGCCCGATCCCCACTCTCCCCCCCGACTCCTCGCTCTCCCTCCCCCGATCCAGATCGGGATCAGGGGCATCGGCCCCGACCCCCCCGTCGTCGGAACCTCGCCGGACCGCCTCCCCGCCGGATCGCTCCGTCCTCGACCTCCTCCTCAATGGCTCCATCAACCCTCGCCACCCCCTCTTCCCTCCATCGTCGGTGAGAACCGACCGTCTCCCCCATCCCTCTCTACCCGTCCACGCTGCGTCGTCCCAGGCCGCGCGCACCGTGCTCGTCGCGTTCCACCGGCGCCCATGCGGGGACGCGCCCCGCACCGCTCCTGGTCCCCTCTTCCCTCGCGCAACACGCGTCCCCGACCCCGGTGTCGCTGCGCGCCGCCGCCGTCGTGTCCCTGCTCCGCCACCGTCCGCGCTCAGCCTTCCTCCCCCCCCCCCGCGTGGGCTCGCCGCCTCGCCTCACCCCGCACTGTGCCCTGCCGCTCGCCTCGCAGCACCAGGCCGCGCCCCACGCACCCCGCCGCCGGCTACGATCGCGCTCGCCGTGCACCGCGACCGCGCCCCCCACCCCCCGCACCTCGCCGCGCCTCCCCGCTGCTGCAGCTGCTTCTGTTGCTGCCCTGTCGGGCTTCGCCCCCTCGCCACCGCTCGCCGCAGCCGCCGCATCGCCGCCCGCGCCCGACTCCCTCAGCCGGCAGCCCCATCCGCCTCCGCCGCGCACTCGCCATCACCCGCTCGCCCGCAACCGCCGAACGCGCCTGGCACCCCGTACCCGCTACCCCGCCGCCTGTTTGGCCCTGTGCCACTGAACACCGGGCCCCACGCCCCTTTTATTTTAAAACAAAAAGAAAAACAAGAGAAAAGAAATGTAAAAATATAATAATTAATTAATTAACTTAATTAATCTGGTTTAATTAAACTTAATTAAACTGAATATCTAATTAAAACTAACTAATCTGTTAGTTAGGGTACTGTGTCTATGACAGACGGGACCCAGCTGTCAGTTTGACTGGTCAACAATCAGAGTTGACCGCTGGCGTCATGCTGACGTCATAAATGCTTTTCAATTAAATTAATCTGTTAATTTCTGAAAATGAATTAAAACTTTGAAAAATAATATATAAAATAAATCGTAACTCGGATGAAAATACTTTGTACATGAAAGTTGCTCAGAACGACGAGACGAATCCGAATACGCAGTCCGTTCGTACGCCACGTGTCCCTAGCATAGCGAACATGCAACCGTCCCCCTCCGATTCATCTGTACGATAATGCCAAACTTCGGGGAAACATTTCCGGATGTTCTTCCCCTTCGCCGGTACCGTGTAGCACTGCGTTAGAACACCCCTAGCACCGCGTTTCGTCATGTCATGCTTAGTAATGCATCTAGGTGCCTTATATTTACTGTTTCTTCCCCCTCTTCTTCTCCGGTAGACCCCGAGACCGCTGCTGATGCCCCTGTGATCGACTATATCATCGACGACCCTTCTTCCCTTTCAGCGGAGCTTCCAGGCAAGCCCCCCCCCCCAGCTTGAACAATCCGATATCGCCCAATTCCATTCTCTCATACTTGCATTAGATTTTGCTATTGTAAATGATTGCTTCTATTCTGATGCATAGCCTGCTTTTGTAACCTGTTTATTACTACCTTACCTGCGTATTTCAAACTGCTTAGTATAGGTTGGTTAGTGATCCATCAGTGACCCCCCACTTTGTCCTTGTTGCCTCTGCTTCATCATCCATGACTCGATCAACGTGATCGACGACCAGAGGCTGACACCTCACTTCACACCCTTTGTTGTACGACTCTGCATAGTTATTATCGAGTGCTGAGGGTGATACCTCGTAACGCACTCCTGATGATAACTCTATAGTGTAGCTGTTCGGTCATGGTCATCGAGGGTGATTCCTCCTTAACCACTCCCGATACGACTCTGTCGTGCAACCCCTCAAGTCTGAACCTCGAGGGTGATTCCGCCTACGTTCACCTTGATGATTTCATCAAGTGGAATCCACCGAGGGTGATTCCTCGGGGTTTCCCCATTGGTGTTATGACCACACGGTTACTTTGACCTTTGTCGCAGGCGGGTCGACCCTAATGGGTACCCGCGGGGAACTTATGCAGTCGGGTTTGCCAGGAAGGCACCCGAGAGAGATATTGTGGTGGAGCATCAGAAACTCTGATCGTCTCCGCGAGTTATTAAATACGCCTAACGGATTTGGGTAGTTGATCTGAGTTGGCCAATGGCCTATACGCACTACCACCACGCGGGATAATGGTTTATGGGGCCCTCTACGTCGTACGTTTCTCCCGAAAGCTCATCAGACGTCACAGTTCACCGTGCGGGCTGATTGTTGGGGTTGGGCTGGATACTTCACTGATGAGTTCAGTTTCGCGCCTGCTCCCCGGCCAGTCTTGCAACGCGTAGGAGCGCCCAGGGCGATGGCCCAAGACCCCTGGGTGCATAGGTTAGTCAGGCGTGTTGACCTCTCTGCTGAGCCTAGGAAGGGCGCTGCTTCGTGTCGATCTCCTGAGGCCGGGCATTACCCAGCAAGTGTGTATGGCCAGAGGTGATCGAGCGTGTTGGGTAACAGTAGTGCACCCCTGCAGGGAAGTGATCTATTCGAATAGCCATGTCCACGATAACAGGACGCTCAGTTTGGTATCCCGATCTATGACTTGTACTGGATACTTGTTTAATTAATTGAAGCTCCGGGATCGCTTTCTCGCAGGGAGTCTAGGAAGGATCTCTAGGCTTTGCCTCAACATGCTTGCTTAATAAAATGTTTTTCTGTACTCTTCTAATTGCTGCAAGATGGTGGCTTCGTGAAGATGCTAGTCTTCGATAGGACTAGGTCTTCTCTCTATTCTGGCATCTCTGCAGCCCAGTCCACATATACAGCCTTTCTTTGATAATGTTGCATATGTAGTGTAGATCCTTGCTTGCTGAGTACTTTGGATGAGTACTCACGGTTGCTTTGCTACCTCTTTTTCCCCCATACCCCCTTCTGGATGTTACATCAGACAATGGAACCAAGGAGCCAGATGCCACCACAGGAGCTTACTACCAGGAGGGCCTAGACGGCGCGTACTAGTGGATTAAGCCAGCCGACTAGGAGTAGTATCGGAGGCCCTAGGCAGGAGGCCTTCGCCTTTCGATCTAGAGTCATTGTTTGCGCTAGCCTTCTTAAGGCAAACCTTGTCTAACTATGTCTGTACCCAGATATTATTTGTATGACTGACTTATGTAGTCGGATCCTCGTGATCCCTGGTTTGTAATATTCGTGGATCTCCGTTTATTTGTGTTAGAGTTGTATTGTGATATCTTCCCGTGAGTCCCTATGCTTGATCATGCATGTTTGCGTGTATGATTAGTGCATGATTGAGTCGGGGGCGTCACATTTATGCTCTCTCAAGGTTTCAAAAGGTCTAATTATGATAGTTGTGTTTATTTTTAAACTGTCAATGGTTCAGCTATTTATTTGCTACTTTTATGTTGATGATATGCTAATTGCTGCAAAGAGTATGTCAGATATTAATGAACTAAAGAAGCAATTGAGTAACGAATTTGAGATGAAGGATTTGGGTGCAGCAAAGAAAATACTTGGCATGGAAATATCCAGATATAGACCGTCTGGAAAAGTATAGCTAAGTCAGAAGGGATATATTGATAAAGTTCTTCGTCGTTTTCATATGCATAATGCCAAGCCGGTGAGTACTCCGTTAGCTGCACACTTCAAATTATCATCAGCTTTATGTCTTAAGTCAGTTGCAGATATTCAGTACATGTCTAGAGTTCCCTATTCAAGTGCAGTTGGTTCACTTATGTATGCCATGGTTTGTTCTCGTCCTGATTTATCATATGCATTGAGTGTTGTCAGTAGATACATGGCTAATCCTGGAAAAGAGCATTGGAAAGCAGTTCAGTGGATTTTCATATACCTGCGAGGTACTTCTAATGCTTATTTACAGTTTGGAAAAACTGAAGATGGACTTGTTGGTTTTGTTGATTCTGATTTTGCTGGTGATTTGGATAAGAGAAGATCACTCACAGGGTATGTTTTCATCATTGGTGGTTGTGCTGTGAGTTGGAGAGCAACTTTGCAGTCTATTGTGGCTTGTTCCACTATTGATGCCGAGTATATGGCTATTTCTGAGGCATGCAAAGAAGCTATCTGGTTGAGAGGTTTATACAGTGAGCTTTGTGGAGATTCATCTTGCCCTACCATATTTTCTGACAGTCAAAGTGCCATCTGTCTTGCAAAGAATCCAATGTATAATGATAGAACAAAGCACATTGATGTCAGATTTCACTATATTCGAGATGTTATTGCTGAAGGCGATTTGAAGGTATGTAAGATAAGTACTCATGATAATCCTGCTGATATGATGATAAAACCAGATCCTACCAATAAGTTTGAGCTTTGCTCAGGCTTAGTTGGTATTTCTCACTAGTCCTATGGACTTTGACACACAAGGTGTTTATGCTGATTTGAATGGAGTTATTTACTTTATTTCGACTACTGAAGGGAATTTGGCTCAAGGTAGAGATTGTTAAATTGTGATCCAATACGGTAGAATTTCGACTACTGATTTTTACGTTTGTGCCTTCATGCGTCCATGGTTTTCTCCCGCAAGGGTTTCCACGTAAAAATATGTGTCTCTTGTGTCTCGTTTATTCTTGTTTTATCTAACAGGACCGATGATGACGGACCATGGCCCATGGTCTCTTGGGCCGAGTCCTGGATGGTCCATGGGATTAAGATGGGCCATCCGTATACTTGGACATATCCCGTATTTATATCGCTGACAGCCACGGGAGGTCCTATGTGCCGCATTTTGCGGCGAATAGCCAGCGTGACGCACACAGGAGGCGTCCGACTGGGCCGGCCCACTAAAAGGACCCCGAGGTGTGTCTACAGCGGTAAAAAATCGCAAAACCGGAAATGACGCCACGAGGAATCGAACCTACGACGTCCCTATACTCAACAAGCGCTGCTAACCAGCAGACTGAATGGCTGCATCAGAACAATGCTGCATCACGATTGTATTTAAGAACTCTCTATTGCGGGATATTTCCCTTGCATGTTATTTTCTGTACGTGTACTGCAGCATATAGATTTGAATATGTTTTTTCTTGGAAAAGCTGGAACATGATTTGAAATACCTGAATATTTTCTGAAGTTGTGAACAAAATTTGAAAAAGCAAAATATTTATCAAAATTACGAACAATTTTTTTCAAAACACGAACATTTTTTGAAAATATGAACAATTTGTTCAAAACGCAATTTTTTCAAAAGTTCAAAAAACATGAACATTTTTGGAGAATGTGAACAAAATTGGACAAGCTGGAACATTTTTTGAAATTAGAGAACATTTTACGAATTTATGACAAATTTTAGAAATGAGAACATTTATTCAAATTCCTTGAACATATTTTGACTTTGAGAACTAGTTTTCAAACACATGAATTTTTCAAAATTTTGAACATATTTTGAAAGTGAGAACTTTCTTGGAATTCCCGATCATTTTGTGAATTTGTGAATAAACAGATAAAATGCAAACAAAATTTTGAAATTCTGAAAAGTTCTGAAAAGATACCATAAGCCGCTGAAGATTTGATCTTTTTCTAAAATTTTGAAACTGATTTTTTGAAACGCGAACATTGTTTGGGAAACTCATTATTTTTATGGAAAAAAGAAAGAAAATTGAATAGGAGAACATTTTTCGAAATTCCAAACAATTTTTTGAAAACGCAAACGTTTCTTGAAAAACAATGATTTTTTTTAAAACGTAAACATTTTTTAAAATTACGAACAACTTTTACAAAAACACAAAACTTTTTTGAAATTCCCGCGCACATTTTTTGAATTTGCGAATTTTTCAACATGACATTTTTTTAAAGTTGAGAAAAATATTCCCAAACAATAGCATTTGCTGAAGTTGTGAACAAATTTGGATAATAGGAACATTATTTAAAGTTGTCAAATATTTTTGAATTTGTGAACAAAATTTAAAAATACAAACAATTTTTGAATTTGTGAACAAATTTTGAATCATGAACATTCTTTAATATGCGAACAGAATTTAAAAACAGGAACAATTGTATTGAAGTTCTTGAATACTCTTTATTTTGTGAATAAAATTTAAAGTGCGGAACTTTTTTGAAATTCTAAATTTTATGAATTTTAGGAAACAATTCAAAAAGCAAACAAAATTGAAATTTTAAACTTTTTAGAATTCCGAACATTTTTTCTATTGAAGCGAACAAAATTTGAAATTATAGTTTTTAGGAATTTCGGAAGAAAACATTTTTTGGAATTTAAAATAATTTTGAAATAGAAAAAAGAAAAGTGCAAGAAAAGAAAAAGGAAAAGAAAAAACGACAAAGAAGAGAAATAGAAAAAAGAAAAACGAAAAACAAACTGCAAAAGAAAAAACCGGTTTCAGGAACCTACTAGAAGGTTCCCAAAATCGGAAAAAACTGGCTGGAAACATCCTAGAAGGTTCCCAAAACCGGTATCCGTGAAGCGCTAAATGGGCCGGCCCAGCCCCGAACGATCGCTCAATCCCTTGTGCGAAACAGCGACAACTTGTCGCAAAGAGCGGCAAATAGGGTATTCCGACAGCCACCCTCCTCCGGACGCGCTCCTGCGGACACGCACTGGTCATTGTTCTGCATCGCCTAGTCTCTACTCGTAATGGAGCAGTTGGTAGTCTCGCTTCCAGGTTTTTTTCGTCCCACCACTTTCGTCCGGTTTTTTTTCGTTGGTTATTTTTCGTCACATCCCCGCTGCCACGCCTTCGTCCACCGGTTTACGAAAGAAAAAAAAATAGCCCAGCCACCCCGCAGTCCCGCACGACCTTGCCTCCTCGATCCCACCTCGACATCCATCTCGCCGCCACCTCCTGCTCCGCCCCGCCGTGCGCCGCCCGCCGCCACCGTGCCTGCGTCGCCGTCCCCCGTATCGACTCCACTGTCCGAATCCCGCCACCGCCGCGCCTGCGCCGCCGTCCCCAGTATCCACTCCGCTGTACGAATCCCGCCGCCGCGCCCGTCTCGCTCACCGTGGCCGATGGTCGCGTCGACCGGGACTGCGTCCCTCCCCAAACGGTGGCCATGATGAAGGGCGCCGCTCGGCTATGGAGGCGGCGGAAGATGTAGGCGACGCCGGCGGCGGCCACTCCACCGGCCACCGCCCGGAAGCTGGTGCCGTGGTCGAGCTGGGCGGAGTGGCGCTTCGTCCGCGACGCCATCTTCTCCCCATACCCCGACCCTGGCGCCGCTCTTCGCAGGGTAGGTATCCTCTTCCTGAAGCCCCCCCCCCAAAAAAGTATCAGGTGAATGGTGAGAAATCCCTGACTGTTTCATTGGTGCAGATCGCGGCGTGGCGGAGCAGGGGCTGCCTCCCGATCCCCGTGGAGGTCACTGCGGCCCTCTTCGAGATAAGGCTGCGGGATCCCTTCTTCCGGTACGTTGTTTGGATGCACAGTTCCAACCTTTTTCTATTGTGTGTGGATTGATTTGGGACCAAGTTATATATGTGATAGAAAATTTTCCTCTAGGACTGGAGTGGCTTCGGATGATAAGCTGGAGTCGGACGAGATGCTCGCCTTGCTGTACAGTATGGCAATCATCAGGTGAGGAAATTCCTGGTGCTGTTTTCGCCTAATGTGTGGAAATTGAATAGTACTGTTGATTTACTTAGGGAAAATGGGCCAGTGGTTCTATCACGGTGCCAAAGGCAAAACACCGCCTTTTATCAGTGTTAGAAATTTAGGGTTTTTGTCTACCCCATATTTATCTGCGCTTATCCGTGGTGCCGCTCACAATTCACATCTCTGAGGCTAGGGGGTAGGGACCTTCTTATACTGTCTTTCCTGACCGACGGACGGACTCGCCGGGTCCCCGCTCCTCAGGGCCAGCCCCTCCTCCGTGCCGGATCGCGCATCGGCTTGGAGGCCCCTCGGGGCTGCCGCCAGTGCGGGAGTCCTGTGTGGCCGTGCGGGCTGGGGACCGAGCGGCGGGGCCCATGTGCGTTCCTGGCGAGGGCTTGCTGGGGCTGGCCGGGATCTGAGGTTGGTTGATATGTTCATGTAAAGAGTGACACTCCCTCCTTTTCCTTTTTGTCCTCATCCCAGTTCACGTGCAGGGACTAGATTGCTGGCTAGATCTTCCTAACTCAACCACTTGATGTTAAACGTGTATAGCTAGATTGCTTGCTAGATCTTGCTTTATAACTTATTCATTGCCTGCCATACAAAGGTTCCGGTTTTGAATTTTGTTTCAGATTTTAATTTTTGTTCTAGCTCTTTTTTGTACAGACAATGTGTATGCCGTTTAAACGATGATTATGACATTGCGAGGCCTGGTACAGATTGTATTTATAATTTATTTATTTCCAGTTTTGGTTAAGAGTTGTTACTTGATACACCTACGTGCTTTTCAATTGCAGGTACCATATTTGCAGTTCTACCTCTCTACGTGCTTTATAATCATGTGTTGTTTTAATTTGATTTTCTCATATATACATTGTAGGTGTTCCTATTTATGTTTCTTGCTGTCACAAAAACGCTATCTTTGTTTGGGCCAAATAATAAGGAGAGACAAACATTGTCGTACATTATGTGCTTATTCCATCATATGTAAATATTAATAATACGCGACATCCCTCACAGTAGGTGACACCTTTTATTTCGTATATCAGACGTTATAATGCACAATCATCTCTCGCTGTACGTGAGGACCATCAAAGGTTGCTAAAGTTTAAAAGTGCGCCAATTGATAGGTCACGTCAGGATTGGGCGTGCATCTCTAGAACAGAAGGAGTGGAGTAGAAGGCATCAGGTATGTGGTTACGGCTTGCTGTGCTCGCCGGGCTCTCTCGAACAGAAGAAGAGTGCTACCATGAATTCCACATCTTGCCGCTTGCTGTTTAATGGTATTCACTTTGAGTAGTGATGTGGGCTATGTGGATTTGTCGGTGAATTGCCAGCTTTGATGTGTTTCGGGTTGGTGATGAAGTGAGATGGTTTGTCGGTGCAGGTGTGAAGCATCCATTTGAGTATAGGAGTACCGATGACATATGTGCTGAGGTGCTGAGGCTTAAGGGTGCACACAAGTCAACCAGCATCGGGCCCCATGAACTCAACAGTGACGGAGCCAGGTACACAGCCAACCATTCACTTTCCTCTGAATTGGGACATATGCTTTCAACAATGAGGCTGGCCTGTGTGTGTGGTATAAGTCCACGATGCTCAATCTCTCGTTGCTTTCTCTAAATCCTCTAATGCGTGGTATAAGTCGTTCGAGCATGCACAATCAATGCCAAAATTTACCTGTTTCTTTCTATATGGGTGTACAACTTTCTTTGAGGAGCGGGTAGGTGGAGCACAAGGGCGATTTGATACGCCAAATTCCCACTAAATTGCATAGTTAATGATTCAAATCTTAGCATTCATGATGGATGTCCAATTACTTAAAACTAATTTTATTTGTATATGGAGTATGGCGATCGTTGTAAGTGTACATATCGTTTTTCGTTAATCATGACCTCTTTGTAATGTTGCTTCGAGCACTTGTTTCTGCTATCCCTTGAAATTAACTTTCGGAAAACTAATTCGCCTTATTTTGAAATAGAGGTATTAATGTGGGATCATATCCATGCACCATCATCTAAAAACCCATGCATTCATGAGGTGTGGCGTTATTTCGACTAATCTTCCCATGGACGGAATCTCAAGACCATGATTGGCAGACAACCCACATACAATTCTTGAGACTAAAATCTACCCAAAGTTCATCTTCTGGTATGTCTCGAACTTCTCTGATGACAATGCTCTAGTTGGTACGACATCAAGTCCAAACCAAACCAAACTTGGCAGCACTACTTACGAATAAATTAAGATAAACTTTTGCAAAAAGGTTTTGTCGTAATTTGTCATATCAAGATGAGTAGCCTATATTGTTTCCTAGCAGTAAGCTTTTGCCAGCTTCTAGAGTTGATCTGTATGAATACTTGATTAGTTCATTTTCATTATAGCATTGTAGATGTTCGCCTCTGACTACGCGATTTCCATAACGGAACATCCGTTTAGGTGGGCAAAACAGCCGGTAAGCATTAGAATTGGTGGTAAGTCTTGCAAGAACTTGCAAGCTTCTTGTGTTAAATTTCATTTATGTGCCTGTATTTGTTCTTGAATCCTTGTTCTTTTGTGTACTTATACAGAGGTTGCAGTAACTCACAGCACTACAGTTTTCTTTCCCTGTACTTGGTAACATATAGCTGTACATAGTTACTGTTTTTGCGTTTGATTAAAACGAGAACAAATTCTTATGATCTACAATGTCCATAAGTGTATCTCTTCTAGATGGAAAGGTGTGCGGAAGGGATTTGTACCAATTGACCGGATAGCAATTGAACAGGAAGAGGCTTAGTAAGTAATCTGTTGCTAACTAGAAGGATTGCAAAATTTTATGCTGTAGATTAATATAAGTTGTTTTGTGTTTACTAGGATAAATAGTAGAAGAGCATAGAGGATGCTGAAGGAATTGTAAAGCGGGATGAGAGTGTCGCAAAAGAATCAATTCTGCTGGTATCGATTACGAGTGTCCAGCCCCTGTAAGTGAAGAACACTTGATGCTGTTCATTATTTAATAAATTGATCTTACTTCATCAGATTTGAATTAGCTCAGCAATTGCACATAATTGTAATTGTATTAAGAAAAATTTCAACTTTTGTTGACTTGGAGCAAAAGGCATGCAATGTAGTGCCCTAGAGCCAAATTTGCCATGTGTTACTATGTAGGTCCTTGATATTATGTACTGGTGTTTATTCTTTATTACATTTGCTTACGTGAAATAAGTTATGTATGGCACCAAGGTTCGTCCCAGGCTTTGATTAACATATTTGAGTTGTGCTTCAATTGTTTTTCGTTTCATGGCCGTATGTGTGGCAGTTACTCTCTGGAGAAAGTTGTACCGAATAAACAGTTCATAATTGATCACTACATTAGCTCCATGTAATCTATGTAAAAATGTAGCTCCATGACCCGCTTGAAAGAGAGGAGAAGGTTGCCTCCCGTCCGTCTCATCCCACCCTTGTGCCAAGCAATGAAAGAGAGGAGGGAGAGCAGAAAGGAGCGTGGGTGGCAATGGCCGATGCTGGCCGGTTGAGGCATGGTCGACGTGTCAGCAAGGGGTCACCTGCATTTGTGATCTATGATGGTGAGGCTCGCATCTGTGTGGCGGTCGGCCATGGAATAGTTGTGAGGGAGAGAGCACCCCGTTAGCGCTCTCACGCATAGTCTTCTTCCCCTACCGCCGGTCAACAGTTCGAGATCCTTGTCCAAGGCCGGTGTGTGTACAGTTTCAGCCTCGTTCCCATGGATGGCAAAGTCTGTCTTTTCATGAAGCGCAGGTACACTATAAGGCATACCAAATCGTTATTGATTTATCCATACAGTTTATGTCCAGATTGACATTATTTGGGGGAAGTGCTGTTGATTTATTTTATTCAGCGCCATGAGTGTTCAGTGTTGATTATTGTGGGCAGGCGTTTTAGTGGAGCCTAGCAAGGGGCGCAGGGACTTCATCATTTTGTTTTAAAATGGTTGAAAGATGTTCAACGTTGGCTCTATTTTCAAGGGCATGTGCTTCCTGAAGATGCTTCGGCTGCATTTTTGTTTACCATCATCCAGTGGAAAATCAATGATTTCTCACGGGAGCAGTGATGAGACTCACATTTTTGGTTACTGATTTTGTCAGACTATGGGGTGTACGACAATTTTGTCTTACTGATTTCGTCCGGGAGATATCAGATAAGACAGACACTTGACCCCCAACTAACACATCTAGCTTAGCTTCACTAGCCGCCATTAACTAATCACTCACTCAACTCGTTAGCTTGGTGTCGTTCTGAATGATTCCATATCCGTTACGTAGATTCAACATGGATGCTCTTGCTTGATCCCTAAATTATGCCCTACTCCTACCAAATTATGCAACATGTACTCGATTCATGGATCTGTCGAGAAATGTATGCACCTTTCCTGCGATATTTACTAGGGGCATCATTTTGATTAGTTAGTTAGTATTCATTTCGGTGATACAACTGACACATCATTCATCTGTGCTAGCAAAATATTTGTTTATTAGCTTGCTATCATCTATTTAAGATTGAATTTCTCAATGTAAATTCTCAAAATTGCGGGCCAAGCATGGACCTCAAGATAGGAAAGCAAGAGAAGGACCAGTTCCAATCATTTGTTTGTTCTTCTTGGACTGTCGTTGTACTTGCAGTTTGCCTCTGCTGCCATGTGGTAATGTGCAACCATCAAGGGCTTGCCGTGTTGACCCGCGAAGAAGTAGTAGGTCGACGACAGGCAAGGCGTCCAGGAAGCCAGAGCACGGGAGAGGGAGGAGAGCGATGCCGCTCAAAGGGGTGAGGTTGCCAACTGGTGCGGTGACACTGCTCGGTGGCCAAGCAGAGTATATTCTGGACTATTTACAAATCATGGACTAAAATTGCCATGAATTATTCGACTTCTGCTGGACACACAATTTCTTTATACTCAAGTCTGATATGTCTTGTATTTATTCTATAGTTAAGTACGTAGTTTCAGATTCTTTTACAAGTGCTTCATGAGTTACCCTGTGATGCAGAAATCTCTAAGTTGCCGCTGAAGGAAGAAGACATGGGGTCGGAAAACATGTTAAGATTGACTTGGATGTGTGGTAAGGAAAAGCCAGTCGAAAAGTTTTGGATGCTGAACATTCACTACTCAGTTATTCTTTTAGGTACGCATAACTCTTCCAAGGATAATCAATTCTTTTATTTGGGCACGCATATATGACATTCCTCGGCATCAAGTTCTTCTGGTTTGTAATAAACTCCTTCCCATATGGCTTTGCATGATGGGGTTCATTTTTTTTGGGATAGCTTACAGCTTATGCCTTGAAAAACTGAGCTACCTCCATGATTATGCTTCTGGTCTCAGTGATAGAATGTTGTTTCGCCAAAAATTCAGATGCGAAGAGGAGTTCCTGTACTAGATGAACATACCAGCCTACTTGCCTACAACCAGGTTAGAATTATCAGCGGGGACACCAAGTCAGAGCTGGTGACTGAAGAAAGCTGCAGATAGTACCATCAATGTCTTTTTTTTAGCCAAGATCTTGCAGTGACCGTTGTTTTCGAAGCCTTATCGCAGTTGAGGAATATAGGCGAGAAGAGAAGGACGCAGGTGCGCACGATACATTGGATATTACAAAGTAGGACACGTTTCTACAAAACGACATGGCAAGAATATCTATACCATAGTTGAAGCAAAGCACCCCTATATCCATGAAATAAATAGTTACGGATTCCGATGTCAAGGAAAGAAAATGAGACAATAACATTGATGAATACTCAAGTTCCTGGTAGAAATTAGAGTGATATGGGTGGTGCTGCTATAAGGGGATGGCGGGTAACCAGAAGAAATTGGCAATTTGGTGAAATAACTACCTCTAGAGAGTTAATTGGTTTTCGATGTAGGAAAAAATCTGCGGGCTGGTTAAGCTTTGAGTATAAATAGTAGCACTCGCTTTGTGTAAAAAAAGTTCTTCCTAAGGTTATTCAATGGGCTAAGTTTTCTAAACAGTGTTGACTTGCTATTACAGTACAAAAAATCGCGAAATAATTGATGACCAAGGGCAAGTAGTGTTTGTAATGACTTGGTTTATGATAGTCATTGCCATCAAATATTAAACTTGCAGATATTCCCGTTCATATCATCATCCACAATAAACGAACTATCCTGTACAATGCTTCACACAATAGATAAAAAAATATAAGTTTTCTTATAAAGAAACAGAAAAATTACACCCATATGTGTGGAGTGTGCTGTAGTGCTCCACAAAAATATTTTTCCATGACTCCTGAAAACTTGTAAGGATAGAGCGAATTGCCCCAACAAGTTCCATGAATTCCCTTCTATTGTGGTGGCAAGTATAATACTTAGTCCTGAGAACATATTATTGTGTGTATAATGAAACACTTAAAGAAACTGATTGAGGGAATTTGAGAGGATGGAGAGATGGGGGCAGCAAGTAGGCCAAATGAAGGATGGAGAGAGAGAAAGAAGAGAGGGAGATGAGAGGACACGTGAAGATAAGAGGGTCGTTACATAAAAAAAGATCGACAATGTGGGTAAGCATGAGTAGTACGAGAGTAAAGTATAGTATCATACAAACATGTGTTATATAAAGGAGCGTGTAGCAAAGCACGGGAGTTATATAGTAGGTTAGAGGTTGAAGTCCACAACGCTGGGGTCACGGTCAAGAGCCTCACCATTGATGGTTTGGACCTGTCCTACAGCACCAATGTCGAACTTCACCGGCGAGACTGTGGCCATGGTGACTCCTTCTCATACTCGCCTCGAGTTGGGCTGTCCTCCTGGGCTCCGTCGACGTGGCAGGCGATGAGGTTAAACATACGCGATTTTCTGAATTGTGATGTGCTGAGAGTTGTGGCCCCATGGGTCCATTCATTTTTGGACCTGTGCTGTCACTCGGCGGAAATGCCCGTCAATTGCCGAGTGAAGCTGTGGTCAGACCCGCCGTAATACTGGCTAGATGCTGATCTTCTCAGGCTTCGAAGTAAAACAGAGCCAACAAGCCTGCGGTCATAGAATCTGTGCGCTCTCGCCAGGAGCTCGCGCCAAAGCTAAGCTGGTGGACACCACCAGGGGGAACTCGGGCGTCCCTTGGTTATGCCATGCGGAAGATGCCATAGGTACGGTGGAGGCCAAGCGCCCCTTGACTTGCAGCAAAAAAAAGTTCTTAAATGGTAACCAAACAGGTCACTGTAATAAATTTCTGGGTAATTTTTAAAAACCGTAGTATTCCTAAAAAATTACATAATAGAATTTATTGATTTTTGGCTAATCAAACCAGCACTTAGTGTGTGTCAGAAGCGGTTACTAGTTGAAAAGAAGGGGCCCCGTAATATGATTTGGCCGGCCAAGTAGCTACTTGACACCATAGCAGCCCACAAGCAACGGTTGCGCTTATTGAAAAAGTTATTTAAAATCCACAGATTAAGGAGCACACTTTGCTGCCAAAGGTCACTCCCACCGCTCTAGGTTGCGACAAGTGGTGTCACATGCAGTGCGTCACTTGTCGACAACCTAGGAGTTTTTTATTTTTGATCGTTATCTATTTTTTTTAAAATCATGGCGTCCAATCGTTTGAACCATTTTCACCATGGATTTCTCGCGGAGATCTTCAAACTAAAATTACATGTTGATTATGTTTTGAAGAACTTTTTTTCACGAAAACAACTGGACAAAAAAACTAGACGGAAAAAACAAAACCGGGGTAAGCACTTTTTTTGTCCTTTCCGAAAGAGAGACGGGACTATGCATCTGCGAGAAAGAACACAAAACACTGCTGTTTTTTGTTTCCTAGACGGCACGGATTTTTACCTCTCGCAGAAGCAAATCCGTGCCTCTCGCGAAAGATAAAAAGAAAACGTATTTTCTCACGTTTCAGAGAGGCACGACAATGTGCTCTCGCGAGAAGGAAAATCGTGCCTTTTGCTCTACCGGGCCATATGTCGGGCCGGGGCCCAAAAAAGCAAGGTGTTGAAAACCTAGGCACGAGCAAGCTAGTGAGCACAGGCGTCCGATTGTTCGTCGGGACTCAATTCCCGGCCACGATGGACTACGCCAGGCCCGGCCCGGACCTGGGGATGTTCAGGGGGGGGCCAGGCGTGCCCATGGCCATTGTCTACCTATCGGGAAGAAAAAAAAAACCGTGTTTTCCCGTTTCGAGGGCCCGACCGCTATGCCTATCGTTGAAAGAAAAATAAGAAAAAATAACCATTTTTTCGTTTATTCTGAGAGGCCACAACTCGCGAAAGGAAAAAAAATGTGTTCTTTGTTTTGCAATTTTTCTGTCCAAAACCTAAAAATAAACTAGGGGAAAACTTGATTTGTAAAGCTGAAACAAAACCGGAAGAAAAGAAATATATGAAAAGCCCAAAACAAAAAACGCGTGGCGAAAAAAAAAAAACAAAAACCAAAAAAAACGGAGGAGGAGCGGCAAGAGCACGGACAGTGGCGGCGACGCGCGATCCAGCCACCCAGGTGACCATTGCAGGGGCTCCCCGAAGAAAGTAACTCCATCGTTTAGTTGCTCTCTTAAGAAAAGGTGTTATTTCGGTAAATTTTTTTTTTTGCCAGTGTTTTCCGTATTTTCGTGAAAAAAGGTTCATCGAAACCTATTAACATAGGAATAGTTTCAAAGAATAAAAACGGTTTGTTGAGTTGGACGGTTATGGTTTTAGAGTTTGCAAGCGGGTACCTTATAATGATTTCGTCAGAACTGAGAAGTGGGATCGAAGCGCCGCCACGGCGTTGTTGGGCGAGGCTGTCTGCCTGCAAAAAGTCGTGTGATGCGACGATTGTACCAGGTGGGTTCCATATAATATCCTCTTCGTAATTTCTCCATGTAAGCAGTTTAAATTCATTGTTCAAGCTCAAAATCATGCATGGCAACAATCTGAGGGTCAAGTGCGAATATTTTTATAGAGCTAATGCTTCACAACAGGGAGAAAAGACTTCATTATTAGTCAATACCTAAAAATCGTGGCTATAACCTTAGAACTAACCTGCTTAATCTTTCAATTTCATAGGAGAAACACATCGTTTCCTCTTGAAAACTCACTTGCAAACGAAAGGTTTATTCTCCCTACGGAACTTCTACGTAAATCAAGGCCATCTTTTCAAGTGGATTCATTCATCATGCCATAGCGGGTCATCAACTATTAAGTATCACTAGAAATAATAGCCTCAGGAATATGAAGAAGGACTCAAAATTTACCTTCAATTTCATTGCAACAGATATAAAGCAAAAGAAACAATATTGAACTCTTCAATTAACCTTTCAAGTTTATTCATACCCACCTAACTCCTGTCACGGCAAGGATCCAATTAGATGGAACACATAGGCTGATTTGAGAGTTGACAGTGTCATCATCAAGACGGATTCATCAATGTGCATCAAACATTTATCGTATAGGATGTATCATTGGAATCAATATCAGATTTCATCCCGCGGCTGTGTGCGAATACGTGACGAAAGAGCAACGCATTAAAGAGAAGGAATGCCTCATGTCCGCCCAAGCAAAAGGCAGGGAGCCTCCCAGCCCAAAGCTGAAGGGCAAAGACGTTGGGTAATGAACCTAAAAGAAAGAAGCTAAGGTGTCGCCAGCATTTCAAAACTAGTCTTTCTCGTGTGCTTAATTCTTGCTCTGTCCAACTCCAATATAGAAAAATTGGAGGTTCTTTTAGTAAAACATGTTTGGCAGCAGCCTTGCAGGCATTACAGGGAGGAGGGGTCGTAGGCCTGTCCTCTCAAGGAGCAGTGAAGAAGGGCACATCAATCGGCGATCGGACATGGGCGGGAAACATGGTACCAGTCTAATTGTCACGGAAACTATATAATTTTATGTTGGTAGCAAATCATGACTACTCCCTTCGTTTCTATCTATAGTTTTGTTGTAGATATTTCAATACAAACTACGTACAAATATATTATAGACATATTTGTAGATCACACACTTTGCTTACATATAGTCTGTATTGAAATATCTACAAAAGACTCTGATACTCTATATGGAACGGAGCGAATATAATCTTCGCGGTAACTATACCTTATTCAACGTAGAGAGGCAGGAGCAGTTGAATACAGCTTATTTCTATTGTTTGCTCTGCCACTCAATCTTTTTTTTTTTTTGGTATAGAAGCACGCACTTTTGTGTATTGGGAGCCGAAGATATCTAATTTCATATCTCTACCCTTTTTGTGGCACTTTTCACATTAAATAGAGATAATTAAACCAATAAAACTAACAGATTGGAGGATCATTAGATTCTAGGGGCATTGTAATACCAAGAAGGAAAAAAAATGTCCATATAATAACTCCCGGAAATTGTTTGGGTCCATCCGCATAGCCCCGTACCTTCTATCCAATCATTTTAACACCATCGTTTTGTGGGCAGACATTTTTTTTGTGAATAAATTCTCCTGCATTTACTTCAACAAAATTGTCCACAGGAGAGTTTTTTTTTTACGGGAATAATATACTTCTGATCTATTCATCAAATGTCAAGATAGTACAAAGAACACAAGAAGTAAAAAAAATACTTCTAGGTCCGTAGACACCTAGCGACGACTACTTGCAGTGGAAGCGAGCCGAAGGCGCGCCGCGTCTTCGCCCCTGCCCTCATCGGAAGCAGGCAAACTTGCTGTAGTAGACAGTCGGGAGTCGTCGTGTATAAGGCCCCATAGGACCAGGCACCAGAACAGCATCACGCCGCCGGTGAAGAGAAGGGTTGGGACGTAGATCAGAACGATCCAATCAGTGGAAGACGAACGAAGACAAACCACACCTGGATCCACCGAAAACAACCGCCGATAAATGTAAATGTGCCAAGCGACAGAAGCAAAACCTTTTTTGTTGAGGGACCAGGATAGCACAAATAAGGCCCCTCTTTGCATTTGCAGATTTTCAGAATGGAGGAATAGGAAAAAACACAGGATTTGGTGGCATGTCCATTGAATCCTATAGAGATTAGCATGAAGTGTTTGAGCCACAGAAAAACAAAAAAAATTGTAAAAGAGGTTGGAGTGGATTGTGAATTACCAATGAAATGTAGTACACTAGATTCCATAGGAAAAAATCTATAGGAATTCAAAGGACACCCGTAGTAAAAAATCCTAGGATTCTAACCATCTAAAAATCCATGTAATTCCTTTGAATCAAAGAGCCCTAAGCTAGGGTTACCATCACAGGCCCAACAGAATTTAAAGTTTTTATTCCAACATTGACCCTCATAACGCCTCTATCTGTCCGCGACACAAAGCCTTAATTTCTTGCAGAATTTTTCTAATCAGTATGCTTTTTCGGCTACAATAGGGGGTATGCCTATCGGTTTAAATTCATCAAAAATGTATTATGTCCAGCGGGTAAAAACCCGGGGTTTATATTTGTATATAAAAAATATATTGAAAATTGTGGTACAAACGACGACATGTATAATTAAGAGCTGTTCCTATTTCATAGCGGTGCTGAGAAATAAGAAGACTGTTCAATCGATTTAAAATATAGTCAAGGAAACCTACATTTCAGACCGCGTTTATATTCCTTTAGAAAGGTTCTCAGTATTTCACTAGCAAAAAAGAAACGGAATAGATAACTACCGAACGTAGGTTTCTGACTGCTCGTCCCGACTGTAATCACGTCATCGTTCATACATAATCTTAGAGCATGTCAGATTCGCCACGTCGAGATGAGGGGAATCGTTCGTGCTAAACGCGGTCCAAAACGAAACGATAGCGAGGCTGCGACCACTCCGTCCACTCCGCTCACTCCCCTCTTCTTGCGAGCTGTCCCCAGTTTCTCCATCCTCTGCTCCATTCCGCCGCAGGCGTGCAAATTCCAAAAACTACACCGGGCTCCATGCGTCCACCCCTTTCCCGTTCGCGGATATGGAAGGAGAGCGACCTCGCTGACTGATCTGGCACAAGCGAATGGGCGGGGCGGCCCGCTAGCTTTGAGCTTCCACAGCCATGGCGCGGTGGTGGTCGGTGGTGTGGAGTGCGCTGTGTGGTGGTGTCGGTGCTATGGCTGCCACGATGGGAAGAGCAGGGGGAAGAGGCGGGTAGAGTCTTTACGGGCTGCCGGACGGGAGCTCTGTCACGGGGTCTAGATCAGCACATTCCCAAATCGAGTTCTTCAATCCCGTAATCCTACGGAGGCGACGGCGATGGTGGAAGGTAGGACGGCAGGAGAGACGTAGGGGCGGGACCGGGGGGCGAGATGGAGGAGGATGGAGCCTCCAGCTGGGCTCACGCCGCCGACAGGTCGAGGGGGTTGCGGGCGCCCCTCGGCGCCGCCATCTTCCTGGACGACGAGGCCGGATTGACCTTGGCTACCACTCAAGCGGCAGCAGTCAACACGCCTCCGTCGGCCGCCCGCTGTGCAGAGAGGATTGGTGGTCCGTCATCGCTTCGGCACTATGCCCTGTTGATGGATCGACGATGGGGAGGATGCCCAGTGGGGCGGACTCGAGACCACTCGTTGAGATGCGTGTGGGCTCGTATATTGGGCAGGCAGAAAGGTCTTCTCAGTCTTCATCGGTGATCCTTCTAAAACAAAAATCTCCACGTAGAGAGTATCAAGCACATGACCTAGTGCATCAGTCAGGCCGCGGTACGTAGAGTTTTTCCCCTGGTCGCGAACCTAGGGTTTCTAGTCTCACGGGGCCGATCGCCCGTCGGTGAGTTCCTGAGATCCGATCGACCTCCGCAGATGGCTCTGTTTTGTTTCGCGTGCCTCCGATGCTCCTCTCCCTTGTTATTGTTCCCCAAAATCGAACCTGGGCTCCCAGGGAGGTGGTTGGTTGAGTGATCATGCGCGCAGGAAAGGGATGGGAGCGGTCGGGCACCAGGGCAGGAAGAGACACGAGGCAGCGGCTGATTGAGAGATTGGAACCTGGAGGAAGATGAAGCAGAGACCAGTATGGGAAGATGAGATTATTGTGGAAGGATTAAACCACGAAGGGCTGTGCCCTAGGGCAGGTCTGACGCGAAAAAGCGTCAGCCAGAGCGCTCTGATCGCGAGATGAAGGCGGCGTGGACACCTGCCCAACCGGTGGTTGTGGAGAAGGATCAAAGCAAACCCTTTTTTCAATTCAATTTTAGCTGTCTGGCGGGAGAGAAAATAAGGCCATGCATCAGGGGGGCCTTGGGTATTTAGTATGGCGTTGCTCATGACCAAGAGTATGATGGATTTACAAACCAGGAGAAAATAAAGCTGGAAGATGGAAAACTTGGTGCCCAGATTCATAGATTGCGATGATGCGGTTCTGAAGAGTAAGTAGTAGTGCTTACATAATATAGCTAGCAGAGTTGGCAGGGTGGAGGAGGTTCAGGTTACATACCGAATGATTCATTGGTGAATTATCAAGGGACAAGAGTGAGGTTGGTGTAAACAAAAGTTAAAACTGAGGGCGGTTGGACTCACGAAGGGAGGTGTTACAGAGAAATATTTAGTGTGAAGTTTGAGAGAAACTTCCACTCTCGTCACGCTGTGGGCTTACATGGTAATTGGCATGGGCAGGAGAATGTGGGTCAGGGGAAACATGACCAATCTAAATTCGAATGGGGGAGTTTCTTTGATGGCAGGCGAGAGAGGAAGAGGTGGTGCCGAGGTGGTCGAGGCCCTGCGGGATAGACGAAAGAAGGGAAGAAAAATCACAGGTGGTCGGGGCTGGGCGAGGACTCTGGCCGTGGGTTTGGAAGAGGCCGGGGCACTAAACATGCAATTAAACCAGCTGATCCGAGCGATGGCGGCAAATATCAGATGCAGGGCGAATAATTATTACTCGATGGGATGGGACAGAAAATGGAGGGACGTAGGTGATGAGATGGTTCAAGCATCGCATTCAGGATGCAAGAGTAATTGTAGAATCTGATCATGTCCTGGGAAAGAGCAGCAGAGGATAGCATTCTGTAGCTCAGTTGAGGAGGAAAAACAACTCTTTTGTTCAGATCCAAAAAACAGCTAAGTTCTTGCTGGAAGTAGTTCAGAGAAGGCCCACGGAGAGACCCGGCCACTTTCTGCACAAAAAGGTAGTAAACTTGTTTGAGGGAGATGCAGAAACACGAAGAGAGGGAGAGTGGCCGCCTTTCAAAACACCATCAGAAAAATTCAAACAGGAAGAAGTTAAGGACAGGATGGCCTAGCGGTGGACAGTAATAAACAGCAAGAAATGCATTCGGCGACAGTCCCTCGAAGGACGATCGCGCGGTGTTGGCAATGAAAAATCATTATCATGGAACTGCCGGGCCCCTTTATTCTACTACATGCCTTAATGACTTTTTATTTACCCCTTCCTTTTGGGGAACGAACTGGCAGTTCGAGCTTGTGGAGACGTTGCCAGCGAAGCCCCACGTCCCGATGTGATGTTTGTTCTCGAGACTAACATGGGGAAGTCACCAGCTGAGATGCTTAAGGTATCCGCTTGAGGAGACGATTATTAAAGATGGATCAGAAAATGGTGTGCACTAGGAATGGGGAGAGAGTGGACGGTCTGATTTTGATATGTGGCCCGTAATGGAATTTAGGTCAAAGACTTAAACTGGGACTAGACCCAATGTGTTACATAGGATGTTCAAAGATTACCTGTGAATAATAATACCATGGCATTGATGGTATGTGTATGGAGATTCCGATGGGCAAACAAACACTTGACATGGGAGTCGAAGCGAGATCTACATCAGAGCAATAATAATCTCCATGGTGATGATGGGAGACCTTAATGAGAATTCTATTCGTGGCCTATGAGAAGGAGGGGGGCAATACCGGCTCCCACAAATATGGTTAGCTTTCCAACAGGCGATTGATGATTGAAGTGTTACAATGATATGGGGTATATTGGAGATAGTTTTCACATGGAGAAGAGGGAGAATTAGAGAACAAGACTGGATAGAGGCGCTGATCAAAAACAATGGAAGGGTAGACCTTTTCCCACAAGCTGTGTCTAGAGCATTGGTAACGTTAATCATTTCGACACCGAACCCTTTGATGAACACAGATTTTATGTGAACAGGAGCTGCAATGGTGGACTCAAGAAGTTGAAGCGCGGTGGTGAGAGAAGGCAGTTACCGGAATTGGTAACAGAACAATGAGGAAAGGTTGAAGAATGTATACTTCCTAGCGTCCCGGTGGCGTGTCGAGAAGCTTACCAAAAATGGCATCGGTCTTTCATGGTTGTGACCAGCGTGATGTTGAAAAACCAAAGAAGAAAAGTTAAGAAAAGCTTCAACGTGAGTTGGAAGGAGAAAGCCATTTAGGGGCCCATGACATGAGAATGAGAGAAAGAGGAAGGAGGCGGCAGAATTGGTGGAGTTATTATACTGGAGTTGGAGGACAATCAGAGTTGCAAAGATCACGAGTGGAACTGGCCTCAAGTTTGGTGATAGAAACACGGCTTTACTTTCAAGCGTTTTGCAGGCAGCGGCGACGTAACAAAGAATTTATTAAAAACAAAATGACCAAAAGCTGACACATGGCGAATATAATAGAGATGTGGTATGAATTGAATTCGCATATCCAGAGCACTTAGAGGGTGTTTGTTCACCCTCGGAGGGACTTGGCACGGATCCGGCGATGTTGCAAAAGGTACCAGCCTTAAGGTAACAACTCAGATGACAATAAACATGGTTTGGCCCAATTTCTGTGATGATGTCGGTAAAGCAGTTGTATAAGTGCTGGTGATTTGATAGGACACCGGGCCCAGACGGACTACATGCGATATTTTTTTTAAAAATCATGTGGCAATTATGGGGAGATATTACTGATGCTGTTTGACTAACATGCTATCAAACTCAAAACAATTCACACAAGAGTGGAATGATACACTATAGTTTTGCATCCCTAAGGCGGACGTCCCCAGATGTGATTACTCAATACCGACCAATCAGCCTATGCAATGTGCTATGTATTAAGGATAAGATCTAAGATGCTCTCTATTGCCTGAAAAGATGTGTTACCAGATAAATATCTCCAACCGAAAGTGCATTGTTCCTGGTAGAATATTACGACAATATCTTGTTGGCTTATAGCGGCATTCAATAAAATTAAGACCACCCAGGAAGACTCAGGCTGACTATGTGCCTTTAAATTGGACATGATATTAAAGCATGTATGACAAGAGTTTGAGTGGGTATTCTGAGGAACATGATGAAAAAGGTTGGGTTTTTTTTGATGATCAGTGGATAGATCTTATAATGGCATGTGTGGAGCTCAGTAGTAAGATACCAGGGTGCGCTCATCACAAGAGACATAGATGTTTTACTCCCTCGAGGGGAATCGGCATAGGGACCCTTTATCACCTTACCTCTTTTTGATTTGCGCTTGCGGGTCCTTTCATAGCATTTTGCAGTATTGAAGAAGGAAGTGGGTGGCCCATCGATGATAAGGAGTGTGCAGGAATGCACCGTCAGTACTCACACCTTTTATTTGCTGGACGATTCTCTATTTCATGCGGGCAATATGTTAAAATGCAACTTCCTACAGAAGTGTTGGAGATCTTATTGTGCAAATTCGGGGACATGAGGTAAGTGTTGGGAAATAAGCATTTTCTTTTAGTCCAAATACTCTGTTTGCAATGAGAGAATGAAATAGTTCAGGAGCGAAATATTACACAACCAGGCTCTCCGGATAAATGGATTACCGCTATGGTAGGTGCAGAAGGAGTGATTGTTTTGAACACTTTGTGAGAGTGTGAGATGAGAATATTAAAAAACTCTTAAAAGGTGGACGAGAAGCAACTCTCAACAGGGGGGAAAGGAAATACTTGTTGTTAAAAGCAGTAGCTCAATCCATCCTGTTGTTGCGATGTCAGTTTCGCCTGCTTAAAGGGAGTATGTAAGGATATATGGCTGTCATTGACCAATAGTGGGGAGATGATGTAGGAGAAATTACAAAAGAGATATGTTCGTGTTTGTTGGAGTGGAAGGCTTGTATACCCAAAGTGTGATGGTGGTTTGGGTTTCGTGACCTAAACTCTTTCAACTTGGCGCTGCTTGCAAAACAGTGTTGGAAGATGAGTATAAATCGGCGGTCTCTGGGCTCGTATTACGAAGCAAATAATTACCCCAATAAGATTTGTGCATTGCTGGCCAAAAGCCTGGGTCTTCATTTACATGGCAGAGCGGTAGCCAGGCGTTATGCACTACATTTAAAAGAGGGTGGTAATTTGGCGAATCGGATGGGAGAGAATGTGAGCTATGGAATGATCCATGGAGTCCTCCAGCCGGACAGCGAGAGTAATAACTCCTCGAGGACATCTATCTTAATATCGAGGGGGATAGAGCTAATTATCCAGTTACCTCGCAGTGCTGAATGAACAATCGTGATCCGGCGATATTTTTTATGCGGTGTGGACGCAACTAGAATTCTGCAATTACCCACTCAACTGTCCAAGCCTTTGATGAGTTTCATTGCCATGGCCATCTGGACAAAGCACGGAGAGGAGATTCCGGTTACAGAGTGCGCATATCGTGAACAATGGTCGCATAAGTATGAGGGTCAAATCTCCAAATTCATAGTCACTGGTAACATGCAACTGCAGCGATTGAAGAAGCTATGGGAGCTTCCTTTCAGTGCCACGAAAAATCAAATCTTTGTTGGGCGGGCATTGAGAGGACATCTCCAGTGAATCCTTCTCGCTAATAGACATATACCTGTCGATGGTGCATGCACAGTTGTGTCACGGGGGGTGAAGATTTGCGTCATATGCTGTTCCAATGCGGAGGGCTTAGCAAAGAACCTATGGGCAGTGCTGGGTCTATCAGAGGCGTATGACTTGCCTGTACAAGTGGACAGATCGGGTCGGCAATTCTGCGAAATTTGCTTGCTGGAGTCAGACCAACACTTTGCCTAATGAGCCAAACTCTGAAGGAAAAGGAGGTGATTGCGGACTGGAGGGTATCTCTGTGGCTGCGTCGACGACCACATCATCATGATTACGTTTCTCCTAATTAAGGTCTGGCATCATCTCTATTCTGGCAAATAGTGAAAAACTATACAAATTCTGTGATGCAGAAAAGAAGGACTGGTGGAGCATTAGGTGGAAGAGACCGGAGCCAAGGTTCATAAAATTTAATGGATGCGTTCATGCATGCGGATGAGGGGGCAGGTTTGTGCAGGGGTTGCTACGAGATGATAGAGGAAATTTCATTGCAGTGGTTTTGTAAATTTATACCATTGGCAGCAGATGTTGTGACTATTGAAGCAATGGCAGTACGAGAGAATTATTCTGGCGAATTCCTTGGGTGTTCAAAGAGTAGAAGCGGCAGTCGGACTCGTTGAACGTCATCAATGTGCTGTCGAGGACAAGATCCATGGTGGGGGATGCAGCTGGCAGCGGTTCTTCGCCGAGTGCAAGATTGTCGACGTCGATAGGAAAAGGTTATTTCTCCAGTGCTTCGTGCCTGAAGACCAAATCAGTGCTCATGCAGCTGCAAATTTAGTTTTGTAATAAATTGTGATGACCAGTGGGACTAACGAACCTCCTGAAGTTTCTAGTTAGCACAATGGTGTAACGATTTGTTTTTTTTTTTTTGTTGTAAACTATTGTTTGAGTCTAATAAAGCATAGCCATGATGGCCTCCCCCAAAAAAAAAATTCAACTGTCTTTTACTCCCTCCGTCCATGTAGTGTCAAAAAATAAACGGGCCCTCTCTCAAATTATTGGAAAGAGAGTAGATACTAGTATTAAGTCGTTTTGCATCACAGTGGGAGTTTGTCCATTTGGATTATGGTCAACCACTGCATGTTACATGGTTCTGGTCATAGGTCTTGCCAACTGATAGGTTGTGGACAGGTAGTTAGTTTCAGTTAGTTCCACTAGTGTGTTGCTATAAACAAATTAGTCCATAAACTTGTATCGACTAGTGACCAAGATGATGTACATTTTCCAGTGCCTCCCATATATATTGAAGAATTGTGCCAGGTTTACTTAAGAATTTTTTGCCATGGGCATGGTTTCATGGCAACTAAAATTAGGTAAATTTATAAATGGTTTTTTGCCATGCAACCAGAACGGCATGTGTTGTCATGATTCATTGTGTCGTTTTGCCATGTACCACCGAGAATGTTGTACGGCAAAATTAAAATTAGTTGAGAACACCGCAAGTTTGATCTTTCAATTTGTTTGGCCATGGCAAAAAGTTTGCATCCTTTGAAATTTGTTTGCCGTGGGCGATTACATGGATGACCATCAGTACAACTGCAGATGTTTCTACCATTGTTTCAATATATCCTGTGTGTATAAACTTTTTTTGCCATGCCTTTGTTTGCAGTATGTTGCAATGGTGGCAATTTTTGTAGTGTCAACTCTATAATTTGCCATCTTGTAGTTGGTTATCCATATATACCGTAAGACTGCATGGCAACTTTTCGCATGTAAAACTTGTAGCGAGTGGCACTTAAGGGTTCAAACTACATGGCATATTATACGTTGTTCCAAATATGGCACAAACTTTCCATGCACTTCCGATGTTCAAAAAAAATGATGGGAACTAAGATGCGAGAGTGTGTCATAAACCAGTGGCTAAACTTGCCATGGCAACTAGATGTTCAAAAACATGGCAAACATGCCAAACTTCTCTAATAAGAGTTCAATAAACAATGGCAAACCTGCCATGGACAAACTTAAGAGTGTTAGAAAAATGGCAAAATTGCCATGGCAACTAAAATCAGTAATCTTAGTAGATGTGTTTTTTTGCACATGGCAACTAAAAGATGTGTTGCCATGATTTGTGTGTGCCACAGGTCCATCCGAAGAATGTGCCATGGGCAATTACCCAATTAGTTTGAGAACACACAAGTTTGATGCTTGCAAATTTATTGCCATAGCAATTTTATTTATTACACAATGGCAAAGGACATCTTCGACCATGCATATTATTATTGAACATGGCAAATAATTACTATTCTAGCCATGCGGCAAAATTATTTTACTTACGGGGCTTGGCACATTGTAGTTTACGGGCGATGGCCAATTATACGTCAACATGGATTGGCCAAATGTAAGCCATGCAAAAAATCTAAACTCTTGTCATTCACCAATACAAATCTTGTTCATGGCAAAAATCTATACAAACCTTTGCCATGTATCAATACAAAGTTGCCATCATACCAAAAAACAAATTTTCGGCCCATTGCAAATATTTACAACATTTGCAATGCATGGAAAATAACTTAAATGCATTACAAAACATGGGCATTTTATGTTTAAAACATGGAATTTTAATATTTATTGCCATGGCTTTTTTAATCAAACTTGTGGACTTTTTATACATGGAAATTTTTCTTCTGTACCAAACAGGTAATTTTAAAATGCATCTGCATGGCAAATGTTGGTCCTAATTTTCTAAACTATAATTTTGTTGCCCTGATGAATTCTGTGAAATTTTGGAACGACAACAAAATCACACTAAAGACGATTTTTGCCCATGGCGAATTCGTGTTCCGCCTTAGCTTTTTCTACCCATGCATTTTTGCCATGATTTGTATAGGATGCCAGACAAGGTTTGCTTTGCAATGTATAATGGCAAATTATTCTTGTGTCTTCAACATAGCAAATTATTTTTTGTTAATACGGCAATTCATTACTGATTACATGGCAAAAAAAAATTGTTTCATACAAACAAAATTTCATTATTGTCCCATGGCACATTCTTAACATTTTCATCTCGATAGATATTGGTCATGACACGGCAAATTAGTGTATGGTCATATGGGCAAATTCATTCGCAAGACTCATGGCAAATCATACATTTTCATACGGTTACTGATGGACGACGGGGAAGGGAAAGTGGATAACCAAGCTGAAGGTTGATTTGTGCCCGTTTGGTATGGTCAATTGAAAGGGGATCAGCCAACCATGGCAAATTTACACTAACTATTTTTTTATGGCAAGGAGTTCTTCCTCCTTCTTTTTTGTTTTTTTTTACTTTTTCGTCTTTGGTGTTTTTTATTCACGTTAGGAGCGGGCCCCAGCAAAAATGCGCTGTTAGGCCTTAAAAATGTTTTTTTCCTCAAAAAAAAAAAAGAATCGTGCAGGTGTGGGCTTTCGGGCGGAGAGGTCTTCCATCGAACCAATTTTTGTTAGGTCAGCAGACAGGATCCCAGAGCGAACGAGGTCGTGGCTGGGAAACCTCCCACGCGAAAGAGGTCCTTATCGGCCGTCCAAAAGAAAACGTTCTCCCTATTGTGTCTGTATTTCTTTTTATCCTTTTTGTTGCTGTGTAACTTATCTTGCACGCTCCACGCCACTGGCAGGGCCCCGGTGGATGAATCTTTTTTTTTGAACATCAGTACAGACACAGCGCTCATAGAAGTCGACGGGAGGAGGATGAATGTCTCCTCCACTGATATGCGACCATATTGCCGGCAATGCTGGAAATTAAATCAGGAATAAAGGGCGAGACACTAGGATTAACCACTGGGTTGGGCTGGGAATACCACAGTCCCTTTAACATCCCAACAAACAGATTGATTCGACGCCCCGGGTGCGGGGTTGCAGCATTGCAGAAGGGTCCAGCAAGAATTGCGTCAGGATGGACGATAAAACCAGATCAACCGCCAGAAAAACGGATGGATGAGGCAGCACCTAGATGAGTTCATCCACATTATCCGCGTGGGAGCACCACCGACGGTCTGTAGGTGGAGGGGCGAAAGGCGCGCGCCAACACGGTCGCCGGAACGTGCGTATATACACGTCCACCAGAGACCCGAAAGACAACATGCATGCATTCGTCGTTTGAATGAACGACCCGGAAGCACGAGCCGTGCTCACCGGCCAGTATGACCGCACGTCCAGAGCCCCAAAGACTTCAGCAGTCCAAGGTACTAGTAGATGGATCATGCATGCTGGTCGTTTGCACAATCATTTCCTAGCTAGACAGACACTCTACAAGCAAGGGCTTCTGGTACAAGTCTATAAGAACTGAGGAGGCATGGCAGAAGTTATGGGCAACACCATATAGTATTCAACAGATCATGGCGTCCAAGCTAAGCTTGAGCTCTACACCACTCCATGGCAGTTGTCAGGTCCGCGGGCGCTGAAGCCGCAGTGGAAATGAGCAATAACCGACGCCATCCACCGCCACGGAGGTGCGCCACCTGTACGACATTCAACGAGACAGGGATCCAACGGACGAAGATCCCCCTCCGCCGGCTCATGATGCGTACTCAACACCTTCGGAATCTCTCTGTCGCCCCAAGCCGATGCCGACGTGACATCCAAGCTCACCCTGGTATCCAGAAGCATAGTCGGGGGAATACGACAAGTATCCCAGCGGGAGTATGTTTTGGACACGTAGTACGTGACCGCTCTCTGCACGCATAGGGAGTGGTGTCACGACCTTGCCTCCTCGATCCCACCTCGACATCCATCTCGCCGCCACCTCCTGCTCCGCCCCGCCGTGCGCCGCCCGCCGCCACCGTGCCTGCGTCGCCGTCCCCCGTATCGACTCCACTGTCCGAATCCCGCCACCGCCGCGCCTGCGCCGCCGTCCCCAGTATCCACTCCGCTGTCCGAATCCCGCCGCCGCGCCCGTCTCGCTCACCGTGGCCGATGGTCGCGTCGACCGGGACTGCGTCCCTCCCCAAACGGTGGCCATGATGAAGGGCGCCGCTCGGCTATGGAGGCGGCGGAAGATGTAGGCGACGCCGGCGGCGGCCACTCCACCGGCCACCGCCCGGAAGCTGGTGCCGTGGTCGAGCTGGGCGGAGTGGCGCTTCGTCCGCGACGCCATCTTCTCCCCATACCCCGACCCTGGCGCCGCTCTTCGCAGGGTAGGTATCCTCTTCCTGAAGCCCCCCCCCCCCCAAAAAGTATCAGGTGAATGGTGAGAAATCTCTGACTGTTTCATTGGTGCAGATCGCGGCGTGGCGGAGCAGGGGCTGCCTCCCGATCCCCGTGGAGGTCACTGCGGCCCTCTTCGAGATAAGGCTGCGGGATCCCTTCTTCCGGTACGTTGTTTGGATGCACAGTTCCAACCTTTTTCTATTGTGTGTGGATTGATTTGGGACCAAGTTATATATGTGATAGAAAATTTTCCTCTAGGACTGGAGTGG